>OU823264.1:18361853-19561853 GCA_917490735.1 Dryobotodes eremita | reverse complement strand
CTTTAATCATAATGTTTAAAATTGTCTGACATTATATTTAAAACTGTTTAACATTATATTTAAAACTGTTTGACATTATATTTAAAACTGTTTGACATTATATTTGAAACTGTAAAAAAGCTGGATACTAATTCATAATTTGTATATTCATAGTTCTATTTTTTGTATCTTGTATTTGTATGAAATTCAACACAATGTAAATTGTTTATGAATAAAACAAACTAAACTAAACTAATGTACCACGCCGGCCCAGTGCGGGTTGGTTGCTGCTAAAGGTGCTATAAACAAAATAATGATCAACTTTCCCACTTACTTCTGATAAGGCAACTTCTCGTACAGTTTACAGAGATTGACTCTACATAACCAATAGTTGTTCGTCTCTACACTGACAAGCGCGTTCAGTACATCAATGAGTTGTGCCCAGTGAGAGCTGTGGCATAGAGACGTCGATAGAGTCGTAAGGGATGACAGAGTGTGGTTCACTGTTGAGTGAATGTCGTCTGAGAGACCCTGGAAGAGATAAAAGAGAATCCTTTCAAAAGAGAGTCCTTTAATGGTGTCATATAAAACGTTGAGTAACTCTTCAAATGACGAAACACTCATTTTAACATAAGCGAATAATTTAAGTTCTTGCTTCTTCAGTTCTTGAAAACAACTTGCGAACTGGCCCGATTCGTTGCGTGTTTCCAGTAAAGGATGAATCTAGGATTCTTTTTAAAAATTTCTGTCGTTGTTTTCGGGAGTAATAATAGATAACACAAGCTACCTCGACGGCGGACATTTCGTTTATGGACCAACACGCCTTGAGCAGCCCAATTGCTTGACGAGGTTTCATCGCGGCTGGCCGCCGTGCGATCGGTCGCCATGTAGTGCCGCGTCAGGCGGCGCCGCTCAAGTGAACCGCGTGGGCAGCCTACTGATAGTGTAGTACCGCGTCAGGCGGCGCCGCTCAAGTGAACCGCGTGAGCAGCCTACTGATAGTGTAGTACCGCGTCAGGCGGCGCCGCTCAAGTGAACCGCGTGAGCAGCCTACTGATAGTGTAGTACCGCGTCAGGCGGCGCCGCTCAAGTGAACCGCGTGGGCAGCCTACTGATAGTGTAGTACCGCGTCAGGCGGCGCCGCTCAAGTGAACCGCGTGAGCAGCCTACTGATAGTGTAGTACCGCGTCAGGCGGCGCCGCTCAAGTGAACCGCGTGAGCAGCCTACTGATAGTGTAGTACCGCGTCAGGCGGCGCCGCTCAAGTGAACCGCGTGAGCAGCCTACTGATAGTGTAGTACCGCGTCAGGCGGCGCCGCTCAAGTGAACCGCGTGAGCAGCCTACTGATAGTGTAGTACCGCGTCAGGCGGCGCCGCTCAAGTGAACCGCGTGAGCAGCCTACTGATAGTGTAGTACCGCGTCAGGCGGCGCCGCTCAAGTGAACCGCGTGGGCAGCCTACTGATAGTGTAGTACCGCGTCAGGCGGCGCCGCTCAAGTGAACCGCGTGAGCAGCCTACTGATAGTGTAGTACCGCGTCAGGCGGCGCCGCTCAAGTGAACCGCGTGAGCAGCCTACTGATAGTGTAGTACCGCGTCAGGCGGCGCCGCTCAAGTGAACCGCGTGAGCAGCCTACTCATAGTGTAGTACCGCGTCAGGCGGCGCCGCTCAAGTGAACCGCGTGAGCAGCCTACTGATAGTGTAGTACCGCGTCAGGCGGCGCCGCTCAAGTGAACCGCGTGAGCAGCCTACTGATAGTGTAGTACCGCGTCAGGCGGCGCCGCTCAAGTGAACCGCGTGAGCAGCCTACTGATAGTGTAGTACCGCGTCAGGCGGCGCCGCTCAAGTGAACCGCGTGAGCAGCCTACTGATAGTGTAGTACCGCGTCAGGCGGCGCCGCTCAAGTGAACCGCGTGAGCAGCCTACTCATAGTGTAGTACCGCGTCAGGCGGCGCCGCTCAAGTGAACCGCGTGGGCAGCCTACTGATAGTGTAGTACCGCGTCAGGCGGCGCCGCTCAAGTGAACCGCGTGAGCAGCCTACTGATAGTGTAGTACCGCGTCAGGCGGCGCCGCTCAAGTGAACCGCGTGAGCAGCCTACTGATAGTGTAGTACCGCGTCAGGCGGCGCCGCTCAAGTGAACCGCGTGAGCAGCCTACTGATAGTGTAGTACCGCGTCAGGCGGCGCCGCTCAAGTGAACCGCGTGAGCAGCCTACTGATAGTGTAGTACCGCGTCAGGCGGCGCCGCTCAAGTGAACCGCGTGAGCAGCCTACTGATAGTGTAGTACCGCGTCAGGCGGCGCCGCTCAAGTGAACCGCGTGAGCAGCCTACTGATAGTGTAGTACCGCGTCAGGCGGCGCCGCTCAAGTGAACCGCGTGAGCAGCCTACTGATAGTGTAGTACCGCGTCAGGCGGCGCCGCTCAAGTGAACCGCGTGAGCAGCCTACTGATAGTGTAGTACCGCGTCAGGCGGCGCCGCTCAAGTGAACCGCGTGAGCAGCCTACTGATAGTGTAGTACCGCGTCAGGCGGCGCCGCTCAAGTGAACCGCGTGAGCAGCCTACTGATAGTGTAGTACCGCGTCAGGCGGCGCCGCTCAAGTGAACCGCGTGAGCAGCCTACTGATAGTGTAGTACCGCGTCAGGCGGCGCCGCTCAAGTGAACCGCGTGAGCAGCCTACTGATAGTGTAGTACCGCGTCAGGCGGCGCCGCTCAAGTGAACCGCGTGAGCAGCCTACTGATAGTGTAGTACCGCGTCAGGCGGCGCCGCTCAAGTGAACCGCGTGAGCAGCCTACTGATAGTGTAGTACCGCGTCAGGCGGCGCCGCTCAAGTGAACCGCGTGAGCAGCCTACTGATAGTGTAGTACCGCGTCAGGCGGCGCCGCTCAAGTGAACCGCGTGAGCAGCCTACTGATAGTGTAGTACCGCGTCAGGCGGCGCCGCTCAAGTGAACCGCGTGAGCAGCCTACTGATAGTGTAGTACCGCGTCAGGCGGCGCCGCTCAAGTGAACCGCGTGAGCAGCCTACTGATAGTGTAGTACCGCGTCAGGCGGCGCCGCTCAAGTGAACCGCGTGAGCAGCCTACTGATAGTGTAGTACCGCGTCAGGCGGCGCCGCTCAAGTGAACCGCGTGAGCAGCCTACTGATAGTGTAGTACCGCGTCAGGCGGCGCCGCTCAAGTGAACCGCGTGAGCAGCCTACTGATAGTGTAGTACCGCGTCAGGCGGCGCCGCTCAAGTGAACCGCGTGAGCAGCCTACTGATAGTGTAGTACCGCGTCAGGCGGCGCCGCTCAAGTGAACCGCGTGAGCAGCCTACTGATAGTGTAGTACCGCGTCAGGCGGCGCCGCTCAAGTGAACCGCGTGAGCAGCCTACTGATAGTGTAGTACCGCGTCAGGCGGCGCCGCTCAAGTGAACCGCGTGAGCAGCCTACTGATAGTGTAGTACCGCGTCAGGCGGCGCCGCTCAAGTGAACCGCGTGAGCAGCCTACTGATAGTGTAGTACCGCGTCAGGCGGCGCCGCTCAAGTGAACCGCGTGAGCAGCCTACTGATAGTGTAGTACCGCGTCAGGCGGCGCCGCTCAAGTGAACCGCGTGAGCAGCCTACTGATAGTGTAGTACCGCGTCAGGCGGCGCCGCTCAAGGGAACCGCGTGGGCAGCCTACCGATAGTGCGTAACTAGCCTAAGACTTATTGTAGGTATAAAAGTTTGGTGAAATTCGTCTTTACTGTTTGAAATATAGTACATTACTGCAGCGGCCGAAAACAGTGGCATTGATGGAAGAACAAGTCCATCAATGCCTGGTGCGGGAAGGCTTGTATAGTACTTTTCTCAAATAATGCGCGCAAATTCAAACTAAGTAAATTAATTATAAATTTCAGAATCAATGACGAACAACGATAACTTTTCTCGCGCCAATGTGTTCATTTGTTTCTTTTTCACTTTAAACAGCCCTATTTGCTAAGCCAATTCAAGATTTAAATAAAATCTTTGATAAGTTACCTCCTCCATTTTTAGATTACACGACAGATATGAGTTTTCATAGTAATTTATTCGGCCGCTAAACACGACAGTTATGGATTTTCATACTAACGTTGCCGGCCGCTGCTCGCATGTATTTGTCCAGTACAGCATTTTCGATTTATCTCGAAGAAGGTTGTCAAAATAATGCTCGAATTTCCAAGCATGTTTGAGAAAAATCATAGAACATCAAAACAACACCAACATACCTTCAAAATAACACTAATCAGCTTATCCATACTAATATACTCCGACACGTCTTTAGGCAGAGCACTGTAACACCTCCATCGATGATAATACCCATGAGACAAATCCAATGCAGCCACCAAGTAACTGGCAATACAAACCCTGACTAACCCCTTAATTTGGGGGTCGTTATGACCCTCTAACAGGGTAAAAACATCAGTCATATGCTGAAACTCAAAGTTTTCTGTACCCTCGACAACTTTCATAACCTCCGTTACATTTTCATTCACAATTTCCGCCGAGTGTTTGCTTTCGACTTCATCAGTTCTTTTAAGAGGCCTTTTAACTCTTTCCTCTTTCTTTTCAAAGTCTTTCAAAGCATCTAGGTGGTCCAAATTCGTTGTGGATTCCCCGAAATGGTCAAATTTCATGTCTAAATCTATACTTGATGATAAAACATCAACACTTGTAGACATTGGATAGCCAGTAGATAACGCATTGCTACCAGTCATGTTCGAATTCATTGTGAAATTACTATTAGTCATGTTAGGGTTGGTACTATCAGTTGTTGCGCTTGCAAGCAAATCATTTTTAGGGAATATTTTACTGTCTAAAATATTACTTGGGGCATCCTTAGAGCTTTTTTGTTCTGTACTCTCAGATTTTTCTGTTTTGCTATCTTTCTTCGACATTTGATGTGATTGCGTTGTTTGCTGGCTGTCTAGACTTCTGTTGAGGAGGTCTTGGCTTAAGGAGTCTGTTAAAGAATCTTGGTAACAAACGTTTCTTTCTAGTACGAAGTCGTTTATGTGGTCTCGGTTGGATTCCATGCCTTCGGATGAACCTAAAAGAACATAACATTGAATCTATGGATGCACAACCCCTCAATCTAAATTCAAACAAATTTAACGACTAACCAGATTAATTATAAACTATAAAAAATCCTGTTGGTTTATTTAAAACTAGCTTCTGCCCGCGGCTTCGCCTGCATGTATGTCGGAAATTATCCCACGGGAACGTGCTACCGGGACAAAAAGTCTAAGCCTATGTCCTTCCCCTGGATACCATCTATCTCCTTGCCAAATTTTGTCTAAATCCGTTCAGTGGTTCAGGCGTGAAAAGGTAACATACAGATAGAGTTACTTTAGAATTTATAATATTAGTATGGATAAATACATTGACTCTAAAAATAATACAGAAAGGCGAGTGCGAACTACCGAAGGTAAATATTTATCAATGAATGACACACTTTTCGAACATTAGAAGGTATGACTTACCAGAAATACAATGATGTTTCGCATCAGCGTCCTTGTCTAAAAACAACGTTACCGCTTGAGGATACAGTTGTAAGATTTCAGACAAACAGTTCAGTGCTGATGATTTTAAAGACACTCTTATTTGCCTGTAAATAAAGTTCAGATTAAAATCTTCCGTCGGCGTAAATCTTAAGGAAATATACTCGGTCCAAACGCTCGTGGCACGCGGGGCTATAAAACGTGGGAGCGAAGTAGCGCATATTGTGCGCTGCCTTGCACTTATGGGTCTTATGGGCGGGAGTAGTGATGTTACCACTTTCTTATCGATAGTGTTAGCTACCTTTTATGCGTTAAATGAACTAATAAAGCATTTAATGATTAAATGTAGTCTAATAATAAAAAACGTAACATTAGGTTTAAGCCGCCCGTAATTTGCGTAATTATAGATGACTCATTTGAATGGTATGCGCAACCCTTATGACTGACGTCAGAAACGTTGTTTATGGCCCCGCGTGCCACGAGCGTTGGACCGAATATAGTAGGCCCTTATTACAGACCCTTACTCAAGACTCTAGCATTACTTAAATGGTTTCTAAACTTTATTATTCCTCATTAAGAATGAACAATAATTCACTTACTGAAAAACTAAATTTACATTAAATGTTTATGAGCGTACCAAAACGACGTTAAAAGTGAAATAGGAAGGTAGTGATAAAAAAGTAAATACCAACTAATCACCAACCGAGTAAACACTGATCTAAAGTAAAGGTAGATACGAGGGTCATTCAATAAATACTTAGCCTACAAAAAGTAAACGAAAATTTTGGAAAAGTGGCAATTTATTTTTCAACATAGTCTCCTTTTAGTTCGATACACTTAGCCCAGCGATGCTCCAACTTTTTTAACCCGTCCGAAAAATAGTTTTTGTCAAACTCTGCAAAATAGGCCTCCGTGGCGGCGATGACCTCCTCATTCGATCCATATCTATTCCCGGCGAGTGATTTTTTCAGATTAGGAAACAGAAAGAAGTCACAAGGGGCCAAATCTGGAGAATACGGTGGATGGGGCAGCAATTCGTAGCGTAATTCGACCAATTTGGCCATGGCAACGGCAGACGTGTGAACCGGTGCGTTGTCGTGGTGAAACAGCACTTTTTTCTTCGCCAGATGGGGTCGTTTTTTCTTTAATTCGGCGTCGAATCGGCCTAATAAATCGGCATAGTAAAGCCCTGTAATTGTTTTACCCTTCTCGAGGTAATCGATGTAGATCACACCTTGTGAATCCCAGAAAACGGTGGCCATAACTTTTCCGGCCGATTTTACAGTTTTCGCCTTCTTTGGAGCACGTTCCCCGGTCTGGATCCATTGTTTTGATTGCTCCTTGGTCTCTGGTGTGTACCAGTGGATCCGGGTTTCATCGACGGTCACAAAATGACGCAAAAACTCCGCTGGATTCATCTTAAACAGCGCCAAACACGTCTCCGATGTGGTCTCACGGTTGCGCTTGTTTTCTGGTGTGAGTAAACGCGGCACCCATCGCGCCGACAGCTTTCTCATGCCGAGTTCCTCGTGAAGAATATGATGCACTGTTCTTTCTGAAATGCCTACAGTCTCAGCTAGCTCCCGAACCTTCAATCGGCGATCTGCCAATACGAGATCATGGATTTTTTTAATGTTTTCCTCCGTAGCAGCTGTTTTCGGTGCACCTGGACGTGGTTCATCAAAAACCGACGTACGGCCACGTGCAAACTCGTTGAACCAATTCTTGACGGTGGCCATCGATGGAGAAGAGTCACCGTACACAGCATCCAACCGCTCTTTGATTTCGATGCGCGTTTTCCCTTCCAAAAATAGGAATCGAATCACCGAACGATATTGCTCATTTTCCATTTTTGTAAAACCGATCGACACGTTCGCTTCCATAAGTTGTCAAATTAAAACAAATGAAGGGATTGGAATGAAAATTTGAAAAAAGAATTAAAAAAGAATGTGCTACACTGTGGTAAAACTCTTTTGAAACTACAGCGCCCTCTGGCGATGAGGCTAGGTACTTATTGAATGCACCTCGTATATTACTAGATGTGCCGAAATGGCGTGATTAGTCAAATCAAATCAAATCATTTTAAGCTATTGCATAGCTTTTATCGCGGCCTTTGAGCGCGGCGATCGAAGCAAGAAATTCCGTAACGAGAATAAAACCTAACACCCCCCACTCCGCCTACCATGTAGCTCGGCCGAGCGTTCGCTTAACGGGTATGTATATGGTACGACTGTACTTGAATTAATATCAAAGAAAAAAAATATTGCATAAATAAAAAATAAATAAATAATTATAATTGCATAAGTTGATAAAAAATGCTATGCAATAGCTTTACCGCGGCAGTCCCCGAGTGCCACACGTGTTTTTTTATTTCAGGAATACACCCATATAGAATTTACACCAGATTACAAATTAATTATTAAAAATAAATGAATAAATGAATACAAAACAATAAAATAAAATAAATTAAATTAAAATATTACATGACATTACAACAAAGCAATAGATAAGTATTATATATTAGCTAGAATATGAATTGCCCTATACCTATATATCGTTGTCAACTATAACTACAAAAATAACTACTGTATGTTAAGTGTTAAGTAATAATTACTTGAGTTTTGAGCGAGGTTCTGTAATACGGGCCTTAGATTAAAAAACTGAACTATCATATTATATGTGAATCAAATCGGGTATCTCATAAATAATGACGTGGTTAAAGCAGTTCCCATTATTTATTTATTTTTAATCGCATTGGCCATACGACACTTTTAAAGGTACACTTTATTATAGTCGAAAAAAATTAATAAAGTAATTAGAATAGAATACTTGTTATTATGTACACCATACAAATTACAGATACAGGTAAAAGTAGAAATTTTACATATTTTAACTTTTTTTTTTTTGTTTTTTGAATATCTACGCTATAACTAGCAAAAGCCTCTTACGTCTTTCGTTATGAACAACTTACCTATCAGGTATAACTCCACCCTTATTGCCAGTTAAAAGAAACTTGGATGTCAGCAATCTTGCGCAGTATTTCAGTGGAATATCATCGTCTTTCGATGTACCGATGTTGATCTGTAAAAAATATTACTGTTATAATTAACGCGGTTTTCACAGGTGAATCAGAAGATACTATGTCTATGTAAATACAACAATTACTGCCCCCCGGCAATTTATCGACGCCCGCAACGTAGCAGTACGCCTTGCAGTATTGCACTACCATGACTAGTTTTGCTCAGTCCTACAACAATATTTCCCTCGCATACAAAACAGTGTTCCAGATCTACTAGATAATTATATCAGTTGCCTTGTATGAAGTGACGGTGGTGTGGCTAAATTATACTAAGATTATTATAATAGACTAGCTGCGCCCCGCGATTTCACCCGCATAAGTCTTTATCCCGTGGGAGCGGTATGAAATATACTTTACGACCTATTCTGATACATACCAAATATACATAAAAAATTTCATAAAAATCGGTCGAGCCGTTACGGAGGAGTGCGAACACAAACACCGTGACACGAGATTTTTATACTAGATAGATTATATAGACATGATATTCCACGCGCAGTGGAAGCGTTCTGGGCGCATAACCTATAATAAAACGCATGTATGAAGTTTCAGAAAACAAGTTAATAAATCTTTAATACCATAAAGCTTATACAAACCATAGATAATTAGCAAAGAGTTACAATTTGATATTAAGGGGAATGCGCTAAGGTAGCTCGCGAAATTCAAATTTACTTACGTTTTTTGCAATTTGCAGGTCAGTGTCCGGTTGTATGTTGATTAAAATATGATTCGTGGCCGTAACAAATATGGCTTTACAGAATTATAATCATTAGAATTAGCAATACAACTCCTTAAGTTAGAATTGGCCTGAAATGTTATGATTTCATGAAATAGTAATTCAATAGAGTAACATGAACTTAGAGAGATGTATTGATGATATTGATTTTATGATTATAATTCTATAAATAAATATTTGTTATGGCCGCGAATCATATTTAGATCAACATACAACCTGAGACTGACCTGAATATTGCAAGAAACGTAAGAAAATTTGAATTTCGCGGGCTACCTTGGCGTATCTCCCTTAACTATTAACAGTTGCGTGCTAGGTAACCTTACCTTAACCGCGCCATCGGTCACAATTTGTACATGATCCACTTGGTCACTATCTTTGGGCTCCACCTCTTCTATCTCTTGTAACTTCTCAGAGAGATCCTTAGACAGTTGTTCAGAAGTCGGTATTTCCATTTCTTGGTCGCTCACTGGGGAATCTGGTGTCTGTAGTAGAGGAAAATTTTATACACGTAACAGATAAATTATTTATTGTATTTATACGGGTTTTCTATACTCTTATACATGGACAAAGTAAACCATCAGTAGAAGCATCTCCGAATTCTCAAAGAACATACAGAAAAAGCATATACGTCGAAATGAAACCTCTTGCATCGACATTTTGAATAAAAGTATTGATTAGCATTAAAGAAAGAAAGAAAATAAATTAATTTGACCTACTTAATTATTCAATACCAATCCTTATGTACCGTAAATTGGGGTGTATTGCAACTAATGGAGTGAAAAAAAACATTTAAAAAAAAATGATCATCTTTATAATGACAACATTTAACATTCTCTATGCATAATGCATAATCAGCCTATAACGTTCCCACTGCTGGGACACAGACATCCTCTCTGTGAGAGGGAGTGGGCCGTAATCCACCACGCGGGCCACTGCGGGTTGGTAGACGTCACATATCCTAAAATGTTTGGTGTTCTAGGACATGCCGGTTTCCTCATGATGTTTTCTTCACCGTTTTGAGAGCAGTGGTGGTGAAATAATTTACACAAAGTAAAGCGCCTGCCTGGGGTTCGAATCTACGATCGTAAGTCGCGGCCGTTACCACTGGGCCACCACTGCTCTAACCACGGAATATAAAAAAACAGTGGAAGTGCCCTTAAACTTCCTTAATACGGGAACTAGTGTCGCCAAACTCACACATTTGCAAATTAAAATGTACATTGCAATACACAGAAAACGATGATATAATTGGCTACAAATTATAAATGCAATTTTGGCGAAAAGTTTATTTATTGTTGTTCAAAATTACGTCTTATTACAACTCGTGAACGTTTTTTTTAATTTTATATGTCAAAATCAATTAAGACCATTTTCCCATCTAACAATCAAATTCGAGCAATCAACAACGAGTTCAGCTATTCAACGCTAGAGGGCACTGTAATCAATTTACTCTATTTAGCACGCTAACGTCATTGAAATAAATATCATATTCGTATGCACCTGTTATCTATTTTTCTACTCAGCTAGGGATGAGGATAAGATATCGATAATTTAATGTCGATGTTTACAATGTAATAATTCAAATCTTTTATCTTATGTAATGGACCAAAGTCCGATTAGTATGAAAGGTAAAATGGTTAAATGAAACGATAAGTATTAAATTAAAAATAATTTATTGTCCTTGAAATAAAACATATTTGTTTAATAATTGTCGTTTTGACTGTTTTATATTTAATTTTAACAAGCGATGCATGCGTATACTGACATATATTTTTTTTTTTTATAAAACTGCAATATTTACATACTTTTTTAGTATTAGGTACTTATTTTAGAGGCCTACGTCCAGCCGCGAATGAATAAATGATTGGTTTATTTATCAGAATATAAGTACTCAAACCATTTATTTCAATTAATCGAGAAGAACGACGACGAGTACATAATATGTCATGGTAAGGTATAAGGTTACACTATATTCGACTTTGGACTTCTATCATTTACGCATAATTTGATACTCATTTTTCGTAATTTTATTTATTTAAGTTCAGTAAAGTTAGTTTAAAAATACACATTTCATTATTTTATCGATACCGAACTATATGAATGTGTCCCATCCCTAATCGAGTAGCGTCGAAGTTTCTAGAATGTATACTATGATATTCAAGCCAGCGAGGAAGTTGATTTAGACTTTGAACAATGGACATAAGGAAGTTTTTAGTTCGCAACAAAGTAATAAATATGGTTTTGTCAATAAAAACAATTATATTGAAATACGAGGGGCGTTCAATAAGTACCTAGCCTCATCGCCAGAGGGCGCTGTAGTTTCAAAAGAGTTTTACCACAGTGTAGCACATTCTTTTTTAATTCTTTTTCAAATTTTCATTCCAATCCCTTCATTTGTTTTAATTTGACAACTTATGGAAGCGAACGTGTCGATCGGTTTTACAAAAATGGAAAAAGAGCAATATCGTTCGGTGATTCGATTCCTATTTTTGGAAGGGAAAACGCGCATCGAAATCAAAGAGCGCTTGGATGCTGTGTACGGTGACTCTTCTCCATCGATGGCCACCGTCAAGAATTGGTTCAACGAGTTTGCACGTGGCCGTACGTCGGTTTTTGATGAACCACGTCCAGGTGCACCGAAAACAGCTGCTACGGAGGAAAACATTAAAAAAATCCATGATCTCGTATTGGCAGATCGCCGATTGAAGGTTCGGGAGCTAGCTGAGACTGTAGGCATTTCAGAAGGAACAGTGCATCATATTCTTCACGAGGAACTCGGCATGAGAAAGCTGTCGGCGCGATGGGTGCCGCGTTTACTCACACCAGAAAACAAGCGCAACCGTGAGACCACATCGGAGACGTGTTTGGCGCTGTTTAAGATGAATCCAGCGGAGTTTTTGCGTCGTTTTGTGACCGTCGATGAAACCTGGATCCACTGGTACACACCAGAGACCAAGGAGCAATCAAAACAATGGATCCAGACCGGGGAACGTGCTCCAAAGAAGGCGAAAACTGTAAAATCGGCCGGAAAAGTTATGGCCACCGTTTTCTGGGATTCACAAGGTGTGATCTACATCGATTACCTCGAGAAGGGTAAAACAATTACAGGGCTTTACTATGCCGATTTATTAGGCCGATTCGACGCCGAATTAAAGAAAAAACGACCCCATCTGGCGAAGAAAAAAGTGCTGTTTCACCACGACAACGCACCGGTTCACACGTCTGCCGTTGCCATGGCCAAATTGGTCGAATTACGCTACGAATTGCTGCCCCATCCACCGTATTCTCCAGATTTGGCCCCTTGTGACTTCTTTCTGTTTCCTAATCTGAAAAAATCACTCGCCGGGAATAGATATGGATCGAATGAGGAGGTCATCGCCGCCACGGAGGCCTATTTTGCAGAGTTTGACAAAAACTATTTTTCGGACGGGTTAAAAAAGTTGGAGCATCGCTGGGCTAAGTGTATCGAACTAAAAGGAGACTATGTTGAAAAATAAATTGCCACTTTTCCAAAATTTTCGTTTACTTTTTGTAGGCTAAGTATTTATTGAATGACCCTCGTATATAATAGTTTTATACTTACCGGTGATACGATACACCTCCGCAAGATACATTTTTTGTCCTGCTATCATTTTTGCATGTAAAAATTGCACAATAAGGCATGTTTGTAATATTTTTCGTTACGTTCGAGACGTCGTATCACAGCAAGTACCTAATCGCGACTGAGCCGGTGTTGCGGAGCTCCGCATAATTGTGACACACGCGCGATAGCTGCGTGGCACTTCCACTGTTTTTTCTATTCCGTGGCTCTAACAGTGCACTACAGTGTACACTGGCAATATTTGGTTTTAATATAGAAAATGTTAAATGTCATTATAGAGATGAACTTTAAAAAAAAAAAGTTTTTTTTCACCCCAGTAATTGCAATAGACCCAAATTTACCGGTATAGAAAAAACACTTTAACTAATAAAATCATGATTGATGTTTTCAAGTCTCGACAAAACATACAATGGCCATAAAATGGCACATCGAGTTTTACTAGAAATTCAGTTTTTTTAAAGCGTCATTTCTGTCACTGATCCTGTCCTGTCCTGTCTGTTTCTGTTTCTGTCTGTTTCTGACATGAAAGTTAAATTCTAAAGTTCGCTGGTTCATATATTTGTGGCTGGAAACTGTACTATACAAGAGAAGCACATACCTGTATAGTTAAATCTTCAACGCTCAAACTTGGCGTATTGAACTGCAACAAACTGCCGAGCTGCAATGCTCCTGAGAACGATATCTCTAAAGGATCTTTAAGCTCGTTCTGAGGACTGGGAGCGTATCTTGATGATATTATACTTGAGGTACCTGGAAACAGAATATAAATATATTATCGTCGTGTTCGTGAACGGGCGCCGTCAGTAGGGACTGGTCATCTCTTAGCTGCAACTGCTTATTTTAATTTAATTTAATATTTGAATTGTTGTTATCTTTTTATTACTAACGCTTTTAACATTCTGCGTCGTTTTCACATGCTTAATTTCAACATTAATAATGTTACCAAAATTTTGTAACCACATTTTGATTTAAAAGAGTGTCCATGGAGTTTCTTGCCCGTTTTTCTCCAAAGGTTCCTACTACGCTTTGGAATGGGCAACAAGCTTCATCTTTCTGACTGACCGATCCCTTGACAGTTCAAAAGTGCTTGTAATTGGTTTATTTGAAATAAATGCTTTGAGTTTTGGGTTTTTTTATTTTTTGTAGCAACCTGCGGGGTAATTACGTAACACACTAACAGTAGGAATGGGTTTCATTTTGACAGTTCAACAATATTTATTGCGTTATTTACGTTGTTAAGCAGGCAAATTTTTCGAACATGTGAAGCAATGGATTTGGAATAGACTTCAAAAAGTTTCAGATTGTGATAGATAGTGTGTTACGTAATTAGGGTGCTGGTGGCTGAGTTTGTTTCGCGGTTATCGGCCTAAGGCTCTCCAACAACATACACCCCTTTATTTATAAACGTTGTTTAAAGTTAAGTAATCATTAGCGACTGTTTAACCATACATTTTTGACGTTTAAACGTCACCTAACTTTAAGCAACGTTTATAAATAAACGCCATAAAGCAAATCGTCCACGTGACTCACTAACGTATTCTTAACTAGTCTGTGATTGGTTGCGATGAGTACGGACCGCCATTGAAATACTAGTGCTGCGCCATTCTGGCTACTCATTGATCATTTGAGTTTGTAACTGGTAACTTTTGAGTAGCGTTGAGGACGACGAGTCTAATGCTACGCTGGCAAAAATGGCGAAATGTAACTACTCTACACCTCTGCCTGGCCCTTCAGGGAATAATTAATGATAAATGATTTTATTTCTGTAAGTAGGTTTGTACAAAAACTTTTACACGTCAATCATATATTAAAAAAATTAGATGAGGTCGGCGTTTCCTATCTGACTACTCTGAGAAGAAAACCCGAAACAAACTCAGAGATCACAGTCTCTTTTAAAGTCCAGACAAAATATTGGTCAGATCATGTGAAGATCATGTAGATTTTTGTCTGAAATGGTATTTTGAGGAAAAACCCCACAGATCCAGTCAGTGCACGCATTTGTCAGTAATCGTGCAACTCAACTCAGAACTTAAGGAGCTCAACGATTCGACGAACAATACCAAAGAAAAGACATTTGGGAAGGCCGCATAAATTATTCAAACTGCCAGACCATGATTAAAATTAACTGAGAAGAAAAAGACCCACATAGTCTGTACTAGAACACAGGCGCGACTTCATTTTGTATGATGAACATGGCAATGTAATATCATATGAATGCTCATTATGCCCCAAATTCAAGGTATTTTTAAATTTATTGGTAAAACTTCACATACATGATGGAGAAACCTCATTATTTCACTAACTACAGCTGTTTACAGGATCAACAGCCGCTTGTACTTGAAATAATATTATAAGTTGTTTTTTTTTTGTTTTATCATTATTAGATATCGATACCCATCAAGCCTGTGAAGTTACGCCTGTTAATTCAATTTGATGGTGAGTGGCATTTTTATTATTTCTACTATTTTAATTTATTTATTATTAATTTTATCTATAGACTTACTAATATTCCTCCTATGTCCCTTTTCACTGTGAGTATTATCCAGGGACACTTGTCTTGGATGCCTCTCAAGTAGAGCTGTCTTGTATGGTCCGGAGGCTAACGATAGGATCACGGTGAAACACTCCATTATTGCATTCTGAACGTTGTGCTCTTTTGTTTGTTCTATGTAGTGGATGCAGAGGTAGTATAGCTGTAACAGAATAATGATAAGTATTAAATATACACCTGAAACACATAGCTTGAGATAACGGAGGTGGTCACAAGGAAACAAATTTACATACATATGCCATATTCAAATTCTTGTTTCCAGTTAATATTATTTCCACGTAAACAAATATCAAGTTTATACTAGTGTAAATTAAGTTGATTTCAGACTATTACTAGAACTATTGATATTGTCATTTTTTTTTTAATTGTATTGCGGCTTTGTGCGTGGGTTTTAAAATTGTTTTTCCAAAAACACATATTCGTTTACATGTTTGGACAACTAAATCTCTAACGCAGATTAGGCAGGTACATCCTTCATAGCTAAGAAGGCAAATGTGATAATTTTGTTTCAAATCTGCTGTCAACTCGTTACGTTTTGTAATACAATGTGATGTCAGTCCTGAATTTAGTACTTCTTACATTAAAAAAAAAAAAACTAGCTGAAGGATAAATAATAATATTTTGTTTGTACCTCTAAATAGTCACGAACAGCGAACAAGTCGTTTTCGGAAAACTTCGTAATATCGTTAATCTGGAAGATGGCTTTTATAACGCAAAACCACCCCATCACCACTGAACTGTCTGGTGTCAGTGGCCATAGCTTTTCTGTAAAAATAATAATCATATTAAGCAAAATAATTGTCCAACTAGATTGAATTCATATTATTATGAGAAGGCAATAATCAGCATATAACATTCCCACTGCTGGGACACAGGCCTCCTCTTGCTGAGGGAGCGAGCCGTAATCCACCACGCGGGCCCAGTGCGGATTGGTAGATGTCACATGTCTTCGAATTTTTGGTTCTAGGGCATCACGATTTCCGCACGATGTCAGATGCGTTTTGTTAAGTTCTTTGAGTTAAAAATTATTAAATGTTATTTTTCTGCTGCACGAGCTATTTTCATATCAAGACCATCAGCAAAGTTGGTAGCAGGGAACAGGGAATACCTGATATTCTTAATTAACGGCAATTGATGGCCACATCAATAGTCGTTATTTAAGAATGTTTAAAATGTTGTACACAATTTTAAACCATTATCCTGAATAGTAATATCTAATCGTCTTAGATTATCAATTTATCACTTACCAAACACTCTCGCCAATATATTAGTAAGCAGTGGTTCTCTATGTGAACAGAGGTGGGCCACACACGTAGCTATACCGCGCCTCACAGCTGGGTCTGATGTCTCCACGTGCGATAGCAGGGCTTTTGATAGCTCTGGAAATAAAAACATAAAGGTCAGGATTCAGGCAAAAACAGAAAACGGGAATGCGGTGGATGCAAGATGCAAACGGTAAACGCGCGGTGCTTGTTATGGTCCTATCCTTCACAACAACGATGAGGAGTCCGACAATGATTAAAAACGATGTTTTTTTTTTTCCATTATCCCGGTTTCCTTTTGTCCAATTTATTAAAAAAAACACGTGTGGCACTCGGGGACTGCCGCGGTAAAGCTATTGCATAGCATTTTTTATCAACTTATGCAATTATAATTATTTATTTATTTTTTATTTATGCACTATTTTTTTTCTTTGATATTAATTCAAGTACAGTCGTACCATATACATACACGTTAAGCGAACGCTCGGCCGAGCTACATGGTAGGCGGAGTGGGGGGTGTTAGGTTTTATTTTCGTTACGGAATTTCTGATTCGGTCGCCGCGCTCAAAGGCCGCGATAAAAGCTATGCAATAGCTTAAAAAAAGTCCTTCAATATCAGTTTGATGGTTGCGGGTAGCCTCTTTATTAATCGTAAGTAAATTCGCCGCCATAAGAATTTTTCACAGTTTCTGCCTATAGAAAAGTTGTCTGAGTAGTAAGGTGCTACAATTTTGTCTGGTATAATTTGTTTTCTACATTTGGGCAACTTTTTTTTATCATGTCCAACATCGGTAAAAATTTTCAACACGTTCGAAATGGTTTCAACTTAAATACAAGACCACACTTTCTTCTGAAAAATTATTTATTCTCATCAACGAGTGTTCACGAAAAAAAAAAGATTTTCTAACGGTTTGCTATGGGTTTCTTATTTTGCCTCTGTTTTAATTTTCTCAAATAGTCTCCTCGGTACGTGCGACGCTACTGGTGTCTGAAAATTATATTTTCGGTATCTAAAATCTATCGTTAAACTACATTCTCAAAATCAGTCAAATTGCTATGAAACAGTTCGGTATTTTTTTTATTTTTTTTTGATATATTTAAACATGCGGTCTGGTTCGAGGTGACACGGGAAATTTCAGAAATTTGGATTTTTGGATTCCGAATAACCAAGTCTATCGATTTTATAAGGTTTTGGTCGTAAGACGATGAGACAATAATTTTGGTCATGTGCTCTCGTACTATGGCTTCCGTATGTACTTATCAGATTTCAAGTTTTATAAAAATCGAGTCTCTGATCAGTCAATAAAGTTTTAATTAAATGCAAATTCAGAAAAATAGGTGTTCTTACGAGCGTGTCGATGGCTTAAATAACACGAAGAAATGTACCTAGATGTTTTAAATTTGTCTGGACCAAAAGTCAGCAACGCGAATAACGTTTGCTGACCTAGCCATTAGGTCTTCACGTATGCACGTGACAGGATAAACCATAAACAGACTTCGTACCCAAGTCGGCCGCAGTAAGGACAAACTCCACTAGACGGGCTACTTTGACGGCTCACAAACGTAGGTAAAAGGCCACTACCTCTTGATTAGTAACTTAATTTTTGTTACAAAGCTTACCAGAAATCTCCTCATCAGTAGTATACTCAGCCAATGCTGTCAGTATCCTGGGCAAGTTATTCTCCAACGCCTCGACAATCAGCTGGATCTCATTCGTCTGTCGCACTATCTGACTGAGTTTAGGAAACAGTGTCTGTGCTTGAGTACGGATCTTGCCGACTCCGGGTCTGAGCCAGCATTCGCCGAGGCATATCCGGGAGAGGGCGGCTCGGATCCATCTGGAAAGCAGGGTAGTAAAGATTTTATCAAAGTCTGGTTATTCTAAAATGAGTATTAATTTCAAATGAAGAAGTGATACTATCTAACCGCTGTTAAAAAAAATTGGCTTATGAACAGCATCAAGTTTTAGGCTTTGTTCCCAGTGTGATGCGGCGGGCCGCTCGTGCTCTCGTTTTGTATGTAAAAAAATTTGTTCGTATGATTTCGAAGTGTCACCAATGTTTCTAATGTGTATTGGCTGAAAGACTTCCTGGGAAGGACTGGCTAGCATGAAGTCAAAAATGCCATTTCCAAAACCACAGCCAATGCCACAGTATTAGTAGATAGTGACAACATAAATATTCCCCAAGTATTGTTCACATTTTACGTTATTGCCCTACCCAATCATTCTAATTAGTGTGTTTTAATTACTTAATTAAGTAGGCTAGTGGTACAAACATTTCAATTACATTATTAAAGTAGGTACATTGTAACATCATGAAACAAGTTTTCTACATTACATGACCAATTTTCTAGATTATTTTCGTGAGTAAAAGTGATTATTCAACAATCAGGAAGAATGTTGCATTGTTAGGAACCTTTTGAATACAATTAGCATTTTATTTTAATTGGAAAATACTGAAAATTAAAAAATTATGAAACAATATTATTCCAGTACAACTAACAAATAAGTCATGAAAGTGGTTACATGGCTTAACAACAAAACGGCCGATGTATCATGGCGGAACTGAACACAGGCTCTCCGAACTATTGTGCATGTGCACTCACTCACACTCACCTCATGTCAATGTTTGGTTCCTAAAAAATGTTACTGCTCAGTCTTCTGTACAAAGTTCAGACTGGCCATGATTCATTGGCCATAATGTACCCCCTATAGAATTATCATATTGGCTAGCAAGTTTGGCTAGCAGCCATTTTAACAGTCATTCCCATTAAAATACAAATGTTACAAATTCACAGAACAATACAGAATGTAGACTGAATGATGTCGCAAGTCCTTTTGAGAGAAAATTGCCAGTATAATAACAAAATATAATATTGAAAGAAAGAAAAATGGGTTTATTTGTCACAGAAACATGTGCATACAAAAAAGATAATACTACAACAACACAAACTGTCAATGTCAATGGTGTTACGGTAAAAAGTTAGTTACTTTTACGTTATTCTAAATTATTTGCAACTTTTTTAGTATTTCTAATTGTACAGTTAGTGTTAAATTTAATCTGATCTGGTTGGCTTTCACATTATTGTGAAGTTATGATCTAAATAAGGGTTTGTAAATTTATTTTTTCAGACTGTACATAAGGTGATTTATCAAAATATCACCAATATACTAGCTATGGCATGGTATTCTACTATTATATTAGCATACCTTGCATTCTTATTGTGATCAATTTGATTCTGCAGCACAATATTGGTTTTGTGTGAATGAAAGGCGAATCCTCCGACCACAGCTCTGTTCAATGCTTCATCACCTACGAGACGTACTTCCGCCTTAAAAATAAATAAATTAGTATTATTAAGATGCCCAAACATTTTCATCTATCTGCCTATCCTTTTATAAAATATGTTGAGGTTGGCTTTCAATCTAAACAGATGCAGCTGAGACCAGCTTTATACAAAGTAAAAGATTTAAAACTTACGATATAGTCAATCCGAAACAACTGCTATAATGTTTATTTTGCATAAACAGCTTACTTAGAGATTTTCATTTCCTCATTATTTAGTTTCTCAACAACAATGCTTATTATCCAACTATTGGATAACATAATTGAATAATCCTTCACGCTATTTGCCTAAAAAACGTTCAAGGTAACTTACGCTATCGTTACTAGCTAATAGGAGAAGCGTAGGGGCAGCTGAATGTAATAAGTTTGCATAGTGGCGAGCGCAGTTCGAACGGCTCCCTAAGGCTCCCAGACAACGCCCGAGTGTCCCTGCCGCCGCCTGCAACTCATGACTCCTACAAAAACACACATAAATATTAACCATCACAAACTTCACGCCAAAAACGGAAAAATTATACAAAAACTCACTTCGCTGAACTCTCATTCGCCTTTAGAAATTCCAAAGCTTTTTCAGCTTTTTCCAACACGTTCATGGCTCCTGTTTATCATCCGGTGTTCTTGGTATGTACTTCGATCATAATTTAAGCAATTTATTGTTTAATAAACGAATTTCCGTCGCGAAAAACGCAAACAAACGTGAAGAAAATCAATCGAACGAGTTGACGTCTACTTTTTGTTCGGAAATAAACAAGAATGGAAATAGAACAGCTGTGTAATGAAAATGTGAAATACAATCAAAAAAAATTTTTGAAGACCGTATCTTTTTATTAAAATGAGTAATTAATGTACTAATTAATAATTTTGTGTCTCTTATTTTACGTTTATTCTTTGAATTATTTTCTGTCTTCACCCATTATTGCCTTTGTTTCTGAACGAAATAACTGGAGTCCACCACCACATAATGGATTTTTAAAAGCCCCTCGCTCAGGGATTTCCAACATTGTTCTCATTTATATACGTAGTCTATGCTTTCCAAAACACCCCCATGTACATCCCATCCATCATGTTCATTCCATGTTCTCTCCTATCGTTGAATATAGGTACCTATATTCAACTAAGAGAAACATTTTATTCGTTCAACAAAATTAGTTCCATATTTTTTTTTAGTAGCAAAAAATTAAATAAAGAGAATGTCGAAACGACTTCCTATTAATTTTAAAAACTCTGACCGTTGTTTTACGTTTTTTCGGTTCTTCATTTCCTACAATAAAAATGAAATTTAAAAAAATAATCAGAATGTTGTATATTTTCCACTAAAAAAGTGATTAGCGATCGTTTTTATGCTATAGCCATACTACCGCGATAAAGCAAACTACACTTCGCGCGCTCTTTGTTTTGTGCCACGGCTACATTGTCGCGATAACGCGAACTAAACTTCGCGCGCTCTCTCTCGCATACCATTCGACGTGTCATGATAAACAGAACAGAGAGTGCGCGAACTTCAGTTCGCGTTACCGCAACAATGTAGCCGTAGCATAACAGTGAGACGTCAAGCGGTGTGCGAAAAAGATCGCGCGAAGTGTAGTTCGCCTTATCGCGATAATGTGGCTGCAGCATAATACCTACATTTTGAGTAGAATTCACGGTAAGCTATTTGGTCGTTTGGCGTGTTAGCCTGCTACCAACTATACCACATTTCTTTCAGTGCTCCACACTGGCACGCCTTGCAATTTGACTGAAAAGAAAACTTGAAGTTATGTGGAAATCTAAGAAGATGAATGTAATTCTTAAATTACAAAAATAATATTTTGGAACTGAATAATTCAAATACTAGAATCAGATTTCTTGCAGCTGGACTGCCCCTGACGCATGATAAAAATATTGATTTGACAATTTGACATTAACATTGACATTTCTGATAAGAAGCTGTCAAAGTGGTTAATTAAAATAGCAATATTAGCCGAAATGTTATAAATAATAATTATCATAAAGTGTAATTGCGATAATTATGTCATCTGTAGATGAACAAGTCGACGTTATGTTTGGGCTAAAGAGTGTATTATCACGAATCGAGGCCGCTGTTGCAAGGCGCAGTAAGGTATGTACCTAAATCGTAATCTTTATTTACCACTCAGCATCCCATAAAATAATGTTATCAGTGAAAAAGATTTGTAAACTAATGTACTCTTTCTGACAATAACCTCTCTGCCTACTTCGCAATAATATAACCGGAACCTCGCAGAACTTTTGAATTTTTCTTCTAAATTGGCACGGGTAATTCTTAAGTAATCTAGATCAAGATTTAACTTTTTTTCAGGATTTGCCACAAGTTGCGCCAAGGTTGGTGGCAGTATCCAAAATAAAACCTGCTTCTTTGATTGTTGAAGCCTATGAAGCTGGTCAAAGGCATTTTGGAGAAAATTACGTCAATGAATTAGCTGAGAAAGCTAGTGACCCTCTGATACTGGAGAAATGCAAGGATATAAAGTGGCATTTTATTGGCCATTTACAAACCAATAAAATAAACAAATTACTTGGATCACCGAAGCTGTATGTAGTTGAGACTGTCCATTCTGAAAAGTTAGCTAACAATTTAAATAAACAGTGGCCAAAGTATAGAAATAATGAGGAGAAATTACCAGTAATGGTACAAATAAATACAAGTGCTGAAGAAGGTATAATATTTCATTTATTTCTTTATGTACCTACATTTTATCACAAGTAGGTAACTTTGATGCAATTTCATTTCAAGAAAACATTCAGAAATTATCATAAGTAAATTAATGAATGATGCAATAATAATATGCTTCTGAGTTATTCACAGCAAAATGTGTTTTTAATTGGTTCCAAAGTATGCAGTCTTTATCATCTTCACTTAATTTCAGCTAAAAATGGAATCAAGCCGTCTGAAGCAACAAAGGTGGTAGATCATGTATTGAAGAACTGTTCAAACCTAGATTTCAAAGGACTGATGACTATTGGTATATATGACTATGATACCTCCATAGGGCCAAACCCAGACTTTATGACACTTGCCAAATGTCGACAAGAAGTTTGTGAAAACCTCAAGCTTGATATAAATGATGTGGAATTGTCTATGGGGATGTCTACTGATTATGAACATGCTGTGAGTATAATTAGATCACTTGAATATATCCCACCACCTGTGAAATACTGTCATTTATGAAGTTACACTTTTAAAAATGAGCGAAGTACAGTTTGCGCAAAACGTTATGGGCCCTCTGAACGTAGGCCCAAGAACAAAACCACGCATGGTACATTTGAGTGGGAGTGATAGACTTCCCTCGGACACCTATATTATGCATACTGCGCAGTCACTCGCTGCAACTTCCAAGAGCTCATAAAGTTTTGCACAAACTGTATGTAATAAGTTGCCTAAAGTAACTCTGCACTTGGTGCGATAATGACACTCGTTTGCCAAATATAGTTTCCGTATGAGGGCTTACGCCCTCAAAAAAACTTACGTTAAAACTTACGTTTTGTTGTGGTTTTGGTGTGATATATATGATAAGTACTAAAGTTTAAAACACTTCTCCTGAAAAAATGTCTTTCTGCATAAGTGACAGTGTTGTACCGGGGGTGCAATATTATTATGCTGATGGCCTTAACACAAACATAAACCTCTTGACTTACTTGAACATTAAAACTTTGCACCATATCAGTGGAATAATAGTCATATCCGACTATGATCCATGCCCATGATTGAAATTTGAAAACAACTACAGCAAATGATAAAAAAACATGATGTAATTAAAACCAACATTAGAATAAAAAACAAATCCAAAACATTTATTTTACTCTTTCCAGATTGAACTTGGAGCTACAACAGTTCGTGTTGGATCAGTAATTTTTGGTGCTAGACCACAAAAGGCAAATTAACTTATGGTTTAAATAATAGTTCAATATACCTGGAAAACACGATCAATCTGAAAAACTATTTCGTCCTACAGTTACAGTACCTATGGTGTCATAATATACTCTAAGTTTAAAATATAGTTAAAAATATACTGTTTTTTTCTAAAAATAAGTTAATAAATGGGCTTCCAAATAATATATTTTATTTGATGCTTTTATTTATTTACACACAAAACGTTAAAAAACTTATTTTCGCTCGCTAATCTAAAAGTCGTCTTACAAAAAAAAAAGCGACGGCGACAAAATTTTATCTGTGGTAGTTTTGAGTTGGCTTTGAGATCCATGATTTTTCATTGGCCGACAAAATATATGGCAAGTTGAGTGAGTTTCCGAACGCAATGGTTGACGCACGCATGAGACGAGTCTGCAGAAGCTAAAGTTTGTGTGTTGTGTTAAAGTGTAAAATCAACGACTATAATCTCATAAGTTTAATTAATAACTCAATTAAACATTAATAAAGTGTTAAAGCCTGTACAGACTGCGAGCTACAAAATCCGTGATACCTAAGACGCAGTGAAGTGTCCAAGTTTATTTTTTTGTGTCAACAAGTTTACATCCTTTATTTGAAAGTTTTTGAAACAAGGCCGTCGTAAAAAGGTAAGGATAACAACTTTTAAGTACCCAGGATACACTCTACATTCCTAGAATTACATCTCATATAGTTTTGTAATTTGCAAGTGAGATATTCCGTTATTTTTATTCATAATATTTTACTCTTGAGAAAGTGTAAATAATTACTTGCTAGCGAGCAGTTGATTTATTTGTCAAGCCTATGTGGTTATAAAGTGTGGTAGATCACAATTTTGTTGTAATTACCGTGCATGCACGTCTATCATAGAATCTGCAATAGGTCAATATATGTTTCATAGAAAAGTTTAAAAACATTTAGCCCACTATCTAATTTGCCCACGGTATTGCCTGAATGTAGATTATTTCTAATTTTTATTAGATAAAAAGTGCCCTGACTATTGTTTATCAAGATGCTTGATGCTTTTTGTCTT
This sequence comes from Dryobotodes eremita, assembly GCA_917490735.1. Taxonomy (NCBI): domain Eukaryota; kingdom Metazoa; phylum Arthropoda; class Insecta; order Lepidoptera; family Noctuidae; genus Dryobotodes; species Dryobotodes eremita. The sequence goes on along the minus strand of OU823264.1, from coordinate 19,536,860 downwards.
CTGTAAGTGAAAATCACACTAAATACTAAAAACTTTTTAGTATGAAATTATTAAGCCAGCTGTACTTAATAGCTTTATAATTAATAAAAAAGGAAGGGGTAAGTAAAGATGACACTAACCAAACCTATGCCTTTGATTGCATGTTCAAGTCCCACTTTAATAACTTTTTTCCCTAAATCTCTTTCAAAAATGTATTTTAAATTAAAAAGCTCCAGTCAGTGGGTTGTCTTACGTGTCACAAGATAAAAGTTTTAAAGTTATGTTTACATTGATGTCTTTAACTAAAAAATTTATTGCACCATTCAATAAACTGATAAACTTTGTAAGCAAGCAGTGCTTAGCATTTTTATGATAAACAGTAAAGGGTAAATAAAGACCTGACCCAACCTGTCTTTGATTGCCCATTTAAGTCCCCCTGAATCAGTTGTTTCCCGAAATGTTTTCAAAAACCTATTTGAAATGAAAAACTACTTTTAAAGTTTTGTTCACATTGATGTCGTTAACTAAACAATTGATTGCACCATTCAGTCACACCTAACTGTGACATAGCAATCTCTTGAAATGTGCCAAATGACCTCGCTGATGAAAATTATTGAAACTGTAAATTATTACTTAGTATAAGTAACCCTGGTTATTCACATGCATGCAAATATTCGTTCGAGGTTCGCGCACTTTGATATGCGTCAAAAACCGACTCGGGTTGAAAAACGGTGCATTATTAATTTGCAAATGTCGTCCTACACTTAAGGGTGCTCGTATTCGTGCGAATGCGAGTGGAATAACTGGAAAGGACAAAGTAAAAATGTTTTATTTTATTGAAAAGGAACAACAAACAGCTACAATATAAAACATGAAAATATGAAATACACAAAACACATATACAATACTGTAGCCCACGACGCTGTTCACAGATTAACTATGGGATAAAAATAATAAAATAATAATTGCTAGGTTTACAAATATATATCGTTCTTTTTTTTCTAACTCATTAACTATCTCTTTTAAGATATAAATAGTATATTTATGAAAGAATTGACACAAAAAATATAAATATAGAAAAAAATATTCAAGTGAGCTCCTTATGTATAAAATTTTTGAACTTATAGGAAGCACATGCAAAAATATCTTTATGTTCGAAAGTCCTATTGTAGGAATCGACCATTCTGCGAACAGGCGAGCGCAAGCCAGAGTTGGACTTGCAAGCGCCCACCGAAAATAATCTGCCAGCGCACATGTTACGCTTGTGGACTGTCCTAGGAACCGCATAACATAACATATTGGACAGTTCATTGCAGTCAAATTTATTTCTAACAATAGTAAATAGATTCATGGCATCTAAGTACTTTCGTCTATTTTCAACTGTTGCGAGCTTATACTTTCCAAGCAAATCTTGGTAAGGCAAATAATAATATCCATGGCATCTATAATGCATGGTACGCAAGAATTTGTATTGAACACACTCAATCATCTCAACATACTTTTTGTAGTATGGACTCCAGACGGATACGGCATACGCCAGTTGAGAGCGCACTAGAGACTTATACAGGCAAATATAGGAAGAAAGCTTTTTAAAATCGGCTGTTGATCGCATTACATAGCATACAATAGCAATAAATAAAATACATACGATAGCATTTTTGCATTCAACGAATACAGACGTGCTCATCAATGTTTAATATCAATAAAAATAAATTAAGCTTGCATAAATAGTGACCTAGTTTTAGTGTTTTAGCGTGTTATACAAATAAAACATTATAGTGATAATTTAAAATAATGGACTGACTGAATACTTTTATTACCGGATATTTATGGAAGGCAGCCCCTTTAATCGGAGCGCCATGATACGACGCAGCCCTCCGCCAACACCGATCCCGGTACCGACACCGGCACCGACATCGCCCCAACAACCAAGACAGGACCAAGATGAGAAGTTTGAAACGGTTTCCACTCCGGAGATTCAGAACTGGATGACGTCCATTGAGCAATGCCTGAATGAGGTCTGTGTTATTTCTTCTGAGGGAAAACTGAACGCTGATCAGAAGCTAAAAATAAGTAGTCTTTGCCGGAAAGTTGGACATGGAGTTTCGCAAATGGCTGTTCAATACCAGTCGCTAAAGCAAAAAGCCATACAAAACCATACCTCCCTTAAAACCATGACCGAAGCTCGAGACCTATCAGATTGTCTAATGGAGATGAACCGGACGATTCAGGAGTCCTGTACGAAGCAGGAAGCAGCTACATCTTTTGCAGAAATGGTGAAGAAGGGCTCCAACACTTTTGTTCGTCCTAATGCTTTTAGCTCCGTGGCCATTTATCCCAGTGACAACTCAAAAACCAGTGACGAAACTAAGAACATGGTCCAAAAAATCATATGCCCTGGAGAAATGAAGCTGAAAGTACGAGGTGTACGCAAAATTGGAAAAGGTGGACTAATAATCAGCACTGAGACTAAAGATGACCTAGATAGGATCAAGCAAACAGTCCAACTCGCTTCGTCAGGTCTTACCGTCGACGAACCTAAAAAGCGCAAACCTCGCATTATAGTTATAGGAGTTCCCACATCAATGGCTGAAAATGAGGTTTATAAATGTATTTATGAACAAAACTTGGCCGACAAACTGCCCACTATAACCCTTGATAAATTTTTGACCTCAATGAAACTAAGCCACAAATCTGGCAGAAAAGATGCTGAGTATTGCAATTTTATTATAGAAGTTCCAGCAGTCATTCGAAAGGCCCTCATCACACAAGATAGACTATTCATAAATTGGACGTCCTGCCCGGTACGAGACTTCACACTGGTAACGAGATGTTACAAGTGCCAGCAGTACGGTCATGCAGCAAAATCATGCAAAATTCCTGCCCCTACATGTGGACATTGCGGTGAAGAAGGACACACTATTCAAGACTGCACAAAGAAAGCGGAGGCGCCAAAATGTGCTACATGTTTGCGTTTTAAAAAACAAGCCAACCACAAGACGGGAGACGCAGATTGTCCGGCTAAAAAAGCTGCCGAATACAGGTACATTAACTCGATAGACTATGAAGGCGCCTAAGAGCGCCACATAATAGTTTATATTTTAGTCGTATTTTTATTTTTGTATTTTTAGTATGGATAATCACTTAATTACCGATATAGATAATACATTTTTAACTGTGTCAAAGACATGTGACGTTGAGGATTGCAGACAATATCTTTCCGATTACCAAAAGTCACTAACCGTACTGACCCAAAACATTCGTAGTATTTATAAGAACATAGATAGCTTTAAAATTTTCCTACACAGACTAAACTTTGATTGTGATATAATGGTATTAACCGAGTGCTGGCTAGGTAACCGCATCGATTACCTTCCAGTAATACCTGGGTACAACTTAATGCATACCAAAATAAACCACAGTCAAAATGATGGTGTGGTAGTCTTTACAAAACAATCACTTAAGGTCACAGTCGAGGAACCTCCTCTACAAGACTGCATGAGTAATTGTTTAGTTATTAAAATTGGTACAACCACAGCGATAATCGCTATGTATAGGTCTCCTTCCGCTAGAAACTTGGATTCATTTCACAATTCCTTAAACCAAATTTTTCAAGGGCTAAGCTCGTTCAAGAATGTAATACTAACAGGTGATTTAAATATAAATATTGGCTCTGAAAACTGCGATGCTGGGACCCAAGATTACCTTAATATCTGTTCGTACCATGGATTTCTCCCCGCTCACACGATGCCTACTCATCAGAGCGGTTCCTGCCTTGATCATATGATGATCAAAACCAGTCTATCATATATTACGCTTGTTACTAACGCAACAATTACTGACCATCACGCTGTCCTACTCACCGTAAATTTAACGCTGCCTAAGCTAAATCGTCCCCAGACCAAAAGCAAATTAAACACAAATAAACTCGAATATGAATTATGCAACCTTGATTTTAGCCTAGTTTACAATACTGCTGACGCTAATTTGGCTTTATCGTACTTAATAAAACATGTCCAACAAGCAATTTTACGTAGCACGATAGTTTCTACAGTGAATAAGAAACTTTATAATATTAAACCTTGGATTACTCCTGGACTAATTCGGTGTATAAGACACAGAGATAAACTTCATCAGAGAACTAAGAGATACCCAGATAATCTAATAATTCAGACTACCTATAAAAGATACAGGAATTTCTGCAACAATCTTCTAAAGAATTTAAAAAATAACTACGATAAAAATGAATTAAAAACAGCAGGTAACAATAGTAAGCAACTTTGGAAACATATTAAAAACGTCACCAATATGTCTAAACAGCGTGAAGCAAATTCGAGTTTACTGCTTACTAATCCTTCACCAGTCTTGTCAGCTAACAACGTTAATAACTTTTTTGTCAATATTGGGAAAACTCTTGCCGAACAGATTCCGAAACATTATTGTGACCAACCTTTTCAAAAATCAATCAATATCTGTAACCTGAAATCTTTTGTTATGCTTGACACTGACGAAGACGAAATTACTCGAATCATTTCTGGGCTAAAAGATGACTGTGCAGTTGGATTGGATAACATAAGCAATAAGATCCTTAAACTTTTTAAGCATATATTGGTACCTCCTTTAACGCATATTTTTCGAATCTGTATTTCCAAAGGAATTTTCCCTACTTGTCTAAAAAAGGCAGTTGTAATCCCTGTCTTTAAATCTGGAACTAAAGACTTAGTTAATAATTATAGGCCAATATCGTTACTCCCCTCAATATCAAAAATATTAGAGAAAATTGTAAACAATAGACTGGTTAACTATCTAGAAAAAAATAACTTTTTGTCCTCTGCGCAATTTGGTTTTAGAGCAAAATTATCTACAGCCGATGCGGTGCATAGCCTAACCAATTACATTTCAAAAGAACTCGGCAAAGGGAACCAGACCCTGGGAGTCTTCCTTGATTTAGCCAAGGCCTTCGACACGGTGTCTGTTTCTGTTCTTCTAAACAAATTACAGGCCATTGGAATAAGGGGAACGCCCCTGAAACTATTCGCTGACTACTTAGATGACCGATACCAATGTGTTAGAATAGATAATATCACGAGCGCTGAGCAGAAAAGTACTGGTTTTGGTGTTCCTCAGGGAAGTATTCTGGGCCCCACGCTATTCCTGATTTACATTAACGACTTGTGCAATCTTAATATTAAAGACGGCAAAATTATATCATATGCCGACGACACTGCATTAATATTTACCGCTAAAACCAGTAGCGAACTGTTCCAAGTCGCTCAATTAGGTTTTAATAATGTGACTAACTGGCTTCAAAGCAATTTACTTACACTAAATGCTGACAAGACAAAATATATTCACTTCTCCATGCGCAAGCCTCAACTTAACATTGCTAACCCTCAGTTATATGCCCATCAATGTGGTATCCGTTCAGTCAACATGTGTAATTGCCCTTTTATCCTCGAAACGAGCAACATAAAATACCTCGGAGTAATAATGGACGACACACTGTCTTTCAGAAAACATATTGATAGTTTAGTTAAAAGAGTACGCAAATTAATGTATGTTTTTAAAAAATTGCGAACATTTGCAGATTCAAAACTAATAACACAAGTTTATTTAGCCCTATGTCAATCTATAATTCAATACTGCATTACTTCATGGGGTGGCGCAGCAAAAACCAATTTACTTCCTCTTGAAAGAGCTCAGAGAGCAATTTTAAAGGTAGCAAACTTCCATCCCTTTTTCTTTCCCACTGATCTGCTTTATAAATCCTGCAACGTGCTGACTGTTCGCCAACTTTTCATTATGCACTTAGTATTAAAACAACACACCATGCTTACCTACACTGCTGACATTACTAACAAGAGACGGAATGATATAGTATGCGCATCAAATTTTACTTCAAAACATGTCTTTGTGGAAAGATTTTTTACATTCTTAGGCCCATTTCTGTACAATAGATTAAATAGAAAACTAAGTATCTATAAATTGAATTATTTTAGCTGTAAAAAAATTATACTTAAATATTTACTAACCATCGCCTATGCACAGACAGAAGAGCTACTTGTTGTCTGCAAATAGAAACGCTTACATGCAATTTTACTGTTACTAACCTAAATTAGATTTAGTTTTCACTTTATACTCATTGTTAATTTATTACATTAAGTATTTATGCACTTCCTAGCCTGAAGCACAGGTTCAACCTAGTTCAGGCAAATAAGCAATTGTGTTCTATTTTAATTGTTAAGAAACTTATTGTAAATGTGCCCTTTTTATAAATAAACGATTATTATTATTATATTATATTATTATTATTATTACAAATCCGTAAAGTTGATATGCTTTATTAACAATCTTTCCTATGTGTAGGTAGCTTTGCTTGGAAAGCTTGGAATCAAGAAGAACACCGAGATCATGCATAAAGTCCACTTTAAGCAGGGGGGCATTGCACAACGTGTATGTATAGTTTATTTTAGTTTTATTTTTTGTGAAATTTATGAAGTTCCATTTGGTTAAACTTAGTTGCAACTTATTTTCCTGGCAATAACAGGATATTCGGTCCGAATCTTGTTGCAGCAGAAGGCAATCATTTGTTTGTCGAATGGCTCTATATACCTTGAGGTAGTCGGCATATAGTAAAAACTTGGTATTGCGAAAGCATTGGCTGATGTCATTAATATATAAAATAAACAAAAGGGGACCAAGTCTAGTTTTATTTACTAAAACCTTCAGGTGTTCAAGTATTACTGGGTTTTTGCATCTGGAATTTTTCAATAGCAGCCCGGAGTTTGGATTTGTGCCCGGTTGATGGCAATAGGCTCGCTCCTTATCACATGAGACTTAAACATAACTGGCGAAATGTGGGTGTGCTATACTATAGGTCCACCTCTACCTGACCTTTCGGGGATTACATCTGTGATTTGGTGTTATGTTTCCTCAGGTCAGTAAATAATTATTGTCAAAGCTTCTTCTACTTCAAAACTCAGCACATTGATTTGTATTTTACATGATACATCTTTCTGTGTTTGTAATTTAATACAAATTTCAAACACTCAATTTAGCTCATACAGGAATGAAGTAGTAAAAAAAATCATCCTTAGAACACTGTTTACTGAAATATCTTTAAAATGTTTTTTTCAATATTTTGTAGTTTAAGCTGCATATTGCCCTGTCCATCAGCCACAAAACTATTTTAAAAATACTATAATTACTTCAGATTTACATATTTTGTAACCATTTACATGCGCACAGACAGCCTACAAACACGATTGTTTAATTTTTTATGAGCATTGTTTAATATGGGTGTGTCTTCATGTAAGTGGGTTTCACTTTCTACTTTCTACCACCTGCTTCTGTAATAATGGTGTGTGAGGGCTGAATTACAAGTATTTTAATCTTCTTAGCATGTCAATTGCAGACTAAATTGTGCCAGCTAAGAGTTTTGCAGTGTTAGGTAGTCAGTGTCGATGAGTTCCACCAATTTGTAGGTAGTAGGGCAAACAGGAAATGTTGTTAACAGACAAGAGTCCCATCGTTTGGAGAACGCACCACATTGGCTGTGCAACCCACTCTTACCCCAATCAATTACCTATTTTATTATGTATTTGAATACATGAATTCTAAACGTAGCAAAATGTAAGGATTGTAGCAGGTGGCGTTCTCTAGTTTCTGCCCCCATGGGAAGAAGGCGTGAGTTTATGTATACAATGTGAATTCTAATCTATGGAACAGTTTGTAGGCAGCTCATCAAACGATTCACATAGCTGTCAACTTGTCAAAAGGAATCGCTATTTCGAGTCGCGACATGATAATAACGTAATTGTACCTGCCATTTACTTACACCGAGTAGGTATTTCATGAAAATGACAAATGACATTCAAGATTATTAAAACGTTCACTTTTTAAATCAAAACACGGACATTTGGATTTCCTTGAGAGTTTTCTGTTTTCCTTTCATTGTTTGAAACGCAGAATGCATATCAGACATCTAAAGTTCCATAATAATATGCAGTCTGCTGAGTGTAGAAGGCCGTCTGGTCGGAGTCTGGTGTTGGATCAAACCCTACAACGCGCCACGCGACGGGGCGCAGATAACGCGCCCCCACGCTTGAAATTTTACACGCAAATTCAATAAAAACGTGTTTCCGTTCGGGCTATTTGGCTCCATTTCCCGCTCCCGGTCGCGTCGCGCGTTTTGGTGTGTGATCCGCCTAGCTGTGAGTTCGTTTTTCAATGGCTGTCTTCAGCTATGCCACTATTGAGATAAAATATTGTGACCTTTTCTTGCGAACTTGATGTCAGTATGACTCAAATTACTGAAAACTGGATGGCAACGAGACACTACTCTCATTGCAATCTACCGACGTCGGATCGTATCGCAGACGCAGTCCTAATCTTTGGAAACTGTTGGCCTGAAGCCCCTGTTTTTGCTGTTGTCCAATCTGAAATGGTTTACTCAAAAGTCTTAAGGAAAAAAGTGTTACTAGATCTTCTAGCATTTCAAGCATTCAGTTTTGATTCCATTGGATGTGTGCAACTTTTCGCGCCTCCGTAATTAAGTTCAACAATACACAAAAACATCTTCCTTTTGGCATCACTCTTGCACGTGCTAATCATTCCTAAACACAACTACAATAAAGCTTAAAATAGCTTGAATTTAATCGTTCAAAATGTACAACGATTACTATTGTTTACCTGCAAGAATCCGTCACACTCCGTGCACTAGATTTTTCCACAAAGCGGACTAATTTCTTTATTTTTTCTCTTCCTATGTTGTAACTTAAACGTCAGCCAAATGATAGATTACGTAGACGTTATTGTTAACGTTATAGTTTCGTGCTTTGTTCTCAATGGAGAAAGAAATCGGTCAAGTACATTAGCAGGTGCTTGGTAATTGTTTGGTACTTAGTACAATGTACGAAAATGTTCATTGAGGTTACCATAACTGTGGCTCCTACACACGCTTTTACTGACTACAACCTCATTCATTAGCTTTTGATTAAGTTGTGACGTATGTCTAAACTATGATGTGAACGTACAAGCAGCAAAAGCAACTGATACCTACGTGACGATCATAGCACGTGCCTTTCTGTAGTTTCCTCGTTGACAAATAATGTTAATGTCATCTATGTTAGGTAATCTAGGCACTGTTGATACTGCATTGAGATTCGTAAAACATTCACAAAGAAAAGGGAATGGCAAGACATCTACCCGTTTGTTACTTTTGGGGCTTCTTAATTAAGGCGATGAAGACGGTAAAGAAAGTAGATGATAGGGAAGCACTGCAAGTTGCGTCGAGGGAAACACGTAAATCGTGAGAGCAATCTAAGCCTATCTGCACGCAATGTTTCCAGTGGCACTGAACACGTAGATTTTTAATGATCACTTAACGCTACTCAAAACCTCGTGTCGTCTCACTAGACGACAGTTTTTGACTATCGTTAAGTCTGGTTAAGGCGTAAAGTGGTTAGACTGCTCGCTAACAGTCTAATCACTGTTTTCAATTGAACACCGTTTTTAAATAGTGAAGGAAACTCGTGAGAAAAATCACACGTTAATAAATGAATTGCAGACATGCAGCCCTCAAGAACAAATAGATTGCTCCACACATTGGTCATAATAAATTGCAGTCTACAGATGTTTTTATTTTGTCTCAGCATACGGACAGTATGTTTTGCATCGTTTCTTTACGCCCATGGCAGAATCAGATAAATACAGGGCTATTGGTAATGTCGGCAATCCATTCAGGGGATGGGCGGTGGTCATTTTCAACCAAATTACCACTATGCAAATGTAAACAATTTTCGAGTAATTTGACATTAAGTATATATTTTTTGAAGATATCTGGTATCTTATTATATCTCGTTGGATAGCTGAGAAGTAGTACATGTTTTTAGAATGTTCTGTCGATAAAGCACTTACATCCATTTTTTTTGTAGAAATCGATCATTTTAGTCAAATAACCTCAAAATGATGAAAATTTTAACGATTTGTAGCTCTGATTTAAAAACTATTATAGATAATTGTCATTTTATGATTGATTCTTATGTATTGAACTAGAAACAAATAATAATAATTTAAAAAAGCGTGCATTGTTTTTTATACATTATCAAAGTAGTAGGATCACCAAAAAAAATAAAATACTTGAAGATGGTTGGCATTTGCATAGGGGTCATAAGGGATCACTTGGTTGCAAATTACCTCCCCTACATCCCCTTAATGAATTGCCGACATTACCAATAAATAACCCTGTATAACAAACACTTAGAAGCACATTGGGTTGCCAAATCAGTCGATCAGTTCTCGGGGACAGGACCTGTGAGACCAAAAATTAAGCTCAAGTGAAGATCTTTTAAAACAAACCAAGTTTAAAAGAGAAACAGAAAAAGATAAAAATAATTCCCAATATCAGAACGAAACCAAGGTCTAACATCCCCAGACACACGCACAACATTGAAGTTATAATAAGTTGGAAAATTAAAAGAAATGACCATAAATACTCAACAACCGTAAAAAGACACTTTACACTCAGGAGCACTTAAAATTGTCGCTTTCAAAGTTAAACATGGACATAAAAGAAATTATAATAATACTCAGCGCAATGATTTAGAAATTTATCCAGCGACACTTTCGAATGGCCAGTAACTAGCTGCTCATTATATTTAAAACGACGGATCATGTTTTCACTTGATTTCAATGAACGTGGATCAACTGTAATGAGGTAAATTGAGGGTATTATGTAAGACAAAGAGGTTGTTGTATTTATGAACAATTTTCGTGGTGAATTAACCTTAGTGAAGATGTCTATTATATCTATAATATTATGTCGATTGCCAAGGAATAGTACCGTCGTCAATGTATTCGCATAATCTATCTGCGATTAATATTTTTCTTGACACCGTCTTTCGTCTATTGGAAAATTGTACGTGAAATGCTAAAGGGTAAATAAGAGTTTCCTACTTTTAGTTTGCACTAGCAACATAATCATGTGGCCCTGCAGCCGCTTTAGATAACCCATCGTCTGGTTTAAATGCCTATAAATACTAAATTGTAAAACATGTTATTTTGCTTCCGAGATCATACTTCTATCTGTGCTAAACCCTCGTTCTGAATAATATTGTGCTTCAACCTGCTTTACGCACACCGCAAAACAGGTTGAACGAAGCCGATTCAATGAATGAAGCAAAAACAATGGGAGCTGATTATCATGTCGTGCAACTTGGAATCTTCAGTTAATTGATTACGGTAGACCGATTGCTTTCTATCTTTTGTTTATTTGTATCTTTATCTTGGGGTATGGTTAGGTCCCGTTTACGATTTCAAGTCTCATTGAAGAGGCTACTTGGTGTGCTTATAACCCTTTAACTTTACAACTATCTAGGAGAACGATATCCAATTCAAATCGTCCATTACCTCTGTAATAGCACGACAAACAATTGAACGGCTCCACGTTAACCGTAAACCGATGTTTAACTGCTCTGAGGACTGTTAACTCACTGTGAATAATTAACTGGTTATTACCAGTTATACAATGGGTAACTGAAAGCATGACTGAGTTAACAAAGGCTTGGACGGGGTAACAATGAGTTGACTCTTCAAGTAAATACGATTGGAGGAAAGCAGTCGAGGAAATGGTGTTGTAATAGATGAAAATGAAATAATATTGAGATTGAGGAAGCGGTTACCTAATTGGCGTTTATACTTTGACTGCTGGTCTAATAGGTAAAGTGCTTGAGCAATCATATATTGGTTGGTAATAAGAGTGAGCTGGTTTTCCTTATTTCAAGAAATTGCAGATTAAGGTGCAGATTCATATACTGCTCATATTATAAGTTACAGTGAAATACTTGCAAGGGGTCGTAAACCAATGGCCTCATTTTATTTAATATTTATTATAACATTCTATTCGAATATTATCTAAGGTACGTATGTCAGAATAGAGATATCTTCATTCTTTATTTTACTATATTCCCACATCATTCCACATTGCAGACTGACATGAATATATACTTAATTGTACGTAACTAATTCCGAAGATTACCCATTAACCGTCCAAGTTCATTACTGCATCAGTTTTAAACTCACCAAGACCATTCACATCATGTAATCCATTACCAAAGAGGCAAAGAATTCCAATAACACTAAACTATAGCAATTCAGCGATTGTTGCTATTAAGGTAATTAAAATAGCCGTATAAAAGCTTTTAAGGCCCACAATGGTTGCAAACAATAATAGGGACCTCAATACGTATTGTTTGATAAACTGGAAGGTCGAAAATGATGAAATTTATGTTGATACAATAGATGAACAGGTTAGGAAATTTGGTACATGATAGTACTGTCAGGGTAAGCAATGACACTGTTACTTGTACCTTAGATATCATTAGGTCGATTGAACTTCTCATTTCCGGGTTAGGAATTAATAAAATTGCACTTAATGACAATTTGTCAAACAACCATTATCATCTGCCTAGCCTTTCCTCAACTATTTTGGTGTCGGCTATTCGTTGGAAATCCGACATCGAGAGCTAGATTATGAAGATGATATCATTAAGTCCATTAAATCGGAAAACTAAATGGTGGATGGTGGAGAAAGTTTCTGCAACTTAGAATCCACCATAAGAAAAGTCTATAAAAAACCCACAATTAAAATTATAGTATATATCGTTTGCCAAGAACAAGTATGACAAAACCAAAGAAAAACCATAAGAAATCAATTTTCCAAGACAAAACACAAAAACATCGTCCAGATATGTCCATCTAGATATGAGAACACAGCTTCCATATTAAATAGAACACCCATGAGAAACTAGAAACTACAAGTGCATATAAGGAAACGGTCTCAAGACATTTCTTCCGCAATGTAAACGATACCAGGAAAACTGCATGTAATTTTAGTCAATACGTTACGTGTGTTGCTTTTAAGATCAAAAATAGCGGCTTTTAAGGTTTTTGACTGGCGGCAATAACAGCTGTGATTAATAGTCGTTGCAGTTAATTAATTGATTTCAATCATACTATTAATTGAAGTGAGAATATATCAGTTTGTGAGGACTGGCTTTGCGGTCACTTGTCGCGGTGCCTACCGACGAACTACGGGCATTGCATAATATGTCCTTGAGTGAATTAGGTGTTTGTGGTGAGCTGTGTACATGACACATTGGAAAATTCTTTGTGGATTTTGTAAGATATTGAGAAGATTCGAGATTTATTGGCCGAGAATACCTCAACTTTTGCTGATAGTTACTTCTTGAATCCATTTTCGTCCACTGCTGCCCATAGGTGACCGTTGTCAATTCGTTGTGTTTTGGTCGTGTTATTTTCCTGGTATAAATGGCATATTTTTTCTACATTTCCTGGTTGAAAGTTCGCAACCGTTTATTCACGAGATGTTAAATTAGTTCTGCCATCCGTTTTGCTTCGTTGCGAAGATTTCTACGTGGGATCCATTAAAGTAGCCATAGTTTGTATCTAATTGATGTTGCAAGGACGGGATTTTAAAAAGAACAAAGACATTCATGTCTATAACGTGATTGTTTTATGGACAATGCTATCGGCGTAGGTTTTGGCGGGTTGTGTAAGTTTCTTACGCAGTTGTTGCAACTTGATGAATCAATACACTCCGTTCGGTTTCGAAAATCTGATATCTAGAACAGATTTATTGATATCTAAAACTTGCCCTAACTGAGTGAAGAATGATTTAATTGAATCGGAAATTTAATTATTTATTGTTAGACATGATTTAACTATGTGAAATCTTCGATAATGTATTCATGATCATTATGCATCTTCGTATAATTTCTTGCTTTTATAATCAGATATTCATAAATTTTTAAGTATTGTATTGTATCGTATTTTATGTTGGAAAACCTTCAAAGTATAGGTTCAGGATGATCAAAACCGGCCAAGTGCGAGTCGGACTCGCACACAGAGGGTTCCGTACCACAAGGTAAAAAACAAGTTTGTTGTATGGAGAGTTGGAGACCCCTTGAATTTTTTACTTTATTTTATTTTTATTGTTGTTATAGCGGCAATATAAATACACTTTCTGTGAAAATTTCAACTGTCTACCTATTATGGTTAATGAGAAACAGCCCGCTGACAAACAGACGGACGGACGCAAGGACAGCGGAGGCTTAGTAAGATGGTTCCGTTGGCACCCTTTCGGTACGAAAGCCTAAAAAAGCAACAGCAGCTTGCAGTAGTATTTTAGCATTTTTTTCGTTGATTAGCTTACCGTTTTTCCTCATACTAGCTTTAATTAAAAAACAGAATACGAAATCAATTGTAACACACGCAACATAAAGCCCTGAAACTGCTACAATTATTTGCCGAAACGTTTTAATAACAGCCTCTACATAATGGCATGTTATTTCACATTTCGGTTCAAATATTCGGCCATAATAACAATGACCTTACTGTATACTCTGTATGGGCAGCCGTGCGTGCCTTAACGCATGGGGTGTAAGGGGATGAGCATAACATGTGCTTGTTTATCCATAACGCCAGCCGAACCTGCATATGGCGTGAGTTCTACTAACTCACGAAAGACTAACCTAGGCAATTCAAAAGTAGTCTGTCATCACCATTATTCACCATCATAATCCTCATGCCATTATCCCAATTTCTTTGTGATCGACGTTTTAATCCATTGCATTGCATGTCTCCTTTCTTACATCCCTATTGGCTGTCAGCAGCACTGGTCATCACACTTTTATTTTTTGGGTAGGATATCATCAAATAACTTCTCCCGCTCCAGCGCGGAGCGGGAAGGCGTGTCAGACTTCTACTGACTAAAACCCACCCGTGTTCCTTCAGTTGCCTGTGCGCCAGAGCCACGGTAACTCTTTCGAACAATCCGCGACCCTGAAAGGCATCGGCCCTATCGGACCCCGTCAATTAGTACTGACATCTCTTTGAGGCGCGCCTGGAACACAACGCGCCGTCGATCCGGGCCTAGTCCTTAACGGACGGCGAGCTAACTGGCCATCATCCTTTGGTCTGATTGAAATACTTAAGACATCAACAAAGCGTTAGCAACTGACTGATAGTTGAAACGACGTTCGAATTATTCAGCCTGCCTAATGGTTTAGAACTGTTCTATAATGAACCGGATCGATTACAGTTAATTGCCATCTATATATAGTATTCATATTTTACCATAGCAATTACTAGTAATTCCTGCGGTATGACGTCAATTCAACGTAATTGATGTTATATTGATCGATTGTCAAAATGATGACCACTAGTTAGGCAATCTAATATTTATAAGACAACTAGCGACCCGCCCCGGCTTCGCACGGGTAGCAAAACATAATATAATATAGCCTATGTCACCCGGAGATAGTGTAGCTACCCAACAGTG
Source organism: Dryobotodes eremita (assembly GCA_917490735.1). Classification (NCBI taxonomy): domain Eukaryota; kingdom Metazoa; phylum Arthropoda; class Insecta; order Lepidoptera; family Noctuidae; genus Dryobotodes; species Dryobotodes eremita. The sequence continues at coordinate 19,521,520 of OU823264.1, read as the reverse complement.
AAAGAATTTTTGAAATCGGTTCAGTAGTTTCGGAGCCTATTCAATACCAACAAACAATCATATCTTTTCTCTTTATAATATATGAAAAAAGAAATGAAAATATGAAATGAATATATTCGTTACATATAGCTTATATGAAACGTTTGTATTTTTAACATAGCGCCATCTATTGAATACTTACTCAATCCAGTCAACAGATATCGCCATCTGTTAGAATCGTTTGGAGCTAACAGATAATTGTGACTGTCAAATAATAGACAAATAATTTGCAATAAAATAATATTGCGACTATAAATTGAGATGTAAGCTATCCTAACTTTCAAGTGGGATCAAATTGCACACGGTGTCCAAATCAAATTTAAAATCGGTCCAGTAGTTTAGGAGTCCATCGCGGACAAACAACGTGACACGTAATTTTTATATATATAAAGATTATAGATGGACATAAATGAATTACGAAGTTCGTTTTTGAATCGATGGGTGGTTTGCTGTCGGCGAAGAGTAGCACCATCGAGTGAGCTGAATCATCGATCACTATCCACTTGACGACATTTCTAACAGAAGGAACTCTAGTCTTCCTCCCTCTTCCTTTAATAAGACCCATTTCAGCAATATACTGCTGGTGATGTCATTCCACATTTGTTTGAAACAGTCAGCATAACAATGACCTTATCGCCAGCCAAGCGTATCGCGACGTATGGCTACTCCGTGTCCGTTACGTCTGCCCATTGTCAAGGTTGACAGGATTCATTAGGTGAAGCGTACTGATTTGCGTAATTGCCTGAAATTATGTAGCTGTTAATGCGTGTTGGAAGAACGGTAAGTTGAAGAAGTAGATTGTGACTTACAAATGTGCGACTTTGGATGTTACGCGAATAAGGCATGTAGAGGGCTTATGGTGTAACAGACTGGAAATTGTGAAACTCTAGACTTCAAGAGTTGTACAAATCACTTTCTATAGACTCATGCCGTATTAGGATTTGGCCTTTAATTTGATGCCACTATCAAGTCATTTATCAATTTATTTCCTTGACTAACAGGTATAATCTCGTTTACATATTTGAAATAAACATCGCACCAGACATCGACAAAACAAAGTCGTTTTACGAGTCAAATAAACTCTAAGACAGCATGTAACGTTTGGCTTTTTTGATCTAACAAAAACTGCACAACGAACATCTTCCACGGTAACACACTTGCAATTTTTTTAATGCAGGAATTGTCTACACGCGCCAGAGAATGGCCGCAGGTGCAGCTTTTTCCACGCATTCCTTTCAGCATCGATTTTCCAATTAAAGACTGTCTGTTGATCTTCCTCGACTTTCCCAGATAGTATGCGACTTGAGTTAGCGATGAATAAAACATCATCTATTTACATCATGAATGGGGTGAAATCGTAATGTTTCATAGTTTCATGTCGGTAGAAAGTAGTCCAAATTTTGATATTGGATTCGATCCCTCGTTGTCAATGGCGTGAAATCGGACAAGAGTTGATGGATGCCGTGTGAATCGTGACTATGTTTGGCTGATTCGGAATGCTTAATTAAATGGATATGTAGTTCTGTATGACAATGTTTGTGAAGTGGTTAAAATGGTTATGTTATGCAGAATATAATTTGTACCGGCTTCGTTCGAGCGCCCATAAAGTTTGAAATCGAGTGATTTGAATAAGTCCGTAGAAAAACTGAGTACAGCTACGCAAATGTCAAGAATACTCCAATTGTATGCATTTGCTCATTCACTTATCAAACAACATGTGCCAATAACTCTGAAGACAACGTTGTAAGGGTAAATAATTGTATGGCAATTTCTTGAAAACTTCGTCAAGTTCATTGCGCAGTTCTTTAGGACTTCACCATGCAAAGCAATACGACGAGCCTCTTCATTTTTTAATTTCCATAAAATCATCCTACTGCATATTAATTGTTTTGACGTCAGATCGTAAATAAGAAATACATAAATTCATCGGTTATTATAAATATTCCTAGACAACTTTGATTTGGTCCTATGACAGTGAATAAAACATGTTGGTTTTTATATTTGAACGTATCTTTACATATATCTCTGTCATTTCGAATCCGACGTTTTAAAACTTTCTGCATTGTTCTCATTATTTAGCATGGTTATTTATCCAGATTCCACATGTCAAAGATAAAATCTGTTCTGGATTCAGGTTCGTGTATTTGACTTAACAAGAACGCAGAACAAGATTGTGTTCAAAGTGTAAGACCATGTTCAAAATCTTTGCCTTTTACATCAGCCATTATGAATTATGCAAACACAAGATGTAGGTATATTTGTCCTTTTATTATATTTGTATCTGTGATTTTATTTGTTTCTTTGGTGTGATCAAGCGTCAAATATTCTGCTGCTTATTGATCAGTTTCATTTCCAACAATATGAATATTATTAACACATTGTTAGCATGTTACGTCAATGAACGTCTTTAACCTTGAATGTAAATGGCAGCAGATGAGTCTAGATATATTATTTATTAAAATCAACGTTGAACTTGAAATCTTAAATACTTTTTGAATATTATTCAATACTTATAAATATGTTTCTTATGTTGATGGCCCAGTGGCTCACCTTGGTCTCACGTCACATAAAAGGTAATCGACTAGGCACCCCATGCATATTTTGCTATCTAACGGCCGTCCAGGTGCGAGTAAATAAGTATCATCTGCCATTGTGTCCAGAAGTCAGTAGACCATAACTTAATTGACTAGTGGTGGTAGGTATGTAGAATCCGTAATTATAGCCAGTAGTTAGTGACTAATGACAATTTTAATGATGCGATGTTTTTTCTTATCTAAGTAGTACTTATGACAGCATCGTTCGAATATTTAGCGTGATCAATCCAAATAGGTACCGAATCTTTTGACTTCATTGTGGAATGTCGAAAATTCTTAAAGATGTTCTTATTTTCTACTGCAGTGCATTGCACTTATTATCAAGTCAGTTTTGATAAAACATTCGTTTCTTTCTTAATTGCTCGGATGTTTAAAATGTTCTTGTAAACATCCGGATACAAAAGATAAAATCAGACAATTTCCTCGTCGTCGATGCTATCATTGCTCGATCAAAAGTAGCGAATTTATTACCTGAGTTATTTAAGTCGAAACCTAACAGACCGCATAATATTCGACTATAATGATTATAAAATGAAACTTTCGTCGCAAATTGTTTTCACCGCTTAGTGGCAGAGTAAATCAAATTCGGACACGCAATACTAGATCGTGAGATCATTATTAAGGTTTTTTTTTTAATGGAAGGTTGTACGGTAGCTGGCTCTAGAATATAATAGCAGGCTCATAGTTTTTATTTAATAGAGTAGTTAATTGGGATGAGAAGCATGACTACGAGACGATGTCATTCGTAGATATTTTTCAGTTGTGACACCCGCAACGACAGTTGTCAGACTTTTGGGCTTCTGACTACTCAGAAGCCCAAAAGTCTGGCAACCAGTTTTACCAAGAGGTATCGTGTTACCTATTAACTGGCTTGTGGCTGCCTATCTGACCTCCACAAACCAGTTACCCAATGTAAAATACAGGTATTCAGCTGCATCCGGCTAGACAGGAAGACCCCAACATAGTTGGGAAAAGGCTAAACAGGCATAAGCATGACTAAGAGAAAGATGTATACAGGGTCAAATTAAATTAGCTAGCGAAACTCCGCAGATGTGGTGGTATCTATATCTAAACGTGATAAAATAAAAAATAAAGCAAAAAAAAGATTTTGTTTTGTAGGGTCATCGACCGCAGTTAGTGCAGTCATTTGAAATATTGGTTTAAAAAATATGTTTTGGTTTATTTAAACTTCACATACGTGGCTAGTTTCGATATTTAAACACGATAAAACAAAATAAAACAGATTTTCTTTTGTTTCCTACTAATATTATAAATGTGAAAGTTTGTGAGAATGGATGGATGGATGTTTGTTAATCTTTCACGCAAAAACGACTGAACGGAGTTAGATGAAATTAGTCACACAGATAGACCGTGACCTGGGTAAGAACATAGGCTACTTCTCATCCTGGATCGCAGCCGAAGTCGCGGGCAACAGCTAGTAATTCCTATAAAAGAGCGCGACGATCGCTTTTGGTTAGGACGCGGCCGGCCTTATGTAGGTACTGGTAATTAAGATGAAAATAAATTTTTGAAAGAGTCGTATTAAAAAAATATGTAATACTAATTTGCAATCCTTTTTTATTGGTTTAGGAAGTCCGTTCGCCAAAAAGTGTTATACCCTTCCGGAGTTCCGGATGATTTAAATAAACATGCGATAACTTTATTTGAGAAATTATTTACGGGGTCACTTACTTAATTATGTAATTTTATAATAAAAAAGACAAGTTTTTTATCTCTCTTTCTATTTTATTACACAATGACGCAACCTCAGCTGCTACCAATTAAAATACACTTTAAAAGATCCATAATAACGTTTGCATAATCAATTTTCTTTTAATTGTTACAGATTTTCTTCATACCCCGTGCGAAGATACAAGCAAAGGGAAACTGTTATGATGGCACTAAATGGCTCGAACAATGAGCGTATCAGAGAGCCAATCTCACAACTTGAATAGCTAGAAAACATAATAAAAACAAACCAATTAGCGCGAAGAGCTATGTGAAAAAATAATGTGACATAACGCCATCTAGTGGTTTATTGACGAACTCTGTAGACAGTGAAAGTGTTCCAAAATCAAATCAAGATGAAGTTGAATTTGTTTAAGAGGTCGATGATTTTTGCGACGTTTTTTGGCTCGTGTTTGTGTATAGCGTTAATAGTTGCGTCTTTGGGGACTACGCATTGGATTGATGCGCGTGCGCGAAGGACGTCGAATCCTTTGGAGTCTGAAGGAAGGATCAGTTTCGGACTGTTCGAAGGTCGGAAGGAGCTGAACTTCGGAGGATATGGGTGGAGGAATCATGATTTTAGTGGTAAGGAATACTAAGTTTAATGCTTTTGAACAATTGAGGTTATTGAAGTATTATTTAAAGTCTCAAACAAAAATTTTCTTTATTCATCGTCATTGAAGCAATAAAAATCTGGTATATAATATTATTTTTAATTCAAAGTATGTTAGTGTTACAAGTCCGTCAGTTTTCGTTAAAAAACGTGTTATCATAATAAGACTGGTGAAATTGTCCGTACAATCCTTGTTCACCAAACAGCAAGATTGTAACCCTGAGCTACTTTAATGAATTTATAAATAAAGTCTTTGAAGGAGTCTACCGTCTTACTAGCTCCGTCCTTCCCGGATTGACACTCAACTGAATAATGGATCATACTATTAGCCACGCAGTCTGCTTTAGAACTCTGCATCATCGAGGATTTAAGAGTTGAACGTCTTTTGTTTTGTAAATATCGCTAACTGCAATAATCTAAATTACGAGTGAAATGCCCGATTTCACTAACACTAGGCGACACCTAAATGAATGCCTCAATAAAAGCGCGCTGTAGCATTTTCAACTTGGCTATTTTAGCCGCACAAAACTATATGTATTTTAACACGTCCTTTTCTAAGAAAAGATTTCCTAATAATGAATCGTGACCAACACCCGCATGTTATCTTTCATGCGTGGTGTTATTAAATGCAACGCAATGATCTTGTAAGGTTTCTAGATAAAGCTAGCATTGATACCCTGTCTTGCTGGCCTGACCCAGAAACTGGAATGACAAAATATTTTTCAAAAACAACTTACAAGCTCTGATAGTTTCGTATTGTAATCAGTTGGTGCGCTGACAATAGTCTGACTCATGGCTATTGAGAATATAACTAATAAAATCCCTGTAGCAATAACTCGTCGTATTTGCATAGAAAGAGAGAAAAAGTATTTATTGGGACTCGCACAGGATTATTGCATAGGGACTATTGTGGACTAAGACTAAGTAAGTCGTGTAAGTTTCATAAGCCCCAAATGTCATTATAATTATCACTATGACGTTTTACATTCGAATGGAAGCTATTGCAAGACACGTTAGGGCTCCCTGTAATTGGTTAGATGTTTTGCATCCTGATTTTCTTTCTTTCTTTCTGAACTCATCCAACCTGCTGGACATTGACTTCTCCCAAGTTACGCCAGAACACCCGGTTCTTCTCCTGGCTCCTTCCGCCTCCAGACATCATCCGTATTTTCACTATGCTCATCCTTATTCCGGCGTGCTTCTATCACGCTTTTTCTTAATGTCAGTATTTAATAAGTTTTTGTCCAGACGTGAATAGTCTTCTTATTACGTTACGCTAATGTATGCCGTATCCTATTTTAGACCATTTTGTTGAATATTGGAAGAAATAGATCCCTCCAAAGGGTGCATTAACAAGCATCCGTTAAATTGGAGGGTTCTTTTTCGTCCGTTTTCGTCGTAGTGAAGCTCAAAGGGATTTTAACCTTTCAAAGTCTAATAAAGCAGTAAAGCTAGCTACTGTTTCAACTCCAACTTCATTGTGACATCAAATTAATCCATATCAGCTGTAAATCGAAAAACTAGAACAACAAGTCTTGTGTCTAGTCATTGCTACATAGGTACTTGCTTTGTGTCCACGATAAGATCAGGACGTTGCGACTTGCGTTCAGTTTTGTAATCCATTCAGATTCAGAGTCGTTGCGTTTGGTTAATCGACAATGATATCGGGTTTTAAGTTGACATGATAATGTTGTTTGTAACTTTATTACGATCTGCACCCTAATTGCGTAACACACTATCTATCACAATCTGAATCATTTTGATGCCTATTGCTAATGCATTGCTTCATATGTTCGAAAAATTTGTCTGCTCAACAACGTAAAGAACGCAAAGATTGTTGTTGAACTGTCAAAATGAAAGCTATTCCTACTGTTAGTGTGATACGCAATTACCCCGCTGTTTGATAGGGATTAATTACCTACATAAGCAACAGCTTTAAAAGATTGCCAAAGCCTGAATCACTTGGAAGCGTATCCTGCTGTGCTTTCAGCAAAGTTACCTTCCTGAAGGTCTTGGTCGGTGGGTATACATTTGTACTACGATGCCAATCAATTTATCATTTACCTAGATAAGTGTTTTTGCCAAGATTCAAGTTTCTAAACCGAGGGATTGGAATGTGATTTATTCAAGGAAAAGATGTTGACATAATATTTATTTCGATTCCAGTAAAAGCCGGTACGCATCCCGCACGTCGCTGGGCGTGGTGTGGTACGGCGGCACTACTGGCCGCGTCGCTGCTGTCGGCGGGCGGCGCGTGCGCGCTGGCCGCGCTGGGCTCCGCGGCGCGCGCGCGCTGCTCGCCGCGACCGCTACTTGTCAGCAACTCTTTAGCAGGTAAATATTACTTACTGATAGAGAGAGAAAAAGGAAAGAAAGAGTTCATAGATACTTCTATGGAGAGGCTGTTAGCCGACAATCCCAAGCATATATTAGAATGAGCTGAGGTCAGACTAGTAAATGGATTTCTTGTCCTTCAACCATGTCCACTATCATAGACGTATCATTACGTACAACATTCCACCGCTATCGGATGCCACTGATACATGCGTGGATTTCGGCACATCACGGAGATAGGAGGAAACTAGTACTTACAATAGTAAAACGGTTATTCAGTAATATATGAGAGAAGAATATTCATGACGACTAATGAGAAGTATGGACGAAAAATACATGTTGAGCCGACCCCAAATACATTGGGATAAGAGCAGGAGACTGGCGATGATAAATACTGTGTTGACATCGTAGGTTATCTAATTTCCTTCTTCTGGCTTTCTCCACAAATGGTTTTGCAATCACCACCTCTAACAAGTAGGTACTTACCTGACACTAACACCTACCATTCGATTTGACGTATTAGTTAATGCAGGGTATGTTTTACCATTTCTAAACCCCGACGCAAAAAGAGGGGTGTTATAAGTTTGACCGCTATGTGTGTGTTTGTCTGTGGCACCGTAGCTCTTAAACGGATGAACCGATTTGGATCCGGTTTTTTTTATTTGAAAGCGGGTTTTCTAGCGGTGGTTCTTAGACATGCTTTAGCAAAATCGGTTCAGCGGTTTCAAGGTCATCAGCTCTTTTGTGTTGGAGGTTCTTTAATTTTACCTATTATGTACTAATTACGTTTATATCTATATCACATTTCAGTGCTATGCAGCCTGGGCGCAATAGCAGTATGGCTGACGGAGTACTTCCTGAGACTGCAACACAACGTGATGTCGGACGAAGACCTCGCCAACACGTGGTCTTCTGCCGACACTGCTGATCTAGGACTGTCCTTCTGGTAAGGAATTTATTATTATTATTAGAGAAAACATTAATTTGAAAGAAAATTAAATACTTTAATTTTATTGAGCGCATAGAAAGATCCACATTAATTTTGAACACTGAAATACAATGTCATTCTCACGACACGCTGTGGCAGCGCCAAGTAGGCCCAGTTTAGCAAAAATGCCAACCAACTAGTACTTAATCCTGAAGTACTGAATAACTTATCCTACTAATATCATAAATGTGAAAGTTTGTGAGGCTGGCTGGCTGAATGGATGGATGGATGTTTGTTACTCTTTCACGCAAAACCTACTGAACGGATTTGGATGGAATTTGGAACACAGTTAACATTTAGGATACTTTTTATCCCAGTAGTACGTTCCCGTGGGATAATTTCCGACATCCACGCGGGCGAAGTCGCGGCAATAGCTAGTGTAATATAATTTTGTTGTCGTGGGAAGAGGGGTCCTATGCAGCATGTATAAGAAAGGTGTGGTGATATTTAAGGGTGTCACTAAAAAATCATCAACTGTCCCATACCAAACTTCAATACTTACTCGACCCAAATGTATGGGGCAGCTGAATTTTTTTTCGCGATTACGATATTAACCCATGGAGGAAGTTGTTAAGTTCAATGGTCTGTACCACACCGGTCTGATACATGCTGTATTTTTAGAAAAGGTTTCCTTAAAAAATGCCATTCCATTAAAAGAGCTTCCATCACTGGCAGCTTAACTACAAACTTTTCTGACTGGCTCATTGTTTAACAACAGCTTAATTTTTTCGTGTTTCTTTCTTTGATTAACAATAAAATATGTAAAATTGTGTACTTATTAAACACAAGAACCATTTAAGTGAAAGATGATAACGACTTGTTAATCTGTTTTTTTTTTAAATGTGAATAAAACCTGCAACGACACCAACCATCTTATCACAAAACGAGTTCTAACTTTAGTCTGAGACCAAAACTTCGAGCCAGGTATTGTATTTTGAACCTTATCACGAACACTGTTAATTTCTTAATACAAAACAACAATGTAGACTCGGGTTTAACGTCAGTTTTTTGTAATTAGAACTTTAACTTAGTCGTGGATAAAGTTTGAAATTCATAAACGTCTTGATGGTTTAAATTTTAAGAATCAGAATCAGAATCATTTATTTGTCATCATCTCATTCATCATTGTTGATCATTGTTGATGTAACAAATATGCTGATTTGCTTAATCGCTTACAGATTTCCTCTAAATGAGGTTTCCAAGTCAGTTTATCATCTATACTTATACCTAAGAACTTTACAGTACTTGCTTCTTCTATTTCAGTATCATTCAGGGACCATTTTGGTTACCCATTGAAAGGGTTTTCGGTAGGGTTTTTCTAAGCAGTTAGTTAAAAACCCATACGATGTGGGTAACCCTTTTGAACGGCTTAACTAAGCCACTAAAATTATGGTTACCCATTGAAAAGGTTTTCGATAGGGTTTTTCTAAGCAGTTAATCAAAAACCCATACGATGTGGGTAACCCTTTTAAACGGCTTAATTTAAGCCATTAAAATTTTGATTACCCATTGAAAGCCTTTTCGGTAGGGTTTTTCTAAGCAGTTAATTAAAAACCCATACGATGTGGGTAACCCTTTTCAACGGCTTAATTTAAGCCAGTAAAATTATGGTTACCCATTGAAGGGGTTTTCGGTAGGGTTTTTCTAAGCAGTTAATTAAAAACCCATACGATGTGGGTAACCCTTTTGAAAGGCTTAATTTAAGCCATTCAATAGGGTCACACTTTCAACTCTCTTAAAAACGATAACAGCGTAACATTCCAATTCGGAACAATGTAATATGATCCCTCTATGATGGGCATAGGTTTCAAAATGGAATAGCACGCGTTAAGCGGCCGCGGCCGCGGCGGCGCCTTTGTGGCTACTTACCGATCGGCTTGTAAACAGGGATCTATGGTCATTATGCCATGTATTATAGAGTTCTTTTTAGCTTTGCTGGCCATATATCGGAATGACATAATATTATGATTTTTTCATGTCTGTACTTGTTTATTACTTTATTGCAGCAGGGACCTTACAAATCGTACAATTGTCATATTTGCCGTTTGATTTTTGAACACGGACCGGATTATGGTCTTTTCCGAATATTACTCAGTGCAAATTTTTAACAATTTAAAATGCCAAAACCGAGACGAGATGCCGTACATCGCTATTATTTATATGATGCATCAAATAATACAAGTAAATGTAATTTATGTGGACATTTATTAAAGGTAAGGTGATACCTACTTAATTATTCGTTATAATTTGCCTTCACTGCCTTCCTTACAATAAGTGTAGATACGTTAATTTATCAATCACGGACTAGAAAAAAGGAAAGGAACATACACGTACGTACGTACTTACGTATACGTAGGACAATGCGCAACGATGCTATGTCTTATTATACCTACCACTTGATTGTTGATTGATCATTCGTGATCTGTGTCATGGATAGATTATTGGTCACTAAACGTAAAAATTGCAAAAAATATAAGTTGCCAAAAGATCGAAAATAGATTGATTCCTTCTCGTGTGGCACAAATATAACAGCTTCGCCGGATGTATGAGTTGTAAGTAGTGGTGGTAATTATTGTAACAACAGATAATATAATGCATTATTCTTTCGCAATTTATAATGAATGATTAAACTCCCAACTCATCCCGTTGACATTATTGATGTTATTATTATTGTCAACTCTGTAACTGCAAATGCGCGGTGAGATGACGACCAACCGAACGCGACGACCCACAGGTGCGAATAAGCAAATTAGCAAACAAATACAGGTGTGAGAGAGATGGTGCTACTCAGATATTTCACTTCAATTACGAAATCTGAAGTCTTAGAGAACGCTATCACATTTTTGAAACACTCAAGTTTAGGCATCTTAGTCGCAACACAACAACATTACGCGCTCGCACACATTGAAACCGCCGTCCGTTCGAATTTATACATTAGTAACTAATCTTGGTACTTGAAGGTATTATTTTTTATTATTTACTATATTTGTTGAGTAAAGTTAGTAGTAACTTTATTGTATTTGGTAACAGTAGTTAAGTATTATAAGCATGATCATCATTATTTTTGGAATTATTGGAAATTCGTAGGTACAAAAAATGTTCAAGCCATAAAGAAAAAGAAAACCCGAGGGCTGACAATAAAATACTATAAATATTATTTTTACCTACCATTTTTGGAGCATGACATTACACAAATATAACCGACCGAACCGTATACTAACGGTGTGATCGTTTTAAAATACACAGGATATTAATTCTACTATCTGTCAATAATTCCTAATGAACGACATCTTTAAATTTTCAAAGTTTTTGAGAGTTGATTACCAAGTTCACATCAAAACAATTAGATTTTTAGATTTACATAAAAATTCAAATTGACGTTAAATATTAATGATCATTATACCAAAACTCCCAAAATTTATACCGTTGTCGACTCTTCATCAAAAGAGTTCATCTGCCATCTTAAATAAAAAAAGTAGGAAACATTTATAATCACCACACCCAAAATTTCCAAAATTGATTACTTTGATGACAATTTATAAAAAAAAAAAACACCTGCCGTGTTTGAATAAAATATGGATGACACATTCGTAATCACTATCCTAAAAATCCTTAAAAATTAAAGCAATGTCCAATTTTTTTTATAAAAAAATATACTGTATATCTGAATTAAATAATGGATGACATGCGTAATTGCCACACCAAAAATGGATAATCATATCAATTTATCATAAAAAAATTGATCCGCCATCTTGTATTCTAAAACTGAATACGTATTCATAATCATCACTATCTCCAAAATCTCCAGTAATGACTACCAAAACAAATTTAAAAAAAAAATAAGTTTTTTCCGCCATTTTGAATTTGATTTATTTATTAAACGACTTCAAAAGAGGAGGAGGTTTTTAAACGACTTCAAAAGAGTAGGAGGTTTTTAAACGACTTCAAAAGAGGAGGAGGTTTTTCAATTCGACCGTACACATTTTCTTTTTTTAATGTGTGTTCGCGGATAACTTCGTCGTTCATGAACCGATTTAGATGATTATTTTTTTGTTAGAAAGGAGATATCCCAAAGGTAGTCCCATGATAAAGAAACCAGGATCTGATGATGTCATCCCAGAGAAATCGCGGGGAACCTTCAAAAATCGTAGGGGCAACTAGTGCGTTTGTTAATTTTTTCGTTAAGTATTTTAAAGCACTACCATTTAATAAAGGTCTGGAGTCGATCTGATGATGGAGCCGAAAGACAGTCGAGGGAACTCCTCAACGATTTACAGCAGTTACCTTGTGTTTGGGCTTGATTAATGTGTATTGATGAGAACTTTACATCTAAATGGGTTGTGACTGTGATTAGGGGTCTGATAATGAAGACGAAGGACAGTTAAGGGAACTCCTCAACGGTTTACAGTAGCTACCTTGTGTTCGGGCTTGATTAATTTTTATTTTATGAGAACTTTACATCTAAATGGGTTGTGACTGTCATTAGGAGTCTGATAATGAAGACAAAGGACAGTTAAGGGAACTCCTCAACGGTTTACAGTAGCTGCCTTGTGTTTGGACTTTTCTTTTATATTGATGAGAACTTTGTACCCATATGGGTTATAAGTAACATTACAGGTCTGATGATGGAGACCATAGACTGTCGAGGGAATTCCTCAACAATTAACAGCAGTTACCTTTTGTTGGGCTTACTTCATACGGTTCAATATGTCACAATGTTGAGTTCGTACAAAAATAATACCTAATTAAGATTGAAGTTTTACATAGGACAACCACTACCTACTAGTCGTGCTGAGGCGTCAATTTGAGACTGAATTTAAGTTGAGTAATCGCGTCATCTCTAGCAATGCTCTTTCGTCGTGTGGCCTACTCAATAATATGTTTAAATCTAAGTCAGACAACGATATTCCTTCCATGGTTTTTGCACGACTCAGAGCAACATACACCTGTCCTTTGGCGAAATTTTTCTTGCCTAGATCTAAAACAGCTTTTTTAACAGACTTCAAAAAAGGAGGAGGTTCTCAATTCGACTGTATTGTTTTTTAGGGTTCCGTAGCCAAATGGCAAAAAACGGAACCCTTATGGATTCGTCATGTCTGTCTGTCGGTCCGTATGTCACAGCCACTTTTTTCCGAAACTATAAGAACTATGCTGTTGAAACTTGGTAAGTAGATGTATTCTGTGAACCGCATTAAGATTTTTACACAAAAATAGAAAAAAAAACTATACATTTTGGGGGTTCCCCATACTTAGAACTGAAACTCAAAAATTTTTTTTCATCATACTCATACGTGTGGGGTATCTATGGATGGATAGGTCTTCAAAAATGATAAAATGATATTGAGGTTTCTAATATAATTTTTTTCTAAACTGAATAGTTTGCGCGAGAGACACTTCCAAATTGGTAAAATGTGTGTCCGCCCCTGTAACTTCTAAAATAAGAGAATGATAAAACTAAAAAAAAATATACGATGTACATTACCATCTTAACTTCCACCGAAAATTGGTTTGAATGAGATCTAGTAAGTAGTTTTTGTTTAATACGTCATATATCGTAAACCGCAATTTACCTTTCATTCAATCAACTCAAAAATAAAATAAAACATTTAATTTCATAGACATAAACCTTATGCATAAACCGTGAACCATTATTTTCTAATAATAAATCTGTAATAGGTGCCTAAGTAAATAATAATTATTATTCGCGCGGGGCGTGGCTAGATCGGTAGTGGATGCGGAGCGCGCGGGGGGCAGGTTCCCGACTGCGCTTACCGGAGCGGGCAGACACGTAAGGGCAGACGTCTTTGACACTCGTGCGCGCGGAGCTAGCTAGGGTTCCGTACCCAAAGGATAAAAACGGGACCCTATTACTAAGACTTCGCTGTCTGTCCGTCCGTCTGTCTGTCACCAGAGTGTATCTCAAGAACTGCGATAACTAGACAACTGAAATTTGCACAAATTATGTATTTCTGTTGCTGCTATAACAACAAATACTAAAAACAAAATAAAATAAATGTTTAAGGGGGCTCACATACAACCAACGCGATTTTTTTGCCCTTTTTGCTCGATATGAATAATGGCAACAGGTAGGCACTTGAAATATTCACAAAATACTCAGTTGTATTTTTACTTTAATATTAAATAATAAAATTAAAATAAAATAAACATTTAAGGGGGCTCCCATACAAAAAACGCCATTTTTTGCCTATTTTTGCTCGATATCAAAAATGGTAACAGGTAGGCACCTAATTTGTGTACCTACCGTTGTTTACCTAGTCAATGGTACGAAACCCTTCGTGCGCGAGTCCGACTCGCACTTGGCCGGTTTTTATTTTTTTAAATGTTATTAGCTCAGAAGTTTTTTGTGGGTGAACCGATTTGGATGATTATTTTTTAATTTGAAAGCTGATGCTTTTTATGTGGCCCCATATAAATTTGAGTTATCCTTAATACTGCGTATTTTTGCCACTTAGTTTATATTGGTGATGTTTTAATAATTTCCTATCACTTTTATTTACATATCGAGTAATGGTATAGGAATTTGTGTGGGGTAGGTACCACAACTAAAAAGTGAAAAATAAAACGTTTTTCCAAAAAAATCAACCGACTTCCAAAAATACCCCAAAAAAGTGAAAAATAACTTTAATTTCGGATAGGTGGCAAAAACGAAAATACAAAACCAAAGACACCGACTTCCGAAATTAAAGTTATTTTTCAATTTTTTAGCGTTTTTTCGGAAGTCGGTTGATTTTTTTGTAAAAAGTTTTTTTTAAAACCAATTTTTGGTAATAAGTTTGGTACTCGTACTTTCAGTCCGAAAAGTATCAAGTTTTTCCAACCACAGTAGGTATACAGCACGGCACTCACTTTATTATTATTTTGATCGTATTTTTTTTTTGCCAGATAGCGATACACCCGTCCTTCCTAGGGTGTGTCTGAGCCTGCGCACGGAAATCGGAATGACTAACCGCGAGTAGAAAATGTATGAAGAAAGAGAGCGTTCTTTATTTTTCTCATAAATGAAAAGTTATTTAATTAGGTATAAAATATACTAATATATAATATACTTACTGTATAATATATTAACTGATTGGAACAAAGTTGATTTTAATACGATACGTTATTCGATAACAGAAAAATTTACAACTAAATAATATTAATTACCTACTTGCACGTTGTTGTAATTGCAATGAATAATGACAACTGTCTACCCCGTAGGTATACATATATTAAACGCTTGCTACATAGTTGCCAACCACCTACTTAGCATACTTTACTGAATAACCATATGGTAACCCGAACAAAACCCTTATAATTGTATAGGTTATCACAATGAAAGGGTAACCCTTTCACTGGGTTTCAAGTATAGAACCCATTCAATGGGTTATCATGTAACCCTTTTACTGGGTTTCAAGCATAGAACCCATTCAATGGGTTATCATGTAACCCTTTTACTGGGTTTCAAGCATAGAACCCATTCAATGGGTTATCGTGTAACCCTTTTACTGGGTTTTAAGCATAGAACCCATTCAATGGGTTATCCATATAGAAGGGCTAACCCTTTTACTGGCTTTTAGGCATAGAACCCATTCAAGGAGTTACACCATGATAAAGGTAACCTCATAAATGGCTTACCCTTTCGAAAGGCTTAACCCTTAACCGGGGTTGTACGGTCCCTGGTATCATTATAAGCAACATTAACTAGTGGTTTCTCAAGCCGTTGGTGAAAGTGCATAATTTTAGTTTTATTTAAATTAATTACAAGATTATTATCATTAAGCCAATTTATTATTTTATATAGAGAATTATTAATGTCATTTTGATAATTGTTTGGATTATTACATTCAATAATAGCTGTGCTATCGTCTGCAAAGAGTACCATTTTTTGTTCATTGAAATTTGGGAGGTCATTTATATAAATTAAGAAAAGCGGCGGTCCTAGAACGCTACCCTGAGGCACACCATATTTTATGCTTGCTTCAGAGGTATATGTGGTTTCTACTTTGGTTATAGGACATATTCTTGAGATTTCCGTACACTGTAATCTATCACTTAGGTAAGATTCTAAAAGTTTAAGAATGTTCCCTCGGATTCCATAACCATGTAATTTTCGCAGTAAAATTTTATGATCCACAAAATCGAACGCTTTCGTCATGTCTGTATAAATCGCACAAACATGATTTCTTTTATCGACAAATGTCATGATACTAGATAGTAGGTCAAATAGTGCCATATTAATATTGAAATTTTTTCTGAACCCCTTTTGTTCATTGCAAAATAGTTTAAATTTTTCGAAATAAGCATACACGGAATTATAAATTACTTTTTCAATTATTTTTGAAAACACCGGAATTTTTGCAATTGGTCTATAATTTGCAACATCAGTTCTGTCATTTCTTTTAAAAAGGGGCTTAATAATTACTTTTTTTAAACTATTTGGGAATATACCATCGGTAATACAGAGATTGATTACATGTGATAGTGGTGGCGCTATAACTTCCGTGACATATTTTATCAATTTGGTTGATATGCCATCGCATCCGACAGTATTCGTATTCTTAAGGCTATTAATTATTTTAATAATGTCATCATCTGCAACAGGTAACATAAATAATGACTGCGACGTCAGATTTTCACAAACCGGGTTTTTTGTCAACGTACAATTCGCTTGTAGATTGTTTTCAACAGACTCAATAATAAAATATTTATTAAATTCGTTTGCTATATCCATAGGGTGCGTTAAAATTAAATTGTCTTTTGATATAGATAATATTGGTTCTTGGGGCAAACAAAATTTTGATTTGTTTATTACTTGCCAGGCTGCTTTTGATTTATTTTTTGAAGCATTTATAAAATGGTTATTTTGGGATTTCTGAGTCAGTTTTATTATTTTTCTATAAAGTGTGGAATATTTTTTGAAAACTAGTTTATTTTTTTAATTAGGCTTGGGTCTATATGCCCACAATAGCTGTCTCTGTTTTTGACTACATAATTTAATTCCGCGAGACAACCATTTAGTCTTTTTTTTTGTATATATAGTGACATTTTTTTCCGGAAAGCATAAACGATATAATAACAAAAAGTCGTCTTTAAATTTTTCGTAAGACTCATTTGCATCTTTGGCTTCGTACACTTGTAAGAAAGATAGACACTTCAAGTGATTTTTGAATTTGGATAAATGACATGCTGAGATGTCTTGTTTTTTAGTTTTCCAGAATTTTAGTGTACAGATTTTGTTGATAGGTACTTTGAGTAACTGAGAAGTATGATCTGAAAGAACTAGATCGATTATGTCCGCTTTGCATTCTTTTCGGTAAGAGTGTGCAAAGTTATCGATGCACGAATTACTACTTAATCTTGTCGGTTCGTATAGAGCCAGCTTAAGATTAAATTGCAAAAGAAAATTTTCTAATTCTAATGTACTTTTGTTTCTTTTTAGTACATCGATATTAAAGTCTCCAGTTAAAATTATATTTTTATTTGTAAGTGAACGAATTTTTCGCAATACATTGTCCAATCTTTCATAAAACATGTTATAGTTAAATTTAGATATTCTATAAACGCAGAAAATAATAAGCCTTGTTTTGGGATCCCTTCTTTTCGCATAATGTTCTTTTTCCTAATATACTGCGGCATAACGATTTTGGCACAATTTGTTTTGGCATAATAATACTTCGGCATAATTTTTTTAGGCATACATTTTATGTTGGCATAATCATCTTAAAGACTAATTTGTTTTGGCATAAATTTGATTCGCATAACGTTAGTAGGCCTAATGACTATTAGCATAATATTGTTGGTTAAAAATTTAATATGCTGTGCAACAAAAGTTAGTGACAGAACCGAATTACTGCAAAACCGACTCCACGTAGTCTTGTTTGTCCTACCCCTAGAGTGTAATTTAAAATCGCGTAGGCGCGTAGGGGCGAGGCTGCCCGCGGGCTGAGGAGCAGGCGGCTGCGAGCGAGCAGCCGCGGCTGAGGCTGGCCGGCGAAGCCGGCCAACAAGCCGAAGCTGCGGTGGTGAGCGAAAGCCATCTGCGACGATTAACACGCGTGGGGCCGCCGGAGGCCCGCAGCGCCGGAGCCGTGACAGAAACCCTGCCTGCTGCATGCTGCATGCTTGCTTGCATGCTGCATGCTTGCTTGTTTGCTGCATGCTTGCTTGCATGCTTGCTTGCATGCTTGCTTGCATGCTGTATGCTTGCTTGCATGCTGTATGCTTGCTTGCTTCATGCTTCCTACAGCGAAAAAAAAAACCCACAAAATTGTTCATAAAAAAGTTATGCTTTAGAACTTTATGCTTAATAAATTTATGCTTTAGAATATTATGCTTAATCATTATTATGGTTAGAGAAATTATGCTTAAAAAAATTATGCGTAAGCTGTTATGCGTTATTATATTATGCGAAAATATAATTACGCCAAACAAAATTATGCTAAGTTATATTAGGTCTTAACATTTTATGCAAATGGATAGGGAACCCCTTGTTTTATAATAAGGCCGCAAAGGTTTCAATCCATTGCCTCTATTTCCTACTTCTTTCATCATTTAATTTTTTTGTTGTTCCTATTTACAATAGTTTGGATGATTTTAACATGTACGTCTTTTTTACATCGTTCTCACATATAATTATAAATTCAACATTAATGACGTAACTAATGTTTTTGAAACAATATAATTTAAAAGAGTGTTTATAGAGTTTCTTGCTCGTTCTTTTCCATGTACCAAATACGCTTTGGAATGGGCAACTAGCTCCATATTTCTGACTGACCGACTCCTTGACAATTCAAAAGTGCCTGTAAATGGTTTAATTGAATGTTTTTAGTTTGAGATTTAAATACAAAGTTGTATGCCTGTAACTCACCTCAACTTCCCTTTATTTCTAGGCTGGTGGTATCAGCAAGCATAGCAGCGTTTATCAACGACGTCTGCATACTCATAGCCATGGCGGACGGACGAGACATCGACACTATAGCACCGGCTTTAGAAGAGAAAGTTAATGGAGCTATCATGTTGTATTAGATGAAGTGTTGCTCGTAGTTTTGAGCTTCAGGCTCAGCTGATGTTTTAGATTTGTTTGTCCAGTGGTCTAAATAGGGTGTAAAAAGACCCATCACATAGCCGTTGTCTACGCATTCTGTACACCAAACTAAGTAACATTGAGCAAAAACTTTTGCTGGCAAACGACTGTTATTTTTGGTGTTGAAAATCACTGTTTATGGCAGCACGCAATGTACTGTAAATTGTCATGTCTTATTAAATTATTAGTTTTTATTATTTTGGTCAACTGACGAAAATAAGTAACATGAGATTATGTGACTGATTTTTTATTTGGACGTCGACGTCCACCTCACGACATCACGGTGATACAGAGAAGTAAAATGTATGGAAATATATGAGAACGCTTTTAAATTTCCATCCACGATAACGTTATAATGTGCACGTATTTCCATACATTTTATGGGTGTGGACGTGGACGTCCACGATAATATCGTCACGTTAGAAATGATAAAAGCGCACATTAGCTTTTTTAAATCTAATCACAGGTTCTTTTCTTGTTATTTTGATCACCCGATAATAACAGATTGTAAAGATTTTGCAAGTGATTTACTAATAGTTTTTCTATTTATGTGTAAATTTGTTAAAAAATCACTTTTACACGTCAAAAAAAAATTATGTTTTAATATATATTAGTTCAGTGTTTCCTATCCAACTAATCAGTGAAGAAAGACCGAAACAAACTCAGAGAGATCATTTTCTTTTGAAGTCCAGACGTAATCTTGGTTAAGCCATGTGATCAGAGACTTCATATGGCTTTTATGAACCGGGCGTATCAGAAAATAGGACAAGCAAATCGGAAATACAGGCTCAGTCTGAAATCGAAATGTATTGGGAGGAAAAATACTCAATTGCACAAATAACGGGTGTAAAAAGACACACGACGAAGCCGAGAATCACTTGTACTCCCCGGCATTGTATTTTTTTTTGTACTGTACCTGGGAACCTTCTGGTTACGGAGATATTGAAGGTCAAAATTACAACTTTTACTAACTGTAAGAGTTTTTAATGTTATAATACAACTTTAAATACCCCCACGACACATGCACCCATAAGCACAATGTTTAGCGTGTGTTACATTGCGCACGACCGCAAATAACAAAATTTCACACCAAAAATAAAATTCGTTTCCCAGCAATTATTTTTGCTATGTTACTCAGTTTGATGTACAGAATGCGTAGCTGACGGCTGTGATGGGTCTTTTTACACCCTGTATGTGCGCTGCGAATCGATTTGAATGAAACAATATTGCTAGATGACCAACAACAGTAAAACATTTGTTGATTTAAAAATATCTGTTTTAGTAGGTTATCCATGCACTGTGGTTATTATGAAGTATGTACAAATACATGTTTGCATTTATAATAATAACAGTTCTGATATTCTATGCGAGTAAAGCGAGATCGCAGACGACCTTACGTAACTCAAAGTGAGTCACTGAATTTACGTAGCAATCGGTTCCCTACATTTTGCTGTTTGCATCACATGCGATGCAACGTTCAATTAATTTGTCGACTCACTGTGACCGACAAAAATTACACTGGACAAAACGAGCTCACACTCGCATACTAAGAAACTAGCAACTCGCATACTAGTTAATAAAGCACAAATTCTGCTGTCAATACGGCACATCGTTTTTCACAAAAAAAAATCTGTTTCATAGATCGCCTTTGTCATTCATACCTGTGTGAAAGTTTAGCTCGATGTGTCATATAAACGCCCGGGTACTGTAAGTCCAGGTAAGCACGGGCGATTTTATTACTCAACGATTATTTTTTAGTTTTTTTGCGCACTGAATTTTCAACTCTCGGTATTAAGCCGAGCATTGAGAATCCAACAGAGCGCATCTTAGCGTGTCAATAAAACACTGTTGGATTTTCAGCTCTCTGCATTAAGCTTAGCGCTGAAAATCGAGTACGCGAAAAACATCGCCCGTGCGTATTTGGTCTAATAAGGAATTGAATGCTGTTTATTTGAATTCCAATACTCTTCATTAACTTAGAACTCCCCAAAATAATTTATAAGAAGTTATGAAGGCTGAATGTTAGTTTATAAGATTGTTGGTTACTTAAGTTGTGATTAATTCCGTCCATTTATCATTATATTTAAGTAATTAATGTTGTACATTATTATATTATGATATGTTAAGGTGATTTACTCAATTATATAAGTTAGCTTTTCATCCATATAATTTACTTAATCGAGCCTTTGTAAAAATCTACGTAATTGATGCTGCTTTTACAAAAGAGGACCTAAAAGCCATACGATTAGGTGTAAAATCGCCTGAAAACTGCATGGACTTACGACGTTTTTTCAAAAAAAGCTCAAATATTTAGTAACTTTAATATCATCAAGTGTCTATTTTAACTTATTACTACCTACTCTATTTCTTAATAAATTTTTATAAACTTGAAACGTGGGTGAAAAGCTATGCAATTAAAAGTATTCAAATAATTACCTCATAAGGACACTAAAATCTCATAAGTTTGTATCACCACATACAAATGGTGAACGGAATCTCGGCCCCCTCACTCAAAAGTGTTATGCAGTTTGCGGTACCTGTCTCTGAAATGTTAGTTATACCTGACGGCTTGCTTTTACATAATTTCTCGAATTTTGTCAAATACATGTGCTTTGTCACGAAAATTACTACCTGTATTCGTTTGGCCACGAGCTACACGCTCAAGCGGTACGCGTCTTGCGACAGAGACTGCGGAGAAAACAAATGACAGAAGTTCGGAAACAGGCGACGCACGCGCGTGTCGCTTGTCGCAAGTCGCATCGCTCGAGGTCGTGAACGGAGCCTATGGCGTTTATACAGTTAGTCTGGTTATAGCTAGCTATATTCCAATGGATCTGAAGCATATTCCAGGTTCAGTATTGAATTTTTTTTCAATCATTTTTCATCTTGAATATTCACTTATAGTGCACCCACTATATTTCAAGCAACGGTGTTTTGAATTTGACATAATATATTGCTGTTCAGCTGTCCTCAGACTCGAATAGTACACTTTATTAAACCTGTCATAAAGTTCAAAGTTGAATGAACATCGATGTAAGTCGATCCTGCTCGCGCGGGTTTTGCTCTTTAACACACTGCAAATAAGGTTTATAATTCTATGACAGCTGCTGAGTTATCCTCTTTTGTCTGACATCTTAACCGAGAACTGATAAAATATACTGGATGCACTGCTTCACAAGGTACATAGCAAATCAAATAAAATAAAAATATTTGCATTAAAGATTTGTGATCAATATGATCATACAATAGTATGTTATCTATTTACTTAACAATATCTCCGTCCAAAGGTTAAAATATTTACTCAGCACATATTTTGTTCATATTAGTTGTGCCATTAGGTTAGAAGACACCTCTATTGTATTAATTTTATTCAATTTATTCTTATTCTTATGAATTTTGTATTATTTTTTTTAATAAATAATGATTGGTAATAAATAAATGTATTATTTTATTGGGCCTGTAAAAATCCAGAGGCACAGTTCGCGCAAAACTATGACCCCTCTGAACGTAGGCCCGAGAACGAAACCGCGCATGGTTACAGTTGAGTGGAAGTGAGAGAGTTGCCTCGGACACCTAAGTTATGCATACTGCGCAGCCACTCGCTGCAACTTCCAAGAGCTCATAAACTTTTTGCGCAAACTGTAACATTGCTTTATTGAACTGAAAACGTTTGCAAAGCTTTTGATGATTTCGAATTTTAACTATCAGCAGATGCAGGACGCTGCTTTCATTTACTTACTACACTCTCGGACATTGGTCTCGGGGTTGCAAGCGCGATTGTGGATTGTGGGCTGGTCCTGGATTCGATTCCCAGGTCGAGTAAAGTGTTATTGGGTTTTTCCATTAGGAATTTCTTAGTAACAGCCCGGAGTCTCGATTTGTGTTGTGTCCGGTTGATGGCAATAGGCTCGCCGCCTGTATCATGGGACTTAAACATAACTGGCAAATTGTGGGTGCACTATAGGTACACCTCTGCCTAACCCTTAGGGGATTACTGGCGTGATGTTTTGTTCGCGTTTTACGGCACCAATAACAGCAACATACCTAATTATTTTTCTTCAATCCTTACTAATATTACAAATGCGAAAGTAAATCCGTCTGTATGTTACCTTTTCACGCCTAAACCACTGAACGGACTTCGATAAAATTTGGTAAGGAGATAGATGGCATCCTGGGGAAGGACATAGGCTTTTATCCCGATAGCACGTTTCCGTGGGATAATTTCCAACATTCACGCGGGTGAAGCTGCGGGCAGAAACTAGTAATATTATAAATGTGAGTTTATTAATATTGTATGTGTGGCTGTTTGTTACTGAATCACGCAAAAACGGCTGAACGGATTTGGATGAAATTTGGCACACAGATAAACCATGACCTGGGTTAGGACATGGGTACTTTTATTATCGGCAGTACGTTCCTGTCGGATAATTTCCGACATATACGCGGGCAAAGCCGTTGGTAAAAGCTAGTAAATTATATAAACCACTGCTGGGTCAAGTCCTTTTCTCTTATAAAGTATTAACGAGCTGTGTCCATCACGCTTGCTCTTTCTCTGTGCTTATAAGAATCGAATTAATAATGGAACAAAGAAAATCAATAAAAACATAGTAATGTACAAATACAATTTCCTTGTCTCTCAAGCCTCGTACTAGGTTTAATTTTAGAAGAGGCTTACATTCGAACGTTGTGTGTCTGACAAATGTTATAGAGCGTACTGTTAGGAGCTCCCACAGAATCTTGTTACGACTGAAAGTAATTGGGGGAGGGTTCAGTGATAAGATGTAGCGATTAGCGGAAATATATATAATATATACTCGTAGTAGACGAATAAAATACTAGATGAAGATGTAATGCTTAACAAAATACTTAAAAACAAAACCTCTTTAGCTAATTTGACCGAGCTTAGAAATATGAGTCACACGGAGCTGAGCGTGTCCCAGCCTGTCCCTTGCTGCCCTCTCCCAGCGATGCCCTAAGCCGAGGCTCGTACACCGCAGGGGATGCCCTTAGCGTGTTGTCGCCTAGTTTGTAAGTCTTTTAAGCCCTGGCGGGGGCCTTAATTTATTAGAGCAACCACAGGCATGTCCGGTTAAGCAGCCGACAACCTCCTAGGTTGACCTGCGAGAAGCCAATCACAAAAAAAAAAAACTGAGCGCCAGTGTAATTCGGTGCGGCGTGCGCGCCGCCACATAGTCAAGTGGTTTTTGTAAGTTATAAGAGTAGGTTTACTCAGAGGTACTTCCATAAATGTAAGTGATTAAAAACGTGGTGACTATTTTACACGAATCACGTCCTAATGGCCTGTTGATGAAGAGTTCCGAGGCTCGTCTCTCTGGCACAGAAGCAAGTTTGGCATTTTGGCAAACTTAATTTTAAGCTTGGCTGGTCGGAATCGAAGTAACTACGGACTAGCTGTCTATTTGTCATTTCATTGATGGGTATTAGTTAAAAACATTGGAAGGTTACAAAATTCGCCGCCCACCGAGCAGCACCATAATTGCGTAATACACTATCAATCACAATCGGAATCATTTTGAAGCATATATTGCTAATCCATTGCTTCATATGTTCGAAAAATGTGTCTGCTCAACAACGTAAATAACGCAATGAATTTTGTTGAACTGTCAAAATGAAAGCTATTCAAACTGTTTGTCTCCGCTGTGTCCGTTATCCAATGTATTCCTAATTTACGAGGCAGTTGGTTCTTAGAATAACAATGTATGTCACCAGGCAATGTCTTTTTTTATTATTAAAGATATACGTATATGTCCTGTACATAAACTAGCTGCAGGTGGCGTTCTGTAGTTTCTGCCTGCCCCCTTTTTCATTAAACTCCTTTAATAACTTTTTTGTTGGCTTTACAAAAATTCTATTTTCAAAAACACACTCCAAAACAATAACGACAGCAATCCGCTTCCTCTCACCGCCCCCCTACCTCCGCTCACCCTAACCGCACCATTTCCAGCCTTCGTACGAGTGCTATTACAGCTCCATTCTACTGTTATACGCCAATCGTAGAACCACTAGTCCCGCAAACATTTTTATGAGCACAACAGCGTACAATAACAAAGTACACTCTGTAAAAATAACCAAGTTACTGCTTACGCGAGTTTGGTCCTCCTTCTGTGGAATGCGAAATAAGATTTGCTGAAATCTGTGCAGCTTTTGGAAAACAACACTGACGTAAAGAACACATTTATTTAGATTTTTACCTAACTAATATCACGCCTGTATCCCGTATGGTAGGTGGAGATACCTTAGAGTAGCGTTAAGGTAACACATTCAATGAAACCACGTTGACCAAGATGTAAGGTTTGTAGAGTTAAGCCTTCTAAAGCTAGGGCTTGGCTCTACGTTAGATCTGATAACTTTTGAATAGTGAAAGCGTTATGTAAGTCTTGGCAACCTACTTTACATGAAATGTTTTTGGTGGCATTTCATTTCTTTTTGTAAGGTGCTCGATTTGTTTTTTTTTGCGGTGATATTGTACTGATATTACACGGACATGTTTAAATCATAACCCTTAGTTCTATCATAGGCGGATACAAAAGGTATTTTTTGCACACCACCAGTTACTTACTTCATAGCCAACGAAAAACAGTTTCATTTTTGTTTTTAAGCTATTACTAGCTATTGCTTTTATCGCGGGCTTTGAGCGCGGCGACCGAATCAAGAAATTCCGTAACGAAAATAAAACCTAACACCCCCCACTCCGCCTACCATGTAGCTCGGCCGAGCGTTCGCTTAACGTGTATGTATGTATATGGTACGACTGTACTTGAATTAATATCAAAGAAAAAAAATACTGCATAAATAAAAAAATAAAAAATAATTATAATTGCATAAGTTGATAAAAAATGCTACGCAATAGCTTTACCGCGGCAGTCCCCGAGTGCCACACGTGTTTTTTTTAAATACATGCTAATCTAGCTGTCATAACAAATGGAAGTAAGTATACCGATTATCCGTAAGAAATACAAAATTGCACGTCCCTTTAACGGATTTAGAGGGTGAAAGTTACAATTTTTTTTTTGTGATTGGTCAAATCGTAGCCTGCATACCAAATTTCAGCTTTCTAGGACTTTGAGAAGTGCCCTAGAGGTTTTGATGAGCGATTGAGTGAGTCAGCCGGTGACGTAATCGACGTATTTTAGATTTTAATAAAATCCAAAGCTAGACACATGAAACTTAGTATGTTTTATAAACTTGCTAATGAGCTCAGGCCAAAGCTATGAGGGTATGAAAATACGACAAAACTCTTCGAGAAAAGGTAGGTAGTGCGCTTGCTTTTTGTTTTTCGCCCGTCTTGGCGGAGGTACTACCGTGCCCCCAGACCCCAAGAACAATCTTGACATTGTAGTTGTAGGTAAAACATGTTCTCCCATACATTCCAACTGCAATTGTAAGTTTGTACGCACCATATTGAAAGATTTACCCTGTTATTTTAAGACCCTAGACTTCTTATAAGTTTTTCTGTAATCTATAAGTAAAGAACTAATTTCTGTATTTTTTTCTAAATTTTTGGCGCCGTTTTGTTTTTTTTTTTCGTTTATTTATGTAAGTAGGTTTGAACAAACACTTTTACACGTCAATCATATTTTAAAAACTAGATGAGGTCGGCGTTTCCTATCTGACTACTCTGAGAAGAAAGGCCGAAACAAACTCAGAGGTCACAGTCTCTTTTAAAGTCCAGACAAAATCTTGGTCAGATCATGTGAAGACCATGTAGATTTGTGTCTGAAATGGTCTTTTGAGGAAAAACCACACAGATTGAGTGGACCTGTCCAGTCAGTGCACGGATTTGTCAGTAATCGTGCAGCTCAACTCAGAACTTAAGGATCTCAACGATTCGACGAACAATACCAAAAAAGACATTTGGGTAAGCCACAAAAATTACTCAAACTGCCATACCATGATTAAAATTAACTGAGGAGAAAAAAAAAGCAACAAAGACCCACATAGTCTTCACATTCACAATATTAAAATGATAATCAATGTGGCCTGAATGTTACTCACATTCACAGACAGTCTTCTCTTTAAAAGTCATCAAAAATACTATAAGTTATTATATAAGGACATTATTAATTCTAAAACACTCATTCACAGTATAAAATGGATTGTTGCTTGGGGGTACATTGAAGTAGCTTAGTTAATCCCAAGCCTTTTTGTCATCCAAGTAATCTTTAACTTTATAGAAACCTTTTTGACAGAGTTTCTGTTTAATAAATGATTTAAATTTATTGAGGGTCAGTTCTTTAACTAGACTTGGGAGTTGTTTCGGGGAGGAATGGTATTTTTTATATATTTTCTTAGATAACTAGAAAACCGTTTATTTTGAAATTGTACAAAAATATATTCGAGACCCTTACAACAAGCCCTTTCATTTGATATGTCACACGGTACAGTTTGCAAAACTTTTGTTTTAAATTTTCTAGTTTGCCCCCCAAAAGTGATACCTATTCAGAATTCATTTATTTACGTTACGCGACCGTGTTTGCATCACAGAAATTCATATGTGTACCAAATTTCATTTTAATCAGTCAAGTAGATTCGGAGCAAATTGACTGTGACAGACGAACCGACAGACAAACATACGAGTGATCCTATAATGGATCCGCTTTTTCATTAGGACGTACGGAACCCTAAAAATTTATTGAATAGATATACGTGGAGCCTCGGAGGATCTCGTTTTCGAATCTGGACCAAAAATACTAAAATTATCGTTCAACTTTAGTTCACCTTCCCAACTTTCGACCCTCCATAACTAACACTCGCTCAACTTATACAACCTTTTCTTAGCCGGGACACATGAGGGCAAATTCCTCGACAAACCGTCTCATTTTACAAGAAGGGTACCTATTTGAGAAGGCTTACAAAGGGCCAATGAATGACCGAAACTTAGATTACAAAACATCACGTTCCGTGAATAAACTTTAGGCAATAATGTGCACGTATTTGATACTTCGGACCTTTTCTCGGACATCGAAGGGTGCTGCTACCTTATTAAAGTCCAGTTCTAATCATGTACGAACTCTTAAAGTAAGGGGCTTAAAGTTGGGGTAAAGTTTTAAGGTAAAGAAGAAATGTGAGAATATTTAGAGAAACTTTTTAATGAAAATTTTGTAAAACTGTGAGGGTTGTTTTGTTGACTATTGAACTTATGTGGGTTAGGTACTTTACTAGACTTTACTAGGTTTTACGTACTTTATAGAGTAATTTTGTAAGCAATTGGACGGATTAGACCTCGATATCATAATTATGAGCACATGTTCAGAATGGCCTCATAAAAAAAAATGCAGTCGTAAGGACGTACTTAAATAATATTTTACAGGAACAATATCGAGTAAAGATGTGTAGGTACCTACAAAATAGGTACAAGCTAACACTGAAATATCAAAAATATGTATAGAAAAAATTGTCCACTTCGCTGTCAATGGGAAAAGTGGCCAAAAAGCTGGTAGCATTGCCACGTTGGATGGCAATGCTGTTTCTTTGGCCAAAAAATGTATTATTACCTATCGTTACTTTCATAATATAATGTGAACGTGAACCTATGACATGAGTTAAATAAACATTATTTTCTTTCTTTCTTTCTTTGTGTCATGAACTCTACCAAAAACGAGACTAGGAATTTATTCTCTAAACCTTTTATTTTATTTTACTCCGAATCTCCAAAAAGACTGCTCAACTTGACAAAAGAGTTACTGCACTGGAAGTCACGTAAAACAGTCAGACTTGCACTTGAAGCCAGAAAATATAACTTCTTTATTTATTTTATTCCTTCGTGTATTTTATTTCATTCGGCCGATGTTTCTTGGGAGCAATGTGCAAAAAGAGTTATGCACAATGATACAACACAGGTTAAGGAATAAAGAATACCTAGAATATAAAATTAGATCTACTGTAACAATTTTGTTGACACGTTTTGTGATTTTTATTTTCTTTTGTGCATTTAATTGATTTTGCCCCGACTACAGTAACGTTTGCCATCAGTTTGTAAATATCTAAGTTGTAATCTGTGGAAAATGTAGTGGGTAGGTAGTATATTTATGTGTTAAGTTATTACCGTTTATTTTTAATATACTACCTACTGTTTGTTTATTAAATAAAATAAAATAAAAACCAACGGTATAAAACTGTGGTGTACACTATGCGACATACGACTACGACACCTCGACGACAAGACATTGACCTGTCGCATGCGGCTGTCATAGGGTGTGCGCGTGCACCGTGCGTCGAGCAAGACACTGCAACAAGTAGCGAGAGCGTGCGACTCGGACCTGACGTTGCGACTCTGCAACTCGACGCCAAATGTGCGGAGCTTCGAACAAAATATATAAAAATTGTCGGCTGCAATCTGTAGTTGCGTCTAGTCCCCGAGCTGTTGCAGTCGCATGTCGCATAGTGTGTGCTCTATCTAAAGGCTCTAATAAAATAAGTAAAAAGTATAGATATAGGTACCTATCTTAGTCCTGTTCCTATACATGCATTTGCAAACCGAACTCATTTGTTCGGCTCGAAACCAGCACCCAAATTACGTAACATACTATCTATCACAATCTGAATCATTTTGAAGCCTATTGTTAATCCATTGCTTCATGTGTTCGAAAAAATTGTCTGCTCAGCAACATATATAACGCAATGAATGTTGTCGAACTGTCAAAATGAAACCCATTCCTACTGTTAGTGTTACGTAATTACCCCGCATGAGTCCATGGCACGCTCGATGTATAAAATCTATCTAGGCCTTACTGGCAATCTGCCGTTGATTACCTACAAAGGGAACTTGCTCTGCGTTTCAAACTTTCAACGACAGCGCCTGATTTCACTGAGCTCAGTTCAGTAGGTAGGCACTACAATCAACTTTGCCTATCGCCAGTCCACCGGTGGACATAGGCCTACGATTGTTAGGTCTTGATTGAATGAAATTGGAACAAAGAGCACAGGCCTATAGGAAGGAACTACCGAACTGTATAGGGTAGGTTTTTAAGAAAAGTTATAGGTACAAACAGCACTGCCCATAAATTATACTGATAAACACCATTTTATCTGACATATCGCAGGAAAGAGACACATTTTTGACGTTGAAAAATGAATCCTAGCCAGTGGCTGAGTAATTTATCTTATTTTTGTCGGATAATTATCAAATCGGGCCAAATCGGTAAGTCGTTTGTTTTCTTTTTAACTTAATGCGACGACATTTAGACATCTTATTTTTTACTCTACAATAAAATACAATAAAAAATTAATAATTTTTTACTGTTCATCATTTAAAAATTCAACATTACGGCTCTTTAGACCTGAATAGAATACTTTAGTACGAGTATTCTATCGACTATCCATAACCACGTTTAAAATAAGGCTTGCAACTGCCTGTAGTTTTAAGTTTAAACATTGACCGGAGACATCTTTTTTGTGCCATATATGCTGTCTTTTTCACTGTCTTTATTTTTATTAGTGAAAGAATTTTCTGAATCGTATCAGTAGTTCCGAAGATTACCTACTCCATATGTATAAACTCACAAAGGACATTGTAAAAATGGCCAATGAATCAACACGTATGAAACCTTTATAACAATTACTAGTTATTTTTTATAATTTGTATTAGAGTTATTACAATTGCACGAACACCAGAACACTTTGTAATTTCGAAAATATTTTTAAGAGTAGGTACCTACTTCACTTTGGTATTAATTATTCCCCGGCGCCATTATTTTTTGTTTCAATTCGTCGTTTTGAATAGGCAAAGGGTATTGTAGCTCATACAGCCAAGTCTTTATGCGCAGCGGTTTATTGTGCACTTTAAAAAACCTAGCACTCTCAGCGGTTGATCAATATATGGTGTTTAGTTACAAACATAGTAAAGCGGTTGAAAGCGCTGTGTGAAACGAGCAACATTGACATTGACAGTCGATGAATTGACAGATGACACTTTGTATTTGATAGTAATGACAGTCTTGTTATTTTCTCAATTTGTAACTTCCACAGAATTTAAAAACGGTAAATACCCTGGTCTCTCCTGTGGGCTGTGGTGTAGCTGTACCCTGTCCTGTACTCCTGTGCTGTACTCACAGAGTACGTTTTGTCTGCGCTGGTTGTGTGTTTTTTTGTGTTACCTATTGCATTTTCTTGGTATTCTGTCCCGATTTTATATAACAACTTGGCGTGAATAAAAGACTGTGATTTCCTCTTGAAATATCGACCACTGGCTGAGATTAACTGATACGGACCTACTATGAACGACGATTTGGCAAACGGACTTTAAGGAGTTAACATGGAATTGGAAAGTGTTTCTGTATTTTGTGTTAACTGCGGATCAGCTTTTGGTTCCAAGGTATTGGAAGATGAGCAAATTCTTCATTGCATACAGCAATGGACTGCTCCTCGTTTGGTAGGCAAAACCTCTTTTTTTCTCGACTGATTCTGTTTTTGGAACAACAATGCTGATATTGAACCACCCTGCACTGGTCCAGCGCAGTGGGTTAAGGCTCAATCACTCTCAGAGAGTAAACCTGTGTCCTAGCAGTGGGAGCATTATAGGTTGATGATAATGATAGACTGGTGGTGGTGGTTAGTGGTGGCTGTTTAGTAATTCCAAACTATTTTCAGGTTCAAGCTCACGATCTTATTTGTACAAAATGTTGGACGGAAGCTAGGGCTACAGCAAGCACTCCAAATGTAAGTCAGATTGGTAAAGAATGTGCTCTCTGCCAAGTTACATTGCTACATCGTGCACGTTCTCATCAAGTAATTGCACTGAGGACAGACACCGCACATCATGTGAATATTAGAAACATCATATTGGAAAGACTTCTGCCATTGCAGGTACTACTTTCGTTTTTCTTTTCAATAACAGACCCATGCTGTGGCTTGTGGGTGCAGTTTCAGATAGATAATCATACATGTACATACACCTAGCCTGGAACAAATATCTGCAGGCCATACAAATATTAATACCATGCAGGAATAAAATCTGCAACTAGTGTAAAATAGTGTATTACTTTCAGGTTCATGCAACACTTTATATTTGCCATCCTTGCTGGCAAAGAGTTGATCGTGCTGCCAAGAAGTTTCCACACTGTCAACCATCAACTTCGTCATTGGCTGCTACAACTACCAGGAATCAATTAAGATGTGCAAATTGCCGCATTGATTTAACTAGGTTGAAACGACACATTTTAAATAATGATACAATTCTATCACAAATACAACAACGTGTTGCACCACAAGTGGTGAGTGATTTCTTATATTTGTACATATTATAAAATAAAGTAATTCTTCTTATCATTCAAATAAGACTAAATACAGGTATATATTACAGGTGAGCGCCACTGACTACATATGTGATGCATGCCACATAATATTTGATAATGATAAACCAATGGTCTCAGAAGATTCTGCAGTGCTTGTAGGTCATCAAAATTTGTGCATAAAATGTGGTCATTCTGTGGCACGACTGCGATACTCCTTTGTTCAGGCCGAGCGGAACCAGCATATTTTAAATGTTGTGCAGAACTGGACTCACCCGCGAGAGGTAAGAGACTTATTAGCATGTCCACATAAATATAATTATGCAATCCAATTGACCTTTTTTTGTAATAATCAGTGTGTAATCCTAACTAATATTATAAATGCGAAAGTAAGTTTGTTTGTTTGTTTGTTTGTTACCTTTTCACGCCTAAACCACTGAACCGATCATCCTGAAATTTTGCATGTACGTTGTCAGGTGTTCAGAAACGGACATAGGGTACCTTACATCCCGCAAAAAAGTACTGTTCCCGAGGAAAACAAAAATAACGTTCTAATGATAATAGATGGCGCCACGTGTCTTTCGAATCATGATTGAATTATAACCCGAATTGATAGTCTGTCTAAATTAACGCGAGCGAAGCCGCGGGCAAAAGCTAGTAATTATATATTTTTTTAGATTCAGCCGTCAGATGTCATTTGTCACAGATGCTTCCAAAGAGCCGAAGCAGCTGTTCATGCAGATGCAGTTACAGCAAATAACCAAGTACCACAAGGATCTGAAAGAATCAGTTTACCAAATTATTCAAGGGCACCTGATACACATTCTCGGTGCTTATTTCCAGCTTGCAACAGTACCTCACAGAAAGTGGTTCCATTTACAGTCAGGGTGAGACTCTTTAGTGACCACAAATATTACATACCACCAAACTGTAGAATATGCAGTTTTCATCTAGAAAGCAAATTGTGGTCACTTTTATTTGAGGCTGAAAATACCCTGCATAGTTTTACTGCTGCTCACATAGAGGATTTTTGTGAGCTACTCAAAAAAGGTATAAACACTAGATTTTGAAAACATTGACCAAATGGAAGACAATATGATGTGGTATTGGCTGGGACGCACAAAACAAAAATTTAGAGAATTAGAAGCTGAATTGCCTGATTTTCATAAGGGTGCCATTGCAATTTGGAACATATTTAATGAAACTTCGTACAGGAGACTCCGATGAAAGGATTTCGACATTATTAAATATAAGCAGAAGCACATTGAGCAAATACATAAATAAAGATGATGGAGCACATTTCAAGGGGAGGAGCTGCAGAAAGAAACTTGTACATTCCAAACTCATTGTTCGGTAACCCTGGAAGCAATGTTGAGGATGAAAAGCCAGTGCAATAATGTATGGGACATATATTTATGTGGAAAAAGCAGCAACTACTCATATCAGAAGAAAACTTATTCACTTCATAAATATAGGAATCTGATAATAGTATGTTGCGATAGCTACATAATCGACGTACTGGGCCCATTTCCTGCCACAAAATCTGATGCCGATATTTCAACAGACGAGTTTATTGATGCATCTTATCCTTTGAGACAATATTTTAGAGAAGGTGATGCATTTATTTTGGATAGAGGGTTTTGGGACAGTATTCCATATTGGAAAATCATAATTACTCAGTGTATTACCCTCTGTCAGTCCAACAAGGTGAATTTCAATGAACGACAATTTGTGAATTTTAACGGCAGAAAATGGCAATGAATGCCGCAAAATAACATCATGTCGTTGGGTCGTAGAGTTTGTTGATGGGCGCTTCAAGCGGGATTTTATGTTACTGCGACAGGAATATTTTAACAAAGCCTCAAGACATTTAATGACTGATTTTAAGATCGCAGCGGCCCTAGTAAACTAATTTCACCCTGTTTTGGTTGACAGAGAGGAAGGATGCATGGGATTTTTTTTAATAATTCAATAAAAAATGTTTACAAATAACTCTGGCAGATTTTATGGAACTAAATAATTAAAACAGGAGACGGGCACAATTCCACAGTTTAACAGTACAAAGAGTTAACATCGAAACCTTTCCACAAATTGAATATAATGATTTCGGTTTTAGCACTAGGAGTATATCAAATAAAACAGGCTCGTTTATACTATGAATCGAATAACAGAACTGGAACAAAAATTGTGTGAAGCCCAAAAGGCACTATCTCTCTCAGAGTGTATTAAGGTTACCAATCAGATTGCTAGAACCAGTAATCTGTTTGATAAATTGGTAGGTAGTGTGTCAAAATCAGTGTGTGAGCCAGCTGTAACGATAGATTTGACTGGTGATGATACCATACCATTATGTCCTATTGTTATGAGTCACAACAAATTGAAGAAATATATTAAAATCAAGAAGTTAATTAAACGGTCACAGAGAGCAATTAAGAAACAAAATCTCTTAAAATTAAATCTTTCGCTTAGAAAGGAACGTGTTGTCCTGTCAAAAAGTTTAAATATTTGTACTATTGAGTTAGATAAATGTAGGGAAAAGTATGACACTGATATCCAGCTTCTCTATAATGTTATATTACACAAGGAGCCTTTGCTGAAGAATATTTTTGAAAAATATGAGACTTCACAAAAACAACTAAGTGATTGCATGTTTGAGGCTGGGGAACTACTGGATTTGGTGAAGTGCAATGCTGAGAGGTATGAGTCTCTGACTAATAATCACTCATGCAGCTGTACCAACCGACCACAACCTCGTCAGCCTCAGCCGGACTTGCCCATTCCGGTGTTAGCTCTTCCAGCAGAGACTTATGTTAACACACAGAAAAACAAATATATATTTTTTTGTGACGAATTAGGTTCTGGCTTTGGAAAAATTTTACTCAATTACCTTAGCCATAGTTTTACCAATCATACTTATCCTAACATAAGTTTTAAACAAATGATTAAAAGAATTGCAAACTCAAACCTAGATAATTATTATAGCATGGTTTTGCTATTAGGTAATAGTACTGGTATTACCAGAAAGGACATAATGGATGGTGTAAACACCTTGTTAAAGTTAAATATAGGAAAGCTGATGTTGTGTGCTTTTCCTTACTCTGATACTTTATCCACAGAG
Source organism: Dryobotodes eremita (assembly GCA_917490735.1). NCBI lineage: Eukaryota > Metazoa > Arthropoda > Insecta > Lepidoptera > Noctuidae > Dryobotodes > Dryobotodes eremita. The sequence goes on along the minus strand of OU823264.1, from coordinate 19,485,773 downwards.
TACTTTATACTTGACTTTATCAGATGACGAAAATAATTATATTTATAAGTTGACTAATACAATTCATAAGCTGACATGTTGTCATAGTGACAAGTTATTGTAATTTGACACTAACAAGTTTGTTAGTGGTTTTAAGTTAACTCAGAGAACTTTATCTCTGTCTTGGAAATGTCGACATCTGATTGCTATGTTGATAGCATATAGTATTAATGAGGTTATAAATAATATAACAACTTTTAGTATTAGGGACGAGTCTGTGTTGCCTAGTCATACTAACAACATAGTGATTAATTATGAATCCTCATGCTGTACGAAGGAAGATCCACCTATAATACCAACATCTTTGGAGGCCACCACCAGTCAGATAGGGTATTCTCTTCCTGCTGGAACTGGTACGGGCATTCTAGACACTTCATTTGTAGTTGTGGAGGTCACTCCGGATAATCATTTAAACTAGTCAGTAAGACAACAGAAGTTACCCCTTCAAGTAACCAATTATTATTATTATTAGAGAATAATAAAAAGGTATCTTCTGGCAATATAACTTATAATAATAAAATACCAAAGGGAGTGCAACATACTTTAAAATTATTTAATCAAAATATCCAAGGTTGCGCTTCCAAATTACTGGAAATAGAATTGTTTTTGGAAAATACTAAGTTTGATGTCATTTGTTTAACAGAACATTGGTTAAAAGGTCATCAAGTAATGTCAATTAATTATGAAAATTATTGTGTAGTTAGCCATTTCAGCCGAAAACGTATGATACTTGGCGGGTCATTAATATTAGTTAAAAATTCAATTAAATCGAAAGAACGAAAAGACGTGATCGGACTGTCTGTCGAGCACACTATTGAATTGTCCTGTGTTTAGCTTGATAAGCATGTTATAGTATGTGTATACAGACCTCCAAGTTACCAGAATCTATCTGTGTTTGATTCTGTAATTGAAGATGTGTTAAAGAAACTTAGTACTAGTAGTAAGTCAATAGTCATATGTGGAGATTTTAATATTAATTTATTAGAAAATAACTCGAATACTGTTAGATTATTAAATCTTTTCGGGTCATTTGGTTTGTCAAATGTTTTTATTGAACCAACCCGAGTGACAGCTTCTTGTGCCACTTGTATAGATAATATTTTTTGTAATTGTGATTATTTACACAAACAAATTGTAAATAAGTTGCCATCTGATCACAGTGGCCAAACAATAACATTTTGCCCCTACATGCCTTTACAAAAAATTCAAATAAGGTTTAGGCCAATTACATGTAAAAAATTAGAGCAATTAAATAATTCTTTATCCAGTACATTATGTGATCAAAGTTTTAATAATATAGGTGACCCAAATGAGTTCTACGCCGAGTTCTTTTCATTATTAAACACGCAATTTAATGACACTTTTCCACTAAAGACTAAAATTATTTACACAAAGTTTTTATTTAGTGATTGGGCGACTCCAGGTATTCGTAAAAGCAGGGAAAAGCTATTTGAACTTTATGGTCTAAAGCAACATATGAATAATACAAGATTTCATCAGTATGTTGCAAAATATTCAAAAACTTTTAAAAGTGTGTGCAAACTAGCAAAAGCTCTTTATATCAGCAATAAAATAAAATCAGCTGATGATAAAATAAAAACTACCTGGCCAATAATAAATAATGAAACAGGCAGGAAAAAACAGCGTTATACAGAATTTAATTTAGAGACTGCACATGGCCTCATCAACTCTGATGTAGAAATAGCTCAGGAATTTGAAAACTTTTTTACTAATATTCCCCTTAAAACTACTGAAGCTTTAAATTCCTCACCCGCGCTTTCTGCTGCCTTACTTACAAAGAATGTAAAAGCATGTCCTTTGGAGTTTAGGTTTCAGCATACAAACCCCCAAGCTGTTATAAAAGCTTTTAAAGATCTTAAAATTAAATCAACAGAGGATCTCTGGGGAATGTCTGTAAAAGTCTGTAGATCGCTCATCGAAACCATTGCTCCCTATTTAGCTTTCATATTTAACACCAGTGTAGACCAAGGAGTTTTTCCGGATCTTTTGAAACACAGTAAAGTAGTTCCGTTGTTCAAATCCGGTGATAGTAAAGAACCCAACAATTATAGGCCTGTGTCAATTCTGCTAGTTCTCAGTAAAAGTTAAGGTGTTTAAAAGTTAATGCTTAATCAAATGTTACGTCACTTTAATAAAAATTCCATCTTTTATGAACAACAGTACGGTTTCACCAAAGGGCGTTGTACCACTGACGCTGGTGTCACCCTACTAAAGAACATTTTTAACGCCTAGGAAGGAGCACAGGATGCCATTGGAATCTTTTGCGACCTCTCTAAGGCATTCGATTGCGTAAACCATGAGACACTTCTGCTGAAACTAGAGCACTATGGGATTAGGAATACAGCTCTTGATCTACTAAGGTCATACCTGAAAGATAGAAAGGTTAAAGTTCAAGTAAACGGCATGAACTCATTTGGGTCTGAAATGACAGTGGGCGTTCCTCAAGGTTCGATATTGGGTCCATTCCTCTTTTTAGTTTACATTAATGATTTACCCCAATTACTGCAGAATCAACCGAAGGTGGTGTTATTTGCAGATGACACATCATTGATCTTTAAAGTAGACCGACGGTCACAAAATCTTGACGATGTGAATAACTCTATTCTTCAGGTCCAAGATTGGTTTATGGTAAATAATTTGGTACTAAATGAAAAAAAAAAACGAAATGCATTAGATTTAAATTACCTAATGTTAGAAGTTGCAAATGTGGCATCATATTGAATGGAGAAAAACTAGAATTTATTAATCAGACGGTTTTCCTGGGAATCACGCTAGACGAGAAATTACAATGGGGACCTCATATAACATCTCTTGCGGGGCGGTTAAGCTCGGCCGCTTATGCTGTTAGGAAGATAAGACAGTTAATAGATGTAGAAACTGCGCGTTTGGTCTATTTTAGCTACTTCCACAGCATTATGTCATATGGCATTTTACTGTGGGGTCGGGCTGCTGACATTGAATCCATTTTCATTTTGCAAAAGAGAGCTGTCAGGGCCATTTACAATCTATGTCGTCGCGAATCTCTTAGGGAACTATTTAAAAAGATTAATATTATGACGGTACCTTGTCAATTCATTTATGAAAATATTATGTATGTAAGAAAAAATCGACATCTTTTTTAATAAGTTGCCTACTGACCTAAGATCATTAATTTACAAAGGTACACTATTCAAAGCCAAACTTAAAGCATTCCTGTTGAATAAATGTTTATATTCTATATCTGAATTGGTGACAAATGATGGTGAATAGTTTTTATATTTAGTAATTTACCTTTTTGACATTAAATATACATTCATACGAATTACGATTTATACGAATTTAACATGATAATATTTACAATAATTTATATAATTACTATTTACAATCTATTGACATATTAATTTATCATATAAGTTATTGATTTTATTTTTAGTGAAATTTACTGTTTGATATTCATAATTTATTGTTTTTAGCTGTAAAATATTAATTAATGTACTACAAAATTCAAGCACAATGCGAATTGTTATATGAATAAATAAATAAATTTTAATAAAATAAGTGATAGACATAATTTTAATACTAGAAATAAAGATAAAATAGATCAACAATTTTTTAGATTATCTAAAGTACATACATCTTTTATGGGGTACTGTGTTAAATGTTACAACAAAATACCTTGTGATATATTGCAATTAAATTAAAGAAAATTTAAAACTCATATAAAAAGTACACTTTGTAAACAAGCATATTACAAATTAGAGGATTATATCCTAGATAAGAATGCTTGGAAACATGCTGGTCCTGCTCCATAGGACAATCTAGAGTGTAGACAAAATCAAACTGGTTGCTAATTTAATTGTATAATTTATAATTTTTATGACATTGATAGTTAAATTATATACTTAACTACTTTAACTCACACACTAAATTATTACTTGTTAAAATTTTGGAAACATCATCTACTTTTCAATATTTATAAATATGTGAGCACCATGTATCTATCAAATAATTAATTTACCTGCCTTTGCATTATATTTAATTCTTTTTACCTATTGTGGTACAGTAATTTTATTCTAGGTGCATCGTCTTCACATATGATTACATAATTAATGTGAACTTACATAATATTGTAAAACATTTTAAAAGAGTAACGGTGGAGTTTCTTGCCCATTCTTCTCCATACGAAACTACCTTTTGGAAGGGGCAACTAGAATCAATTCTATTTTTTTGTAAATTTTGACGTTCAAAAGTGCCTTTTATGTGCCTATTTGAAATAAATGATTTGACTTTGAATTTATGGTGAACATGTGACAAGATGGTTCATATATTATTGAAGTATGCTGGGACGTCGACGAGGAGTTGCTACGCGAATTGCAAATAACAGATGCAGAAAATACATGGCTACTTCGAGGCAAAATACGTAGCCGCGATATAAGCCAAAAAAATACTTTGTTTATGTTTTAGTAGACGCTAACCAAATTGGCAAAGATGCTATCAAACAGTACTGTTGCAACTGTACTCTTGAGCGCAGAACTATTGGTTGCTGCGCCCGTATTATGAATTAATGGTAGGTACTTGAGCTGGGCAACACATCAAAACTATCTTCGACCTCCCGCACAGGTTTTGGATGATATTTTAGTAGAAAATATAGACGTTCCGACCTGATGTGACCAGCACCCTTATTACGTAACAGACTATCTATTACAATCTGAATCATTTTGGGGTATCATTTAAGCTATTACCAATTTAATTAGTTTTGTGTTTCTTAAATAATAGGGTTTGTCCTCCAAATAGTAGATCTGTCACCAAAATGTAGTCACCAAACAATGCAAAATCAGTTCCACAATAAATCACCTAAAATCCTGAGATATAAGGTCTAGTACCAAATAAATGTTTTTGTATGTATTATATTGTGTTGCTAACAGGCACCGAGCCTTTGTTTCGGCGAGGCCTCCTATTTCTGAATGGCGATAGTAACGATAAGGCGTAGTCGACGGAGCCCCGCTTCGCGGGGCTCCTACTTCTGGGTGGTTTGAAAAAAAATAACCACGAAGGGGATGGCGGGGTCTTTCAGACCCCGCCATCCCCTTCTAACCTAACCTGTCCGAGTCGGGGTGCCCCGAGTCTCGAATTAATTTGATAATTCATACTTGGGAACAATTTTTGTTTATCTGAGAACGAAAATATTTCGTGGCGATAGATCTATTTATTAGGTGATACAACTTGATGACAAATATAAATTTTGGTGATAGAAAATATAGTTTCCATCATTTTGAAGCCTATTGCTAATCCATTGCTTCATATGTTCGAAAAATTTGTTTGCTCAACAACGTAACGCAATGAATGTTGTTGAACAGTCAAAATGAAACCCATTCCTACTGTTAGCGTGTTACGTAATTACCCCGCAGATAATGTAATGTCAGTATTATTTAATATACATTTTCTGAAGCAAAAGATTTTTGTTTTATTTGATGAAGTATTTAGATTGATCCTATATTATTTTATTTCTGAAGTCCTGCAAAAGGTGTTTACTTCCTCTTGGCTGCCGGTGTTAACTTCTAAAGGTAAGCGCGGCTGCTAATCGTCCTAGGTTCGCTCCCTGGGTTGAGTAGTGTTATTATCCATCAAATACTCCATGGTTCTGTATGCTGACGATAGTATTGCGATTGTTGTATCTGAAGACCGTACGACACATGAAAATGAAATGAACTGTACGCTATCATCTATAGTTGACTGGCTAAATTTAAATGAACTTAAAATAAACCTAACTAAAACATTTATAAAGACTTTCAAAAATAAAAATTCTAAATTAAGTAGCTACATTCAATATAAATTATGAACAAATAAACTAAGAAAAAATAAACACTACAAAATTTCTTTTACTACATATAGACTCAGAGATGGCATGGAGGACACATATTGAACAAGTATGTACAAAACTAAGTCGGTATTCTTATGCCATCTATATGCTTCGTAAAGTGGTAAATCAAAGTGCACTTCTATCTGCTTACCACGCTTACGTTGGGTCGACACTGGGATATGGCATAATGTTTTAGGGGAATGCCACTGAGAGAGAAACTATCTTCAAGGTCCAAAAGAAGTGTATCCAGGCAATATGTGCATTAAAACCTACAGATACTTGTAAACCACATTTTATAAATTTGAAAATATTGACATTCGCATCACTATCATATCATCTATGAACTAGCATTAGACATTAGAAATAATTTAAATAAATATGAAACGCTAAAAAGACCAGGATGGTCAGTACACTTCGAGCAATACCTACGCCATAGAACGGCTATGTTTGACAAGAGCGCATTTTGTATGGGTCCTAGAATATATAATAAATTACCTAATAATATAAAGGAAGCAACGAATTTTATATCATTTAAAAATAGGTTAAAGTTTTATTTGATCTATTGATCAAATAAAACTTTAACCTATTTTTAAATGTTAACATCCCTTTTAAAGTTTCGTTCCGATTCACCCCTTGCATTCCTATTCACCCTGTTTGACGGTACTTACTCCCTACGTCACACAAAAACGAAACAGTCCATAGCCCTAAACTAGTCATAACTACAAATATATTAGTACAGAAATAATAGTTCTGACTACCTTATAGTATTGAATGAAACGTTTAAAGATAAAATACAATGTATTTTTACTAATATTATTTGTTTTTTTTTTTGCCATATTGGATAATTATAGCCTCAAAATCTGAAAGTGTTTTGGATTTTATACAATTCTCAAAAGTGTCCGTGATTTTTATTTAGCTTCAATAGAATATATGCATTATTTAGAATATGAAAAAATTTCACGTCTCTGTTGTTTCTTAGGCGAACGATGTATGAGCGCCGAACAATGTCCTTTTACCTCTTTATAATATGATTAGTAATCTTTAGCAGCTCGGAGTCTGTATTTGTGCTTGATAGATGGCAATAGGCTCCCCCCTATTACATGGGACTGGCGAAATATGGGTTTACTATAATAGGTACCTACACCTCTGCCTAGCCCTCCGGGGATTACAGGCGAGATGTTTATGTATGTATGTAAGTATGTAGTAATCTTTAAAATATAGGTCAGCGTCAGCCGATCCGTGATCACCCTTCGCTGTTAGTTTCCAAGCTTACCAGAACCGTACAATACGCCAATCTCAATTCTACCGAACCTCTGGTAATACGAACCGATAAAAGTAAAGTGCATACTCCTTATGGAACGGCACAATAGTATCGAGACGTGCCGTCATACAGATTATGTAGGCTATGCTGGCCGATGCTGGCCCATTGAAATCGTCCCCTATGTGTTACGTGAGTACAGACTTAGGTATTGTGCGCAGGTACTGTTATTTCCTATGGTTGTGATTGTTTGTTAGATTGTCGAGCTATTAGGGCTTCAATTTACCTTTTAGCTAGCTGTTTCGCTTGCTAGGGTCGGCTTTTTGTTCCGCTGAACGGTTTCAGGATTTTTTTTAGAACGAAAATTTCCTTTTTACTTTGTTTTGGTTACCAACTACATAATATCGGTGTTCTGAGGTTAGAATAGCCTCAGACTTTAAGGCTTCGAGGACAGCGATTGTGGGGAGGCGGCGGCGGCGCGGGGAGCGGCGCGGCAACGCAGACCCGCAAACTCAAAAACGTTGCTCCCCGCGCCGCTGCCTTTGAGGCCAGTTCCATATAAATCTATGCATTGAAACGCGCTTCTACCAGCGCCGCCGGCGCCGACGCCCCGCGCCAGCTGCCTTCTTGTCCGTAACCTTAAGGTTTCGACTAACCATGAGAACGTACTACCGGGATAAAAAGATAATTGCATGTGCTAACCCAGGTCATGGTCTACCTGTGTGCCAAGTTTCATCGAAATCCGTTCAGCCGTAATGCGTGAAAAGGTAACAGACAGACAGTTAGGTACTTTCGCATTTTTTTTTGGGCAATGATGTTTAAATAATAAAAAAGATATATTTGAGTACCGAATAAGACAATATTTACATAATATACAGGGTCAAATTAAATTACCTAGCGAAACTCCGCAGACAGTTGCTATCATTATCTAAACACGACAAAATAAAAATAAATGAATTTAAATGTTTTTAGGGTTCCGTACCCAAAGGGTAAAAACGGGACCCTATTACTAAGACTTCGCTGTCTGTCCGTCCGTCTGTCTGTCACCAGTCTGTATCTCAAGAACCGCGATAGCTAGACAGTTGAAATTTTCACAAATTATGTATTTCTGTTGCCGCTATAACAACAAATACTAAAAACAAAATAAAATAAATATTTAAGGGGTTCCCATACAACAAGCGCGATGTTTTTGCCCTTTTTTGCTCAATATCAATAATGGCAACAGGTAAGCACTTGAAATATTCACAAAATACTCAGTTGTATTTTTACTTTAATAATAAATAATAAAATTAAAATAAAATAAACAATTAAGGGGGGCTCCCATACAAAAAACGCAATTTTTTGCCTATTTTGTTATAAATAATGGTACGGAACCCTTCGTGCGCGAGTCCGACTCGCATTTGGCCGGTTTTGTTTTGTTGTTACTTGAAGTAAGAGTTGAGAATATCTGTATTTTTTTTTTGTTGTATCGTGTTTAAATATCGATACCCATCACGTCTGTGAAGTTTACACAAAGAAAACTGATTTTTTAAACTGATATCTCAAGTGGCTAAACTACCTGGGGTTGATGACCCCAAAAAAACCCATAAAATTAATTAATTTCTTATTTGCTCATGTTTAGGTATTGATACCCATCACTGTCTGCGGAGTTTCGCTAACTAATTTAATTTGACCCTTTATAAGCTAACAGTTCTAAAATAATAATAATAATTATCTACTTTCGCTTAATACGTGTGCAATGGATTGAATAATGGATTTGTATGCAATCTAGACTGAATGTGATTCACCGTGCATACAGGTACCTACTCGGAAACGTGCAAATTGTAAGGCATTGTCATTCCACATATTGTCCCTAGCGAGCATAGTTATGCAGGTACCTAAATACATACATAGATACCTTGCAGATCAATCAAATAGCGTCCTTTGTTTTAACCAAAGCTTTTCTGGCGCTTCAAACAGGCGCGACACGCGACGCGAATCGCACGCGACACAAAGGCACCGGTCGTCGTGCGACCGGCGCGGCGCGGCGCGGCGGTCCGTTTCTGTCGCGTCGCGTGTCGCGCCTGTTTGAAGGAGCCTTTAATCGGATTTCCATATTTTAACCCCTATCTTTATGCCAAATGATGAATGGTTGAATATGTCGTGATTAGCGTTGAAAATTGCGAAAGATACATTTTGTTTTATTCGATACTTCGTTTCTTTCCTATAAAATACATGTAATTTTCGAAAAAAACAATTTTCACGTCCTTCTGAAAAATACAATCATACACGTATAATACTGTGTATTTTTCATATTTAAAAATCAAAGGGAAAAAATCTTACGGAAAGTTTCTGTATTTTATTGAAAAATACAGGGGCATTTGAAAGATACATGTATTTTACTTACATGTTATTTTCAACGCTAGTCGTGATGGCACAATGAATAAAGCCTCGCACACACACACATCACACAAGCACATCCGGGCAAGTACGTAGAGTTCACTAATATAGGTATTGGCGGTGACAAAATATTGTTAGCGTTGAAATTAACTTAAAGTTCTATACAAACTTACTTAAATAAAATGTTGTCTTAAAAATTGTTCATAAGTATGTTACGGTAGAGCAGTCAAAAATATCTGACTACTCTTTGGAACATAAATATCTAAATACTCTATAGATTTTAAATATTAGGTGCAACCTAGGATTTGGGATACAGCTTTGAATATTCAACAAAATGGCCTTTACCTACCATACAATTTATTTTTGCTTGCCGGAGCAGAAGCACGAGTAGGTAATAATGCAACGTTGCCGTTCATAATAGGACTGTATCAATCTGACAACGTTGCAAATTATGTGTTTTCTTCATTGTATCTAGTGTTGTATATCATTGTATCTATTAGTACAACAAAGAGATATACGCCCATCTTTATCAGACACAAAAACTTTTTAGTCCATAAATAACTCGTTATCAAAACTGTAAATATCTGTTGGCGAAATTCAATCGTTACAATTTATATCGGTCATATAAAATAGCTTTCCGGGCAGGTTGGCAATAACGGAGTCCGGCCTCTTTAAGCCTTCTCACGGTTAACTTTGACACAGATAATTCGGCGGCGAACAACGAAGTCTGCACAAATCTTTGGTTTAGCACTCTAGAAACAAGCTGTTCGTCTTGTTCTCTAGTCGTCTTTCGAGGTCTACCATATGACACGGGCTTGTTAATACTCCCTCTTCTTGCCATCTTTTCCACCTTCAATCAACTGTATTTCTCAGCACATAGTAGATAATTCAAAATCAAAAGTAGCGTAAGTACAATGAGTACAGCAAACACAAAATAAATAGCTAAATTCATAATTCTAATATTAATCGAAATACCCAACTCTTCAGCGTCATGCGAGGATGAATTCCCTTGTTCCTTCAAAGTGACAACATGCGTATGTTCGTCTATTCGATACATAGTAATTATTAATGTTTGTTTCCATACAAGGAAAATTATTTATCAATCCACGAAGAGGATGCTATCCAGCAGTATAATATATCTATCCTATACGTAGTATCTCTATGTACATAGTCTGTGCTATCCAGTAGGTATGCACGAGGTATTCGGATGCTGGATGTCATAACTGACAACTTCAAATTGAATTTGTTTCAAAGTTAAAGATTACGCTAAGATATACGTCTGTAAAGAGATTGTTCAAAGAGTTTAAGACAACAATTCGAAACGTCAAATTGTCAAGATATTTTTCATAGAAAAATTGCACAGATATTTTGTGAACTTAACTTTGCGCTAAATAATATGAACAAGGGATTTCGCCCAATTTTTAGAGTCTTTGTTAGTAGCAATATTATTGATATAATGTAGTCACATATTTATGATGTCACAGATTGTTTACAATTATTTATTGTAAGGCAAAGCTGTTTAGACTTTTATGAAAGTTACCTTTGCCTATATATTTTTGATTCATGAACATGCTCATATGTTAAATAACTCGACTGTACCAATGCGGAATGTGACGATCAATTCATATGTACGAGTTTAGCTTGGACACTACTGACATCGGTGAAGGAAATCCTCGTGAGGAAACCTAAACTTATAGTTAAGGTCGTATGTTGATTAAAATGCGATACGCGACTGTAGGAATGATATATTTACGAGTATTGTCATACAGTCTATCATATATATATAATTCCTACAGTCGCGAACCGCATTTTGATTAACATACGACGTAAAACAGAGCTGCAATTTGCAAAAACCAAAGAAAATTTGAATTTGGCGGGATACAATTGAGGATTCATCTTAATGTAAGTCTGAAATCGCCAACCCGTCTTGAGCAAGCGATCAATCCTTTACCCAGCTGTGGGACAATAATAGGCTGGTAATATAGGCCAACTATTCTCTAAATAAACTGTTACCTAAACTACAACCCACACTATCTATCATAATCTGAATCATTTTGAAGCCTATTGCTAATCCATTGCTTCATATGTTCGAAAAATTTGTCTGCTCAACAACGTAAATAACGTAATGAATGTTGTTGAACTGTCAAAATGAAACCCATTCGTACTGTTAGTGTGTTACGTAATTACCCCGCTGGTTGGGTAAAATGAGAATGCTCTTACTAACCATACTGAAATCATAATCATAATCATTTATTTGCAATAGGTATTCAATACTCAATACTCAATAGTCAATATATGTATTGCTTACACATAAAAAGAAAAAAAAAAGAAAATACATTTATTTGCAGTAAAGATGACGCAAAGAAAAAACACACAAACACATAAAAGAACGAGTTGGGGGAAAATATGCGTCACATTCACGCAAAACGGCAATCGCTCAGCATAATGCTACGACCCTATGCGAGACAGAGCCCCAGCGCTGGTTTTCAGCGATAGCCGGCGCTGACGTGATGACGTCAACCAGTGCAGCATACGAAAATTAAAAATAAACAAGAAAGATAAAAAAAATAAGAACTAGAACACACACACACACACACACTAGAACTTAGGTGGTAGGTTACAAAAATGGGAGGGGGATATTGGTACAGTGTTGGTCTTAAAGTCTATAATTAAGTTCCTAATACATAGTCAGACAATTAAATATGCTTTATCACTGCACTTTGAAGAAATACAGAGTCAATACCGCACAGTAGCTGTAGCACATGAATATTCTTTTTATTCATGTGGCTGGGACCTAACATTAGTGTGCAGATCACGAACATACCATAAAAAAAAAAATACAGTGATATCCATAGTATAAATACTAGGAACAAACACAAATTTGTTGTACCTACAACAAGGCTCAAGAAAATAGGTGGCTCATTCAGATGTCAATGTATACGCTTTTATAATAAACTTCCAAGCGACGTTCAAGATCTAAGCCTTAATAAATTCAAATCATTCATTAAACTTAAGTTGTGCCAGAAAGCCTTTTATACCGTTAAAGATTATATTGAGGACAAAAAGGCTTGGGATTGAGTTGCTCCAATTTTTTTTTTGCATACTGAATGTTTATTTTGTTATTTTTATTTTTGCTATTTTTTTTTTTTCATTTGTATTTTACATAAACTTTGACATTTGATCATTATTACAAATAGAATGACATGACAATTTACTTTCTGAAGTATAACATTATTATCAAATTATTGTGAATGTGAGGACTATGTGCGTCAGTTTCTTTTTTACTTTTTCCGCTTTCTCAGGTAGTTTCAATGATGATCTGGCAGTTTGAGTGCTTTATGCGGCCTACCCAAATGTCCTTTCTTTGGTATTGTTCGTCTAATGGTTGAGCTCCTTAAGTTCTGAGTTGAGCTTCACGATTACTGACAAATGCTTGCACTGACTGGACAGGTCCACTCAAATCTGTATGGTTCTTTCCTTAAAAGACCATTTCAGACACCAATCTTACATGGTCCTCAAATGATCTGACCAAGATTATTTCAGGATTTTTTATACCTGTTGACATTGATGAATTTTTATAAATATATTGACATGAATATTTACTTTGTAAAATAGTATATTATTTTAATTATTGTGAATGTAAAGACTATGTAGATCATTGTTTTTTTTTTTTTTTCGTTCTTTATTAGTTTTAATCATAGTCTGGCAGTTTGAGTAATTTATGCGGCCTACCCAAATGTCCTTTCTTTGGTATTGTTCGTCGAATCGTTGAGCTCCTTAAGTTTTGAGTTGAGCTGCACGATTACTGACAAATGCGTGCACTGACTGGACAGGTCCACTCATTCTGTGTGGTATTTTTTCCTCAAAAGACCATTTCAGACTCAAATCTACATGGTCTTCACATGATCTGACCAAGATTATGTCTGGACTTTAAAAGAAACTGACCTCTGAGTTTGTTTCGGCCTTTCTTCTCAGAGTAGTCAGATAGGAAACGCCGACCTCATCTAGTTTTAAAATATGATTGACGTGTAAAAGTGTTTGTACAAACCTACTTACAGAAATAAAATCATTTATCATTTATCATTTACCGGGCAGATTGAAACCCTTACTACTTACCTATGTAAGTAGGTATGTATGTATCCTTAACACTGTGACAATTTGTTTACAAATTGAACGCTATTTATTGTTACTGTTGGAACGCTTTTAGATTAGCTTACAGACTTTTGATTGTTAGCGTATTACAATATCTCTTTTGTGTAGTGGTCACGTACTGCACTGAATTTGAGGAATATGCTAAATAATGACGTAGTTAGGGCGTAGCTGCTACGCGAGCTACGGCGTAGCGCAAAGATGCTGTAGGCTGTATCAGGTATAAGCGCCGTAGCACGAAGATCTCATCGTTTCGTACGTTGTACTACTGAGTACATAGTGCGAGCTTTTCTACCTATTCGATCGCGTCAACTTTTATTATAGAATTTGTATTCATATTCATATTCATTTATTCACATTTAAATAGAGTAAGTACCTACATTCGGTGGTTTCACATGTTACATTATTTGGTCTTATATTCTACTAGCTTCTGCCCGCGACTTCGTCCGCGTGGAATAGTTACTTTGGGCTAACGCTAACTTTAACCCGCGACTTCGTTTATGTAGAGGGTGAAAATATTTTTAAATAATACGTACGTTAAGGAGCTGTTTTAGGTACCTACATCACGCTTTTATCAGGACACGGAGAAAAGATTTCTTAAAATATTCCTGGGGAGTTTATGAATTTTTACTGGGGCTCTGCAGTAACGCGGAACCATATGCGCAAACCCAAGAAAATTTACCGGGTTACCCAGTACAAATTCTAGAACACAAAAACATTTAGGTCTTAGAAATTGTGCTTGGTTACCGATTAAATTTTTCTACTACTTCTGTACTGAACGTCATTTTTGGTATCTCGCAGAGATAACTGGGGCCACCGCCCTTCCCCGTCATGACCACCCGCCGCCGGCCTTGCACCATTATTTTGCTGCAATGTTATTTTAAAACTGCGATATCTCCTAAGATATTCATTGAAATCAAATGATGTAAAGGGCAATTTTGTTTTAAATTAAATACTTGTGATGAATAACGTATTTATTTGGATAAGAATTAATGTCATGTTTATAAAAACACCTTCGCAAATAATGCATTATGTTAGAACAAATTTGGTTAGCATAAAAAAGTTTATAGTGAGCCAACCTTAAAAGATAGACAGAAGCTGTCACAGACTTTTTTTTAGAACTTTTAAAGAGGAACAATTCTGTAATACATGTATTTTGCGAAACTTTAACCGTTTACGCAGCGCACGCAGCGGAAGCTCTCAAAAGGAAAAAAAAACCCACGATTTTGAAACATTGCTCATTGGTGCTCCGTCCCTATTGGTCTTAGCGTGATGATATGTAGCCTATAGCCTTCCTCGATAAATGAACTATCTAACACTGAAAGAATTTTTCAAATCGGACCAGCAGTTCCTGAGATTAGCGCGTTCAAGCAAACAAACAAACAAACAAACAAACTCTTCAGCTTTATTATTAGTATAGATTTAGCCTTAGTATGGCATGTGAAGCTTAATCATGCAAGATAATATAATGTCGCTTATAGATAATGTAGATGTAGATAATATAAAAAAAGGATGGGTATTTAGTCATAATCAGTACTTGTCTTTGAGATTGAAATGTCTAATGTCAATTATACCTGGCGAACTACAGTGTCCAGCCCCAACAAATATTTTTTTTTTTTTTACGTTAACATTTTGCGGATTATTTCTGTAACCACTCATTTATTGAGTAAATAATTTTTTTAAGCATTTTTGTATGGAATAATGTCTTTCCCATTATTGTCACTAGACGGCGTTATTTTAAATTCAAATTGTAATTGTAGGTAGAAAATCTCGCACTAGGGAAGCGCTATACAGTAAGGTATGTATCAGAAAGGTGTGGCCATATTTAAGTGTGTGGTACATACCACAAAACTGAACAACTATTTCCGTGGTATCAACATTGTAATCGCAAAAAAAATATCAACTGTCCCATACAAAACTTCAATGCCTACTCGACCAAAATGGGTCGGTGGATGGTGGTTGATGGTTTGTACCACACCCTTAAATATGACCACACTTTCTGATCCATGCTATACTCTGCTATAGTCTACATAACAAGCATTTCTAAATGAACGGTCAAAGGAAAAATTGCCATCTCGTTAGAAAACTCTCGAAAACTACTGATAAAAATTACAAATAATGCTAATTCCTATAAAGTAACACCACAAAATTACCTACCATCATTAATTCCCACAATATTAAGAAATTCTCCCTTGCCAACCATAAACACAGCGGTTCTCCCGTCACTTTGATATATCGAAATAATAACAATATGAACAGTGGCGCGTCATCAATTTATCATACGCCCGACGTCTTGTTAAGCCATAACAAATAATGTGATAATAGTTTCATAGAATTCATACATTTATGGACGTTTGAATGTGGATTAATTATGTCTCATTAGTCTGGTTGTTAATTCTGATAAATTAGTCTGTTTTTTATATTTTAAATGCTCAAATTGGATGCTGTGCTGCTGGTAGGAAATTTCCATAAGTTTAGAGAGGACAGGTATTGGAAAACGAAGCAGGGTGTCTTAATATTTATTTATTAAAAAATTATGCACAAATAAAAAAATACTGTACAAAGGCGGACTTAATGCCCAAGGCATTTTCTACCAGTCAACCTTAGGATGATGCAGAGACAAAACACGGTAGGTACAACATACGGGATAGATAGCTCGGGAATAATATTTACCTTGACACCTCTACTATGCACACAATTTTAAACTATCTACAGTGTATTACGTAAAACGAGGGACATCATTTAAAAATGTGAAATACTCATGAAAATGTGAAGTATGCATGAACAACTAATACGATGGGACTGTAGCGGTATCTACATCGCCACATGCAAGCTACACGTCACACTGACGTCACGCAAAAATCCTGCATCTCGCAAGCAGAGTTTACCGCGCAACTAGCATATATACAACATCCCGACATCAATCGTTGGGCAGTTGCCCACCAGACACAACACCCGTCTGGTCGGAGGATCTTCCCTTTTCCATAGGGTATGAGTGAACTTTACACCCTATTCCTCATACCTCTATAGGAAGAACTCTGAAAAATTAAAAAATTCAACTGTTCCGTACATTTTGTCGAGTAAAGCTTACACGTTGGGCCGACATAAGTCAATGTTCGCCACAGTATACTTAAACTGTTATGAACCTTGAACTACCGTCATTTGCGTAAATTTATCGTTGTAATATAGATATTCTGTGGCTTATATTGGCGCATGTTGGGCCAACGTGTGGAGGGAGCATTATGCGAAAATAAAAATATGTACGGAGCAGCTGATTTTACTGTTCGTATTAGATGTTCATTTTGATGAATACTACACTCCCTTAAAGTATGTCCTTTGTTCAACCAATCATACTGTTAAGTTACTGCCAAAATTATTTTCAGCAAAATATCTCTGCCATCATTTACAGCACTATTTACCTCCAATAATTTCAACAGCTATCATGAACTTAAAAAATAAAATACTCAAATATATGCATTTGACGCGAAAGTACAATCGAAGCCTTCCAGTACGAAAAACAATACAAATAGCGTTTCAGTCAGTAAACAAAATTAGCGCCAGATTCGAGTTTGATTCATTTCTAATGTGATTCGGCTCATTGTGCGGTTGAGATACAATCATTGTGTGAAATGGTGAATCAAGTTCTGATAATAATATTAGGATGTTTTATTTTCGAAAGGAAATGCTTATGGCTTAAGCTGGAGTACGAGTATTATGGCTCGTTTTTCCTATTCTCTGTAAAATATTAACAAACCATAGTGATCGGAAGCGCGACGGCTGAAAGTCCTCAGTTAGATTCCCAGGTCGGGATAAAGTTATCATTAGGTTTTCCGTCAGGAATTTTTTAATAGTTGTCTGGATTCTGGATGTTAATAGCAAAAGGCCCGGACCTATTACATGAGACTTAAACTTATTAACTGGCGAATTGTAGGTGTATATAGGTACTTCTGCCTGCCCTTTCAGGAAAAACAGCCATGGGCATACCCAGTATAGAGGTATGAGGAACAGGGTGTAAAGTTCACTCATACTCTATAGAAAAGGGAGGATCCTCCGACCAGACGGGTGTTGTGTCTGGTGGGCAACTGCCCGACGATTGATGTCGGGACGTTGTATATATGCTAGTTGCGCGGTAAACTCTGCTTGCGCGATGCAGGATCTTGTGTGACGTCATTGTGACGTGTAGCTCGCATGTGGCGATGTAGATACCGCTGCACCAGTATTTGATAAGGGGTGGGGCAGAAGTAAATAAACTAAGTAGTAGGAAATTAAAATTTATTTTTATTTACTGCACTGCACCTTATTTTAATAATAACCTGTGAGGGTTATGGCTAAACCTAGCAAAAAAATATTTTTCGAATTTATTTTGTGCTTTCAGAACCTTCTTTCTATGCACATTCGTCATACAGAGGCCGACAAGACAGTTTTCTGTCATTGTTGACCTTAATCAAGTTTTTATTCTTCGTGAAGTACTAAATGACCGTTCGCTAGTGCATGTAGTACAGGGCTGTGCAATTGATTTAGTAAGCACTTGTCTTATGGTGAGAAAAAAAACCGGCTAAGTGCGAGTCGGACTCGCGCACGAAGGGTTCCATACCATTGACTAGGTAAACAACAGTAGGTACACAAATCAGGTGCCTACCTGTTACCATTTATTGATATCGAGCTAAAATAGGCAAAAAATGGCGTTTTTTGTATGGGAGCCCCCCTTAAATATTTATTTTATTTTATTTTTAGTATTTGTTGTTATAGCTGCAACAGAAATACATAATTTGTGAAAATTTCAAGTGTCTAGCTATCACGGTTCTTGAGATACAGCCTGGTGACAGACAGACGGACGGACAGACAGCGAAGTCTTAGTAATAGGGTCCCGTTTTTACCTTTGCCTTATAAATCTTAGCTTTGGGTCAGAGAGCAGGGTGGGGCAAATACCCCACCCTGCCCCACCGTGGCTAGGTACGTTCGTGAATACAGTCTTGATATTATGTAAAACTAAGTACTGTAAATGCCAATCAAAGCTTGTCTCTAAAGCAGCACTTTTTTTCATTTGTTTCCTTTAAACCTGGAATTTAGACTTTTTTGTTCTAAAAAGCAAATAAGCCCCGAAGTAAATACGGACCAGAATACTCAATAGATCCTTCTTAACGCTAAACCCACTATACAACGAAGAGAGCTCAGAAAAATGTAACATCGAATCGAAGTCATATAAAATATTCCAGTTTGATTCATTTTTAAAGCCGGCTCAGTCTATTGTCCATTGAGTTCATCGATACCCGTTGTGTTTGAAGACTTTGTATGACCTGTGAACAAATAAGTGTAGAAGGGCTACTTTCTTAAGTCTACCAAATGATCTGACTAAAATTATTGTCATGACCATGCTTGGCAGGTGACCCATAGCTGTTGTTATAACCTCTTCAATCCCGAGTAATTGGACACAATTATTAGCTATTGTCTCGCTCGATATCGCGACCTCGGACGCAGGAATGCTTTGCATCAATACATGTTTTTAACAGAGACTAAGACACTGTTGCAGCAATAATCATATTTACAAAATCATTCTGTCTTTGTCATCTTCAAACTATTGACAGAAATAGAACGATGTTTTAAATTCGTTTAGCGCTAAACACTTTTAGCGATTTGTGGTGCAAGCGGGCCTTCGTCCAGATCTAGTTTCTATTTAATTTGCTGCTACAGCTTACAAAATATTTGACGGAATATTGACTCATCTGAGACTAAATTCGGTTTCAGAAACCGGAAGTTAAAGTTTCATCTTTTTTGGCACTCATAATATTAAATTATGAAATGTATAATTATTTCTCGCCGGGTGACGAAATCATCAAGTTCATGGTCTGCACACGGTTGAAAAAGGTTATGAATGGGCTATTGATTATCCACAGCTTAGTACATGGTCTCCTCTCCCGTTTCCCAATACAATTTTTCTGAGAATGATGATGAAGGTAAACTCAGTGTTTCAGTTAGTTGTTAGTTCTTTGCCACCTCTTTAAATGGAACTTCTAACATTCCTACCTTTTGGTCTGAAGTCCTATTCTAGAATTTCGAAAGCTTATTGATCCTCTCCGGGAATAAAAGAAAAAGTAAGGGTGCTCATTTTTGTGCAAGTTGTAAGAACCGGGAGAGATATCCTATTGTGGCGAATGACAGACGGCTCCAGAGTTATTGACCTGGGATAAACAAATAATAAGTAAGTAATACTGCGGAAATTCTAGAAATAGGTTTATAAGCGTGCTTGTAGATGTTTATTATTTTATCATGTTTCAATGGCAGAGTAGGTATGAACAAGTAAGAGGGAAGCTTAATGAATTAATAAACATTAGCGAAATTTTTTACTCAATCTTATAGGTCCACTATTACTACAAATAACTAAATACATTTAACGCTAAAAGTATTTAAAATATTCTGTCTCTGTCATCTTTAAACAATCGACTGAAATAGAAACAGAAACACAGAACGGAAAAACCTATATGAAGTATATTATGGTCTTAAAATAAAATCACTCAAAATAGTGCGTACAAATTTATATTTGCAGTTGGAATGTATGGGAGTACAAGTTTTTCAACTACAATGTTAAGTTTGTTCCTGGTATAAATGATTGGTTCAAAACATGGTATATAACATATTCATCGTACGTAACCCCTCCACGTGAGTTCAACTCACACAATTTCCTTTTTTTTTTATCAGTCATCTAATTCTTTGGCCAATTACAGTCTCTCTATCCTTTTAAATAGGTGCTGTTTTACTATAACAGAAACTTACATTCATTCTACCTGTTGGATTCTTATAGCAAAACTCGCCAATTTCTCACCTACAATGCAAGCAAGCGGTCTTGTGACACGTTGGAAATTGCACTGTCAGGCCAAGACTGAATGCCACTGTCAATTTAATGCTGGCTGGCGATACATTAGTGTCTGTTCTTAACTTAAACTGAAATTATTCACCTTGGAGTAAGAACAGTCACAGAAGGAATGCCTTCAATGGAGAAGGTCGAGCGAAGCTAATTGTAGATGGCGTGATCATAGCTAGGTCCCTTCGGCCTAAAATAAATTTGAAATTTCGTTCATTCACGAGTTTGGTTTTATGTCAATATCTCGTTGTTTTCGGTGATTTCAATATTTTAAATTAAGTACCTACTATTTGACATGGAAAGTTTCAGAATTTTAACCTTAAATATTTCCTCGTAATCACTTTCTTCAAAATGATTCCGACAGAACCTCGAAATCTATTTAATTATAAAAATCTCTACGTACAGCTTTAAGTCTCTTCTAATTTTAGGATCTTTCGGGAAAAGGTGGACTCCAAATTCGCAGTATTTAAAAAAAATATATATATATAAATTACTTAAATTCGTACTACTACGGAACAAAACAAGGCGTCATTTTCGCAAAAATAAAATAAAACCACCTCACGCCTTATATTATCAGCTTGTGTTGGGAACTAGCTACGATAGCGCCATTTTGACAGTTGCTTTCCCCTTTGATGACAATTTGTTGATGATGACGTTTATTGTAAGTAGGTACGAAAAATCATTAAGAGTTCTGTGACTCTGACAAGTAACGCACACCTAAAACACTGCTGATAACTAATGAAATTACGAAGGTATGACGATGACGATCCATAAAAGAAAGGTTTATATCATCGACATCATTAGATATTGTCGGCTTTTTAAAATTTACGTATGAGTTTCTAATCATTGTTACAGTAAAATGTTATGTGTAATTCCGCCAAAACTGGAATCATACACTTGCAGAAGGTGCGGTCGGTAATTATAATCCGAACATCCGAGCATCCGAACCTGTATCCTAATTGTGTAATACACTATCAATCTCAATTTGAATCATTTTGAAGGATATTGCTAATCCATAGATTCATATGTTCGAAAAATTTGTCTACTCAGCAACATAAATAACGCAATGAATGTTGTTGAACTGTCAAAATCAAGGCCATTGCTACTGATAGTGTGTTACACAATTACCTCGCTGGATCTAGTTTTGGCGGAATTGTCACTAAATATTTTGGCACAATATTTTATTGAGTTTCTGTTTCCAAATAGGAAGGTAATAATATCAAGAAATATAGAAGGCTTTTCCTGTTTAGCGTCGACGTGTGGATTGTAATCTCTTACCGAAATATGTATTGCTATTGTATCATATTCAATTTACATCTAAAAATAAGTGTTGGAACCTTGGAGATAAAGCTGTGTTCACAACATCGAGCGTTGTATCCAAAGACAAACAAAAAGTTTTACCGCTATTAGATTCTGTTCTGCTCAATTTATTTTCGAGAAAGAAAAAGTGTATAATGGGACTCGCGCAGCTTAGCTTAAAAAATAAAGTCTTATTTGAACGGATTAAAAGTTTTGAAACTTACATAATTAATGATGATGATGTTTCTAGATTTAGTAATGGGCTTCCTTGTTGTAGAAAAAATAAATAATAGGAAAGCTTAAAAAAACCCCGACACATTAAAGAGCTGAAGACCTTGAAACGGCTGAACTGATTTTGATGAAACATGTCTAAAAAAGCCACATCCAAATCGGTTCAGCCGTTTAAGAGCTACGGTGCCACTCACACACTTAGCGGTGAAACTTATAACACCCCTCTTTTTGCGTCGGGGTAGCAAAATGGTTTATTATTTGAACAAGTAAACCTTAACAACTATTGATTTGAGCCTCCTTTTAAGCAGATAAGCCTGTGTTAGGAGACATCGCTCTTCCAAAACTTGAATAAGTATCTTTTACTTGTTTTATACAAATGTAGGTAAAGAAAATAATAATATATATCAAAAAAGAGAGAATTAAAACTAAACATGCAGCACGCACGCAGGCATGCGAGTGTGTGAGTGAGAGTGAGGGTGTAAATGTGAAAAAAAAAACGTCAAGAAACGGTGACCATAAACGATTTGTGCTATGTATAAACAAATTTTCCATCGTTCGTCGTCCAGCCAAGGTCGCCAGCAAAGTCGACCGTGTGAGAAAATTGTATTACGATCCAATTTTCTCACCTCACCTTAAATACTAGGCATCGCCTCTACATTTTTTTTTCATTTCGTGTAACAAGGAGTAAATCTTCTCACATCAAAACCCGACACTGCTGCCCTAGATGCATATCTTTGGACTCTCTGCAATACCTTTTTTTTTGCTGTTGGCGTAGTAAATGACTTTCAAGTTATTTCATCAGCACGCATCAAGTTTCTTCAGCATGAAGCTTTTCTACACCTGCAGCAAATTGAAGAGAGGTACTCGCAGAGGTAAAAAAAAAAATTGTTATTGCGTATAGCTGAAGATCCTGTTCCGATGAGCTCGGGACTGGGATTTTTTTTGGAGAATGACGGGTGAAAATAGTGGAAAGATAAATTAGAAAGTACCTACTTTTCAGGTATGGTCAATGGCACGTCAGTCGATCTAAAAAACCTTCGATACAGAATAAAGGCGCTGTCACAGTCAAATATGGGGTCAAATAAAATTTGCTGGCGAAACTACCCAAAAATCGTAAAAAGTAAAAGAAAAGTTTTTTGCGGGTAGCGACCGCTGTTAATGTACTTAGGGTACTTCAAGTATAAGTTTCGATTTTTTTATCTTGTTTAGAAATTATAAACAATTAAATTATTTAATATAATTAAATTATTATACCCATCGCGTCTACCGAGTTTCGCTAGCTAATTTAATGTAACCCTGTAGATACCAAGGACTAGCGGTTGTCTGTATCTACTACTACCTACTTTATATTCTTTACTACAATTTTGTTTGTTACTGTTGTTGATGTGGACGCAGGTCTAGAGTCCATCTCAAGGTCTTTGAATCCAATCCACACGAAGGACGTACTTACGAGCAAGGTCCGACGTCACACGAGAGCGAGATTGTAACCAGTAACACGTGTCACCTTGCTGTACTTTTATGTACTTAGATTGTTTGTTGACTTGTTGCTGCGATGCGCTATTGTAAAAAGTGCTTGTGAACGCGCCTTAAATTCAATAGGCTTTCAGAAGCCGGGGGTGAATCAGCACCCTAATTGTGTAAGACACTTTCAATCACAATCTGAATTATTTTTAAGGATATTGGTTATCCATTGCTACGTATGTTCGAAAAATTTGTCTGCTCAACAACGTAAATAAAGCAATGAAGATTGTCGAACTGTCAAAATGGCCGCCATTGCTACTGTTAGTGTGTTACGCAACTACCCCGCTGTTCCCAATTTATTATACCATAACACATTAATGAAGTGTCAGCGTAGTCCCGATTACGTTAGAATCAACTTTTAATACCACTAAACGCGTCTAAACACCAGTAGGTATTTCACACACGTTTGTCAACTTGTCTATCCACAAAACATCAACACGAATATCTACTGAAATACGGACAGCTAATATAAACAGAGTCGAGCTGTTTGTTGATACAACCTCATGTTTGTCGTCACGTACCTACTGAATGAACTTTACTTCATTGCTTATTTTACGTGGTGCGAGTCGGTCCATTCTAGGAAGTGGAAAGGATGTTAATGGAAAATGGCAAATTCCAGGGCATAAAATGGGATAAGTTTTGATGGTGGATCGAGCAAAAAGTTCTTGTAAAGATGGAAAGTATTAGTATGGAGATAGTTTCTTAAAGGGAGGGTAAGAAAAGCACTTCCGCTGCTGCAAAAACGTAATGTTTTCCGAAATGCAGGTCGTGATTGCTTTTTAATTTCTAAAAGTCTCATTCTTTCAGTCACTACGAAATAAACGTATGACAGCAGCTCAATATCAGCCAGACTGTACAGTTGACCGCGAGGCTGACTACTGAGAGTGCGCCGGGTGTACTGAACTATGTACACCTACTTGTGGGGGCTGTTTTACCTAATGTTATACAGTTTTCACACTTACTGCCCCAGAATTTCTGTATTTGGAACAAATTACTGCCTTGATTGATTTAACGAAATATATTAGTGGAGGGGCTCATGGCTAAATGATAACAGCCGCACGGTATGATCGAAGGGTTAAGCTACGTTTGCTGCAGTCGGTTCGTGGATGAGTGACCATACATCGAGACCCCTCCGTGCCTTGGAAAGCACGTTAAGACGTTGGTCCCAGCTGATTTCGTAGATCTTTGACAGTCGTTACCGATCGTCAGAAGCCCAAAAGTCTGGCAACCAGTCTTACTAAGGGTATTGTGTTACCCAATAACTGGGTTATGGAGGTCAGATAGGCAGTCGCTCCATGTCAAATATTGGTATTCAGCTGCATCCGGTTAGACTGGAAGCTGACTCCAACATCGTTGGGAACAGGTTAGGCTAGTTCTCCTTCTGCGAAAATGTATGACGCAGAAGGAGGTACCGGAAAGGGAGAGGGAGATTTCGAGTGCTCTCCCGGCCCGCAGCAGGCGCACCAGGCATCAGTAAAGGGCAGATAATGCCCTCTTCCGGTCCCCCTAAATAGGTCCACGGACGGCGGACTCAGGCACGTCCATCGCCCCCTATCATATAAGACCTGGTTTGGTGGCGCGTAATGTTCCACGCGCGTCCCTCATAGACATCGCGGGGGGAGTCAAACACTTAACTCTCTCCGCTTGACCAGACGGAGTCCGCAGAGGCGGGCCGGCACCAGTCGGGGGCTGCGCTAACCCCGGTGCAAGTGTGCCAGGGAACACGGGGTGGTTTTAGTCAGTAGAAGTCTGATAGACCCCTCCGTCCACCCTAGGGCGGAGGATATCCTTGACGATTTCCACCCTATCACCAAAATAGAAAGAAAAAAACGCAGTAATTAATGGAATGTCATTTCGACTGAAGTATTTACAAAAATGCTTGAACATAAAAACTGCGGGGTAATTGTGAACACACTAAAAGTAGAAATAGCTTTAATTTTGACAGTTCAAAAACATTCATTGCGTTATTTACGTTGTTGGTCGGACAATTTTTTCGAATATATGAGTAAATGGATTAGCAATAGGCTTCAGAATGATTCAGATTGTGATAGTGTGTTACGTGATTAGGGTGCTGAATCATTCTCAAAATGGCCCTCAAATAATTTTCTTATTTATGTTTTAATAATAAAACACGCTACTCCTCCCTGTAAGACCCTGTAGCCGCTCCCTGGCATATTACAGTCACGTCCTACATCGGTGAGCACATAAAAGTAGTGTCTGCCGGGTAATACAGTCAGGTACACTGTGTCACTGTGACAGTGCAGCGGCGGTTCATTTCCAACGTGTGTGTAATGAATGTCTTGCGTGCGTTTGTTTAGATATGTATGATAATGAAAATGGTGTCAAGTTTTTGAGGTTGGTAGATAGTTCTATTATGACGTGTAAAATGATTGAAGGAAAATCTTTTTCGGGATTACGGAAATCTTGCCTGTGGCATAGGTACAATAAAATTGATGCAACATTATAATTACTGTTCTAAACACTGTTAAGACGTTGCAACTTTTATTGTTGCTAACGTAGAGAGTAGTCTTTTATTATTGTTAACTTAGAGTCAATCGGGGCAAAATGACACACTTTTTCTTATTTGTCTCCACTGAACCGAAACTATTAAAATATTAGGATTGTTTATTTGTGCTATCTGTAGCATAACTATTAGGCTCCTAAAACGCAACAAATATTCGACGATAGATCAAATGGTGTTTTGTATATTAAGCTAAATTGTGCCGTGGTCAGGCCGTGTGACTTTGCCTCATTTTGCGGGTAAAAGTAAGCATGATGTAGGAAAAAAGTACACATTTGGGTATAATAAAAGAAAAAAAAAACAAATTCCGCTGCATATAGTTTAGGGATTTCTTCCCGCTTCCATTAGTTTTTTTGCAGCAATAATCTTCTTCTCCGAAACCAATTGTGTACCTGGAGCTTTTTTAAATATATTTGTGTGGAATGATATTGCATTCTGAAACAAATAAATACTTACAATATATAAATAAAATAGCAACTTTATGAAGAAACATAGTATACATTTTTAAAATTTTAGTTATTAATTATTAAGTTATTTGAAATCCGTGATAATTTCGCAGCCCCGACGTGCGTACTATTGCCCCCGTACTTTTGCGCACTGCGTCCTTTTACCCCAAATTACTGTATTGTATGCTACAGGCAATTAAATTGCATCGTGCAAATCGGGCTTTATCGCTTCGATATTTCTTGAATAAGGACCCCGTCATTAGATGATTTCCCAGCCAAAAAAAAATCTGGTGGATAAGTGAACAATAAGCTTATATACATTATTCATAAGTTTAAAACCAAGCTATATGTGGATTATGGGAGGACATACTTATTTAAATTAAAACGTGATATTTAATAGGCAGCCTCGATTGCATTGATTCTCATCACAAAATTGATTAGTAAGAACTTACCAATTTTTTGCAATGGTTGTACATTGAAAAAATAAATAGGTATTATAACAAAACAGTAGGTTCCGAAACCTCACAAAACAAAGGACGGTATGGAACAAAAGCTGTTCAGTATTGTATCATTGTGTCAAGGTTTTGTGTTGCAAGTGGATAATTATGCAGCTGAGGGGACGATAGTGCAGTTGGTGGATAAAATGACCGTCTATTTTCGTTTTGTAGGAAACAAATGCTTTTGTGGGAAATGTTTGCCAGAAGTAGAATAATATGAGTAGTGAGTAGGTCAATTTGACTAAATTAAATTGGCTAAAAATAATTCAAGAAAAAGTGTCTGCCATTCTTCTTCACAAACGTGAGTATTAAAGACAGATTAATAATTTTTCTAGGAATCACCCTAAGCATAATCAGCCTATTACGTTCTCAATACTGGGATACATGCCTTCTCTACAGGAGAAGGCCCACACAACAAGAACATCACCTAAAAAAAGAGCGAAGGCCGTCTCCCTTTTGAGAGCTTTAATGTCTCAGACCTTTCCTGGTTGGTCGGCACTGTTGATTCTGGCTTATATGATTTGCAGGGATTTTGAAAAAGTGTAGTGATCTTATAAATGTCATAAAGGTGACCAAAGTAAGAATAGAAAATTAAGGAATACTACATACTTATACAGTAGAACTATTTTCTTAATGACCCTCGGTAAAATAATAATAATAATAATAATACCATTTATTTCAGGCGACACAGGCCCATAGAAAAATACCTTAACCTAAACATACATATTTTTATATAAACAAAACTTGTGTTAATAAAAAGGCTTAAGACTATGTTAATAGCGCTAAAGGGCAACTTATAGAAATCCGACGACTGACGAAACACGAAGTTTGCCGGACATTAAGAGGCTTACAACAGCTAAAGTGCGGTCCCTGTCGGACTGCACAGAAAAGAAAGAGAAGCGCGATGACACAACACTGGTAATTTATTGCAAAATACGAAGTAATGATCTATTTACAAAAAATCTATTGATTCGATTAAAAAATTAAAACACTATTACGTTAGTATGTTGCTTGTAAAATAATCTGACAAAAAATCAGAATGGTTTAATGCATAGTAGTATGGTTTTTAATCGTTATAAGAAATTTTTAGAGGTATCTTCGTGATTTTTTTCTATCGTATCAAATTAGTTGTATTATATTTTCAACACACTATCTAATTAGTAAATATCCTGAAGAATAACATATATTTTTCTGATTTTGTTTAGTGCAGTGGATCATAATTATACTTTTAGGCATTATAAAACTTACATTTAGGTCCTGTAGTCCCCTGAAGAATATAGTTGTACTGTACTTAATTGAAGAATAAAATTTTGTTTTCTTCTGCGTTTGGATGATACCAATATACTCATCATGATCGGCCTAGCTTTATCCCAACCATGTTGCGGTCGGTTACCAGTATAACAGGATGCAGCTGAATACCAGTAGGTACGGTATTTTATATGAAGCGACTGCCTATCTGACCTCCACAACCTTGTAACTGGTCTATAACTAACAAATGCGTGCACTGACTGGACAGGTCCACTCAATCTGTGTGGTTTTTCCTCAAAAGACCATTTCAGACAAAAATCTACATGGTACTCACATGATCTGACCCAGATTATGTCCGGACTTTAAAAGAGACTGTGACCTCTGAGTTTGTTTCGGCCTTTCTTCTCAGAGTAGTCAGATAGGAAACGCCGACCTCATTTAGTTTAAAAAATGTGATTGTCGTGTAAAAGTGTTTGTACAAACCTACTGATAGAAATAAAATCATTTATCATTTATAAGCGACAACAACACACCTACCTACTGTGATCACAAAATGCGTCAGAAAACCTCATTAATTCTGCATTCACTGTAATAGTGGTCAATATCTGGTCTCATTTAGCAAATTGAATTGACGATTATGATTATTTCAATAAACCTAATTTCACATTGATTATTATTAAGCGAGCCTCATACATGTGGTTCCGTTGGTTGCAGACAGCCAACCGGCTGACCACAGTCGATTCAATGTTGGTTATTCATTATTATTAAAACATGTTTCTGTTCGCAATATAGTCATAATTAATTTTGCAAAGGCTGAGCTTTAGCGGTGCGGGGCGCGGATCTGGGGGCCTACTACCTTAGCACCAATTCTGCAGTTTCGGCCGAAGTTACGGGTGTTTCCTACTACTTATCACGGACATAAGATTAGTCCGGGGCCCGAACTAAAAATTTACGACAACATGATTTGACAGCTTTCCTTACTCACGATATGTTATAGCCCGTCCGAAAAATTAATTAATCGGCGGTAAGGTTCACTACTAAGTATCGTACTACTTTTGGACGGGCCCATATCTTCGTTGACGGACTTAGAGAGTAGTCCCCCTGATTCATGCACAGAACAAATAAATGGAATACGGATAACATAACATAACGCCCGTATTCCCCGAAAGATTAGGCAGAGGTGTACAGTACACCCACATTTCGCCAGTTATGTTTTAATCCCATGTAACACGGGGCGAACCTATTGCCATCAACCGGCACAAATCCAGACTCCAGGCTGCTACTGAGAAATTCCTAATGTAAAAACCAAATAACACTTTGCCCGACCTGGGAATCAAACCCAGGACCCCAGGCTCAGCAGTCGCGTTTGCAACCACGAGACCAACGCGGCAGTTTGATATTGAGAGATTCGTAAAATTTTATTCTGAGGTGTGTAAAATCTTATCCACGATACAGGATGAAAATCCCCTAGTAGGTAGTCCTAGTCACAGCATTAATTAAATTTCACTTGTAAGTACATTAATGGGTGTAAAAAAACACTTAACGAAGCCGAGAGTTACTTGTTCTCCTCGCCATTGTATTTTTTTTGGTACTGGACCATACCTGGGAACCTTCTGGTTACGGAGATATTGAAGGTCAAAATTCGAACTTTTAATAACGTTTTTTTTTTACGAAAACAAGTTTTTACTGTTATAAATAACACAACTTTTAAATACCCCACGACCCCAGTACCGTAGCAAGCACCCCTAAGCAAAATGTTTTGCGTGCGTTACGTTGCGCACTACCGTAAACAGCGATTTATCACACCAAAAATAAAATTCATACTTAGTTTGATGTACAGAATGCGTAGTTGGGGGCTATGTGATGGGTCTTTTTATACCCTGTATGTTGAGATGGATTCTTGTACCTAAGCAATTATTTACTACTACAATCCACATAACGCTGCGTCTTGGCTTACCAAGATTAATACTTGTATTGTCGTTGAAAATAAATTTATTTGCATGAGATGACTTTATAATGCAGCCCGGGTCGTCTCTGCACGATAGGTCTTGCGTATTTTAATACTAGTTGAAAATGTAGTACCTATTGTATGTTCCAAAAGTATTTGATGATAGTGTAAACAACCCCTGTTAAGGTTATATTCTTACGCAATCACTTACTAAAGGGAATTAGTAACACATTCATCTGCATTTAGAACGTTTTAACTTTATATTCGTATTGCACCACTTTTTCCAACAATTATTGTTTGAATAACATTATTAAAATGTTATTGAAAAATCATCGACGAAAATTGAGATTGTAAAATTAACCTCAATTGTTAAAAGAAAAACATCTTGAAACTGATTTAAAATTAGAATTTTGGTTTTAAGTATTCAAATAATCAAATCAAAGCACTTAATTTGTAAGGTGGGATAAGATATTATAATTTATTTCTCAGTAAATGGTACATTAAGATCTTCGTATTAATAAAAAGTTTCACATATACTACCGTAGCCGGTGTAGAAATATTAAAATTCAAATTATAGTACAATTAATATCCCCATTAACAATTATAAATTAGTTTGAAATGCTAGGTAATTTGTAAGTGGTAGGTACTACAAATTGGCATCCACAGGTACGTTTTCTGATACATTTGTTTACATTTCCATCAATTTTTTTTTGGAATATTATACGTAATGAAAGTAAAAATGAACATAATTTAGTTAAAAACGTCATGTTGTAATCAAGTAACCACGTAACCTCGTTTTGCCTTGTATTGTGTCTATATTTTCCCCAGACACATCGATCCGCCACCTATTTCTTTATTCAACAAAGTGTCAGCTGAATATTTTAACACTGTAATAACACACTCTCAGGCCCTTATTATTTGTGAATATCAGACGGTATTATATTAAATTCTCATTCTGGGAATCGTATCGGTTGTGTAACCTGAAATTTTCTTTTGAATTGGAATGAAATGTTTATGTAAATATTAAATGAAGACTTGTTTGAAATGAAATATCAATTTGCAGGCTTTATTTATTCTATACAAGATATGCTAGACTAGAGCATGGTATTATAATATACTTCGCCAGGTATAGCATTCCGAGACACAGTGGTCACGTGGGAGACACAAGCCTAGGTCATCGCCGCTGTGTTACCAGTAGTGTATAATAATAACTCCTCAACCGCCTTTATTACCTGTGCGAATCTGATAATATAATGAGGTTTTAACTAACAATTACGTTGGTATTTGTTGAAATTGAATTGTTTCGTTTGATTAAAAAAACTAAACGACAACTTAAATGCTTTATGAATATTTTTAACAAAATGGTGACTGAAAATGTTTCCATAATTCGTGTTTTGTTGGAATAAAGTGGCAACTGGATAGTGACGTAAGCATGTGTCACTCCCGGAGTCCTATACCTTGTTTTTTTAGACCCTAGGCCAATACTTTCTTTCTTTTTTTAACGTTTGAAAGTGGCGCCAGTGATAGAAAAGTTGAAAGGAAATAGTTCGGCTTGGTATGGGCATGTGATGAGGGGGGAGCAAATGCATGGGACTGAAAGAGTGATGAATATAAATGTTAATGGATGGAGAGGGAGAGGAAGGCCAAGAGAACATGGATGGGTTGTTTGAGGAATGATATGAAAGAAAAGGGTGTGAATGACAGCGTGACAATTGACAGGGGGGAGTGGAAGAAGGAAACATGTTGCGCCAACCTCACGTACAAGAAGGGTAGGAAGATTATGATGAATAGACTAGACTTTCAAGGATTAAGGTACAAGTCCGTAGCCGACTGCGGGCAGCAGCAGCACGCGATGAGTCGCCGCAACACTACTAATTTCTATATATTTTTATGAAATACCTTCCGCAGCTAGCGACACGTCATTTTCATAGAACTATATAGAAACCAATAGTGACCCGGCGACACGTCGCCTGCTGCCAGGGCCGTTTTTCACCTATTGGAGGCCCTAGGCACTTTAGGATACTGGGGCCCTATGGAGAATCTAGGATGCAAGAGCGACCGAAGTGAGCTTGAAATTTGTAGCACCCTGCCTCTGATAGCCCCTAGCTCCGACGCTGGTATGAAATAGGGGGCCCCATGAATCGAGGGATCCTGGGCACTTGCCCAGAGTGGCCAATGGCAAAGAAGTCCCTGCTTGCCGCTGCTGCCTGCAGTCGGCTACGCACTTGTTTACCACAAGACACAAGATTACCGAATGTTTCTTGAATCATCATTCTTTAGCCCTTATCTCAGTTTATTTGGTGTCATCGCAACATGCCTTCTTATTCCATACTTCTCTTCTCTATTAGTCGTAATTTCGGTAGTCACCAGTCCCTCATATATAAGCAAGTTATAGTAGCAATCGGCCGGCTGTTATTACCATGGGCAAGATTTATTCTTGAATGGAGACTTCGAATTGGCGACGCTTTTTGACGTTCTCCGCAGAGTAACAGTTGCATGAGATTAGCCGAGAATCGAGCAAAATGGCGTGTGATTAAAAGGGCCTACGCCCCGCTATTGGATGATAATGATGATGCTTTGTCCGCATTAGGACACAAGCCTGAAAAATATAGTGCTAGTTTGTTCATAGAGTGTACCTGTACAGTACTTAGATTGTCGAGGCGCATAACTTTAATAGTACTACACGGGTTTATAACGCAAAAAAGGATGCTGGATTTCCTCTCGTCATACTCAAATAAGTCAGTCTATTCCCCATACATTGAAGACAAAAGAATAACAAAAGTCATGTAAAATAACTATAAAACATCCACTATGACGTGCACTTCCCGATGCTAGGTGGCGCTGATTTCCCTTTGTTCTAAATTCAAGCGCTTGTCTTCCGGTGGCGGGGCGCTACCCAATATCCGGTGTGCGAATGAGACAGCGATATTTTTTGTAATACTAGCTGCTGCCCACGGCTTCGCCCGCGTGGATGTCGGAAATTATCCCACGGGAACGTGCTAGCGGGACAAAAAGTTACTTTTTAGAACATCAGCTATCTGTCAGTAAAAGTCCCGGCAAAATCAGTCCATCCGTTTCGGAGATTAGCCGGAACAAACAAAAAGACAGACGAAAAATTAAAAATAGTTATAAGTACCGTATATAATTTCATATGCATTTAGTAAAAAGCTGTTATTTGACGTTATAAACAGACACTTCAATTTTATTCATTTGTATGTATGTATGGAACACATTTTGTGATGGATGTTCAGTTTGCCTATTGAATATGAATTGTTTGTTGAAGAATAGATACAGATGTTGTGCCAATTGAAGACTTCTGTGTGAATAAAACATTTTAGTATTAATACTACGAAATTTTGGCAAAAGTAGATTTAGGTAAACTCACTCAGCAGTACAGCTGTCTGTTCAGTTAGAAAATAAAAATTGATTCTATACAATAGTAGGTATAAAGAAAATAAATATAAATAAATATCATTTAATTCAGACCATTAGTCCATTTGGATTAGTATACAAACAACTTATAAACTAATGTTAGTACTTAAATTCTATCAGAAGACAATTATAAGCATGCACTACAGCATACAGCATGCATGCACTCAGTGGCGTGTAGGCGTATCCAATGTCCCAGCATCGGGCTGTGCCACCCGCCACACCCGCCGCCGCCGTGTGCCGCCTTCACCTTCACCTTCACCTTCAGAATGCTGTTAGGGCTAGTGCGAATCCGGCGCATGATGGATGCGCAGCGCTTACGCATGAGTGCTGGAAATCCATCTATTCCCGCCTCTGCAAACATGGCCGAAGCACTGCGATAGCGCGGCAACCCCATCAGCACCCTGGATGTATTATTGTACTGTACGCGCAGAGCGTTGTATGCCCTCTGCATGGTATGCAAAGTAATTAACATTACGAGACCCAAAACGATAAATTAAATTATTTGCCATATGTCAGCTAGCCACGCCAATATACCGACAAATACAATAAAAACTATACTCAAGCTAAAAAATTAAAAAGTAAACAAAACTTAATACCTACATAGAAGCCTCCAGGCATGTAGAGCGTGACAGCTTACATATGCAATGCTGGATTATATTCACATAGATGTAACTCGAAATCACAAATGAAAAACTTGGACCATCGAAGTAAAATAAATAAACAGAACAGATTAATAATAACAATAACAAAACCATGGTCAGCAACACGAGCAGTCACCACAAGCAGCGTCCGTTCACGAGCATAACGCAAAGATCAGCTACTACCCCTCTCGCCATATTTGAGGGAAGGAGGCAACCCGACCCCCGACGCTACCGCAAGCTGTGACATCGCAGGGAGCGTGACGAACTTGCTGCCGGTTGCTCAGGCAAGAATAAAATGATCAATGGTCGAAGTCGCTAGCTAACCACATATTGCAATACAACTCATTAAAAAAAACATTGTAATTAGTAAATCATGTCAATAATGAAAATAATTAAACTAAAGACTTATAGAGTTAAATAAATAAAAAAATATATGAACTCACATAACCTGTCAGTAGGTAAGCTAATTCTGGAGAAAGAACATAAACATTGTTTTGAGTTAATCACAGCGACCAACTATTGTTATCGTTTAAGTAGTTGTTGATGGAATAGTTTGCCTTTGAACCAAGGTTGGATTTTACTTAGCTTTAAACGCATTAAAAGGCAATTCTAGCAAAGAAGAGGGTAGCTTGTTATAAAAGGTTATACCAAGCCCACAAAATGAGCTATGAACCTTATGATCCATTTATCTATCATATTATCTACCACTTCTTGAGTCTTTCTTGTACTGACATTGTAGGATGAAATAACTGACCAATTTTCTTTTTATTACTGTTCATGTTTTACTGTCCCACTAATTTACCAACCGCAGAAAAATTTCATGACTGCTCGTAATTTTTTTTCAAATTATCAAAAACCCCCTTTCTTCTTTTTTATTCTTTTTTTTGGGTGGTAAATCATCAAATGACCTCTCCCGCTCTGGGCGGAGCGGAAGGGCGTGTCAGACTCTTACTGACTAAAACCCACCCGTGTTCCCAGTTGCCTGTGCGCCAGGGCCACGGTAACTCTTTCGAACAATCCGCGACCCCGGCAGGCATCGGTCCTATCGGACCCCGTCAATGGTGCTGACATCTCTTTGAGGCGCGCGTGGAACACGACGCGCCGTCGACCCGGGCCTGGTCCTTACCGGACGGCGAGCTGCCCATTGCTCGCCGTCCACAAGCCCGCGCCTACGGTGGCCGGGAGTCGGCAATCGACTCCCGACGCCCAGGGTGTCTCCTCCTCCTGCGGCGGCTAGGGGCGCGAGGGCGTAGAGACTGCCTCTCTCTTTCGCGCTCCGCCTCCTCCTTCGCGAGCATTACTGCTTCGCAGAAGAAGGTGACGGCTTCCCATTCCCTCTCGCTCCGTACCATGGCCTGAACCAGGGCCGGACGCGAGAGGTCGCCGCCGCCGATCGCCACCACGAGGACACGGCGGTGCTCCGCCCAAGCCGGGCAGATCTCCACCGTATGCTCCACCGTGTCCTCCGGTCGATCCACACAATGGTAACAGCCGGGCGTTTCCTCCCGCCTTATTCGAAACAGAAACCTCCCGAAACAGCCATGACCGGAGAGGAAAAAATAAAAACACAAACCTTCCTAATGTTTAAATAACAGTTGTAAAAAATATTATCTATAAAGAAAGCTTTAGCCTGTTGCACTGTCTATCTTCTTCCAAGTAATAACCCTGAATTTAACTTCCACCAAGAGCCTTTCTAAGCAAGCCACCTTCAGACTCTTTTAAAAAGTTATTTCGTTTCCTGTACTTAACTCAAAAGAAATTCTAAGAACCGATATCTGGTTTGAAGTAATGCCAAAGGAGATATATTTTCTCGTTGCAAACTCTTTGACTAACTTTGTACGATTTCCACAGACTTCAGACTTTGCTCTCCATTTGTGATATTATATGTTCAAAGTAAAAGCAATAAATCTCTGAAGAATATTCTTCAGTAGCTTCTGCTCGCGACTTCTTCCGCTTGAAATTCCAACCTCGTGTATGAATAGCGAAGCCTTAACTACTACACATCAAAATCCTGAAAAAATAAGCTAGAACAAAAGGTCGTAGTAGGGGTTATTTAATTATCGCCGTGGGCGTCGTTTTATTTTGAGTCTGAGTAGAGATCGATTCTATTTTTATTTCCTCCTATTTTAGTTCGATGTTTATTGTTCATGAGAGAATTTATTGGCACTGGCATGTGTACCTACCTACTATGTGTAGGTTAGGACGTCGGTCGTGTATTTTATACGTGCTGTCCTTGTTTGATTCCGTTTTGGGAACAGAGTCTACAGGGTATAAAAAGACCCATCACATAGCCGTCCACTACGCATTATGTACATCAAACTAAGTAACATTGCACAAAAATAATTGCTGGGATACGAATTTTAGTTTTGGTGTGAAAAATCGCTGGGTACGGTAGTGCGCAATGTAATGCACGTAAAGCACTGTGTTTAAGGGTGCATGCAGCGGTACAGGGGTCGTGGGGGTATTTAAAGTTGTGTTATAACATAAAAACTTGTTTTCGTAAGAAAAAAACGTCAGGAAAAGTTGTAATTTTGACCTTCAATATCTCCGTAACCAGAAGATTCCCAGGTATGGTACTGTATAAAAAAAAATACAATGACGGGGAGTAGAGATGGACACGGACACAAGTGAGATTTAAGATAACATGACATTACGCCTATTTTCCCTACGGATTATCCAGAGGTGTATAGGCATCCACATTAGGTAAGTTATTCCTAATGGAAAAATTCAATAACTTTTGTCTCGACCGGGGATCGAGCCCGTGTCTTCATTCTCAGCAGTAGCACTTTCGACCATTCAACGAGTCATCTAATCTAAGCTTCTAAACTAATATTCATCATCATCATCATCAAGGCAGATGAGAGTGGAAACGCCGCGAGAGATGCCCTCGGAAGACATATAGAGACCTTATTGGTGATGTTCTTCAGGAAAGTCAGGTGCGTAGTACTCGCAACCGGCGTGCGTGTATGACCAGATGTATGAACGTAAACGAGGCAAAAGGAGTATGTAAGGATCGTAGCAGGTGGCGTTCTGTAGTTTCTGCCTACTCCTATGGTAAGAAGGCGTGAGTTTATGTATGTATGTGTATCATCATAATTTCAGCCGAATGACGTCCACTGCTTGACATAGGCCTCCCCCAAGCACCGCTACTTCGACCTGTTCTGAGATTCTTGCATCCAGCGGATTCCTGCGGCCTTCACCAGGTCATCGGTCCACCGAAACTAATATTATGAAGAAGTATAATTGTTTGTTTATATGTTTGCGAAAGGTAATCTCTAGAAATACTGATCTGCAGGTTACTTGCGTAACAAACGAACAGTAGGAATGGCTTTCATTTTGACAGTTCAACAACATTCATTGCGTTATTTACGTTGTTGAGCAGACAAATTTGTCGAACATATGAAGCAATGGATTAGCGATGTCCTTCAAAATGATTCAGGTTGTGATAGAGAGTGTGTTACGCAATAAGGGTGTCGGTTCAAACTTTAGAAGCAACTTTCGATGTTTATGCTCAATCTCCTAGAACTTACTGATGGTTTTTTGATGGCATAGTCACCAAAATAAAAACTCGACAGACCTAAATATTTTCAATAATGATTGTTTGGAGTGTTCTTGGGGTAAACATAAAAATAACCTTATTTATACACCTCTTTTTCAAAAATAAAATACGGAACGCCATTAATATCATTACGTATATTAAAAGCACTAGAACAGGGAGCTCTATTCCCATCCAATACCAAGAGCTAATACCATTGGGTATTAGTTTATTTTCGAATTTATTTTCTATTCCCAACGAGTACCACATTTTAAAACCAATACCAAAACAAGTTTGAAGAAATCAGATACAGTCAGGTTCAGTAAAATTAAAATGCTTTGAGTGACGGACTAAGCTTCCGATAACATAATAAATGTTCCCGAAAATCCTAACCCTAGACGGTCGATGTCAGTGGCATCCCGAGGTTCGGTTGGTTAGGTTCCTTTAAACCCTCTAGACAGAAATAGCAGCCCCGCGAAGCGGGGCTCCGTCAACCAGCTTATTAACCCTAACCCAATATTTAGATTACCCTAGATTTCGGTAAAACGCAATTTAAATAAAACTTTGTGTAGCTGAGTGTACAAAAAGTCACGCTTTGGTATTCGTTAGTAATAGATTTTTTGTTTAAAAAAATGTGGTACTCGTTGGGAATAGAAAATAAATTCGGAAATAAACTAATACCAAATGGTATTAGCTCTTGGTATTGGATGGGAATAGATCAACAGGGATGGCGAACCTCTATATCTACATCCATGTGCCACTTTTTCCAAATAAATATTTAATGTGGACATGATGTGCCAACAAACAATCTTGACTTCTTGACAAATGGAAAACTAGGTACATAGTTTCAGAATAATCCTCCTTGTTTGCAAACAGAAATAGACTTTTACTATTATTCAGTCTTCTTAACATTTACCGTTTTATATTTATTTAAATGAAAGAACAAATTAGTGCCACTTCTGCTGTTACAAACTAGATGCTAAATAATTTATATCAGGTTCACATTTTCCCTTCCATTTACACGGCGACGATAGCCCATAGAAATATACTTATATCCATGCGATAGCCGAAATCGAAGCGCCTATCCTAGAAGGGCGCACTCAGATTTCTATGTGTGTTACTGTGACTTAGGTACATAAGTTCCTCAATTGATGCCCAAATTATTTTGTCGCGTGCCACCAGCGGCACGCGTGCCATTAGTTCGCCATCCTTGTACTAGAATCTTATTTGTTTGAACACCAACCAAATAAGCTCACTTTGGGAAAAAGTACCTAATAAATGATGTATGAACGTAAACGAAGCAAAAGGAGTATGTAAGGATCGTAGGAAGTGGCGTTCTGTAGTTCTGCCTACCCCCATGGGAAGAAGGCGTGAGTTTAAATATTTATGTATACCTAATAACAATATCGAACTATTTTACTTCTTAGCATGGGCCCTTTCGTATTTAAGACAGGTTTTCTGGTCAAAATATGTCCAGTATCTTTCTATTTTAAGCCGTTGGTCCTGCGCCTGATCTATCTCCGGTCGTGTCGGATTACCGTCCCATCGGACTATGAAGGTGAAGGAAGAGAGGGTGCACCTGTGTCTGCACACACACATGTGCACTATAATATCTCCCGCGTCGAAGGTTAGTTTCCGTTGACATGGGCCACCATAGCCGAAATACGGTCTGGAGGACTATACTATTTTCTATAAAAGAGTAAAACACACTAGAATTAGGAAGTGGATATTTAATATTCGACCTCGTATTGCTTTTCCACCATTTTTCTTTTTTTTTTGGTCGGGAGTCATCAAATAATTTCTCCCGCTCTGGCCGGAGGGGGAGGGCGTGTCAGACTTTTACTGACTAAAACCCACTCGTGTTCCTTCAGTTGCCTGTGTGCCAGGGCCACGTAACCCTTTCGGACAAATCCGCGAATCTGGCAGGCATCGCCCCTAGCAGACCCCGTCGGTGAGTGCTGACATCTCTTTGAGGCGCGCGTGGAACACAGCGCACCGTCAACCCGGGCCTGGTCCTTACCGGACAGCGAGCTACCCATTGCTCGCCGTCCGCAAGCCCGCGTCTACGGTGGCCGGGAATCGGTTATCGATTCCCGACGCCCAGGGCGTCTCCTGCGGCGACTAGGTACGTGAGGGCGCAAAGATTGCCATTCCGTCACCGAGTTCGGCCTCCTCCTTGTCGAGCATTACTGCTTCGCAGAAGGAGGTGCTTTTCCAACCTAAGGTTGAAAAACACTTGCACTTTATAAAACGTCAAGGTCTATTTTTACTATAACACCAATGTCAGTAAGCTCAGGTTCTCACGGGGGCTTTTTACCGCGCCTTGGAGGTTCAATTCTCTCTGTTGGGCCGACCATTGAAAAAATACACAATATGGATTTTCAACTCTCGGCGCTAAGCAGTGCGTTGAAAACCGAGTGCGCGATAAAAAATCGCCGACTTAAAAAATCGCCCGTACAAGGACTAAAATAGTTTCAACTTTAATCGGTTGAAGGATACTGAATAAGATGCGATAGAAGTTTTAATATTATTTCGCCTATGGACGTTTAGTGTCCCTCAAAGTATTAATGAGGTTTCAATTACCTAAAATAATTTAAAATCAAAATCAAAATATTTAATTCACATAAACCTACATGGGCATTTATGAAACGTCAGAAACTATGTCACAGTTCCAATTGGTCGTTTCCTATGGAGAAAAACCGGCAAGAAACTCTTTACAAATAATTGGCTTTTACAATGTTTTAAAATTACAGTGTTAATAGGTATTGGGAGGACAGTGTTGTCAACAAGTAATACGTAATTACGAATTACGAATTCGACTTACGTGGTGCGTTGCTATTGTTCATTATTGTATAACGTGTTAGTGTTTGTTGTATCGTGTTTGTGGTTGTGGACATGCTAGCAGTTGACATTTCTAATTATCCTAAAACAAATGATATTTTATTTTTTATTTTTTAATATCCACAATCATGTACATGATTTTTGTTCTTATAATATTAATCGCCAAACTTTATGGTTTGATGGCGAGAAGCGCTTGTTATTTAATACATAATTTAATATATATATATATATATATTAGGGTGTCCCAAAAAAATTAAAGTCGTTTTTTTTTAACGCATACCCTCTCAATTTTTTACTTTTAAGTCAAAACAATAATAAATAAAATTTTAAGAAGGTAGGACCTCGGTAACCCGTGCCGACTTATATCAATACATGTCAGTACTTGCTCTCTAAGGCTGACGCAACCTAACGTGTTGATGTGCTTGTGATTACTCGTTATTTAGTTATAGAACTCGCATTGTTTTCAATCAGTCAACATGTCAGTGCAATTACGCAGTTCTAAAAGGGGTTTATTTTTGATAGGTGACGTAAATCATCAAATAACGGGTTCAAAACTTCCGTCTAATGGACAAGTTCTAGCAGTTTTATTTTACAATATCCGTTAAGCGAATTTAACTGTCAATGAAAGCGCGAATCTCACTATTCGCGGGTGTATTATCTATTGGGAAAAGGCGCGTATTCCAACTAAATCTTTGCCTAATTGTGTTTAAAACTTGTAAACATATAACAAGGTTGGAGGGACTTGCAAAAAAATACACAAAAGACACAAGACGTATTTAAGCAGCACCGTCAAGACTTTGCCAACAATTTAGATAATTTGTTTGACATTGCACACGCCGATGCGCTTCAATTAATAAAAATAAATGAGGGTAGAATCTTTTTACAGCGTCAAAGTGAACCAGGCCGACCTGGTCACTTAACAGGAGTGGATAAAAAAATTACTGATAGAGAGGAAAGAGCGGGCCTCAGAACTATCGAAGAAGAAAAACGACGTGCTAAATATTTGTCTGAGCCGACTCCTTCGACATCAACTTATGTACCGTTATAAGACGACTCATCATCTGAATCGAATGAAAACTAAGATTTACAAGAGGACGTACCGAAGCTTGTCGAAAACACGCAACCCAGCAAAACACCTCTGCGGACAGATTTTATTACGCTAAAATTAGTAGCAGCGCTAGATAGGTGTCAATTGAGTATGAGAGATCCTGTGTTCATTCTTGCTACTCTATTCTCTATATACTCTATTTCTTGCAAGCAACTATTGAAGCACTTGGATATAATATTGATGAATTTCCGATAAGTAAGTCTTCCATTCAAAGAATTCGCACAGAAAAACGGAAAGAACGCGCTGAAGGCATAAAAATTGATTTCCAAAATAAGGTACCGGAAGTTGTGGCTGTCATTGGGACGGCAAGCTTTTGTCTGCTTTAAATGCTCAGAAATCAAAAGAAGAACGTCTTCCTATAGTTATTTCGAAAACAAAGAACAACTTATTGCTGTACTAAGACTAGAAAGTTCTACATGAAGTGAACAAGCACAGGCAGTTTGGAACGCGATTGTAGACTGGAATTTAGAAGATAAAGTGCAAATTCTGTGTTGTGATAATACTGATTCAAATACAGGTCGTATAAACAATGCTTGTGTGTTTTTTGAACAAAAACTGAACAGAGAAATGCTTATTTTCGCTTGTCGACATCACGTGTATGAATTGGTCTTAAAAGAGGTATTTGAAGCAAAAATCTGTCAAGTAACTACAACCCTTGGTATTCCGCTCTTTAAAAAGTTCCGAGAAAAATGGAAAAGTATTAATGCTGATAAAATACAGAACTATAGAGAAAAACTTACACAGCTCCTGACTGACTCCGAAATTGACAACTTGCTAGAGTTTTACCGAACTGAACTGATAAAAGAAGTAGTCAGAGATGATTATCGAGAGTTAATACAGCTTTCTGTGATATTTTTAGGTGGATATATCGAGAAAAAAAAATTAAATCCGACCTCCAGGTGCCAGACTTTCATGGATTAATCACTGTTGAGGAGGAACAAAAACAGTTTTTATTACGTTGCGTACAATAACACCGGAAAATCTATCCTGACTCTAAAAAACAAAAGTTAAAAAGAAAATTTGAACAATAATAATATTTATTAATGTAAATGAATAAATAATTTACTATTTGGGTGTATTGGAGTTTTAATTAAGTAATAAAAATTAAAGTTCTTAATTCCTCCTACAGTAAGTCAGTACAAATTTTCATGTCAAAAGTTTGGCATCAAGTCGGCACGGGTTATCGTTGTCCAATAGCAATAATATTTATTATTTGAGTCAATAAGGCCAATCCGAATAAAAATAGAGGGTATGCGTATTTGATATCACGAAAAAAAAATCCCTTATGTCTTGGGACACCCTAATATATATATATATATATATAATACTATATATACTCGTATAGTTAAAAACTGACCTTAAAACTACTTACTAACAATGTTAATAATACATAGTAATACTACACGGTATGAATTTATTTCTCGGTACAGGCTGAGTCCTTGCAATCGAGAAATAAACTCCTTAATTTAGAATATTTCTATTAATAATCACAATTCCCTTCGCCAACATTCTACAACATTATCATCATTATTACTTTTCATTAGTTTTTCTAAATGATGTAACGGCCTGTAGTAAATCTTAGAAGATTGCTAGTGAGTCGACAAATAACCTTTACTACCTAATATATTGACCATTAGGTTTGTACTTATTGTGGGTGGTCGTATATTATGTGGTTAAAGATGATGGATGAGTTGGTATTTTGTGCTGTTGGCGGAAATATATGAAGAAAGAAAAGAAAGAAAAAGTATTTATTGGGACCCGCACACGATTATTACAAACGAAACTAAAAACACAAAAAAAAACAAAAAAAAAAAATCGTGTGTGTCGTGGAACACTCGGTTGGAACGGAGTTCCTTTCGTAGTATATTGAGAACATCCTTAAAACAAATTTGATTAGCATAAAAAGGGTTATATTGAGTCAATCTTAAAAGATATACATATGCTGTTGTGGAATTTCTTTTAGAACTTTTAAAGGGGAACAATTCATACATGATTTTTGCGTAACTTTAACTGTTTACGCAGCGCACGCAATGGAAGCTCTCAAAAGGAATCATATTTTCCCCTTTTTGCAACATTTTTCATTTATGCTTCCCTTCTGTTGGTCGTAGCGTGATGTTATATAGCCTAAAGCCTTTCTCGATAAATGGACTATCCAATACAAAAATATTTTTTCAATTCCAACCAGTAGTTCCTGAGATTAGCGCGTCCAACCAAACAAACAAATTAAGAAAGAAAGGGTCGTGACGGATAATTCTTACACTTGTTTTCGCCTAGTCCCCATCCGCCAAGTCCGTACCGTGCGATAAGGAACTTCGTTCCAAAAAACCAAAAGAAAAGTAACAGTAGTAGTAATCGTTAGTAGTAGTAGTAGTATATGACAGAAGTTACGTCTCTCTCGTTATCATCAGCCATATTTTAACTACTGTGGACGTAGTACGGGAAGTGTTGGTTATTGCGCAATAGAAAAACCGTTTGCAGTTCTAATCAAATTATAATTTACATACACATACATAAACTTACGCCTTCTTTCCATGGAGGTAGGCAGAAACTACAGAACGCCACCTGCTACGATCCTTACATACTCCTTTTGCCTCGTTTACGTTCATACATCTGGTCATACACGCACGCCGGTTGCGAGTACTACGCACCTGACCTTTCTGAAGAATATCACCAATAAGGTCACTATATGTCTTCCTAGGGCGTCCCCTCCCGGCGTAATTATAATTTGCGAACAAATTAATCATATTAGCGAATCACACACTGTAGGTACACAGCACAACTAAAGGTACAGAACGCCAAGGAGTAATAGTGTTCTGTGCAGAACGCGCGACAGTTTCTAAACGTGTTCACTGCTTGACCGCCACCGACCCTTTAACTCTGGTCCAGGGTTATGTTGTAGACTCTGTAAAGCGCCGCCTGGTGGCGCTGGCGTCCCGATTAGTCCAAGTCAACGATTGATGTAACGTATTACCAACAACATCTTATCTGATAGTGGACAGAGCTTCCCTTCTTTTATAGGTGAAATGATTTTGTTACATACTTCATCCTATTTTCCTAGGCAGAGGTGTATTACTCCATCCACGTTTCAACAGTCATATTGTAATAGGCAAGCCCACTGCCAAACAGAAGGACAAAAAGTGAAACTG
Organism: Dryobotodes eremita; assembly: GCA_917490735.1. Taxonomy (NCBI): domain Eukaryota; kingdom Metazoa; phylum Arthropoda; class Insecta; order Lepidoptera; family Noctuidae; genus Dryobotodes; species Dryobotodes eremita. Next base: position 19,440,815 of record OU823264.1, on the reverse strand, counting down.
TTACAAAAGAAAAAAAACAATCTCACTTTTCCTGGTATGGGTATTGAACCCAGGACTCCATGGTCACCGGTCGCACTTTCAACGATATTTTTAAAGCTTTTATTTAGTTCCCTTTCTTTGTATTTACTTTAACTTTTGACAATTTAAACGATACTGAAGACGTATTGTAAGAAACATCAAAATTCTGAAAGCTGTTACTTAAAAAACCAGGGAATTACGATGCTTAGTAAAACTAGAGCAACCATAGTGACGCACTCTTGAGATGCACATCCCACATCTTAAGACACGCTCTCAAACGTTGCTTGAATGTAAGCGTCGCTTTGAGTCTGCATATCTGTCTGTGTGACTTGCTTTTATGTGAAGAGGTCTTTAATGTTGTGAATAGATGTGTTTTCTTGGAATATAGTTATTAAATTTTGACTTTCTGTGTAGCAAAGATGAATAACGGGTGTAAAAAGACACTGACCGAAGCCGAGAGTCACTTGTACTCCCCGTCATTGTAATCATTTTTTTGTACTAGACCATACCTGGGAACCTTCTGGTTACGGAGATATTGTAGGTCAAATTTCCAACTTTTACTGACGTTTCTTTACCAAAACAAGTTTTTAATGTTATAACACAACTTTAAATACCCCCGCGACCCCAGTACCGTTGCATGCACCCGAAAGCACAATGTTTTGCGTGCGTTACGGTGCGGACTACCGTAAACAGCGATTTTTCGCACAAAAAATAAAAGTCTTTTCCCAGAAATTATTTTTGTGCAATGTTACTTAGTTCATGAACAGAATGCGTAGTTGACGCCTGTTTTTCTCTGGGTCTTTTTACACCCTGTATGTGTGAGGCCTGGGCTTTTGCAGAAACTAGGACATATGTATTTTAAGGAGTATATAACTGTAAGCAATAAGACTGCCTCGATGATTTACAGGACGCTAGCACGACTACTGAGCATGGGGTCCTAGGTTTGATCCTCGGTTTGAGAAAGGTGTTATTGGGTTTCCCCATCAGGAAGTTTTTAGTAGTAGCCCGGGTTCTGATGGTTTCCAAACTTGCCCACCACTAAGTGGTACTCTTGATATTAGTTTCTCGTGGTATTGGTTTTTGATTTTGTGGTATTTTTTTGGTGGTGATCTTTATGATCTTGAGAAGTATTTTGTGCTTTAATTTTAATTTTGTGTGTGACTTGGCTATCGCATTAGGTTAAGACCTGTAATAATAGTTCTAAGGCATTTGAATAAATCTATACAAATGAATAAAATTGAAGTATCTGTTTGTAATGTCAAAATAACAGCTTTTTACTAAATGCTTATGACATATACGGCATATACGGGACTTATAACAAAACACCAATTTAAAAAAAAAACTGTTGTCTGTCTGTTTGTTCCGGGTAATCTCCGAAACGGCTGGACCGATTTGGACGGGACTTTCACTGGCATATAGCTAATGTTATAAAGAGTAATATAGGCTACTTTTTGTACCGGCAGCGAGGTCCGTTGGATAATTTCCGATATCCACACGGGCGAAGCCGCGGGCAGCAGCTAGTAAATATATAAATACTTATGCGATCATTTGCGCATTGAGGAATACAGCCGCTATGTTATATGTTATTCCCTTATTTAGCGACTTTAGGCTATGATAATCATATGCAGCGGGGTAATTGCGTAACACACTAACAGTAGGAATGGCTTTCATTTTGACAGTTCAACAACATTCATTGCGTTATTTACGTTGTTAAGCATTTTTCGAATATGAAGCATTGGATTAACAATAGGCTTCAAAATGATTCAGATTGTGATTGGTAGTGTGTTACGCAATTAAGGTGCTGGTTACCACGTTCTGCAGTAGGATTAACGTCTGGTAACCAAGTAAAAATCTGCCTACTTAATTGTATTCAGTTATAGAATACGTTCCTAAAAAAATCGAGTTGATGAAGTACTTACAAAAAATACAATGAAACGCTTACCTTACCCAAAGAAATCACCCGTGATAGCACATCCGATTGAATAAAGAAATTCTCGAATGTTCCTTCCCGCTCACCTTTCAAGCATCACTAGACAAATTCATTTAACTCGAATATCGCATTTTGTTCGCGCCATTCGTTTCGACCGATTGTCTGTGAAAATAAAGAACTTTTCGATGTCTTTTCATAAAGTTATGAAGCCTTTTGTGTAAGTTTTTTTGAGAGATAATTGTCTCTAGTTTTTGAAGTGTGTAAAAGAAAAGGTACCTTGTTAACTGATTCTGAGGAACTTTATTACTTACAAGCTGCGCCCCGCGGTTTCACCCGCAACGGTATGAAATATACTTTACGACCTATTCTCAGACCTACCGAATATACACAAAAAATTTCATTAAAATCGGTCAAGCCGTTTCGGAAGAGTTTGATAACCAATTGTTACACGAGATTTTTATTTCTTAGATACTTTATTTGAGGAACTTTTTCAGTACCAATAGCAATTGAAATGAAATGGAATGAAGTGAAATTAAATGATACCTACTTCTGTAAGTAGTTAGTTGAAGATTAAGGCGTCACTAGCTACTGGAACCTTCCCATCTGAGTGGAAAACGGCCAAAGTCGTTCCTGTGTACAAGTCGGACAAGAAAGACACTATTTCCAATTATCGGCCTATCGCGATTCGCTCCACGTTTGCCAAGGTTTTTGAGTCGATGATCTGTCCTTACATCCAACGCCATTTCAGACTTTATCTTGGTGATCACCAACACGGCTTTGTTGCATCAAGGTCTACTGCCACTAACCTATTGTCTTTCTCGGAGTCCCTAATAGAATCTGTCGACTCAAATAAACAGTTTGATGTGTTGTACACCGATTTCAGCAAGGCCTTCGATAAAATTCCTCATTCCATACTAATTCACAAACTAGCAATGTATGGTATCACTGGGCCCGTGCTGGAATGGCTGAAATCATACCTATCGAAGCGTGAATTTTATGTTGTTGTTAACGGTTTTCGATCTGCCAGCAATTATCATATGACTTCCGGTGCCCCACAGGGATCACATCTGGCTCCTATATTATTTATCATATATATTAATGACCTTCCCCACTGCTTTCACTTTTCCGAGTGCTTTCTTTACGCTGATGACCTGAAGTTTGCTCGAAGAATCGAATCATCGAGCGATATCGCGCTTCTTCAAGATGATCTGAACAGACTTGTTGAATGGTGTGAGACTAACAAAATGGAACTTAATTTAAAAAAGTGTTACCATCTATCATTTTCAAGAAAGTCACATCCTATATACTCGGAGTACGTCATAGGCAATAAAAAAATACAAGAAGTGGATGCAATTAGGGATCTGGGAGTACTATTTGATAAAAAAAATAACTTTTGTCCCCCACATCGAGACTATTATAAAGTAAGCATCGAAAATGTTAGGGTTTGTGCTAAGAAATACTAGGGGCTTTAAACAAGTTGGTACTAAAATAATGCTGTACTATAGCCTTGTACGAAGCGTCCTGGAGTATTGCAGTGTTGTATGGAGACCACGCTACGCCACACATAAGTTACTTTTAGAAAGAGTTCAAAAACGGTTTCTGTGGCACCTCGCATTTTCTAAAGGAAAAAGTAAACAACTTCTCTCCTATAATACTCGTCTCAAATATTTCAAAATGCACTCGTTATCGACTCAAAGAGAAGTTATTGATGCCTTGTTTCTCTATAAGTTACTTAGAAATAAAATTGACTGCCCAAACCTACTGAGTGTCCTGAAGTTTCGTGCCCCAGCCCGATATCCGCGAAACCCTATCACGCCACTATATCCACCCTTGCGCAGAACGGTTCTGGGTACTAACTCACCGATTTCTCGCCTGTGTAACAATATAAACAGTTGCAGTGATCTCACTGATATACATCATGACAGTATAGGAAAATTTTATAAAATAATTATTGAGTACTATTCCCACAGCCAATGATCTCCTTAGAGAATGTTAATTTTTGATTTTAATTTTAATTATTTTAGATTTATATCATTTTTATTTGTTTAATGTTAATGTTTTAATCTTTTTGTTATATTATTTTGAATGAAATTTTTGTTATCATTATTGTTACGTGCAAATCACCAAAATTATTGAATAACTTTAATTGTAAATGTCCTTTTTGGCTTTGTATTATTATGTTAAACCATTTTATGGTGCATGTTGTGTTAGTCTGTAAGTGATTGTTGCACTTATTGTTGCACTTAATATTGTTGCGTTTAATTATTGTAAATGTATTGTGTAAACAATTGTTGGCTAACCTAAATAAATAAAGATACTCTTACACTGCAATGTTTTGGCCAATATTTTAAAACTAGATGGCGTCGGCGATGACCAATTCATCATCATCATAGCCTCTCTATGACATAGAGGCTATCACATAGCCTCCTCCAAGCGCCGCCTCTTCTACCGGTTCTGTGCTTCCCGCATCCAGCGGATTCCTGCGGCCTTCACAAGGTCATCGGTTCACTTGTGGGAGGCCTTCCAACGCTACGTCTTCCGGTACGCGGTCGCCACTCCAGAACCTTTCGGCCCTATCGGCTATCTATTCTGCGAGCAATGTGCTCTGCCCACTGCCACTTAAATTGGGCAATTCTTCGAACTATGTCGGTTACCATGGTTCTACTGCGGATCTCTGTATACAAAAGATCAGAGATTGTAGACAATTAAATTAATTCTGGTCGCTATATACATCTTTATGAGGCTAACTGTACGTCATTTAAGTCTGCAGTTACTATGTACTATGTAGGTATTGTAATAAAAGAGTGTCGGCAGCGAGGAGAGTAATGTTTGAAAATTCCAAGGGGCTACCATCTAGCTGTGAAGTTAATCTTTTTACCACGTCATGTACTCGTGTTATAATTGTAGGGGAAGACCAAAGGAAAAACTGGATTGATTGTGTCAAATATAAAATGGCTGGAAAGTGAGTGAATACTGACATGACGGCTAATTAATAGAGTTGCATGGAAGAAGACTTGCTGAAGAATGCTGCGTCGACACAGAAATTGATTAAATTAAAGTGGTGGAGTTTGATGGTTGCAGAAGAGAAGTTTTACCTATCTGTATTTTCTTCAAGCATCTAAGGCCGAGACCTGTAAACGTTACTTAGCATGTAGATACTGTGACTAAGCGTATTTCATGACACAGTCGCACAACTGTCAAACTACAAGTGCAAAATAGAGACGCGGACATGTCTAAACCAAATCACGTGCTTAGCGACGTCTATAGATTTCGGCGTAAGAAAGTAGGGAGGGTGGGGGGTATGTTAAAATGCTCTCATATCTCTGTAGCCTCTCCATAGACTATAATAACACTCCATATTAATAATTTCATCAGTAAACCTAACAAAATTAAAACTCCTCGACATTCCCGCAGGAGACTGAAGACAGGTGAAGTTGAGTTTGTTCACTGTTAGAGTTAGTAGGAGTTTAACGAAATAACTTTAGCTCGGGGAGGATCGTTAATTGAATCAATGGTCGCTTGGAGAAATAACTGGGGCTAAGTTAGGTATTTGGTGGCCGTTGTCTTAGATAGGTACCTATTTATTTTGATTGTTTTTGAGCAGTCTGAAGAAAGTGAGAAACATTAAAACATGCCTATTATAAATGTCTGTGATTGAAACTGCATTACTGAAACTTTATAAAAGACTTTGCCCGTGACATTGTCTGCGTGAAAGTAAACGATATGGTATTTAGACGAGTAAGAGTTTAGAATTCGGTCCTGAACCAATTTACCAGAATATGATTAACATACACATAAAAGTCGCATACGCATAAAAACGGCTTAAAAGCGGGAACTATATTTTCTATCACCAAAATTTATATTTGTCATCAAGTTGTATCACCTAATAAATAGATCTATCGCCACGAAATATTTTCGTTCTCAGATAAATTTGGTGACTACATTTTGGTGACAGATCTACTATTTGGAGGACAAACCTTATTATATCGCCACGAAATATTTTCGTTCTCAGATAAACAAAAATTGTTCCCAGGTATGAATTATCAAATTAATTCGAGACTCGGGGCACCCCGACTCGGACAGGTTAGGTTAGAAGGGGATGGCGGGGTCTGAAAGACCCCGCCATCCCCTTCGTGGTTATTTTTTTTCAAACCACCCAGAAGTAGGAGCCCCGCGAAGCGGGGCACCGTCGACTACGCCTTATCGTTACTATCGCCATTCAGAAATAGGAGGCCTCGCCGAAACAAAGGCTCGGTGCCTGTTAGCAACACAATATAATACATACAAAAACATTTATTTGGTACTAGACCTTATATCTCAGGATTTTAGGTGATTTATTGTGGAACTGATTTTGCATTGTTTGGTGACTACATTTTGGTGACAGATCTACTATTTGGAGGACAAACCCTATTATTTAAGAAACACAAAACTAATTAAATTGGTAATAGCTTAAATGATACCCCTTAAAAGCCACATGTACTAGATAGTCAGAGTAGGCAGAACTGCGAGTTAAAAACAGATAATTACAAATTTTAGTATTATGATACTAAAATTAGTAATTATGAGTTTTTGATTGAGTATAGATACTAAATCTAATATTTCAATAGTAAATTGTATCGATTCGAATGAGAAATCATAAGATAAAAAGTGAAGTTATTAATTATGCGACGGTATAAAAGAGAGTATAATAAATGAAACAATAAATAAAATCACATTCATCATATTCTCGGCAAATTGTAAACATGATCAGAAATTCCTTTTGCAGAATATTCAATCTAATAATCAAGCTTCGATGCAATTTAGCTGTAATGAAATTATGAAGGTTGCTATACTACTACCTAAGCATACGTACCTAGGATCAATGCTCGTCTATACAGGGTGGCGGGGACATCGGCGCGCAAACTGTAACCATAAATTCAGCACATGATTGTAGACCCCTTTTTTTGGGTTTTTGGTTGGGAAATTATCAAATAACTTCTTCCGCTCTGGGCGGAGCGGGAGGGCGTGTCAGACTTTTACTGACTAAAACCCACCCATGTTCCTTCAGTTGCCCGTGCGCTAGGGCTACGGTAACTCTTTCGAACAATCCGCGACCCTGGCAGGCATCGGCCCTATCGGACCCCGTCATTTAGTGCTGACATCTCTTTGAGGCGAACGGCGAGCTGCCCATTGCTCGCCGTCCGCAAGCCCGCGCCTACGGTGGCTGCTCGCTTCGCAGAAGGAGGTGACGGCTTCTCATGCACTCTCGCTCCGTACCATGGCCTGGACCAGAGTCGGACGCGAGAGATCGCCGCCGCCAATCGCCTCCGCGAGGACACGGTGGTGCTCCGTCCAAGTCAAGCAGACCTTGACCGTATGCTCCACCGTGTCCTCCGGGCGATCCACACAATGGTAACACCCGGGCGTTTCATAGAAAAGTGCAATACCTACGCGGTTAAATTGTATAGAACAGCAATATATAAAATAATTACTGACGAAAAATTTCAACGCAGGGGTGTTCAGAATCATCTACTGATCCATGGTAACAGGTTGTGCGTCGATGTCCCTGCCACCCTGTATATCTGTCGCAGTAAGATGGTTGAAAGATCGTTGATGTCGATGGTTGGTTGGTGGTTGGTTTGTTGTTGGTTTATAATTTTGATGACATTGATTTTTACATTATGTTCTTAACTACTTTGACTCACACACTAAATTATTACTTGTTAGAATTCTGGTAAAATAATCTACGTTTCAATATTTGTAAATATGTGAGCACCATGTATCTGTCACATAATTAATTTACCTGTCATTGCATTATATTTAATTCATTTTACCTATTGTGGTATAGTAATTTTATTCTAGGTGCATCGTCTTCACATATAATTATATAATTAATGTGTACCTACATAATATTGTAAAACATTTTAAAAGAGTAACAGTGGAGTTTCTTGCCCATTCTTCTCTATACGAAACTACCTTTTGGAAGGGGCAACTAGAATCAATTCTATTTTTCTGTAAATTTTGACGTTCAAAAGTGCCTTTCATGTTTGAAATAAATTATTTGACTTTGGTTGGTTGGTTGATGGTTGGATGGCTGATGGTTGGTTGGATATAGTTATATCCCAAGGGATATGAATAATACAAGATTTCATCAGTATGTTGCAAAATAAAATAAAAAAATAAAAGTGTGTGCAAACTAGCAAAAGCTCTTTATATTAGCAATAGAATAAAATCAGCTGATGATAAAATAAAAACTACCTGGCAAAAAATAAATAATGAAACAGGCAGGAAAAAACAGCGTTATACAGAATTTAATTTAGAGAATGCACATGGCCTCATCAACTCAGATGTAGAAATAGCTCAGGAATTTGAAAACTTTTTTACTAATATTCCCCTTACAACTACTGAAGCTTTAAATTCCTCACCCGCGCTTTCTGATGCCTTACTTACAAATAATGTAAAGGCATGCCCTTTGGAGTTTAGGTTTCAGCATACAAACCCCCAAGCTGTTATAAAAGCTTTTAAAGATCTTAAAATTAAATCAACAGAGGATCTCTGGGGAATGTCTGTAAAAGTCTGTAGATCTCTCATCGAAACCATTGCTCCTTATTTAGCTTTCATATTTAACACAAGTGTAGACCAAGGAGTCTTTCCGGATCTTATGAAACACAGTAAAGTAGTTCCATTGTTCAAATCCGGTGATAGTAAAGAACCCAACAATTATAGGCCTGTGTTAATTCTGCCAGTTCTCAGTAAGGTGTTTGAAAAGTTAATGCTTAATCAAATGTTACGTCAGTTTAATAAAAATTCCATCTTTCATGAACAACAGTACGGTTTCACCAAAGAGCGCTGTACCACTGACGCTGGTGTCACCCTAATAAAGAACATTTTTAACGCCTGGGAAGGAGCACAAGATGCCATTGGAATCTTTTGCGATCTCTCTAAGGCGTTCGATTCCGTAAACCATGAGGTACTTCTGCTGAAACTAGAGCACTATGGGATAAGGTATACAGCTCTTGATCTACTAAGATCATACCTGAAATATAGAAAGGTTAAAGTTCAAGTAAACGGCATGAACTCATTAGGGTCTGAAATGACAATGGGCGTTCCTCAAGGTTCGATATTGGGTCCATTCCTCTTTTTAGTTTACATTAATGATTTACCCCAATTACTGCAGAATCAACCGAAGATGGTGTTATTTGCAGATGACACATCATTGATCTTTAAAGTAGACCGACGGTCACAAAATCTTGACGATGTGAATAACTCTATTCTTCAGGTCCAAGATTGGTCTATGGTAAATAATTTGGTACTAAATGAAAAATAAACCAAATGCATTAGATTTAAATTACCTAATGTTAGAAGTTGCGATTGTGACATCATATTGAATGGAGAAAAACTAGAATTTATTAATCAGACGGTTTTCCTGGGAATCACGCTAGACGAGAAATTACAATGGGGACCCCATATAACATCTCTTGCGGGGCGGTTTAGCTCGGCCGCTTATGCTGTTAGGAAGATAAGACAGTTAACAGATGTAGAAACCGCGCATTTGGTCTATTTTAGCTATTTCCACAGCATTATGTCATATGGCATTTTACGGTGGGGTCGGGCTGCTGACATTGAATCCATTTTTATTTTTCAAAAGAGAGCTGTCAGGGCCATTTACAATCTACGTCGTCGCGAATCTCTTAGGGAACTATTTAAAAATATTAATATTATGACGGTACCTTGCCAATTCATTTATGAAAATGTTATGTACGTAAGAAAAAATGCACATCTTTTCAATAAAATACTTATTTTAAATTATTTATTTTAGTATTAAAATTATGTCTATCACTTGATAGACATAATTTTAATACTAGAAATAAAGATAAAATAGATCAATCATTTTTTAGATTATCTGAAGTACATACATCTTTTATGGGGTATTGTGTTAAATGTTACAACAAAATACCTTTTGATATATTGCAATTAAATGAAAGAAAATTTAAAACTCATATGAAAAGTACACTTTGTAAACAAGCATATTACAAATTAGAGGATTATATCCTAGATAAGAATGCTTGGAAACATGCTGGTCCTGCTCCATAGGACAATCTATAGTGTAGACAAAATCAAACTGGTTGCTAATTTAGTTGTATAATTTATAATTTGTATGACATTGATGGTTACATTATGTACTTAACTACTTTAACTCACACACTAAATTTAATTAATTAATTAATTAAATTTTTTTTTTTTTTTTTTAATTCTTTTCAATATTTGTAAATATGTGAGCACCGTGTAAGTGTGTGATATCTATCACATAATTAATTTACCTGTCTTTGCATTATATTTAATTCTTTTTACCTACTGTGGTATAGTAATTTTATTCTAGGTGTATCGTCTTCACATATAATTACATAATTAATGTGAACTTACATAATATTGTAAAACATTTTAAAAGAGTAACGGTGGAGTTTCTTGCCCATTCTTCTCCATACGAAACTACATTTTGGAAGGGGCAACTAGAATCAATTCTATTTTTCTGTAAATTTTGACGTTCAAAAGTGCCTTTAAGTGCCTATTTGAAATAAATGATTTGACTTTGACTTTGACTTTTTTATGGCTATATACCGTAATATAGTTATATATGAAAGCGGTTTGTCTTACTAGGAATATAACTATGATACGAGCACGTTCAAAACACAGATTACTAACGTTGCTAAAAAAGCCGCTAAGCTGAAGTAGGATTGAACTGGTCAAGTCTGCCGTAAAACCAATGAGCTGTGGACCAAAATAACCACTACGTGGAACCCTGACATAGCCAAAAGGTGTCACGGCAGACCCCGTAAAGATGGCGGGGGGAGCTAAAGAAAACAAACGACCAGTGGTCCACTTTAGCCCTGGATCGAAGCTGGAAGTCATTGGGAGAGGCTTTTGTTCAACAGTGGGATGATGCAGGCTAACAGTAGGAGTAGCGAGCGTGGTCTAGTAACATAACTATCTTACTACACTAATCTAGTGAAATGATTGTAAAATCGGGGTGCAGAGTGCGGGGCGCTCCCCGCGACATTATATTTGGATTGCAAAGCATGTAACATTATACTTTGAAATCCAAATATTTTATACCTACACCGGTGGTTGTCAGTTTCGCCAAACTGAGTGTAACGTGTCCAAACAAGAGACCGTTTCCAAAGAACGGTATTGTAGTCCGCCCTATCGCTAACTTCCTAATCCTAACTTCCTAACTATCCTGACTTCCTAACTATATATATATATATATATATATAATATTATAAATGCGAAAGTAAGTTTGTTTGTTTGTTTGTTACCTTTTTACGCCTAAACTACTGAAACGATCATCTTGAAATTTTGCATATACGTTGTCAGGTCTACAGAAACGGACATAGAGTACCTTTCATCCCGAAAAAAAGTACTGTTCCCGCGGAAAACAACCATAACGTTCTTATGACAATAGATGGCGCCACGTGTCTTTCGAATCATGATTGAATTATATTATTATAGAAACTGTAGTAGTGTTTAGGGTTTTTTTTAAATATTTTATTTAAGTACCTAATACATTTTGTGAGTCTAGAGTGTCGATAGATCGGTTTTTCATCCACCTAACTATAATTCCCTGAAAAACCCAAATTTATTGTCAAATTCTAAATTAACGCGAGCGAAGCCGCGGACAAAAGCTAGTAATATATAAACTCATTTAAAAACCGAGGTCAGATGGACTTGCAATCTACTCCAGATGGAGTATACAAATGGATTCTTCATTATCAAGACCACACAATAAAGTTTTCATTCCTTCGTCCTTTGACCCTCAAGCGTGCCGCAGAGGTAGCTAAGCATTACAATATTATTATTAAAGATATTTGTGGATATTGGGTGCCCTGAGATATTAGTGATATCGGCCGCGAATTTACTTCGTCTGATATAAAAGAATTGGTTACGGAAAAACAGATTGTTTTAATTCATTTTTATTTATTTTAATGACTAACTACTTATAATATTGTTTGTTTCGGTTATGATAATTTCGCTACAAAAGCTAAAGATTAAAGGAAGATAGAAGTATTGTACTACTTAATGAAATAGTTCTTTATTATGCACAAGATTTTTATAAAAAAAAACTTATTTTTGTTGGTTCTATGCCTAAATATAAAATATATTGTTTTTATTAATGTGAATTATTTGAATTACTAGTTATAACATTGTTTCGTTCTCCTCCATAGGTACCTACTACGCTTTGGAATGGGCAACTAGCTTCATCTTACTGACTGACCGACCCCTTGACAATTCAAAAGTGCCTGTAATTGGTTTATTTGAAATAATTGCTTTGATTTTGAGTTTGTTTTGGTTATGACGATTGAGTAATAAAAAAAAAAGATATTTGATGGAACCGTTATATTTAAAATGAGTAACCTGCACGCTAATTGCGTAACACACTATCAGTCACAATCTGAACCATTTTGCAGCCCATTGCTAATTCATTGCTTCATATGTTCGAAAAATGTCTGCTCAATAACGTAAATAATGCAATGAATTTTGTTGAACTGTCAAAATGAAAGCCATTCCTACTGTTAGTGTTTTACGCAATAACCCCGCTGTTGTGCAAATCAAAGAAAATATTAACTATAATTATTTTACTAGATCGTGCTTGTATCATAGTTATATTCTTAGTACGGCAGTTATATATATATTACGGTATATAGCTATATCCCTAGAGATATAACTATATCTCGGCTTCGACCAGCTTACTGCGACATATCTATATTAATATTCCAATCACGTCTCTGTAATGGAAAATAAATTGTCTTTCAATTCAGTTCTTTTTCTTAATAACAACGGAATCAATTATGGTTTAATTTTCAAGAAAAGTCTAGAATTTTATATTAGACGCTCATTTTTCAGGGCATTGACGCTTCTCGGAGATGCCTTTTGTAATTTTCTCAACGTTTCTTTAAGTTATGTAGGAAATAATCCACTACCGAACTTGTGGTCTTGGGTTCAATTCCCACTTTGGGCAAAGTGTTTCTGGGTTTTTCCACCAGGAATTTCTCAGTAGCAGTTCTGAGTCTTGATTTGTGTTTAATGGCAATAATCTAGCTCCTAGTGAGATGGCACTTAAATATAACAAGACCATTTCAGCCACAAATCTACATGGTCTTCACATGATCTGACCAAGATTATGTCTGGCCTTTAAAAGAGACTGTGACCTCTGAGTTTGTTTCGGCCTTTCTTCTCAGAGTAGTCACATATGAAACGCCAACCTCATCTAGTTTAAAAAATATGATTGATGTGTTTGTACAAATCTACTTACAGAAATAAAATCATTTATCATATATCATAACTGGGAAATATCGATGAAACTACTAAACACCTGTATGGTCACTGCTTTGCCTGACCCCTCTTACGAGTATGTACTAAGAAGAAGAGGGGAAGAGGGGTCGGGTAATGCAGAGTACTGACTGTACAGAACCCTTTGGGGAATACAGGCATGATGTTGTACGTTTGTTGAAAATTAATCTGCGGGCCTTTTTTTTTTTGTATGGCAAACCGTCTAATAACTTTTACTGATTAAAACCCACCCGTGTTCCTTCAGTTGCCTGTGTGCCAGGGCCACGGTTACTTTTTCGGACAAACCCGCGACCCCGGCAAGCATCGGCCCTGTCGGACCCCGTCAGTGTGTCTGACATCTCTTTGAGGCACGCGTGGAATACAACGCGCCGTCGACCCGCGCCTGGTCCTTTGAACAGCGAGCTACCCATTGCTCGCCGTCCGCAAGCCTGCGCCTAGCACGAACGCGCGGAGTTACGTAAAGTAAATTCGAATGATTTAAAATTGAAAATACTCGTTTTACAAATAATTGACCGAGCGAGCGCGGAACGCGAGCGAAGCGTCTCCGTTTCAGCTTGGGCAAAAGTGCTTTTGTATGTCCAGATGTCCGGCGGATGGCTGTTCTCTCCAGGTTGCATTTCTCAACCAACTCTCGTGAAATTTTGTGAGCAGGTTCGATAATTATATGGATTTTATTGTCGATTCAATATATCGAAATTTTTCAAAATGGTGGAGATATGGGGGTTGAAAACGGAAAATTCCGCCATTTCGCGCTTTTTGTTTTAAGGTTACATTTATTCAGTTTTAAACTATGCAAAGACAGGCTCGCGAGTTCTACAGCTCACAGGGCCACTAGTATTTAGTTAGTTTTAAGATTATTCATATCTATGGGTGATATACGAATTGTGCTTGCCGCAAATTGAAACTAAAATGATATATAGGATAGTTTGTATTTTCGTTTCAAAAATTGTATGAATTTACGTTAACTTTACTTTGCGCGTTCGAGCTAGGGCCTCTGTTTCACAAAAAAAATGGGTTGCTGCTACTGTATGATACAGTTCGACATCAATGCTTTCTATCTAATTGCAGACTGTCGCAGTGTGCTTTGAGTCCAGGCCTACACGTACTACAGTAGGGTTTCATAAACGAAAGCACTAGCTTTGGCCCGCGGCTTCGCCCGCGTGGATGTCGGAAATTATCCCACAGGAACGTGCTATCGGGATAAATAGTATCCTATCGTCCAAATCCATTCAGCCGTTAAAGCGAGAAAAGGTAATAGACACAGATAATACCTGATAATGTCTTTTACCTTTTCACACTATATATTAACATGTTTTTATGATTCTAAATGCCTAACTCAAAAATAATAATAATTAATTTTAATATAATCACCATTAATTTGAAACACTAACGCCGCCATTGACCACGTAATACCTACATATTAGCTACGTTATTTTATAACATCAAATTGTAATAACTTTTAAGCGGATGGACCGATTTAAATGAAATAAATACTAAAATAAATAATACCTCAGTATACGGGTTCGGACTATATTTATAATTTCTTAATAACCTATACAAAATTTTTAATAATCATGTGAATGTTAAAATAATCCCTTATTTTACTCCCTTGGGAGATGATTTTACAAAAACGCTGAAACGATTTTTTTTAATTTGCAGCATAAAAGCATAAATAAAAAAATTCATATCCCTAACTTAAGAAATGCTAAGTTTCTCATACTTACAAACTTTCATCCCCTATATCACCGCCTTTTAGGATTATTTATTAGACAAAAAGTAGCCTTTGGATACCATCTATCTCCTTGGCAAATTTGATCGAAATCCGTTCAGTGGTTTAGGCGTGAAAAGGTAACATACAGACAGACAGATAGACAGACAGAGTAACTTTCGAATTTATAATATTAGTATGGATGTTTAATGGACTAGAGTAGTGGCTTGTTTGTTACAAAGCGACTTTTTGTTTACTTTTTTCCTTTTTTTCTTCGGTTAGGTTCAATCAGGTTTTGAGATTTTTATCGGAAGGATGCCAGTATAATGAGATTTTCAACGACAAATTCATTTATTTGCCGGAAACACGAAACATCGGTATTCATTTAAAGAAAGAAAGAATAAACGTTTATTTGGACACAGTTCGTGAAACACAAAAAACAAATAACAAAATAAAAAGTGAAATTAATGTTTAACAACAACAGTGTGAGCCTCACGGCTGCGCCAAAAAGGTTTACTTCAGCATTAATGCTATTTACGTAAACAAACCCCACAGCAAACGTCTTTACATTTTTTTTATTTCTGTGTACCTATTTAATATGAAAGTTGAATAATTCATAAAATTCTTACCCTACCTGTTGAACTATAATCCAAATAGTATCTCTAAATACAGTAGAATAGTACCAATCCTTTCAAAGGATCTAGGTCTCCCGTACCATAAATAGTTGACCTTGTAATTGCTTTAGCAGTTTTGACAACTATTCCTAGTAAACTTTAACATCACTAAGGGCAAATTTCACCAATGAACCTGAACGCGTTCAGCACATCTAAACCGCGTTCAAGAGCTGTCAGTGTCAATATTCCACAACAACGATGACACTGACAGCTATTGAACGCAGTGTCATCGTTGTTGTGGAATATTGACACTGACAGCTCTTGAACGCGATTTTGATACGCTGCGGAGTAATTGCGTAACACACTAACAGTAGGAATGGCTTTTATTTTGACATTTTAACAACATTCGTTGCGTTATTTGCGTTGTCAAGCAGACAAATTTTTCGAACATATGAAGCAATGTATTAGCAATAGGCTTAAAAATGATTCAGATTGTGATAGATAGTGTGTTACGCAATTAGTGTGCTGATCACATTAAGTTCTATTGATGAAATTCGGCCTTAGAATGCGTTCGGATTGACACTTCTATACATCTTTAGTCTATGGCCTGTATAACCTGTATAAACACACTGCGTTCAAGAGCTGTCAGTGTCAAAATTATTTTGGAATATTGACACTGACAGCTCTCGAACGCGGTTTAGAAGTTCTGATCGCATTCGGTTTCATTGGTGAAATCCGCACTTAGGTTGAAAATATCTAACTGTCACAAAAACAAATACACCTTATCGTTTTATGACGTGTAAGTGACACTAAACCTTAGGGTGATAGAGCAGAAATGAGGTCGACTATACATACGAGTGTCTTGTACAGTATGAAAATATCTTAGAAATAGGGCAATGGTAGAAAAAAATATCATAAAAGAAACATCCCAATAGAAAATCGGATTTGTAATCATATTTTTACGCAGATTTATCGGAGGCTTTCTTCACAAAATAAACATGTCGAGTGTATAAACGCGAAATCTATTTTAGCTTCGCCAATACAATATGACTGAATCAATATCTACATACTACCTTATTTCAGTTTAGTATTTGACGATGTGAATAGTAGTATTTATTTACCTTGGAACCTTCAAGCTAGACGAGGTTAATCTCAGAATCAAAGAAGATTCTTCCCACGTGTGGAAATCAGTTGTCATAGTATGAGCATGTGATGCGGTGGTATGAGGAAAATTTCTTGAGAAAAGTTTTTTCGTTTCTCCTACTATTTTGCTGTGCCCGACGGGGTCCATAATGATTACATATCATTTTAAGTTACCACCCAACTACAAATTGTGGAATGTAGGTAAATAAATGATTGAGTATTGAATATAAATGTGAATATACGAATAGGCGAAGACCAAAGCAACGGTGGATGGACTGTGTGAAAGATGATGTGGATAGAAAGGGGGTGACTACCGAGATGACGACTGATAGAGAAGTGTGGAAGAAACAGACATGTTGCGTCGACCACAGGTAAATTGGGATAAGGGCATGAGAATGATGTGGGTGGCAAACGAAAGTAGTGTAAGTGGTGACCACTACCTTTAGACAATACTAATAGTAGATTGTTATACAAGGGGCTAAAATGACCCATTACATACGAGGTAGTTTTAGTTCCGAGCTTTAGCGAAGGAGTAAATAGAAACCGAGTTATAATGGGTTTTTAGCGCAGTGTGTTACACTCTACTTTTCACTACGATTGCGAGAAAATAAAATAATCCAATACAATATTAAATAAGTCCAATAAGTTATCCAATACAATAGTAAAGTCTTTAGTAGCCGCAACGCAATGTGACGCAATGCACGCATTCTACCGAAGAGATCGCTGGTTTTAGTTCCATTTTCAAAAATTAAATGTTATTCTTTTTTTATGAAACAATAATAATTCGAATCTTTATTCATGATTATTCTACTAAAGACATTTTCGTTTTTGTAGGCTCGTTGGTAACAGACAAAAATATATAAAAAAAAAATTGTTCCCGTATGGGCTAAAGTTTAAAAAAAAATACAATTTAATCCCCGCTCTGGTACGCTACAATGACGGAGTTTTTGAGCAAGAGGAGTGAAAAAATATTTCAGGTGTGATGCTATTTCAGAGGTAAATCTGAAATGTCTCATATGCCTGTAACAACACGGACAACTATACCTTTCAAACTGGAACACATCAACGCTACTTGAAACATGAGTCTCACTTCAACTCATATGAACGCTGTTGGATTTTGAAAGCTCGATTTAGCGCCGTAAGTTGAAAATTCTACAGCGCGCTTGTATTTAGAGATTAATTTACGTGTTAGTGAAAATGGGCATTAGTGGCAGAGTTAAGCATTGTGGTTTCCAAAAAAAAAAAACGGTAAAATGACAATTGTCATGAAAATTATTATGATATTTTCAGCGGTGTTTTGAAATTTCGGTGTTAAAAAACGCTCTCTATATGGACTGCCAGCTTTCTAATGACGGCACCGGTTTCTTGGGAAACCCAAGAGGTTGGTATAGCGAGCGGTAGGAATTCTCCGGAGTAGCTCTTTCATGAAGAACTTAATTACTATCACTTTCCTGGAACAACTGAAGTCTCGAATCAAACTGTATCTCAAAGCTCCAAAAAATCTATTGAAGTTACTTCTGCGCCGTTTTCGATCAAAGATTAAACGTAGGTACCGTCAGGAGCGAAAATATGTAAAAATCAAAAGTGAGCGCGGTTTTTTGTAGAGTACTGGTCCAACTGTTGAATTGTGATTTAATCTTGAAATTCAATTGAATTCGAATTGAAAATGCAAGTTCAACATAATACACAACACCTCATTCTTAATCAATACTTTAGGGAAAATATTGTGTATTTTACAAAGTGTATGCCTCAAACTGTAATTCGAATTTGTAATTATGCAATCAATGTTAATACTAACCTAATAATTTCTGTCCAGCGGGGTTATTGGGTTACACACTAATAGTAGCAATGGCTTTCATTTTGACGGTTTAACAACATTCATTGCATTATTTACGTTTTTTAGCAGATTTATTTTTCGATAATATGAAGCAGTGGATTAGAAATTTCCTTCAAAATGATTCAGACTGTGATTGAAAGTGTGTTACGCAATTAGCAATGTACCGTATATTTGCACGCCACACGTAGAAGAATGTGATGAGACCCTTGTACTAATCTTAAGAGGGCGCACACGGGTCCACTAGCGTCACTTCTTTAAAAAAAATATTATCTCTTGACTGAGAAGGAATTTTGAATAACGGCTCAATAAGTACCCTCGGTAAGTATGTCTAGAATTTTCTAATACCTTTTATAAACTTTCATATTGAGACACGAAGCAACAAAATAGGAACTAGAGGAATGTGGCCGCTTTTCTTTAGATCGAATTTTGTTGCTTCGTGAGCTGTAGGTCCCAAGCAGACACTTAACTTTGTGTAATTTATTTCATTACCACTACTCTAAAAAACCGGACGAGTGCGAGTTGAACTCGCGTGGAGAGGGTTCCGTACGATTAATATATTACCCACCAAAAACATTTCAAGTAGGTTGCCAAGACTCACATAATGTTTTCACTGTTAAAAAGTTATCAGATCTAATCTCTACATTAGATCTGATAAGCAAGCCTCTAACTCTACAAGGCTTAACTTTAAAAACTTTACATCTTGGTCGAAATGTACGGCAACACGAACAGTACCATCCCGCACTGTGCCCGCATAGTGGATTACGGCCCACTCCCTCCCACAGGGAGAAGGTCTGTGTCCCAGTAGTGGGAACATTATAGGCCGATTATGTTATGCATATTTAACGGCGTAGGATAGCCTTTACTAGAAGTACTCATCATATTAGTGGTTGAGCAGCTTCAATATTATAAGGATTGTGCCGGAATATCCGACCTCTTCGGTGATCCCAGTATAACTTCGTAACAAAACTAGACGGCGCCACTTGCTGCGCCGTCATATTTTTGTACTCGACTGTACAAGAAAAGTACGGGAGTGGATCCGAGTGTCTTGGATTGATAACGCCAACAATCGGTATCATGTTTTGTTCTATTTCCTTATTGTCTCCGTAATATTGAGAGGTGCGAGTGAAAGATAGTGTTGGGAAATAATATTTTTGTGTACCCTACTTTTTTGATTTTATTTGTAACTGGCTTTGCTATCTATAATTTTATTTAGAACATGCTACCGGGACAAAAAGTAGTATATGTTACTCCTTATAACATCAGCTATCTGCCATTGAAAGTCCCGTCAAAATCGGTCCAGCCGTTTTGCAGATTAGCCGGAACAAACAGACAGACAGACGAAAAAAAAAAGGTTTTCCTGTTGTAAGTACCGTATATACTTTCAAATTAATTTAATAAAAAGCTGTTATTTTGACATTACGAACAGACTCATCAATTTACTTGTATAGATTGCCAGTAAAGTCGCTTTCGTGTCTGTCTGTGTAACGACGTTGTTCTTCTAAACTCCGCATCGGATTATGATTCGGTTTTCACCATGGTTTGGAGAATGTATTTCCGGAGGGATATGTGTATAATACGTTACTATTAAACTTACATACATGAATAGTAAAGAAGTCTTGATGTTTATCTTAAGTCGTAAAAACCTTGCGAAACAGGGGCGGGTTACTAGTTGGGAAACTTAATAAATAAACTAATTGATTATCCATATTTTTTTTTTTCAAAATTATAAGTACATAACAATCCATACTAAATAGATTATCGTATACAAGCTAACACTAAAATATATGTACTATGTACAAGTATATAACTTTAAAAGAAGGGAAGACCTCATAGGGCATCAAAAAATTCGTCCGCATCTTTGTCAAGGGGAAAAGTGCCCAAAAGGCTGGCAGCATTGCCATAAATAGGCAAGCCTCTGGTCATGTGAAGAGTCGAAATTTGTATAATTCACGAATCAATTATTTAATTGGTTCGTGACTATACAAATCACAACTTAAGATGACTGTAACAAGGCAAATTGACGTCGTGTGTCAATCTGCTAAATATAGAGGGGTTTATTCATAAACGTTGCTTAAAATGAAGTAATGATTAGCAACTCTTTAACCATACATTTTTGAAGTTTAAACGTCACCTAACTTTAAGTAACGTTTATAAATAAACCCCTTAATCTCCCTGACAGGCGACACAAAGAACATAAATATTGTTTTAATACGAGGCGCATCGACGATAAGGCCGTTCTTCTACTCTACCCAATGCTGGTTTGCATAACCAGTGCCTGCGAGAAGCAGTGATTTCGTAGAAAACTGTAAATAAAATATAAAATGACTACAACAGAAAACAGATTTCTTCATTATTCTTCCACAAGAAAACATTCAAGTTACTGAGCGTAAGCACAACACTAGTATCGATTATACGGAGGTACCGTTTATCGTTTATTTTTGTTCTCCAGTTCCAAGTACGGATGGCTCAGTTAATGATCCGGTATCGGTAGAATTCGAGGAAATAAGCCCCGCATCGTCGTTTCATAGATAATACGGTTTTATAGTCTGTCCCAAAAGTAGCTTATGAAAGTGTAACCAAACCCTGTCCTGCGGGGTAATTACGTAACACACTAACAGTAGGAATGGGTTTCATTTTGACAGTTCAACAACATTAATTGCGTTGTTTACGTTGCAGAGTAGATACGTTTTTCGAACATGTGAAGCAATGGATTATCAATCAAAATGATTCAGATTGTGATAGATAGTGATACGTAATTAGGGTGCTGGTTAATTCTTACGCAATCACTCACTAAAGGTAATAAGTAACATATTCATCTGTATTTAGAGGGTTTCAACTTTATATCTCACCACTTCTCCCAACAAAGATTGTTTGAATGCATCCTGGTGATACTAACAATTCCATGGAGGGTAATTGGGGTGGGTGCCAAACTGAAGTGTCACTTACAAATTAAGTGCTTTGATTTGATCATTTGAATACTTAAACTCGTAGATTAGTACCATGGGTTTAAGTATTCAAATGATTCAATCAAAGTTCTTAATTTGTAAGTGGTACTACAATTTGGCATCCACAGGTACGTTTTCTGATCCATTTGTATTCATTTCTATCTCATACTTTTGGAACAGACCATAGATATGCCCAGATTATTTATTGATTAATATTAGATTGTGGTTTATTTATAAGTAAGTATTAACCTTATTGTTTATTATGGGATTAGCAGAACTGTTATTTTGTATAATGTTAGCTATACTTTGTGATACCGACGCTCACAAATACGAGTAGTTATAATTATTGAGACAAATGCGACTTACGCAGTTAAATCAAGACGATTTACAGGTAGGTTGCTTACTACTAGCTTAGTTGGTTCAGTATACCGTACGTCAGTGATAACAAAACCTGCGGGGTAATTGCGGAACACACTATCAGTAGCAAAGGTTTTCATTTTGACAGTTCAACAACATTCATTGCGTTATTAACGTTGTTGAGCGGAATTTTTTTCGTACATATGAAGCAATGGTTTAGCAATAGGCTTCAAAATGATTCAGATTGTGATTGATAGTGTGTTATGTAATTAGGGTGCAATATAAGCACCCTAATACTTACCAGCAGCAGCTCATCCCAGCAGTGGGAACGTTATAGGCTGATTATGATGTTATGACGGAACTACTAAGTACCTAGGTCCTGTAGAGAGATGACCTAGGTACTTATTAGTTCCGTGTTTGGGTTTTTCTGCATATTAAGAAAATCACCCACAAAACAGGAAAAGTCGTAGTCCCAGATAAATGTGGGTTTTAAAGGTCTGACACGCTCTCCCGCTCCGACCAGAGCGGGAGAAGTAATTGGACAAACTACCAGCCAAAAAAAAAAGTAAAAAAATCTATTCTTCATCTTAAAACAAGATAAACAAAACAGTTAGTTCTTCAACAGTGCTAACAGCTGGAAGATTTATTTATCTTTAATTAAAAGGAGCGACGGAACAGAGTGCAGTTTCCTTCAAACGATAAAAGTTGAATTAAATACGAGCCACCTGGAGAGTGCCTAGTTTTTCTTATGTTGCAGTTAGGTGAGGTTTTAGTAGAAAGCTGTGTCGACTAAATTGTGTAGGGCGCAAACTTTTTTTTAAAAACTAATCTTAACTGTACTATTGCTACGCAGGAAACTGACAGAAAATTTAAAACTAATAATAACTACTCTACTGTCTTAAAAAAAATAAAAAATAATTGGAAATCATAATATAAGTCATTGATTTTTGACGCGACTTTCATGACAGGTCAGGTATGTTTCAAATATTGTCTAAACTATATTTTATAGAAATGCACATGTCGAATTCTATCAATTTAAATAGCCTCCGTGTTGTGATATTTGAGTCTGTAGGTAAAAAGCAGTTAGCACCTATGCCATCAGTTCTACATTTCTGCTGACTGATTTATGTTTTTATCACGACATAAACTATACTTGTGTTACTCTTGCCGACACGACACAAGATTCTATTCAATAATTTAAACTTTCCCAATCGCGAACTTATAATTACATACCCCAAGAGACATGCTGACGTAGTATTAATCAAAATAATTAACTGTAGGTACATGTTTATGTTGAACAAAGTGATGAGTCAAACGTTTCTTGCTAGGTAAACTTTGGTTAACTTAAGATTGCCAGACGTGAGTTAACTTGGGCTTTTTACCTCTGAAAGTTTAACGATTTAAACTTATTCAAAGGTGCGTCAATAAGTATTAATGGTTGTTGAAACCAAAGCGTGTTTTACAAAATAATGTATTAATATAGGCCAGCAAAATGAGTTCTTCTTAAATAAATAGTGTGGGTCATAAATAGTCAGGGAAAATAATTGTTTACTAAATTGACTACAAATTTTAATTGTCCGTATATTTTCAAATCACAACTCTTATTGGCAAAATAGCGTAGTGTGTCAATTTGATAAACAATTAATTTTTGTTACTGTACATGCAGAGCTTTGTTGTAGATTACAAAAAACAAAAAAACACGTGTGGCACTCGGGGACTGCCGCGGTAAAGCTATTGCATAGCATTTTTTATCAACTTATGCAATTATAATTATTTATTTATTTTTTATTTATGCAGTATTTTTGTTTCTTTGATATTAATTCAAGTACAGTCGCACCATATACATACACGTTAAGCGAACGCTCGGCCGAGCTACATGGTAGGCGGAGTGGGGGTGTTAGGTTTTATTTTCGTTAAGCCCGCGATAAAAGCTATGCAATAGCTTAAACAACTATGTAATCGTTTAAATTTCATAAAATCAAAGTAAATTTAAAAAACTCAAAGACCGTGTTTTGCTTATGCTTCAGACAGAAAGTATTCCGATAACATTATGCAAAACACAAGCTCACAGACCACTGCATCTGAAAAGTTGTTCAGTAAAATGTCTGAAATTTACTACTGCCTACAACATAGCAAGTTAAACAGAAAAACAACTAGTGTCTGCAACTTGTCTGCAACTTAGAGCATTCAACTGTTATAGCCAGATGCACTTAAGAAAGACAGAAGGTTCACTTAAATCGTTACAGCGCAAGATACTTCTCGAAATGCCACCAACTCATGCCGATAATATTATTATTGTATTGATATGATTCATAATGTCACTCGAAACCAATATTATTGAAAAGCTTTTCATTTTAATCTTTTTGGAGCTTATTTGTAAACGATGATTAAAGTTAAGAGACGTTTAAACGTCGAAGATGTATGGTTAAACAGTCGCTAATCATTACTTAACTTTAAGCAGCGTTTAATAAAGGGACCTGTTTTACTTTAAATGTAATATTTTCAATATATCTTCAGCCTAAATGTATTGCTTTGTACATTTTACTTATAAACAACAAAATGGTTTTAGTTTCCAGTGTCTAATTATTAGTAGGTACTAGTGATGATAAGTCCACAATTTCCATTATTATAATAATAATAACCATTTTATTTCGAGTTTCACAAAGTCATAATTTTAAATATTTATACACACTCAGTCACATTAAATAATTAATTATAGAGTTACATATAGAAATTATTAAATTATTATAACAAAAAATTTATTCAAACATAACAAATGCGTACCTAATTAATAGACTTGTTGCACATTACCTGCGTATATTATTATAATTATGTTTGTGTTTTATACTTCCTTATCCTGTCCCGCTGGCGAGTAGGTTATCAAGAATAATCTACCTATTTATATTTTCGCGAGTTCTCAACGTGGGCGATAACGCCCCGTCGTGGGTGTTTGAGACTTTCAGGGGGGCAGTAGAAGACCTAGAGAAAGTTAGGGGGTGTTGAGATGGGATCTTACGACTATATAATATTACACGTTTAAATATAATCGTGGCAATAGCTGTTTCTGATTCGCGATGGTATGTAAAAATAATTGGGGGGCTCTAGAAAGAAATATTTTCTTGAGCTAATAATAATAAGTTTGAGAACCTATGATCAAAATGGAGTTGCCTTTTGGACATTTTTTCCACTGACAGCGATGCAGACGGATTTTTTGATGCCCTATTAGTATGAAACGTTTCATTTTGATTCATTTAAAAATATTAATTTAGTTTTTCGAGTAAGTTCTGGTATAATCATTTGTTCGGTTGGCTACTCGCTCCCACTGATAAATGATAAATGATTTTATTTCTGTAAGTAGGTTTGTACAAACACTTTTACACGTCAATCATATTTTAAAACTAGATGAGGTCGGCGTTTCCTATCTGACTACTCTGAGAAGAAAGGCCGAAACAAACTCAGAGGTCACAGTCTCTTTTAAAGTCCAGACATAATCTTGGTCAGATCATGTGAAGACCATGTAGATTTGAGTCTGAAATGGTCTTTTGAGGAAAAAATACCACACAGAATGAGTGGACCTGTCCAGTCAGTGCACGCATTTGTCAGTAATCGTGCAGCTCAACTCAAAACTTAAGGAGCTCAACGATTTGACGAACAATACCAAAGAAAGGACATTTGGGTAGGCCGCATAAATTACTCAAACTGCCAGACTATGATTAAAACTAATCAAGAAAGAAAAAAAAAAAAACAATAATCTACATAGTCTTTACATTCACAATAATTAAAATAATATACTATTTTACAAAGTAAATATTCATGTCAATATATTTATAAAAATTCATCAATGTCAACAGGTATAAAAGATCCTGAAATAATCTTGGTCAGATCATTTGAGGACCATGTAAGATTGGTGTCTGAAATGGTCTTTTAAGGAAAGAACTATACAGATTTGAGTGGACCTGTCCAGTCAGTGTAAGCATTTGTCAGTAATTGTGAAGCTCAACTCAGAACTTAAAGAGCTCAACCATTAGACGAACAATACCAAAGAAAGGACATTTGGGTAGGCCGCATAAAGCACTCAAACTGCCAGATCATCATTGAAACTACCTGAGAAAGCGGAAAAAAAATAAACAAAAAAAGAAACTGACGCACATAGTCCTCACATTCACAATAATTTGATAATAATGTTATACTTCAGAAAGTAAATTGTCATGTCATTCTATTTGTAATAATTATCAAATGTCAAAGTTTATGTAAAATACAAATTAAAAAAAACATGCAAAAATAAAAATAACAAAAAAAAAACATTCAGTATACAAAAAAAAAAAATTGGAGCAACTCAATCCCAAGCCTTTTTGTCCTCAATATAATCTTTAACGGTATAAAAGGCTTTCTGGCACAAATTACGTTTAATGAATGATTTGAATTTATTAAGGCTTAGATCTTGAACGTGGCTTGGAAGTTTATTATAAAAGCGTATACATTGACATCTGAATGAGCCACCTATTTTCTTGAGCCTTGTTGTAGGTACAACAAATTTGTGATAAGCAAGCCATAGTTTAAAAATAGCGCGCAAGTGCCTCGACCGGTCAGACTTTATTCGAATACGGACTCGGCAAGACAATTCTGAACGGTCAGGTATGTTTTATTTTATTTGCTCTTTATAAATATAAATTATGTTGCTTTATGCTGGTGATTATTATTATTAATATGCTACATTATTTCGTTGTACAAATAATTACTGTTTATTATAAAATTGGTCTAATTTATGCATTGGTTTTATTCCACCTATTTTTATACCACAAGTAATTTCCCATTTTTGATATATTTTAGTGTGATATTTCACTGTAAAGAAGTAAATAAAATAGAATGGACTTTCTCTTTCTTCTCTGTGATGTTATTCTGCATAATGTTATTAAAGTATGCAACTTTGCAGTCTGATTGTGGATAATTAAATGCAGAGCGCTGAAAACTATTCTTAGGGAACCTAAATGTTTAAAAAAAAACGTGTTCGTGAGTTATTAGTTTTAAGGTCTTACGGGGTTAATAAGAATTTGGTGGAGTTCTTGTATCTAAATAAAAAACTTCTGATTTTTTAATAGCGAGTAGTTAGGTAGGTATTTGTTGCTTAGTCCTTTTGTTGTGAGCGGCCCATAAATAAAAGTAGATTTGCAGAACCTGCAAATGTATTGCATATCATCAGTAATAGCTTGGTTGCCCTTGATTTTACGAAACTTGCAGAAAGTAAGAGGAAATAGCACACTATCTGGCGTCATATTTATCATGTTTGTAGGCAGATATCTTTGTTCCATATTGGACCGAACTCGCTACCTGAAGGACAAAACTCTGAAGCCAATCCCAAAGCAAGTTACTCAACTTGATATACTTCTATTCAAGAAAAAAATCGATACCTTCTGAAACCCCAATTGCGTAACACACTATCAATCACAATCTGAATCATTTTGAAGGATTGCTAATCCATTGATTCATATTATGTTCGAAAAAAAATCTGCTCAACAACGTAAATAACGCAATTAATGTTGTTGAACTGTCAAAATGAAAGCCATTCCTACTGTTAGTGCGTTACGCAATTACCCCGCAGGTCTACTTTTAAACTCCTCCAAAGTCAGGGGTAAAGCACACGGCGGAGCGCGAAAGGGAGAGGCAATCTCTGCGCCCTCGCGCCCCTAGCCGCCGCAGGAGGAGGAGACACCCTGGGCGTCGGGAGTCGATTGCCGACTCCCGGCCACCGTAGGCGCGGGCTTGCGGACGGCGAGCTGCCCATTGCTCGCCGTCCGGTAAGGACCAGGCCCGGGTCGACGGCGCGTCGTGTTCCACGCGCGCCTCAAAGAGATGTCAGCACCATTGACGGGGTCCGATAGGACCGATGCCTGCCGGGGCTGCGGATTGTTCGAAAGAGTTACCGTGGCCCTGGCGCACAGGCAACTGAAGGAACACGGGTGGGTTTTAGTCAGTAAGAGTCTGACACGCCCTTCCGCTCCGCCCAGAGCGGGAGACGTCATTTGATGATTTCCCACCCAAAAAAAAAAAAAAAAAAGGGGTAAAGCACACAATACGTTAACACGACAAAGAGTTCGTAATGGCAGGTAAAGAAGGAGTGAGCAACATTTGGGACGCATGGCTTTACGATCGACAGAATGCTCGCCTCGGCGCGCGGCGCGGCGGAGACGTGGGCTCACTGGCTTGAGAAATTAGGCCGTAGATGTAAAACGAATGTGGAGTGGGTATATTCTGTGAGGTGTGTGAATAGATTTAAGTGTAATGAGGACAAAATCTGAATAAAAAACAAGTTTGTGTATTGACTATATTTCTCTTGACTATGGTGCTCATGCTCTTGGAAACTGAAAGTTATGTGGCCTATGGCTATTACCCTGGCTACTTATCACTTTTGGTAACTGTACATACCTACATATAACCTGTGGATATTTATAGAGGAGCCATTTGTCTAAATGTGGAGATCTTACGTCTATTTGACGATGATGGTGATTAGTTATGTTACTAACTTATACGTAATTGGAGAGAAATCTGTTTAACAATCAATTCCTTTTTGATATTCAATAGACAAACAGTGATGCTCATTGTCACATCAATGGGGGCTATCTTTTTTGTGTTCACCAGTTGGCGCCAGTGGCGAGTAAGGTCCTCTCAGTACTTTTATTTGATGGTTATGTTTATTTACCCATAAATTCGTATTGTGTTTATTTCATTACATTTTAAAACTTCTAATGAATATTTAGATTATAATGTTCCTAAAATGGATAAGCGTGAAGCAGACAAATATTATTCTTCCTTCAAGTGCTACTAAATCAGATACTAACTTTTCACTTAAAATCTTAAGCCTATTAATCAGGAATAGCACAACCATTACAACAGTTATGAATCATTAGTTAAAATCCGTAATAAAAATCAGTGTGAATGTTCAGTACATTCGACATCTAGAGACCTTACTCTACACTGGCGCCTCTAGCGGCGAACTCAAGCGCGATAGCCCTCATTGAAGAAACAGCTGTGTGACAAAATAAGGTTATAACATTTATGATAATAGATATATGATAAATGATAAATGATTTTATTTCTGTAAGTAGGTTTGTACAAACATTTTTACACGTCAATCATATTTTAGAACTAGATGGGGTCGGATATCCACAATAAAATTACCTTCGTAACTCTCCGTCCAAGATAGAATTAGCATCATTATAATATACACCTATGTACGGTATATGTATGTACGTATGAGCCCTAATGATATCCACATTGTAAAGTGCCTGCCGAGCGGTCGTTTGATAATATTATATTCTTGGGCAAATAGGTACCTACGGCGAGTAAAAGAGATAAAAGTAAACCTTCTATATATTTTGCAGATCAGCCGATCATTTTGTAAAAGTCTCACCGTGAAAACTTAGGTAAAGTGAGCTGTCAGTGTCATCCTACCTAATGCTAGGGATTGACCAAGTATTACATTTACAATCGTAATCGGGATTTCAATAATATTTTTTATGCTAATTCTATTGATCATTTTATATCATTTCAAAGCTAGTATTTAAGTGCCTGAACATTACTATTAAGGTTTTTTTTTAAATAAAATAGCAATACAGAGATTCAGTTAGAAACCCAATTTTGTTCTTTTTCAAACTTTATTTTCTTGACTTGTCCTTTTATAGCCTGTAACAATAAATAAAATATACTTGCACGTTTCACACAACAAAGCAAAATTGTGTTTTTGCATGAATTTCAGTTTGCTGCTTTAATTAAAAAAAAAAAAGAAATCTCTTAAATAGTAACGTTAAGACACCTAAATTATAGCATTGAAATAAAAGAAAATGACTGATAGAATTAGCATACAAATATTATTAAAATCTCGATTATGATTGTAAATGTTATGCTTGGTCAGTCCCTAGCATCAGTGGAAAGAATCTGACAGCTTACTTCACGCTAGTTCTCACGTCGAGATTTTTACACAATCGACATACTCACTTTAAGCGCACTTCACTTAAGTTTTCACGATGAGATTTTCACAGAATAGCATAAGCTCTATAGTTTTGCCCTTTAAAACATGATAATTACTTATTGGTAACATAATTGCCGAAATCTAGGTGACCAATAGCAAAACGCCCAAAAGGCCTACAATGCTCTGTAGATCCAGTATAACAACGCATTTAGAGTGCTGCTGCGTCTGCCTCGGTTCTGTAGCGCGTCAACGATGTTCGCTGAGGCACGTACCGACGACGGCTTCAATGCTGTACGGCGTAAGGAAGCAGCCTCGCTGCTAAACAGACTCCGTGGCAGCCCCAATGGCATTCTGCGCGCTACAGCCGGGAGACATAACAGCCCGTTGGTGAAGTCAGTTGTCACCTGTACCCTGTCTGTGTTATTAGTTCAGTACTAACATAGGTTAAAACTTGTTACTAATAATGATCTTTGTTATCTCAATAAATAAATTAATTACTATTAAGACACCTCTGACTACCTTTTCCGGAATAACAGGCATGATTTTATGTTTTGTTACCAGGAAAGGGCCGAAAATGACGATGAGAAGTCTTCTTGGTGATAGTATTTTGCACATATTTGCCTTTCCAACCGCTGCTCTCAAAGTCAAAGTCAAATCATTTATTTCAAATAGGCACATAAAAGGCACTTTTGAACGTCAAAATTTACAAAAAAATAGAATTGATTCTAGAGAAATTGATTCTCAGAGACCAAACGCGTGGGCCAATTATGATGATTCTTACGTCAATAGATTTCTCTTAATTTTGGAAGTGTCTCTAAAGACATGACAGTAATCAAAATTCAATACGGCGACAATCAGACGCCATACTGTGAAAAAGAAAAAATATAAATGTAGTATATTAAGTAGTCTGAAGGTATGTCAACATATTATCTTAGTTGTATGTGAGGGTATGTGGTAATAAATCAGTGTATAACCAACCTGCGTGTGTTTTATTACAATAAAGTCGAACTATGTCAAGTGGGGTATCGTTGAATAGGTCTTTGAAAATTATTTTTAGTTTACTCTAATAATTTTTCATTTGAAATGACCATTTAGGATCTATAACGATTTAAAGTTGGTTAGCAACCATTCTCACTTACATTTTCAAAACTTATAATAAAGCTGTGATAAAGTTCTTATCGTATCATAGTCTTATTAACGTAAAAAGTAATAATTACCTATAATATAATTCTTAAAATCGAGTGACAAACCCACAATGTTACTGCTTTGAAAGATAATTTAAACGACCGTTACCTAAACGTAACTAAAAAGGGTAAAATAAAAAAAGTTAATCTAAAAAATTAAAAACCCGACTGCGTACAAAGTTACCTTTAAAAAAACTTTTTTACGTAAAAATCAATCGACTTCCAAAAAAAAAAACACTAAAAAAGTAAAAAATAATTTAATTTCGGAAGTCGGTGTCTTTGGTTTTGTTTTTTCGTTTTTTGCCACCGACTTCCGAAATTAATATAATTTTTTTGCTTTTTTAGTGTTTTTTTTGTAATTAGGTTTTTATTTTTCACTTTTTAGTTGTGGTACCTAGCCCAAACAACTTCGTATACCACTACTTGATATGTAAATAACAGTGACAGGAAATTATTAAAACATCATCAATATAAACTAAGTGGAAAAAATACGCGGTATTAAGGATAACACAAAAACTTCTGGTCAGAACTTAATCAAATTTATATGAGACCACATGAGAAGCACCAGCTTTCAAATAAAAAAAGAAAACATCCTAATCGGTTCACCTACAAAAAAAGTTCTGAGCTAACAAACATTTAAAAAAAATACAGTCAAATTGAGAACATCCTCCATTTTTTCAAGTCGATTGAAAAAGAAGGAAACAACATGACATATTTTTGTCTCAACCCCACACACAAACTCATGCAGTCGGAGGCAATAGGTCTTTATTGTCAATACAAAGAAGATGCCTCCGACTGCATGAGATTGGATACAAAAATATATCATCTTGTTTCCTTTTTTTAAAGTTCACTTCTTACGCAGTAGGGTTTTTAGATTATTTTTTTAAATCTTTTGCAAACTTTGTTTTAATAAAGTCCACTTATTTTCCACAAAACTCTACCTTCAGAGAAGTTTAATAGAATTAAATTAAAAAACATAGCCTGAACTAACAAGGTCGGTTTATTATTTGCTAGAATTTATAACTAAGGCTAGTCAGAATCGTTCTTTTTGTTATTTTATTCAGTCTAGACTGTTAATCTAATCAAGATTAAACTTCAGTGCATGTTGACTTTAATTTTATAGTGGTGCAGTGTACAATGAAGTTCAAATTATTTAAATTACAAAACGCTTTTATGTGAAAATTTTGTTTAATTTAACTATACAGTGTTTAACGTTACAGTGTAATTATGAGGTTTCCTCGAAATTTTCGTTTATTGACATCTAAAATATTATTGATTAATTAAATCGATGTCTACTTTTAACGCCGCCTGAGTGTTCTACCAACACGCCTGTTGCTTGGTGATTGTATTAAGTAATCATAATCTACATAAATATTCGGAGAGATGTTGTGAGTTCGATGTCTACCGCTGCACCGACTTGTTGCGCTAATAATTTTCATCTACCACAATAATATGAATTAATGGTTTGTTTCCCCAAATATTCTGTCACTGTGGATGTGGTATATGTATAATTAATGTTCTAAATTAACAAATATGAAATTACAGTATTTACAATTAAAATATAATAACCTAACCTGACTAAAACTATTAACAAACTAAAATATGGCGTCGAAAAATTCCTCTGTATCGCTGTCGACTGGTAATGTACCCAAGAGACTGGCGGCATTGTCACGTTGTATGGCAATGCTTAGCCTCTCGCCAAGGTAAAAGCCTTAGGTCACGGGAAGTACCAAATAGGCGTTTGGAAATTTCGTTGAACAAAACATGGGCACTCGGACACCACGGCCCGAGAGCTTCAACCCTAAACGGCTCGAAAATATAATTATATGTTCTAACAATTATAATATATATGTAATTTTATCTTTTTGTATTTTTTAGTCCAGTACTAACCCCACACGAGCTACACTAAGTTCAACTGTAGTTCATCGAAGATTTTAATCATTTTATTTTTTAATTTATATTAATGCAGTCACACTTGCTTTTCCAATTCACTTTATACATTGGCAGAATAGTCGCCGTCGGCTTTGCATGCCATTATAAAATAATAGAATATAATAGACAGGTTAAATACATTCGCATCCAGCCGATGTATTTTGTAAAAATCTCATGGTGAAAAGTTCGGTGAAGTGAACTGTCATTCCACCTTATGCTAGAGATTGACACTATAAAGAACTCACTTGACCTACCTTTCACGGTTCGATTTTTACAGCACAGACCGGCAAGATTAATTAGACGAGTCAACGGCCTTATTCGTGCATATTCAGCTATTGCTCTTCCAAACAATTAAATAAACACCCACGGGACTAAAGTGGGTGTTATATTCCAAGCGGTGAGATAGAAAAAAATTACAAGTTTTATCAACACCTACACTGTTAAGCAAACTCACTGTGGGCGGATCAGAAACTACAAATTAAGGCCCCTGTACCACCGCCGACAACGCGACATGAAAGCGAATTAAAAAAAATCTCGCTGTAGAAACGTACAAAAGATTGTAGATCCCGTGTAGGTGAAAGAAATACTCATAGGTGATCGCTGACTGTTCACACCGCCGGGCGAGTACTCGTTTGTCGCAGCGACAAGAACAATCAAAGAGAGTACTCGCTCAGCGACGCTCGGTTGGCGGGCAGAACACTCGCTGTGAGACTCCTGCTTGGTACATACGCATACCAGAGAGTAATCGCTTGTCACCGTTGCGCAATCACTGCTCGTTGCTCGCCAACTGGTTTATAGTTGCTAGCTCTACTCACTTCTAGTTAATCGCCAGTAGTTTCTTATTCCAAGAATCCTTGCCTTCAAGTAAACAACTGACATAATTACGACGTTTCAAGAGTGCTAAAGCCAAATGAAATACAAGTCGCCCACTTCCACTTGCAATTCGCAAGACACACTTTCTTTCCTTGGTAGCCGGTACCACCAAATAGACCAGTACAGAAGGCTGGCATGTCATGCAACGAGAGACAACAGGAGCCCGCACACATAGACGCATAGAGTGCTACAATGACATTTTGGCGCTTGTATGACATTGAGAGTTGCGTTGTTTGTAAACATTTGTGTAACCGTAATAGAAATTGAATTAAAAAAAAACAAGATGGCGGCTTTAGTTCCGATTTTGGCCACGCAACAAAATATACTTGTACCGTTATACGTACGGCGATCTCAAACTGTCTAACGAATGCTAGATTGCGCGTAAAATAAGTCTGTGCGCGGCTGAAATCGGAAATAATAGTTTGCCGCCATCTCGACGTTTATGTCGGGTATCAAGAGAGTGTGCTGTATTCCGTGTTTTCCAAAGTAAATAATCGCCATCATTATGCCGAAAGTGGTTAAAAGTATAACTGGCAGGAATATAGTCTTGAAGGTCAAACGTCGCGCGCAGATTTATCTTGCGCGCACTGTAGTCGCGAGTCCGCTTGTCAGTCAAACAAGCTATTGGGTATACAGATAATATTTATCTTATCACTACACTGCCAATATTCATTTTTATTGTATGCGTAATCACTTTTAAGCATATGGCATGCTTAAGAGAGTGTTGTAAAAGAATTAACGCACTCAGCACATTCACAACATTGTTTAAAAGCAGTTGCAAGTTAACTGCCTGTGCACCAAATGGCTTGTTTCACTGTTTTCGCTGTACGTGAAGCGTGTTTCTGTTCGTGCGTTTTCACTCGTTGCTTGTATGGACCCGACCTTCTGTATCTACCTCTCTGTTTTGTGCCGCCAACTTTTCTTTTCATGTCGGAAACTCTGTGATAACGCTACTAGTCTTTCAACTTTAATTAACGACGCCTTATCTTGTGGAAATAAACTTCTTTTCAATTAGAGAAATAAATACGTTTGATATTTATTTGTTTATTCTTTTACACATGTATAGTCAATGTAAACTGGAAGAGCGGAACCACCTAATACAAGCAAATCTTTGCTTGAAAGGTGACCCAAACTTAACAATGTAATTTACATAAGTTGATGTTTTTTTTTAAATCTTTGTGATTGCTGATTAAGGCACGTACACACTGGCGCGACGCGACAGCGCGACACAAAGACACCGCCTGTCGCGTGACGAGAGGTGCCATTGTGTTGCGCTGCCGCGTCGCGCCTGTTTGTGGGAGCCTTTATTTGCGGCTTTGTTGCACGTGTTAATGAAAAAATATTGGATGTTTGCACAATATTCAATATGTTTATTGCTGTACCCTAATGTGTGCTTAGGTGGTAACTATATAATTGAGATCATTATGGACTCTGTAGGGCACAGCAATAGGGTAGGAGAGAGGAAGTCTTATTTTAAGAGATCATTAAGTAGTTGTTGTGGGAACAAGTTTTAACTTACATATAATCGAAGTCTCAGGAGATCGCGAATAAGATACACACACTGGCGCGACGCGACGCCCAACACAAAGGCACCGCGTGTCGTGCGACGAGCGGCACCTTTGTGTAGCGCTGTCGCGTCGCGCCTGTCAGTGGGAGCCTTTATGCATACTTTGTAAATCCCTCACGTACTACAAAACCTTTACCTAAATAAATTATTATTATTATTAATATAATAAGCGATCCCTTGTATTATATCTACATGGAATTTATAACTTGTCCGGCGAAATGTGTGTGTTCTCTGAGTTTGTTTCGGTTTTTTTTTTTTTCAAAGTAATAATAGGAAACACCGAACTCATCTAGTTTAAAAACATTTTTTTTTTTATTTTTTTTTTTATTTTTTTTTTTTTTAAGTTTGATATTGATTTTTTAATCAATTTGCAGATATAAATATCATTTATCAGCCAGTAACTGGGTTGTGGACGTCAGATAGGCAGTCGCTCCAAGTAAAAAACTGGCATTCAGCTGCATGCGGTTAGACTGAAAGCCGACCACAACATAGTTCGGAAAGGCTCGGCAGATGATGATTATCCTCTTTCAGTAGTCCACTGATAAATGATAAATGATTTTATTTCTATCAGTAGGTTTTTACAAACACTTTTACACGTCAATCATATTTTACAACTAGATGAGGTCGGCGTTTCCTATCTGACTACTCTGAGAAGAAAGGCCGAAACAAACTCAGAGGTCACAGTCTCTTTTAAAGTCCAGACATAATCTTGGTCAGATCATGTGAAGACCATGTAGATTTGAGTCTGAAATGGTCTTTTGAGAAAAAAATACCACACAGAATGAGTGGACCTGTCCAGTCAGTGCACGCATTTGTCAGTAATCGTGCAGCTCGACTCAAAACTTAAGGACACTGCTGGACATGCCTCTCCAGTTGCACGTTATTTAGCACGATCCCCAGCTACTCTCATCCAACCAAGTTGTCACTCCACCTAGCTTGAAGGCGTCCTACCAATGTAGGTACCCTTTTTTTTTTTTTTTTTTTTTTTTTTTGGGTGGGAAATCATCAAATGACGTCTCCCGCTCTGGGCGGAGCGGAAGGGCGTGTCAGACTCTTACTGACTAAAACCCACCCGTGTTCCTTCAGTTGCCTGTGCGCCAGGGCCACGGTAACTCTTTCGAACAATCCGCAGCCCCGGCAAGCATCGGTCCTATCGGACCCCGTCAATGGTGCTGACATCTCTTTGAGGCGCGCGTGGAACACGACGCGCCGTCGACCCGGGCCTAGTCCTTACCGGACGGCGAGCTGCCCATTGCTCGCCGTCCGCAAGCCCGCGCCTACGGTGGCCGGGAGTCGGCAATCGACTCCCGACGCCCAGGGTGTCTCCTCCTCCTGCGGCGGCTAGGGGCGCGAGGGCGTAGAGATTGCCTCTCCCTCTCGCGCTCCGCCTCCTCCTTCGCGAGCATTACTGCTTCGCAGAAGGAGGTGACGGCTTCCCATTCCCTCTCGCTCCGTACCATGGCCTGAACCAGGGCCGGACGCGAGAGGTCGCCGCCGCCGATCGCCGCCACGAGGACACGGCGGTGCTCCGCCCAAGCCGGGCGTACCCTACGTTTATTAGAAATGTTTTTGTAATAAATATCCACTCATAGTGCACATTTACCTGCATTTTAAAACCACTAAAATGACCACAGTCAAATTAACAACGCTGCTATGTACAAGGAACTTTTGGCTTTTTTTCATTTATTATATACCTCTTCTATGAATGCAGGTATGATGATGGTGTAATTTCAAATTAAACTTTCAACAGAACCTCTTTTGGAAATAAATATCAATATCAGAATCAAAGTTTCTCTTATAATGTGCAGGTATCCTCATTGTTTTATACACGTTTTTTACCCTTTAATAACAAACCCGTATTTAGGCAAAAAGCAGCGGTGTCTTAAACATCCCATTTTAAAAACCGTACATTTGAAAATACGTTCCAAGTACCTGAAAGTTGGGCTTTATTTCTAAAGCACAATTTTTCGACCCATCAAACCTTGCAAACAATGGACGCTATTCCAACTTATATCTGCCGTTCCTCACACCTTATTCACATTGTTATAAGGTTGGGATTTCAGTATTTTTGGTGATATTTAAATTTGTCAGGTAGATACAGGGTGATCAATGTTTGCGGAGCCATTGACAGTGGCTTGTGTGAACGCTCAATATCGAAGCTTTAAGTGAAATGTACGTGATTTTATTCACATGTATATAGTCTGTTCGTACATATTGTAAATTAAATTAGTGTGGATTAAAACAGCTGATGTTTTGGAGAGTTTTTGGAATGAAGTTTTTTATCGCACGGTACGGACTTGACCGATGGGGGCTAGACGAAAAAAAGTGTAAGAATTTTCCATCACGAGTTTCCGTCACGACCCTTTCTTTATTTGTTTGTTTGGTTGAACGCGCTAATCTCAGGAACTACTGATTGGAATTGAAAAAATATTTTTGTGTTGGATAGTCCAGTTATCGAGAAAGGCTTTAAGCTATATTACATCACGCTACGACTAACAGGAGCGGAGCATAAATGAAAAATGTTACAAAAACAGGAAAAAAAAATCCTTTTAAGAGCTTCCGTTGCGTGCGCTGCGTGAACGGTTAAAGTTACGCAAAAATCATATGCGACGGAATTGTTCATCTTTAAAAGTCCTAAAAAAAATTTTGTCAGCATGTGTCTATCTTTTAAGGTTGACTCAATATAACCCTTTTTATGGTAATCAAATTTGTTCTATGGATCATCTAAATATACTACGAAAGGAACTTCATTGCAACCGAGTGTTCTACGACACTCACACATTTTGTTTTGTTTTAATATTTGTTTGTTGCATAAATGTCTACCGACATCTTCATCATTATCTTCCCCTTATCTCAATATATTTGGCGTTGACGCGACAAGAATGTTTCTTTCATACTTATCTACCTACATGGGTGTCAATATTTAAGTACGTCAGACGAATCCTGAGCAGTACCTCCTGTTGCTAAGCTTGCACTCTTTGCACTGCAACATAATAATGTAAGTCATGTAAATAAACAAGAGTTAGTATTATATTATGTAGTACCCAAAATCAGCCTGAAGTTGTCAGTCGTTAGGCAGGTAACTCTTCACTTACATAGTTTAATAGGCAGTATTTATCAAGTTATATTTTCTCGTAGTCAAAATGCGCTCGGAAAAGCTCTTGAACGAGGCAAGAAATCCTATTTACTTCCAGCGGACTCTTAAAAATTGTCTACTAGTGCATTTTGCGAAGCTTAAAGTA
The DNA here is from genome assembly GCA_917490735.1 of Dryobotodes eremita. Lineage (NCBI taxonomy): Eukaryota > Metazoa > Arthropoda > Insecta > Lepidoptera > Noctuidae > Dryobotodes > Dryobotodes eremita. Next base: position 19,402,171 of record OU823264.1, on the reverse strand, counting down.
ATTAATTAACCATACTGTGACTTTTAAATGTAGCTTTCAAGAACCATACTTCACCAGACTCATACCATTTATTTTTTACAGACATACCAAATTGCCTTATTGCTAAATTCTTTAGAGCAGTTTTATTAAAATTTTACGGTGATCGGTAGTTTGGCCCTAATGGAATCAACATAACCGATATACTTTAGAATTAGGTAATAGTAGTGAAAAAAAGCATCGGTATTTGTATAGTCGGTGCCAAAAGTATCTGACGAAAATGTAAACAAATGGATCAGAAAACGTACCTGTGGATGCCAATTTGTTGTGCCACTTACAAATTGAGTGATTTTATTATTAAAAGCTTTTATTTAACTTGCAATGTATGTATGTTTGTCCAGGTGGAATCTTGCAAACTGAAAAAAAACCATTCCCTCTTATCCTACGGAGTTGCAATTTCACACGTTGATTCTGTTTCGTAGACAATGCATTTTTATGATGCGTGACCTGTGATTCTACACTCAGAATTGGCTCCAGACGAACGTTCAAAGGTGCAGACATGACTTTTAATATACGCGTTTAATTATGGTAGTTCCTTCTTAAGTCCACTATAACCTGGCTGCTGCACCCAGGATTAACTCCAGTCGAGAGAACTCCTCAACGGTCAATAGCAGAGACACAACATTTTATATACGCATACAATAATGATAGCTCGTTCTAAAGTTTACCATGATCCGGCTGCTGCACCCAGAACTGGCTCCCATACGAGATAACTCCTCAGAGGTCAACAGCACAGGCACAAATTGTTGTACAAGTATTCATTAAATTATAATGATAGCCCGTTCTAAAGTGTAGCATGACTTGGATAGTGCAACTCGAATGGCTTCTCACCATAACTTGTGTAAAGGCGCGTTTGGGTTCTTTGGATTTGTCTTTACAAGTACTTTTGAAGAGAAGGTGGTAGAACGGTTATCTATAGAAATTCTAATGCTAAAAAGTACAAAATAAAATTGAAGTAAAAAACCTTTTTAAAAACAAGCTTTTATTGAACTAAAAAGTACTAAATAAAACTTACGTTAACATAAAACTTTAATGATTTTTTAAAAGCTTGAGGCTTGAACGTCCTCATACTTTAAGATAAGCCGCAAGCTTCTAAGAAAATATTAAAGTTGTATGTTAACGTAAGTTTAATTTAGTACATTTTAGTTCAATAAAAGCTTGTTTATAAAAAGTTTTTGACTTCAATTTTTTTGTTGAATTGTAAATCACCTTTAAGATGTTTTTCATTTGACAGTTGGGGTTAATTTTATAACCTCAATTTTTGTCGATGATTTTTCGATTACAATTTAATATTGTTATTCCAGCAATAATTGTTGCAAAAAGAAAATGAGTGAGGTGTAAAGTAGAAACCTTCTTAGGTTCGTTTACATTTTCATCAGACAGCTACTTTTGGAACCGATTATATTATAAATACCGATGCTTTTCTTCGAGAGCAGTGGTGGCTCGGTTGTATCGGCTCGGTTATATCTCCTGGTTGACGAACCAAAACATCGTGAGGAAACCGGCATGTCTTAGAACCGAAAATTCGAAGACATGTGACATCCACCAGCCCGCGTGGTGAATTAATGGCCCACTCCCTCTAATAGAGAGGAGGCCTGTGTCCCAGCAGTGGGAACATTATAGGCTGGTAATGCATGCATGCTTTTCTTTACTATTATTACCTAGATACTGATTACATCCATGATCATTACCTACTGTAAATTCTAGAGCACATCGATCATGTTTGATACCATTTGACGGCTAAACAACCGATCAATGTTTAAATTCAATCAAACATTGATCAGGGTTTGGGAATGAGATAGTTTGGTACCATCAGCATCAAATCAAATCAAATCAAATCAAAATCAAATCAAATCCTTTATTTTTGCTGAATACACTGTTACAATGGTGTTATAAGAATTACATGTTTCAAGTGATTCTACCGTAAGGCATGCAAAAAAATTATACAGTCATAGTTATTCATCAATTAATCAAAATAAACATTGGAATAAATAAAATTAGATGACACAAGCACGATATAGTTATAATAAGTTAAAGTCATAGTGGAGAATAAATTATCTATTAAATAATAAAAATATTTAGATTATTTCAATGTCAGTGTCAAAATTAGTTATTAAGAGATACATGGATAATTCATTGAATAATTGATTTTACTTGATGTCACTGTGAGGTCTATAATTTGGCAAAATTATCATTGAGGAAGTCATTCAAGTTATAGTAGCATTTATTAATCAGAATTTTTTTTAGACTTTTCTTAAATAGGGCCGTATTCATTGCCCTTTCTTTAGGTAATTTATTGAAAATTACAGGAGCCATATGGAACACACTCTTGTACATTAAAGACATCGGTTTAGCTGACTTGATAATAGAAAACAAAACACTGTCTACTTGTAACTCAAATTAACATGTTGTTTTGTATTTGACCAAGATTATGTCTGGACTTTAAAAGAGACTGTGACCTCTGAGTTTGTTTCAGCCTTTCCTCAGAGTAGTCAGATAGGAAACGCCGACCTCATCTAGTTTAAAAAATATGATTGACTTGTAAACGTGTTTGTACAAACCTACTTACAGAAATAAAATCATTTATTATTAATCATTTATCATATTTTTAATAATTGTTGGCTGTAAGTTTTGAGTTCAATAACTTAATCATATTTTATCTGTATTTTGTATCGAAACTTTATTTCATTGCTTGCAACACTAGTTCAATAATTGATTGTTAATCTATGGTTGGGGCACTCTCATTTTTCAAGAATGGTTCAACCCATGTCTTTTTGTATCATAATTCATTTATTTAATTTTATGTGGAATTATTCATCAAATATTGTTAAATTTACGGCCAAATGTGTATGTTTAAGTAAACAAGTGTTATTAGTGTGTTAGTGGTAATGTTCTTTATTTTTTTGTTTATTTTTAATTTCCGTATGTTGCACTGGTTGAAAACCAGCGCTGGGGCTCTGTCTCGCATAGGGTCGTAGCATTATGCTGAGCGATCGCCGTTTTGCGTGAATATGACGCATGTTTTCCCCCAACTCGTTCTTTTTTGTGTTTGTGTGTTTTTTCTTTGCGTCATGTTTACCGCAAATAAACGTATTATCTTTATTTTTTTCTAAATCATCATTGTTTTTCATTTCGCCACCAATGTTCACAATCCGCAATCCGGTTGCGAATCGAACCCGCCAGCCGGAGGGAACAGTCTGCGAAACGCAGGAACATACAATTCCATACGTTCAGATTGCATCGTCGGCATTCCCATTTCTTTGTAATATCCTATTGAGAGGTCTTACTTCCGCGGTCGTATGAGCAAAAGATTCGATGGAGCAGTTCTATTGTTGAGTATTATCCCATGTTAGAGGGATATCGAGGGTCATAACAACGCATGGAAGATATGGCTGCATTTATATGGTAGTTATAAAAGGTAATGGTTTAATATTGATGTTTATTGCAATAGCAATAAAAGCAGGTATTATTGTAGATGTTTGTGGAGAAACAAACATTTTCTCGCGGTTTGTTCCGCGTTGAGTTTCGAAACTATCCCACGGGAACGTACTACCGGTATTAAAAGTATCCTATGTCTTAACTCAGGTAAACCACGATATGAGTTAAGACATCTGTGTGCCAATTTCATCCAAATCCGTTCTTATCTAACTTATGGAATACTAAGTTTCTCATACAAACTTTCATCCCCTATATCACCCCCTTTTAGGATTATTATTTTTGAGGCATAAAGTAGCCTATTTCTTTCCATAGAATGCCATCTACATCGTTGCCAAATTTTATCGAAATCCGTTCAGTGGTTTAGTCGAGAGGGTAACAGACAGACAGGCAGACAGATAGACAGAGTTACTTTCGCATAATTATATAATATTAAGTATGGATGTGTTGCTAAAGTTTATTTTTAATCTCTTCTTGGGGCTTAAAACTTCTGAAAATCGTTGTGGATGTGTTTCCATCAGTTGAAAATCAAGTACGTAAATGGAGAGATTTCTCACTTATCTAGTGTCCTATCCTCATTATGTAGAGTATATAGACAAAGGGACTCCGGTAGCAACGCATTTTAAAGTTTAATGAAGTCACAGACATAGACAATTGGCAATCGCTTTCAAAGTGTTTTCAAAGGATTGACATAAGCTTTTCGGTAGCTTATGTCAATCTAAAACATTTTAGACTTTTCTACCATCGTGATCGGTGATAGAATGTCACTTTGTCGAGGCCTTCAGGTCCATACTATAAGGGTCCTTAATGCTCTAAGAATCTTTTGACGCCTACATGCCCTTTTCAAATGATTCATGTACCGTTGTACAGTTGCCAGAACATCAAGTTACCACAAACTGTCAAATTTTCTCATTCGATTTTGAACTTAACCATACATATTAAGGTTTAAAATCGTTTGGAGAAATTTCACAGTTTCGTGTAGCTTCCACACTTTCCTAATAAATAAACCAGCACTAAGTAACTCAAATTTAAAATCAAAATATTATTCCTCTAATTCCTAGCTCAACAATCTACCAAGCGGAACTATAAATATACTTAAATAGAAGAAGAATTTCCTTAGTAAGAGCTAGAATTCCTTACTGAAATATATCCAAGTCAATTCTAGAGAAGTCAGGAACATTAAGATCAGTGAAGCGTTTCGGGTCCATATTTCTGTATCCCTTAGTGTCGACTGCGGAAGTTCGCCGACGGAAATGAGAGCCCGGGGCGTCCAGAAATGGACTAAGTCTGGGGAAAGTAGGGTGGCCTTTATTTCTGTCGAAAGTACAATTATTATTATTATTTATTTATATATTCAAGTAACAACGACTCATAGATAATATTCAATACATTAACATTACAATACAAAACCACTTACGGACGACTGTAGGTATCGTGAAATGCAAATCACTGCAGCGTCGTGTCTATGGACAGTCAAACCTGTCCGCCATCATCATTAGCACGCTTCGCTGTTGGGACTGCCGCGCACCCTGCGTACCAGACGCGCTCTATATATTTTTTTTGTGTGGGAAATCATTAAATAACCTCTCCCGCTCTGAGCAGAGCTGTCAGAGTTTTACTGACTAAAACCCATTCGTGTTCCTTCAGTTGCCTGTGTGCCAGGGCCACGGTAATCCTTTCAGACAAACCCGCGACCCCGGCAGGCATCGGCCCTAACGGACCCCGTCAATGTGTGCTGACATCTCTTTGAGGCGCGCGTGGAACACAACGCGCCGTTGTCCCGGGCCTGGTCCTTACCGGACGGCGAGCTGCCCATTGCTCATTGTCCGTAAGTCTGCGCCTACGGTGGCCGGGAATCGGCTATCGACTCCCGACGCCCTGGGCGTCTCCTCCTGCGGCGACTAGGGGCGTGAGGGTGCAATGATTGCGTCACCCTCACGCACTCCGGCTCCTCCTTTGCGAGAATTACTATTTCGCAGAAGGAGGTGACGGCTTCCCATGCCCTCTCGCTCCGTACCATGGCCTCGACCAGGGCCGGACGCGAGAGATCGCCGCCGCCTATCGCCTCCGCGAGGACACGTTGGTGCTCCGCCCAAGCCGAGCCGACCTCTACCGTATGAGACGCGCTCTGCTTACGCATCGTTGCATAGAACTAATGAACAAAATAAGAAAAAAAAGCTTGAATTATTTTATTTTAGCATAGGATATAATCCACTTAATTGTAAAGCCAGGGAAATTTAGTGTTTAGCAAATTGACTACCAACTTAAATTGTCCGTATATTCAAATCACTGTCTTTCCTTGACAGTGGTATGAAAGGGCTATAACTTTTTTAAATTGGCGTAGGTAGTCAATTTGCTTAACAATTACTTTACTTATAACAAATACTTTAATACTATAAGCGAACTTATAAGTACTTAGTGAATAGTACATTAGTAGTTTATTCGTGGAATGAATACGGTCTCAAATTAAATTATCTCGGTGAATTGCTACGAGCGTAGCAAGCGTAGCCGTGCGTAGCAAATTCGTAGCCCCGCGTAGCTAAAGCGTAGTACTAATTTATATTTTTTTATTCGAGGCATTCTTAGATAGCATAATCAGCCTAAACTGTTCCCACTGCTGGGACATAGGCTGCCTCTCGGTGAGAGGGAATGGGGCATAATCCACCACGCGGCCCAGTGCAGGTTGGTAGATGTCACGTTTTCGATTTTTTGGTTTTAGGACATGCCGGTTTCCTCACGATGTTTTCCTTACCGGTTTGAGACACGTGGTGAGGAAAATAATTTACTCAAAGTAAAGAGCCTGTCTGAATTCGAACCTACGACCTACAACTCGTTAGTCACGGCCGTTATCACTGGGCCACAACTGCTTAATTCTTGAATACTTGTGCTAAATTGTACTGTAATGCAATGACACGTAGAATACACTTACGGCATTCCGTATGAGGTACTGTGTAAGTAATATCCGAGAGGTTATTACTTTGAATAGTTCTTGTACATAGTTTAGTTTTAAACCCCCGACACAAAAAGAGGGGTGTCATAAGTTTGACCGCTATGTGTGTGTCTGTCTGTGGCACCTAGCTCTTAAACGGGTGAATCGATTTGGATGCGGTTTTTTTATTTGAAAGCAGGTTTTCTTAGATATGTTTTATCAAAATCGGTTAAGCCGTTTCAAGGTCATCAGCTCTTTTTTAGTCCAGGTTTTTTAGTTTTACCGATTATCTGTTTATACTATCCATGTTAGAATATTATTTTTGTTTATTTTGTTATTATTGTACATCCTATGTTGAAGAGATATTTTTATTTTTGTTCAACTTTATTTACTTATTAACCACCTGCAACAACAATTAACAATATTCTATTCTGTCCTAGGTTACCGCACGCTTATAAACCAGAACGTCACTTAAAAAAAGAGGCTGTGTGCCATCACCACAGGATAGAAGTGAAAACTTACGACTGGAGCCGAGTATACGTTATTCAGCGGCACCGACAGCTTGGAGCTGAGTACACGCGATTTAGCGTCACCGACAGCTTGGAGTCGAGTTCACGCGATTCAGCGTCACTGACAGCTTGGAGCCGAGTATACGCGATTCAGCGTCATCGACAGCTTGGAGTCGAGTTCACGCGATTCAGCGTCACTGACAGCTTGGAGCCGAGTATACGCGATTCAGCGTCATCGACAGCTTGGAGCCGAGTATACGTGATTCAGCGGCACCGACAGCTTGGAGTCGAGCTCACACGATTCAGCGTCACCGACCGTCTGGAGCCGAGTACACGTGATTCAGCGGCACCGACAGCTTGGAGCCGAGTACACGCGATTTAGCGTCACTGACAGCTTGGAGTCGGGTTCACGCGATTCAGCGTCACTGTCAGCTTGGAGCCGAGTATACGCGATTCAGCGTCATCGACAGCTTGGAGTCGAGTTCACGCGATTCAGCGTCACCGACAGCTTGGAGCCGAGTATACGCGATTCAGCGTCATCGACAGCTTGGAGTCGAGTTCACGCGATTCAGCGTCACCGACAGCTTGGAGCCGAGTATACGCGATTCAGCGTCATCGACAGCTTGGAGTCGAGTTCACGCGATTCAGCGTCACCGACAGCTTGGAGCCGAGTATACGTGATTCACCGTCACCGAGCCGAGGGTGACGGTTCAGTTTCGTTCACTGTTCAGAAAGAGTTCGCAAAGTGCGGTCGAAAATAGATTTCACTTCAAAAATACAGGAAAGTCCAACCTTTCCTTCATAGTATGCACCCTAAAAGAACGGTATTAATGTCCTCACTTCTCCCCGCCTGGGATTACGTTTGATTTATTATTGTTTTTGCGATAAATACCGGTGTGTAGCGATCAGGAAGGTTTACCTACAAAATATGGCAATAACCTGGGATTAGGGCACTGTTTGATGATATTGAATAGGAAAGAAAAATTCATTACTTATCTTTTTTTGGAGAAATCTTTTCGGTTTATTTTGGTATTCCGTTTCTATTTAACCGAAATTAAAGTAATTTTTGGAAGTCGGTTGTTTTTTTTGTAATAAATATTTTATATTTTTCAGTTTATAGTAGCACCCATACACATTTTTTAATTCAAACTGCTATACAGTTATTTTCAGAAGTTTTTCAGACTTTAGATCTTGGGTTTTTTTAAGTTTTGGTATAAGTTAGCTTCTATTAAAAAAGGAAACCTGCAAGTTCAAATTCAATGTTTATATTATTTAAATTGGAGTAAAATTTTAAGAAACTCAGAAGCCTAGTTTTGATTTATTTTTTCAAATTAGGCTACTGTATAAGTAATGTCGTGTGTAGAGTACAATTAAGGCTCCTGCAAACAGGAACGACACGCGATGCGACACAAGGCACCGACTGTCGCGCGACGAGCGGTGCCTTTGTGTCGCTTGCGATTCGTGTTGCGTGTCGAGCCTCTTTGAAGGAACCTTTAAGAATTCTCTATTTATCTTTCATCATCACAAACAGCAGAATATTTATTTATGCCTTTCGTAATACAAAAACTGTTACTAAGTGAAATAGAATGAAATGAAATGTTTATTTTCTATAAGTAGATCCTTTTACGCGTCAATATTTTGTTAGAGATATAATATTTTAAAACTAGATGGCGCTGGCATTTCCTAGACAACTGATGCCTGAGAAGAATTGGCGAAACAAACTTCTGAGTTTGTTTCGCCAATTCTTCTCAGGCAAATAAATATAATGAAAAAAATATAATGTTTGGACTATAAAAGAGACATGACCTCTGGGTCATGTCTCTTTTATAGTCCAAACATTATATTATTAGGATTTTATTTAAGTTCGAAATAATGCTAGTTTGTAATCAATTTATTAGACCTTGCATGTAAAACCAACTCCGTAACCCTCCAATTTCATAAAATGTCAATCAATAGATCATATGAGCTTAGAGTATTGTATTGATGATTTTAATGATAATAATTAAACATAACATACATTACATCACGCCTGTATTCCCCATAGGGTTAGGCAGAGGTGTACCTATAGTACACCCACATTTCGCCAGTTATGTTTAAGTCCCATGTAATAGGGGGCGAGCCTATTGCCATCAAATAATAATTATATTAATTATGTAAATACATAAATGTTACGGTCGCGAATCATATTTAGTTAAACATACAACCTGGCACTGTCCTGCAAATTGCAAAAACCGTACGAAAATTATAATTTCGCGGTAAACCTGGCGCTTCATCCTTAATAATGTTCCCACCCAAAATACGGAAATAGAAAATAATAGAATACCTATCTGCGTCCGTCTCAATCGATATAAGGTACCCTTGAACTACAAGCAAGTATACAAAATTAATGAGCCCCACAATCGATTTGTTTGGTCACCATTTCTTGGAAAAATAAAAGTGGTCGAATTTTCATAGCAAAGTAGATGTCTTGTCGGCAAGTCAAGGCTCCGGATGGTACGGGGATACCGCACGGTCTCCTGCGAGGCGGCGAGCCTCCTTGCCGGATTACCGCCGTGGGATCTGGAGGCAAAGGTCCTCGCGCACGTCTGGGAGTGGCGCGAGGAGGCGAAACGCCGGGGCGTAACTCCGCTGCCGCGAGAAATCGCGGCACAGCGGATAGAGCTCCGGCGGGATCTCATGGCGGCATGGAGAGTGCGACTGTCGCAACCCAGCGCAGGGCACGCCACAATTGCGGCGGTAAGACCCCTCTTTGAGGAGTGGCTTGAGAGGCGCCACGGCGTCCTCACCTTCCGCCTGACGCAGGTCCTCACCGGACATGGCTGTTTCGGGAGGTTCCTGTTTCGAATAAGGCGGGAGGAAACGCCCGGGTGTTACCATTGTGTGGATCGACCGGAGGACACGGTGGAGCATACGGTGGAGGTCTGCCCGGCTTGGGCGGAGCACCGCCGTGTCCTCGTGGCGGCGATCGGCGACGGCGACCTCTCGCGTCCGGCCCTGGTTCAGGCCATGGTACGGAGCGAGAGGGAATGGGAAGCCGTCACCTCCTTCTGCGAAGCAGTAATGCTCGCGAAGGAGGAGGCGGAGCGCGAAAGGGAGAGGCATTCTCTGCGCCCTCGCGCCCCTAGCCGCCGCAGGAGGAGGAGACACCCTGGGCGTCGGGAGTCGATTGCCGAGTCCCGGCCACCGTAGGCGCGGGCTTGCGGACGGCGGGCAATGGGCAGCTCACCGTCCGGTGAGGACCAGGCCCGGGTCGACGGCGCGTCGTGTTCCACGCGCGCCTCAAAGAGATGTCAGCAAAATTGACGGGGTCCGAAAGGACCGATGCCTGCCGGGGTCGCGGATTGTTCGAAAGAGTTACCGTGGCCCTGGCGCACAGGCAACTGAAGGAACACGGGTGGGTTTTAGTCAGTAAGAGTCTGACACGCCGTTCCGCTCCGCCCAGAGCGGGAGACGTCATTTAAAGATTTCCCACCCAAAAAAAAAAAAAACAAAAAAAAACAAAAAAAAAAAAAAAAAGTCAAGGCTGCATGTGTCTTGGTTTACAGTCACATGTCCAGACCTTACAGTTCTTGTGCCTTTTAGTATTTAGTGCTGAAATAAGTAAGAAGACAATTTTATGAAATCCCGTGTCGGTATGTCTGTCACAAGCTGTTTTATCTGAAACTGTTAGACGTACAGTAATAAACACTTTAATTAAGTGCATAAAAATCGAATTTTAGTGGCAAAGGTTATCTCGAGTGAAAGGTTTTAGTCGAGTTGTACAGATAGACCATTTAAAAAAAAATATAATAGCACTAACCCTATTTTATTATTTCACAAAAAATCGTGTAACAAAATTAATGTTATTACAGACATCTTTCAACCACCAAAATTAAAACAAAATAGACTCCCTTTCCACTCTTATTGCTTCTATAAATAAGTTCTAGAATGGTGTCCAATAATTCTAAAAGCCTAACAACATGTGATGCAGTCTCACGGCTCTTGCACGTTTATTGTTAGAAGATGTAGCCAGCTGAAGAGTAACGTGGCGTAAGTGGACATTTTGATATTTGTTTTCAGTCAGCTTAAAAATGGTTTTACTAGAAATTGTTTCAATACCAAAGCTGTAATACACATTAAAATAAAACAGTGGAAAATAAAGTTAAAAACGGTTTAAAACATTATCATAACTAGCTGCCTCGACACACGTTGTCCTGTCCAAAGTTCTTACAACAATCTTATAGAAACAAGCACTTGAAATTTTAATCGAATTTTCCAATTTTCCCGGTTTTCCCAATTTGTCGGGAAACTTTTCCAATTTTTCTTTATCTGTAAACCTTATTCGGATTATTAAATTATGAATAATAAGAAATAAAAAAACGGTCTAGCCGTACTTAAGTGATAGGTACGCTTACCAACGAACAGCATTAAATTTTTCTATCTAAAAAGAAAGAAAGAAAGAAAATACGTTTATTTGCGGTAAACATGACGCAAAGAAAGGACACATAAATGCAAAAAAGAACGAGTTGGTTGGTTGGTTGGTCTGATATCTATATACATATATTTGTCAGAAATACGTTAAATCAATCGTTAGACTCTGACTAATTGGGACGCCAACGGCACCAGGCGGCGCTCGACATAGTCTAAAACATAACGCTCGACCAGAGTAAAAGCAGGGTCGGTGGTGGTCAAACAGTGAACACGTTTAGAAACTATCGCGTGTTCTGTATAGTTGTGTAGTGTATCGACAGTGTGCGAATTGTTAATGTGATTAGTTTGATCGTAAATTATAATTTGGTCTGAACTGCAAACTGTTTTTCTATTGCGCAATAACCAACACTTCCCATAGGCGCCCACAGTAGTTAAAATATGGCTGATGATAACGAGAGAGACGTACCTTCTCCGTCATATTATACTAGTAATCTGCCCCTGCTTCGCACGGGTTTGGCCAATTGACAAAACATGAAGAATATTTTATTAGATATTAGTTTAATATTAATATACTATTTATATAAACCTTCCGGAAAAAAAATCCCTAAATGACGGTGAAACTACATCAAAATCCGTTGCGGAGTTAAGAAGAAAAACGCGGTCAGATAGACACGAAAAACGCATTTAATTTATAAAATCAAAAGTCATTTATTCAAATAAGGCTGAGAATCAGCACATTTTTAACCCCAAAATTACATGAGACAGTCCCCCAAAACGCCCGCACTTTACGAGTTTCTAGTACTTTAGCTTGGAAGAAGAAGTGACGCAACAAACTTCCCAGCTGTTGCTGGGAAGTTTGTTGTCACCTGTCTGTTTAGTTAGAACTTAACATATAAGATGTAGGTATATATTATACAAGGTAAGGCTATAGGCTATGCAAGGTGATACTATATAAGGTACTTATTTACAAGGCAGATGTGAGTGGAAACGCCGGGATGGGTCGCCCTAGGAGGACATATAGTGACCTTATTGGTGATGTTCTTCAAAAAGGTCAGGTGCGTAGTACTCGCAACGGGTGTGCATGTATGACCAGATGTATGAACGTAAACGAGGCAAAAGGAATATGTAAGGATCGTAGCAGGTGGCGTTCTGTAGTTTCTGCATACCCCCATGGGAAGAAGGCGTGAGTTTATGTATGTATGTATATACTGTACCTATCAGTATGACATGCGCCAACGTCCGATAATTTCATCACACAATTTCTTGAAATAGCAATTTCTGGACGTGTGCCAGTATTAGATAGCCGGTGTAATATCTAGCCCAGAATCTAGGCTGCCTCAGCCCATCTGATATAAGCCGCTTCAAAAGCGGTGGCTTCTTCCACGTCCGATATTGAAAACTTCTTACAAAATTGCAATATTATTTTAACTGAATGAGGATTTTATTTTCATAATTTTTCTATATACTGTAGGTCTTTGGGAAGGTTATCCGGAAATCCTGAAAAAGAAATCTCCTGAAATTAATAAATTTAAGAGGTTTGCAATTTTATAATGATTGACTATTATTTTATACCGAGTTTTAATCTAACATTTAAGGTCTTACTTGTTAGTAAGATCTTAAATGTCCGTTTCTATTAATATGTATGTTCATATCCACGTCCGATAAACCATAAGTATAAAACAATGGGCTTATACTATTGAATTAAGATGCAGGAAAAATCTAAAGACAATCTAGATTTGATGTCTAGAATTGGCAAACCAGCAACCATAATCAGACAGCCTATAATATTCCCTCTGCTGGGCCACAGGTAAATCTCCAGGTTGTTATATGTATATGACGGAAAAGGTACGTCTCTCTCGTTATCATCAGCCATATTTTTAACTACTGTTGGCGTACTATGGGTAGTGTTGGTTATTGCGCAATAGAAAAATTGTTTACAGTTCAAATCAAATTATAATTTTCGATCAAATTAATCATTCTAGCGAATCCATACTGTACGACACGACACAACTATACGGAACGCGTGACAGTTTCTAAACGTGTTCACTGCTTAGCCGCCATCAACAAACTCTGCTTTTTGTCTGGTCAAGCGTTATGTTATAGACTCTGTCCAGCGCCGCCTGGTGGCGCTGGCGTCCCGATTAGTCAATGTCAAACGATTGATTTAACGTATTTCCGACATATAAATATTTTTTGTGAATGCGTCCTCACAGGTCAACTTAGGAGGTTGTCGGCTGTTTAACCTGGCTATCCTGTGGATGCCTTAATAAATTAAGGGTTCCAGCCAGGGCATAAAACTTATAAACTATAACTATATATATATATATATAATATACCAGCGCTGCGACACTTATTTTTAAATGTCGCAACATCATGCTGAGATAGGGGCCTTTTGGCCCGGTATAGGACTTTCTGTTGTTATTTTACGTTCGTTTTATATTTTTTCCAACAAGGGACAGGCTGGATCGGGTCTTAGTCCCTGTTGTAACCAATACCTATATACTTTATAAACTTTATCGAAAAAGTCTTTCAAATAAAATAACGTTTTCTATACCAATATAATATTGCAAGTCTCCAGGAGATATTCACTTAATATGATACAGAAAAGTTGTCCCCCGAAGCGATATTATTTACTTTTACTCTTCGAGGAATCCTCACGACAATAAGTTAGCAGTTTATCTTTTTATTGAACTTGCTACTGCCATAGGAAAATCGACCTTAAGACAATAACTTAAAGTGCAATGTTAAAGTCCGTTTTATGGTGAGTTTCTTGGCGGTAGATAGATCATTAGTCCTTTTTAGATATCGCCACAGCGGAAGATAGATGATATTTTTTTATAAGGAAGTGTTGGGAAGGAACTTATTGAAATTCTAGGGATGATTAATTTAATAATAGACTTTTATAGATTACTTCGTCCGTGTAAAATGTCTTGTTCCCCTGACTCACCGCGTCGCATCACATCTCCCGCCCGCGCTATTACTTAATTTTCGCTTAGCTTTCTTTCTGATTTTTTAATTTTTGCTCGGCTCATAAAGGTCGTAGCGTGATGTTAAATAGCTTTATAACCTTCCTCATGAATATTTTTTTCAAATCCGACTGGTATTTCCAGAGATTAGCGCGTTAAAACAAACACACAATCTCTTCAGCTTTATTATTAGTATGGATATATATATATATTAATATAGTATAGATTTCCACACATTAGTAGTTTAAACTAGCTATTAAATGTAAGATTTTCGAATTGATACCCATATGAATCCAAAATATAGGACAAAAAAAAACCAAATGAATTAACTCATGTAGCATCCTAAGAAGTATAATAAGTATGATATATCACTCATTGGCAACAAGGGTGACGTACCAAAAAATATCTGCAATTTTGAGTTAATTATACAGGTGGACGCAGCAAATTGTATTCTTTTTGCTGCACAAACGACGTTACGCTAAAGCCTAAAAATGAGGGAGCTAGGAAGATGTGAGTTTATGATTCGTCGCGCTCTTTCCACTAGTTTTGAATTTTTAAATTATTATTTCCAAAAATTGCTCTTTTTGAATTATGTCAAGCTGCTCGTAAATGAGCGATATTTCTAAAGAGTTACTATTGGGATATCAAGTTCCGGAAACTAATATAATACCAAATTCCGAGAACTTAAACGTAGCCAGTACGGTTTCAGGAAGGTAATTTGATACATATTCGATGGTCGCTCTATGACTACTAGTAACCTACGTGATGCGTTGCGATCAAGGAAGTTCGAAGATTCGTTTGTAGGTAGGTATACAAAATGTTTTTCAATACACTTCCTCGAAAACTGGTTCTTATCGCACTACGATTAGGTTCAACATGCAATGTATTTCACACGCGTGCGTTTTTTTCATTTCCCAACACGTGTGCGGAAATAAAAATTGCCGCAGATAACTATACCTATACCTACTTAGTCCAAATTGGTTCAATGCCTATAGTCGGCGGTGATTGTTTTTTTTAATTGAAAAATGAAATTATGTTTATAAATAGAATGTCATCAAAAACCATGATTATTACAAAAAAAAAAAATTACGTTTATGAACAAATTAACGTTTATTTGTGTTCTAAACTCAAAAATATTTGAATATTCTATTTTTCATATTAGGCTGGTTAGCGGCTTTATACCTTTGCCTCTCCTTTAACCTGCGAAGGTAAAGCGCGGGAAAAAAAGCAAATTCAATCTTATTTATTTAATGACAAAAATAACTTTCGTTCTTTTATTTTATTTCTTCAAAAGTGTATTGAAAGACGTCGTTTGATACACGTGGACATTTGTGATTGCAGTTCTCGGCTCCATAACACCCTCGCCTACGGCTCGTGTGTGTATTCCGTCTCGAATGCAATAACAAAATTTCTCCACTTGTATTAAAATGTACTATTATTATTTATTTCGGAATGTTTATAAAAACATGAAAAATTGTCGAGAGGTGCCGTGCGGGACACCCGGTTGGAACGAAGTTCCTTTCTGTATATAACGTATTAAATAACGGGCACAATGGAATAAATTAATAACGAATAAATTATACTATAGCAAAAGTGTCGTAACGGTCGAAAGGTTACACTTTTTTCGTTCGATCTCTCTTTCGCCAAGTGTGCAGAGTATATACGTCCGATAAGGAACTTCGTTCCAATACTGTATCGATCTCAAATTGATAGGACAACGAATAGTAATGATATCTTTGGAAAAACAAGAAATCATTGAAGTCTATTTCAATCAATTTCTGTCACAAACTTCTAGAACCGACTTCAAAAGTCTAGATTCACAAGTATTATCTTCTGAAGTGTTTCATGGCTGCACCGGCGGGACACCTATCACGCTGCCGTACAATTTGCGTCACGTAACGAAAGTCTTGTCAACATGATCATATTTTTTAACAGTGTGCTGTCCACATATTTACTAGTCTTATATAATTAATTTCCTTCATAAACTTCTGAAGCTAACTTTAAAAGTCTACAGTCACGAGTATTATCTTCTGAAGTGTTTCAAAGCTACACCGGCGGGACACCTGTCACGCTGCCGTACAATTTGCGTCACATAACGAAAGTCTTGTCAACATGATATTATTTTTAACAGTGTACTGTCCACATATTTACTAGTCTTATATCAATCAATTTCCTTGATAAACTTCTAAAGCCAACTTTAAAAATCTACAATCACGAGTATTATCTTCTGAAGTGTTCCTAGGCTACACCGGCAGGACACCTGTCACGCTGCCGTACAATTTGCGTCACCTGACGAAATTCTTATTAACTTACTGATATTTTTATTAAAAAGTGTGGTGTCCACATATTTACTAGTCTTATATCAATTAATTTCCTTCATAAACTTCTAAAGCCAACTTTAAAAGTCTACAGTCACGAGTATTATCTTCTGAAGTGTTCCAAGGCTACACCGGCGGGACACCTGTCACGCTGCCGTACAATTTGCGTCACCTAACGAGATTACATGTCCCACTGTAGTTTAATGTTCAGTTGTCTGTCTGGGAATAATCTCGGCCACTTGAGGGTTTTAGTGTTAGTGAGAGTTTTTGGTTGAAGATGTTTGTAATAAGAGATTTAAATCTATATAAATAAAAATGAAATGCCGTTCGTTGGTAAGCGCATCACTTGAGAACGGCTGGAGCGATTTGGCTAGTTTTTGTTTTGAAATGTTCGTTATAGTCCGAATTAGATTTTATGGAAAGAAAAATGGGTTTTTCGATAAAAAAAAAACAAAGGGAAAAACTGAATATCCTTCTTTTTACGGGATTTTTGTATGAATTATTGAAATTAGGACAACAGGACCACGTCTGTCGTGCCAGTTAGTACTAAATAATATTAATAAATCATTTATTTGCAGTTTTCTTGTAAGGATTCGTTTACAAACTGAAGTTTTTGTGGTGAGACTTAAGTATTCCTTACTTGTAGATTTCTTTTTTCAGGTATATTATATTGGTATTTTCTGTCAAACAGCATTTTCATGTTCCTGTAAGGGGAGAATTCAATACTGTCTGTAGGATAGCAACGCTTCGGAAAATTCCGTAGGGAGTTTCAGGTGTCTATATACGGCGGAGATCACACTTCTTTTATATAAGAAAATATATTTGACGGAGAAGGTGCGTCTTTCTCGTTATCATCAGCCATATTTTAACTACTATGGGAAATGTTAAAAGAAAAACCAATTGCAGTTCACATCGAATTATAATTTACGATCAAATTAATCACACTTGCGAATCACACACTGTAGGTACACGACACAACTATACGGAACGCGCGACAGTTTTTAAACGTGTTCACTGCTTCGCCGCCAACAACAAACTCTGCTTTAATTCTAGTCAAGCGTTATGTTATAGACTGTTGAGCACCGCACTGGCGTCCCGATAATCAAAGTGAAACGATTGATTTAACGTATTTCCGACATAATATTCATGTTAGGTAATACCAGTTCCTGTGATTTCAGCTCTGAAACAACAGCTTTAGAATTGGTGTAGGATTCATTTCAGAGTTCGAAGTGTCCCTGGACTATGTGATATATGTTTTGTAGGTACGCCTGATGCTTTCTACCCAAACAAGTACCTATCATGAAAATGAATGTAAACGGGCTGATCAGTGATCAGATCACCCCTGAATCTGACGCTCCAATTTGCACACACTGGATCTTTGATTGCCTGTCTCATATGATAACTCGTCAGTCCGAATCCGGGGTAGGTACCAATGTACGGTCAGCGTCAAAAATATCGGGAGGAACACACCTTTCAAAATTATCGGAACGACAAAAAAAAATTTTTAGCAAGGGGTTTAAAACAGAATTATTTCATTTAATTTGGAGGTGTTCATTCTGAAAAACCCTTTGTACACGACAACTGTGTTTCTGTTAAAAAATGATCCAATTGCGATAAAGTCAATTTTTTGTTGTTGAAATCAGTTTGTACAGTCAGATTTATTGACGCTAAATCTGCGGGCGGCGACATAAGTCGGTGAACGATAATCCAAATTTTCAGAAGAGATTTGGCTAATCACTACGTGTTTGTAACAATTTATTGAAGAGCAGATACTTAAAAGATATAATCAAAATTATTATTAGGTTTTACAATATTCAAGATAAGAAAGAAGAAGAGGAAGTCTGGAAGTCGCACCGGTGACGGAAAAGTTGAGTCATGGTATGAGCGTGTGATGCGGAGGAATGAGGAAAATGTCGTGACAAAAGTTTGAGTATGAATGTGGATGGACTGTGTGAAAGATGAAATGTTAGAAAGGGGGTGACTACCGAGAGGACTACTAATAAGAATGATGCATAGTCAATAATAAATAATCACAACGTATAGATCACATCTTAGATCCCTCCTTCAATCCCACCCTCATAAAACCAGCTACTATTCTTATTCCTTCTCTGTTCATGCTGTAAGATTGTGGAACTCACTTCCGCCTAGCATTCGAGATTTAAAATCTATTTCTCATTTCAAATACCGAGTAAAAGAGCATTACCTTTCCTTTTAACTGTGAGAATTTATGAGTTTATTTATTTCAGCATTATGTATTTATTTTAATATATGTTATTTTTATTTTTATTTTGCATTATATGTAAGTATATTTCAATATTCTAGTTTAAGACGTCACAAATCAAATTCTTCTCTTCTTGTTCTCACACACTATCGTCTACATTTCTTTTTCATTTCTCCTTTCGCAGGTCTGCTGGGAGACATTTCTTAAGAAATAAGCAGTACCTTTGTACTTAATACTAATATGCTATATCTGTATCTATTTTACTGTGTGCACCAAAAATAATAAAATAAAATAAATAAATAATCCGAAAAATTAATCGACTTATGTCGCTGACTGTACCAGCAAAGTGGAACGTCCCAGGTAAAATAATTTGGTTCGTCAATTCAAGGACGGTAGGTATTATACCTACTTTACATAAAGGTAGGGTTGTGAGTTTTGTTGGGGTTGATTGAATTTTGTTTAGTATTAGTTAGCGGTGAACTGATTGTGATTCTGAACTTATACATAATACAGGCTGGCAGGGATATCGACACGCGCAAACTGTAACCCTGAATTCAGCATATGATTCTAGACTATCTACATTGAAATTTTTGGTCGATTTTTTTTTTTTTAGTTTCTGTTCCATTATATTTCCGCGTAGGTATTGTACTTTTCCATGAAACACCTGGTTTTTTATTGATAACCGACCAAACATTTCTACGCTAGGGGGTCTAGACCCATGTGCTGAATTAATGGTTACACTTTCGCGTAGATGTCCTGCCACCCTGAGAGTGTGGCTCTTGGGAGTACCGTAACAGTAGATAATGAATGAATTACCTACCTACATAGGTTGTTGTCAACAGTTCGTCAACAGATCTTATCTACTGATGAAATGATAATTTATTTTTAATTTTAATTAATTTAAAGATGTTAATGATTTTAATGAATAAATTAAAGATGACGTTGTTAATTAAAGATGACGTTGTTTTACGATTTAACTTTTAAATTTATTTTATAAATTGATTAAGTACAGGTTTTGGTATTGGTTTTAGTAGTACATTAGTACTACTTTAGTTATGTATTTTAGTTATAATAGTATTATTGTGGCATGTATTTTAATATCTGGTTACTGACATAACTTTTAAGTATACTAAAATAAATATGGATCACCGTGCCTAACTTAATGAATAAATAAAATAAAATTATAAACTTTCAACGTTTGATTTCAAAACAAACCTCATCACCGAGTGGCAAGGAAGGGTAAACACTCAATCAGTTAATGAAAAAAAAAATGTTTATTCTGCACAAACAAGACGCAGATTAAAAAAAAAAAAATACAGAATACATACACTAATAAAAAATAGCCAAAAGCTTCGTATTCAAAACGATAGAAGTTTGACAATGTTGTCCATTTGCTTGATGACAGGGCAGATCAAAACCAAAAACAATAATACAGATTGCGTAATGTGTTGCGACACTGGCAAATGACAACAACAAACAAACAAAACAAAACATGAAATGATCTACTTTTGTAACAAACAGCAATTACAGTTAGGTTATGCAAGAACATAAATAATGTACAACCATAAATTAATTACAAGCGAACTACCTTGTGGTAATGAGAGGTACCGTCGGCAGCGAAATGTTCCAGGGAAATGGATGCGTAATGCCATAGAACATTAAATTCGTATAGAAACGAAACTCATTGTATGGTCCACTTGGTAATTCCTTTACCGCTTATGTCAAAACTCTCTATCTCTCTCGTTTGTTAATATTGCAAGGGAAGCCGATGTCGATAATTTTGTCAATGTCTATTGTGAATTGGAAAAGCAACTGTGTATATAAAAAATAGATATAATAAAAACTTGCCACTGATAAAAATCTTCGATGATACAGTTGAACTCCTTGTAGAATGTCAAATACTCCCAGTACATTGAAACTTCACTAAGGTTGAACTGTCAAATTATTGACGTTTTATGAAGTGCAAGTAACACTCATCCTTAGAGTGGTTAAGTACCTGCCAGGGTCGCGGGTTATTCCGAAAGGGTTACCGTAGCCCTGGCACACAGGCGACTAAAGGACCACGGGTAGGTTTTAGTCAGTAAAAGCCTGACATGCTCTCCGACTGTACGTCTGAATTCCGAAGTTGTTAAATATCGATGTATTTAATTGAGAATGTTCACAATCGCAATGTACGGAATTTCGAAAGAATGTCATACTGAACTTCGAAGTTTGAATAGACATTCTTTCGAAGTTCCGTACATTGCGATTATGAACATTCTTAATTAAATACATCGATATTTTAAACTTCGAAGTTCAGTAATACAGTCATGCCCTCCCGGTCCGCCCAGAGCGGGAGAAGTCATTTGATGATTTCCCAGCCAAAAAAAAATTTGCCGGATAAGAAGTCGACTTTAAAGGTAGGGAACATGATTTTTGAGCAGATTGATACAATACGACCATGTTCCGCCATTTTTGACTGAATACGCTCCATTTGGAAATGCAAATGTGTAGGTTCGTGCAGAGCGTATATTTTGCTTTCTCTCTATTTGTATTCTATGACGTTACCAATTTGAATAATTAAATATCATAATCAAAGGTATTTGTGAGAGGATTTCAGGGAATGTCAGTGAATTTGTGGCGGGAATGAATTCTAGAAATGTGGCTGGTAGTTGCTGTTGGTATTATGTTTTAATTAATAGATGAACTGATGATAATTATATAGATTCGAATTTTGATTGCGATTCGATTATTTTCACTAATCACGTAGAAATCGATAAAGTGATTATTGTTTTATTTATTTCTATCCCTAGTTATGTTTTGGCGATCGGGAATTTAGTTAAAAAAAACTTTATTTATTACAATTATTTTAATTACAGAAAAACAGTGTATTAAGCTGAAGGCCAATCTAAAAACTAACTTCACAAACTATGATTTGGAATAACATGTAATTGATCTCATTGCTAGGTTGCACTTTAATACGTACTCAGCGTAAACGGTTGTTACGATGAGTTAACTCCCTGTATCCTATATTATTAGATTTTTTTTTTTTTTTTGTCTCAGTATCATGCTGAGATATTGGCCTTTTGGCCTCGTACAGGACTTACTGTTGTTATTTTCATTTTACATTTTGTTTTTATTTTATTATTTTTATGTTTTTATTTTATTTTTATGAGTGTTTAGTTTAGTTTCTGATAATCCTGTGCGAGTCTCAATAAATACTTTTTCTTTCTTCCTTTCTTTCTTTCTTTATTTATTTTCTTATTGTTGTCTAAACACCATAACAGAAAGGGTTGAGTGTCCTACTGTGGGGCACTGGAATAAGGTACACAGTTCTGGTGGTGTCCTTTTTAATGTTAGATAAATGGTTAACTTGAATAAGTAGGTATAAGTTACTAACATAGTTTTTACTAACACGTTTATATGGAATTCATGTTCTGAATTAAAACAAAAATTATTATTCATTTATTTATTTACATCCTTATTAAATACATTTTTAAATATTTTTATAAAAACATAAAGACATTTAAAAGTATAAAAAATATTGGTCCGCCGCCGGTATCGGGAGTAGGGTTCAAGCTACCGGTGGTTAGGACTCCAGAGATAGGAACCTCCTCACAATGCGAGCCGTATCGAGGAGTACTGCCTTCTGAATCAGGCCCTTGATCCAACTGCCTAACGAGAGCCTCGAGAGATGCTGGTCGAGGCTTTCGGCCATCAGGCCATTGGCCGATACGACAATATATTATTATTATTATTATCCTTTATTTCATTATTGTACATATAAATTATATTTTTAAATATTAAAATATGAAAAAATATAAAAACATTTAAAAATATAAAAAATAGTGGCCCACCGGTATCGGGAACAGGATCTAAGCTACCGGCGGTCAGGGCTCCAGAGAGAGGAACCTCCTAACAATGCGGGCCGTGTCTAGAAGTACCGCCCTCTGAATCAAACCCTTGATCCAGCTGCCCAACGAGAGCCTCCTCAGGTGTTGGTCGAGGCTCTTGGCTATTAAGCCATTGACTGTCACGACTATCGGTACAATGATCGCTGAGTCCACATCCCACATGTCGACAACCTCGCGAGCCAAGTCAAGATACTTGATTTGTTTATCTTTCTCGGCTTTCACGAGGTTCCCGTCATGTGGGACCGTTATGTCAACAATCATTGCGCGCCGCTCTAATCGATCCACCACCACTATATCAGGCTTATTGGCAACAATAGTCCTGTCAGTGATGATGGATCGGTCCCAGTACAATGTGATATTTCCATTTTCGAGAACTGGGTCGGGCACATACCTGTAGTACGGCACTTCCGGTTCTACAAGGGTGTATTTGAGAGCAAGTTGCTGATGGATAATCCTGGCTACAAGGTTGTGTCTATGCAAGTATTCTTCGTTAGCTAGACTAGAACATCCGGAGATAATGTGTCTGATTGATTCACCCTTATTATTATTATTATTATAGTGTTCACCCTAGAGGTCAGTTGTAGAGATACTTTTTAATTTTTTACCAACTTTTTTTTGTTAACCACCTGCATAAACATTATCTTTTCTATTATTATCTGCGGGTTTTGGTTTTTGAAATTATATCATTCTGCAAATTATATTGATTATTTTCACACTTTCGTGTCAGATTTTGATCTTGCAGCTTCTTTTGAAGTGGTTCACAAAGGCTTGAGTCACTGCAATGTTTTTAGATAAATTCCTGTAAAAGTGTGGAGTAAGGTCAAAATAGAGGGTATCTTTCACAATTGACATTAGGCTTGTTATTTTATCAACATTTTATGCAACAATAATCTAAAACATCAAGTTACTTGCAAGGGCACGCTTTAAAAAAAGAAAAAAATACATTATAGATGAATTTACAAAAAATGATACGAGTATAACAGCAAGACAGATGTCAAAAACATTTCTACTTAATTTGTATAAAACCCTTGCCAAAATAGTTATTTTGCTGATCTTACACGTTCACCTCATTAATGGCACACACTGGGCCCAAGCGAGCCAAACACATCACAATTTTTACCGCACCCTGATAACATTTACTGCAGAGAACCCAATACATTTTGATATGAGCACAATAAATAGTGAACCCTGTTGATTTATATAAAGGATCGCCGGGGGCTTATTGGGAATAGCGGGTAATAAATGGAAAATGTTTTCTGATAGTAAATAGCGGACTTGTTGATGGTATCATAGTCCCCTAGCGACTTTTACATGATACTATTAATAGTTAACATCAATACTTGACCACATAAATACCTACAGATTCCTGTGAAACTGCGGGGTAATTGCTAACAATGGCAATGCCTTGCCTTTCAATTCTACAAACCTATTGCGTGTTTTAATAAAATAGTCCTCCAGACCGTATTTCGGCCATGGCGGCCAATCTCAACGGAAACTAGCCTCCCGCGCGGGAGATATTATAGTGCACAAGTGTGTGCGCAGACACAGGTGCTCTCTCTCTTCCCTCACTTTCACAGTCCGATGGAACGGCAATCCAACACGACCGGAGAGAGATCAGGCGCAGGACCGACGGCTTAACGTGCTTTCCGAAGCACGGGGGTATCACATCACCAACTTCCAAACTTTGGGTTGCTACTAGGAAATTCCTAATGGAAAAACCCAATAAAACTTTACCCGACCTGGAAATCGAACCCAGGAGCCCACGCCCGTGATTTACCTACGGACGAATTTTTTAAACATGATTAGCTATTAGCCATTTCCTTCAAAATCTAATAGTATGTTACGCAATTCAGGTGCTGGTGTCCCGACATCACTATATCAGGGTAACCTCGAGAAACAAAATATGGTGGCAATTGAAGAAAGAGAAGAGATAGTATTCAGCTGAAAATGTTAGTTGTTAGTTACCTGAAGAACAATTCACGAATAATATACGAACAGGTAACTAATTTCATCACCACTGCTCTCAAAACGGTGAAGGAAGACATCGTGAGGCAACCGGCGTGTACTAAAACCAAAAAGTTGGTTGACACTACAAAACATACAATAGGCGGCCTTTTCGCTTTCTGTGTTCTCTTCCAGGCAACCTTGGAATGGACAGAGGTTGCGTGGTCATCAAATGGGGCTGACATTGGTGCAAAATAATAAGCATATACAATTTACTATAATAGATTGTATGGAGGTATGAAGAACAGGGTGTAAATTTTACTCACACCTCCATAGAAAAGGGACGATCCTCCGACCGGACGGGTGTCGTGTCTGGTGCCCCACGTTTGATGTCGGGACGTTGTATATATGCTAGTTGCGCGGTAAACCCTGCTTGCGCGATGCAGGATTTTTGCGTGACGTCAGTGTGACGCGTAGCTTGAATGTGGCGATGTAGATACCGCTACAGATACATACTCAATATATAAGAAACGAAAATAAACATAGGTACCCATTTTATTATCTGTCTGTACACGATGTTTGTCTAAAGATACCAAAACGTCAAAACATGTGTCACCGGCTTGCGAACTTCGCAAGTTCACAATAATAATGTTTTTCAACAGGAATATTTCACTCCCGGTCTCATATATCGAGCCACCCTGCATTTTTGTATAAACGTTTGTACATTTTTTTGTAGTCGTGAATTCAAATTCGCAACAATGATGACACCAAAATAATGGCCAGTATTTTGGCTTCAGAACTACATGAAAACGTTTTCTTTGACTCATCATTTTTTTTTTGTTTAAGGCCTTACATAATAATAATAATAATAATAACGTTTATTGGACAAAATCAGAACTTAGCCTACTACAGTTTAAATACTAAAAACATAACATATAACAGGCATCTAACCTAAATGAACTCCTGATTTCCAAACTAGGTACAAACCTGTATCTTGAAAATCAGTGCTCTTCCAATGAACATAACAAGGCCTCTTACTTAGATAAGGAGCAACTAGGATGCATCAGTACTGAAAAAGTTAGACCACCATTAAGTTATGTGAAAAAAAAACAGAGAAAAATAAAAATATAATAACAAATTATTGAGATACTTAGGGTTTATTTACAGCTTGACGATTTTCAGAGATATGATAAGTGTTGTGTTATGAAGTGTAGTGTAGTGTATAATGTGTATCGTAACAAATTAGTTATTTCCGGACAAGTAGTAACTTTTCGGTATTATCATAGTCCAGGTCCATGAGCCAATTTGGAACGGTTGTTTTACATTTGGTTTGGTAAGGGGATACGTGTTGAGGATTAGATTAATTTTGTTGTAAAGATGGGCACCTAGAAAAGGGAAGGATCTCTGAGCAAACTTAGTGCGGCACGCTCTAGACTCACCAACTGTATATTTCCTGCGCTTCTGTAGAAATTCAGAGGGGTTATACTTTAAGGAACTATGCATTCTGAGGACTGTTTGTAGCATAAAAAGCTGCCCCACCGTCAATACCTCACAGGTTTGATAAAGGCTGGTTGTGGGATGGAAGAATGGTAAAAACAGACTTACTTTAAGGAGTGCTATTTGAGCACGCTCGAGTTTGACTAAGACTGCCTTACACGCACCACCTCAAATAGTTATACAATACAACATGGACATGCATGGTGGGTCGATTTAGGAGTCCGGGAGAGTATTTTAGCACGTTATTAACTTCGAAATGAACATAATATATTTATTTTGATAAAGATTTCTATCGAATGTGGTAATATTATATTATGTTACTTGTGGCAATTCGAAAGTTGGGTTATCGTTATTGATTCTTCCAAAGAACTTTTAGATTTCGGTCTTAAAAGTTGGTCGGAGTAAAAGGTTATATTTGTGTGGAACATCATTAAATAATAAAACATACTAATGGACACTCTGATGTACTACATGTGCCTCTTTTTGTGAGTCTCAAATAATTCACATTTTAGAGTCCTATAAATACTAAATAGCCAAGTAATTGCGACCAACTTGGATGTAACGCTCGCCGGCCGCTGCTGCGGAGCTGAGGCTCATTTATAAAAAAACCTTACATCATTCGAAGCCCAAAAAGTTTTTAGGCGTACATTTATAAAAAAAATTGAACTACATTAAAATATTTCCCCAAGAATAATCCCTCAAGTTCTCATTATTGCTGCATCGAAATATTACCCAAAATTTCATTTTACTGTTTATTGAATTCAAAAGTTAAGCCGCTTATACACCGTCAGTACATTCAAGTTTCTACGAACATCAGCATACCTATAGGTACTCTGTTAATACCATTGATACCACGGAATTTCACACAATTTTTTGAGGGATTTTTCAGACGAGCAACTTATGATTTACACCACAATCGTAAGAAAGTGGTCGCCACGGTCAAGTAGCATAATTAATGTTATGTAATTTCCAAATGCTTTCCTTTACTCCTTTATCACAAAGTGGATGCATATCACCTGTTTGAATTATCATTTTCAGTCAAAATTGTGCGCAATAAGTAAACGGAAAAATAATAAGGTGCAAAATAGAATGAGCCTTAAGGTGCTCAATATGTTCATTCCTTGACTGTACCAATACAATGCGGACATCGAACTCGTCTCAATACATTTGTATAAATACATAAACTCACGCCTTTTCCCCGTGGGGTAGGCAGAAACTACAGAACGCCACTTGCTACGATCCTTACATACTCCTAAACCCTTCTGGACCTTACACACCAATTCTACCCAATCGATTGCCACCTAATATTCCGCCAAATATGCCGTCGAAACCCCTCAAAGAACACCCAGGCTAACTTTACCATTTTCATGTGAAGAATTTCTAATAACCGCAATAGTAGGGTAAATTATTTGTTAAGCAACTTTACACCTTAACTCAATACGCCATGTTATAGCCATTTCATAAAACTTGCAAGTGTCAAAATCTTATACTTGTGATTTGAATATACCGAGAATTGTTGGTAGACAATTTGCATAATATTTAATTTCCCTGACTTTACAGGAGTAAAGTCAGGGAAATTGGCTGGGTTACCACAAACCACAACCTTTTGTGGTTTTTGGTAAATACATACAACTAATTGCAGTGGATCAATTCATAAGCTTCACTGCCAGCCACTTATTAGTGGCTGTAAAGTGGTTTGAAAGTTGCCCGTCTGCATACGCACAGGAGCCATATTTCAACGCAACGCAAGCACGAGAATTTCTACATAATCCCCTCTGTATTGCTGTACATTTCGCTTTTGAGCTACAAAATAATACGGTAGGTAGGTTCTCAAATGTCATGAAGCTATTTCAGTACGGGGTTTTATTGAAGCGAATATGATGTTATTTCAGTGAAATAAATTTTGCTTTTGTTTTATATGTATTATTAATATTCCCACACACCCATAATATCACGCCTGTATTCCCGGAAGAGTGAGGCAGAGGTGCACCGATAGTACAATCACATTTCGCCACTTATTTTTTAGTCCGCTGTAATAGGGGGCGACCCTATTGCCATCAATCGGGCACAAATTCAGACACCAGACTGCTACTGGGAAATTCCAGACGGGAAAACCCAATAAAACTTTGCCCGAATTGAACATAGGACCTAGCTCAGCAGTAGCGCGCGGTATTATTAACATTCATAATTATTATTATAAAGTCAACAATGAATACCTATTTGTTCTTACGGCAAATTTTAAGAGGTGTGACTGGAGAAGTGAATAAACTATTTGATTATTTAGTTTTAAACTAACATGAGTAGGTAAGGGCCTTCAAATATTATCTAAATTACTATTATAAAGAGAAAAGATTTGACTTTTTGTATGTTTGTATGTTTGTTTTTTATGCTTTCACGCTAAAATGGCTGAACAGATTTGTATGTAGTTTGGCACATGGATAGTCCATGATCTGGACTAGAACATTAGATTATTTTTATCCAGATATTCCTATGGGATCTAGTCTTATACGAGTGAAACCGCGGAGCGCAGCTAATATAGAATATAGGCAAGTGATTATGAGAAGTTTTTTTTTTTGCCTTTCTCATACCAAGAGTGCCCAAGCAACTAGGTCAAATTATTGAAAACACTTAAAAAACATTTTTACTAAACACATTTTTGCTATCCGTACTTTATTATCTTAGAAGCAGCACTGCAGACGAAGCTAAGCCGCAAGAAGCTCCAAGGTGTCATACTGCAGTATCAAAGTGTCACTGATACTGCAGTAATGTTGTTGATGTAACCTTACTAGACGACATAGCGCTGCGAACAATGCAGTGAAGCATGCAAAACTACATCTTGTTCTGTACATTTCACGCTCACACGCACACATTTACAACCCAATTTACAACCAAACTACACCTCACTAAGTGCATACATGTTTACAAAACCGGCCTCACGTCAGTGTTTACAGCGCTGTCTTAATTTTTTATTTGGTCTGAATAACCTTATAATCAGAGATCGGATACTCGGATGCATATTCATCTAAAGTTGAGATGTTGGCTAATATGGAATGCGCTTTTGTATAGAAAAAACCCTACTACCGTCAGATTTCATTGGGTATCATTTAAGCTATTACCAATTTAATTAGTTTTGTGTTTCTTAAATAATAGGGTTTGTCCTCCAAATAGTAGATCTGTCACCAAAATGTAGTCACCAAACAATGCAAAATCAGTTCCACAATAAATCACCTAAAATCCTGAGATATAAGGTCTAGTACCAAATAAATGTTTTTGTATGTATTATATTGTGTTGCTAACAGGCACCGAGCCTTTGTTTCGGCGAGGCCTCCTATTTCTGAATGGCGATAGTAACGATAAGGCGTAGTCGACGGAGCCCCGCTTCGCAGGGCTCCTACTTCTGGGTGGTTTGAAAAAAAATAACCACGAAGGGGATGGCGGGGTCTTTCAGACCCCGCCATCCCCTTCTAACCTAACTTGTCCGAGTCGGGGTGCCCCGAGTCTCGAATTAATTTGATAATTCATACCTGGGAACAATTTTTGTTTATCTGAGAACGAAAATATTTCGTGGCGATAGATCTATTTATTAGGTGATACAACTTGATGACAAATATAAATTTTGGTGATAGAAAATATAGTTTCCGATTTCATTGACCAAACCTGACCACGTCATAGCGATCGAAAGGTAGTGATTAAAGTAACTTTAATCACTACCTTTCGATCGCTATGACAACAACTGTTGTTGTAGCCGGGGTAATATTTACGCCCAATTAAACTTAATTTAATAAAAATAATATGTTTTTATTTTTATTTTTATTTTAACTAACACACACCACCCCTCCTCTTACACTCTACATACACAGAGAGTTAAAAAAATATTTTAAATAAATATGCATTTAATTTTTTTACAATAAAATATTTTTTAAGAATATCTTTCCATACTTTCCATAACTTCATAGTTAAAAATTTACTTTAGGTAAATATGCATCCGAATATCCGATCTCTACATATATAACCCTTATATTTTATTTGAGAACTGCAGATATTTATTAGTGCATACTTTTACCTGACTATCGAAAAACTAGAACGGACTATGAAGCGCGAAGGCGCAATAAAAGTGCTCTAAAAGTCTATCGAAACTGTACTTAGTAGAGAGTTATTGAAATCTATACTAATATTATAAAGAGGTATAATGTGTTTGTTTGTTCGTTAGTTTGTATGTAGGGGATAATCACTGGGTTTTGAAAAAATATTTTTGCATTTCATAGCCTAATTCTTGAAGAAGGCTATTTAACATCACGTTATGTATGTCCCTTAGGAGCCTAACAACAAGAAAAATTCAGAAAGAACGCTAAGCAAAAATTATGTGATAGCGCGAACAGGCGATCCGATGAGACGGGGTGGGTCGGGGGAAAAATAAATTTTACGCGGATAAAGTCGCAGGCAGAAGCTAATAAAAAATAAATAAATAAATCCATACTTATTAATATTATAAATGCGAAAGCAACTTCGTTTGTCTGTCTGTTACGGTATAAAATATCATTTATTTCTCAAAGATTTACATAATCACTTAATAAGAAATAAAGTTGTAATAATAGGTCTTTACCTATGAAATTGCCGTTTTGTATGAAAAAATTTAAACGAATTTTTTTCATGAATTTTTTATTTGTATTAATCGAAGTAATCACCCATGCAATCAATGCATCTTTGCCATCGCAGTGGCAGTTTATTGATGCCCTTCTTAAAGAAATCAGCTGGACGGGAGGCAACAAATTCTTCAAAGGCATTTTGTACTGCCTCTCGGGTATTAAATTTTTTTCCCGCCAAGAAGTTATCCAAATTCTGGAAAAAGTAGTAGTCTGTAGGCGCAAGGTCTGGTGAGTAGGGCGGATGACGGAGAGCTTGCAACCCCAGTTCTTGCAACTTGGAGACCGTCTGCTGTGCAGTATGAGGTCGCGCGTTGTCGTGCAGGAGCAGCGGAGACGAGCGATTGACCAATGCTGGTTGGAGATGCGCCAGCTTCTCCATCATTGTGTTCAGTTCTTCACAGTACACATCTGCAGTAATGCTCACCCCGTTTGGTAAGAAGCTGTGATGAATCACACCGGCGCTAGACCACCAAACAGTGACCATCACTTTTCTAGGGGTAAGTTTTCGTTTAGGGCATTGTTTAGGTGCTGAACCAGGATCCAACCAACTTGCTGAGCGCTTACGGTTATCAAACAGAATCCATTTTTCATCGCAGGTAACAATGCGGTTCAAAATTCCTTCATTTGTGTGTCTGTTGAGCAGTGCAAGGCACGTCTCGACGCGTACTTCGCGCTGGCGATCATTGAGTTCGTGGGGCACCCATTTGTCAAGCTTTTTTACCTTGCCAATTTGACGCAAATGGACCAATATTGTTTTGACGCTAACGTCGAAAGCTGCTGCTAATTCAGCCGTAGATTGTGTATCATCAGCTTCCACAATCGCCTTTAATTCGTCATTGTCGACCAAAGTCTTCGGACGACCGCGAGGTTCATTTTTCAGGTCGAAATTTCCAGAACGGAAGCGAGCAAACCAATAACAGGTGGTGCGTTGGTTTGTAGAGTTAGCTCCGTAAACGTCGTTGATGTTGCGTGCCGCTTGTGCCGCGTTGCTGCCACGACGGTACTCATATTCCATAATTACTCGAATTTTTAACGTATCCATGATGACGAAAAAGATTGAAATGCGATGAAAATGTAACACTAATCAATAAAGAAATGACTACTTTTAGAAAAAAAAATCCATGTTTTTAAAATAAAATTAATTTGAAATTAGAATTCATAGCCAAACAAAAATTATTTTGATTTGAAATGGCCAGTACTGCAGAACGGCAATTTCATAGGTAAAGACCTAATATCTTCATTCGAGCATCCTCCAGTATAAGCTTCTCAACTTTTTTCAGATTTTCTTCTGTAGAGCCAGATCCGGGCCGCCCGAGCGAGTGTCGTCTTCAATACTCACTGCCCCTTTTAAATTCACTTCACCACTTTTGAACTGTAGATAACGAAGGTGCAGAACCTTGGTAAACAGCCACCATCGCTTCGTGAATAGATTTTTACTTTTCCTTGTTTGGTAAGGAGTTTAATAACAACGCGGTGTTTGATTTTCTTCAACATTCTCACGTTAGCCATTCCAGTTGTCGTTGACCAAGGATAACTAGCAAACTAATGATCACAACTATATGGCATTTTACTTTTATGTCCTTTGATAATGTCATTAATTAATTAATTACTCAAATTACCCACTTCATTAGTAAATGACCCTCATACCGAGAATACATTGAATGCCCCTCGTAAGTCGAAGTTTTCTTACACGGGGAAAACATTTCTCAGCGTCCATGTTCAAACAGGAACAAATTATCTTCCTAGCAATCTCATAGCCCGGAGCATTCTATTTGGAACTCTTCTCGTCTCGACTCGTCCGAAAACTTCTGACGGAACTGATTAACAAACTGGCATACTGAATGGGAAATACTTTTCGTGTATATGTAGGTATATGGGAAAAGGTGTCCTCTCATTTGGCTGCAGGTTTTCGGTACATAATCTATACAAATAAATAAAACCCAAGTGTGTTTGTAATGTCAAAATAACAGCTTTTTATTAAATGCATATGAAAGTATATACGGTAAATATAACAAAAAAAAATTAAGAATAAAGAAGAAAATACATTAATTGGCGGTAATCATGACGCAGAGAAAAATACACCAACAAAAAAGAATAGTAGACCACTTTCTATTTTGTTAAGTACCTGGTACTTGTTGTCAGGCCTACACTGTCCTCCCATACCTACTCGTATTAACACTGTAATTTGAAAACATTGTAAAAGCCAATTATTTTTAGAAGTGTAACCGTGTAGTTTTTTGCTTGCCGGTTTCATAGGAAACGCGCAATTGGAACCGTGCACCTAGCTTCTGACGTTTCATAATTGCCCATGTAGGTTTATGTGAAATAAAATATTTTGATTTGATTTGATTTGTTTTGCAAACAGGTGAAGAGCTATTAAATAAAAATATATCTATTGGTGTCAAATTAATGAAAAATAGGTACGACCTACCTCAATTCGTAGATGGGTGACCATCCATTACATATTGAAACCACTCAATACCTCGGAAGGCACGTTAAGCCGATGGTCCCGGCTGTCACACGTATATTTTTGACAGTCGTTACGGGGAGTCAGAAGCCCAAAAGCAAGGGGTATCGTGTTATCCAGTAACGGGGTTGTGGAGGTCAGATAGGCAGTCGTTCCATGTAAAATACTGTTATTCAGCTGCATCCGGTTAAACTTGAAGTCGACCCCAACATACTTGGGAAAATAATAGGCAGATGATGATAATGATGCCCTACCTAAATTAGGATTCAATTTCTCATATCTCAAGGCTTACCCAAAACTTCAAGTTCCCTGATTACACTGATTAACAAAACCAAGACAAAGATGCTAATCTTCATTAATTAGTCAACGGTTACAACCAGCTAAAACTTGTGTAACTTTGTCAGAGGTGTCCCAAAGATTATATCTTGGGACCGCACGTAATTGCTATCTGAGAGAACTTTAGCAATATTTTAGTTAATTTTAAAGTTGCTAGCCTTGATTTGGAGTCGGTATTTCGGTCTTAATTAAGATTTATTATTTGTAATAATGGCGGATTAAAAATGATAATGGAACTCTTCAAAACTTAGCGATATAACATGCTTAGCGAATACTTAGCGAGTACTAACTACCTGAGCGTGGAGACAATACAGGTTGGAATTTTTTGACCTTACCTGGAGGGAAAGTACTCTAAATACTGGCGATAGGAAATTTTACTCAAAGAAAACATTACTTTATTTTTAAAAAGACACAAATCTGCATTCAAATGTTTTCGAAAATTCGCTTGCCACACTCGGGAATCGAACCAGCTAAAATCCGAAAAAATAACAACCTATACTTTTATGACATTAATCGATAGGGTCAATCATAAGGATCAAATCTCTCTAACAAACATGATAAATTAACTGAAAGGAAAAACAAGAAATCTAAACTTATAAATTCAATGGGACCATAGATATTACACTATAAAGGCCAAAGAGTATAATAACTATAATTGGTCAGTACCATAGATAATACACTATAAATACCGCTTCGGTTATTTTCCAATATCATGGGTTTATGGTGATTGTTACAATATCAACCTTCGCTTTGTCAAATTGTGTTCGTCGGCCCATTTGTCATTTGTGGTGTTTAGTGACATATTATGGGCCACTAATTTTCATTTCCTTCATTTTGTATTTTAATTTCGGCATGTCTAAGGAAAATATTTAATTTTAATCAAAAAAGTCGGTTACACAATAAAACTAAACATACTTAAATTAAAACAGCTGAACGTAAAATTAATACTTATTCCAGACTTTTCCGTATAAAATCGATCGAATCAAACCATACGGAATCTCAAGCCGATGTTGCTATAATAAAATGATTTGTTTTAATGGCTTGCTACATTGGTCTCTCGTCGCGAGAAAAAAAGGGTTAAAGTACCTTTTTCGAGTTTACTTGAGCTAAGGGTCGTGTTAGGTATTAAAATGACATTAGAATTGTAGATACATTTCGACAAATGGTGATACCTCGCATTCTCGTGCTTGTCACGGTAGCCCTGGAGGTCTCGATAGAGTCAAAAGCATTCTCATAGTCCACAAACGCAAGACAAAGTGGCCGATTATACTCCTCAGACTTCAGTTTAATTTGTCGCAATGTGTGGATAAAATAGAATAGAATAGAATGCTCTTTATTATGAACACTATAAAAATTACAGACATAAATGTGTAAAATTTACATAGGGTGACACAATGGGCGGTCTTATCGCCCATTGTGTCATTGTTGTCAGGATGTATTCTATGGTGCTGTATTCTCATCAAAAGCCGGCCTGCTCCGGTGGCTGAAACTCGTCGAGTCTTCGCGCTAAACGATTCCTGGCGACGCATGAAAACCACTTATATTCGTGGCTAAACTAAGATGAAATGGGTGTGTAATTTTTTAAAAGGGCGTAGAGTGTTAATCTTTAATTTTCTAACCATGGTAATACAAAATAGGCAAGTACGTCCATGATTGTAACAGCCCTATATTAGATCTCATAATCACGTTCGTATTTCCGAAGATACACGATGATTTCCGAAGCGCGTACTTTTGCTTGGACATCTGTGCGTACGTTACCAACGTTGGTAAAGTAGCTAAATTATTAATAAATAAGTCGATTATAATAGTAGTTTGAAATCGGTTTACAATATTTCGGTAAGTAATATAATATTAGGTTTAATCATTTATTAGTTTACCAAACCTAAGTCCAACAATAGTGTAGTTCACCCTAACTGAATCAGTTTGACAGTGTGAGCGGGGTACCATGGCGCAGGGAAGTGTGAGCAAAATAAGAATTTGAGCTGATTCCAGCACTTTATTTTACCATTTTTTCTCACAAGTGACATACTAATTAGGCAAACCAAATCATAGCAAAATACTTTATGCATGCCTTAGTTTCTGACATAAATCAAGACAAAGGTAGGCTTTGCATGAACGGTTGTGTAACCGCAAATTAGCAAGAACTACCACCTGTGGTCCCAGTATAATTGGGTAAAACTGACATTGCCAAACTGAACTTTAACATAAGGCAGTAAGGAATTGTGTGTGTCATTTGAAGAGAGATCCCTAAGTACTGCCTCTGTTTTGTTCATTTACATTAAGTAGTTAGTAATATGGAATAAGTGACTTTATTTTTCTTTTTCTTTTTTGGGAAATCATCAAATGATCTCTCCCGCTCTGGGCGGAGCGGGAGAGCGTGTCAGACTCTTACTGACTAAAACCCACCCGTGTTCCTTCAGTTGCCTGTGCGCAAGGGCCACGGTAACTCTTTCGAACAATTCGCGACCCCGGCAGGCATCGGCCCTATCGGACCCTGACAATGGTGCTGACATCTCTTTGAGGCGCGCGTGGAACACGACGCGCCATTGACCCGGGCCTGGTCCTTACTGGACGGCGAGCTGCCCATTGCTCGCCGTCCGCAAGCCCGCGCCTACGGTGGCCGGGAATCGGCTATCGACTCCTGATGTAATGAGCGACTGAGTGCTTGTTATGTCAAAGTGGGAGTGGATTATTGGTAATGAGCCTAAGAGGGCGCAATCACCCAGAAAAAAATCAAGTTTCACCCGTGCCGCCTTGCCTGTCCCACTCATCAAACACGACGAAAACAAAACAGTATCCCTTCCCGCCAGCAGAAACTTTTCGCCCAGCGTATCAGGCATTTGAATCTTCTGTAGTAAGTATAAGGCCTGAATTCCTCCTACGCTGATGTCGGTCGCGTACAGTCGTAGCAACGTACGCGCCGCTGACGTCAGCGTCGCAGTGTGGTGCTATATCGAAAACAATGTATATTCGTACGCGCGACCGACGTACGCGACCGACATCAGAAAATAAGGAATGCAGGCCTAAGATGATTCCATTGATGAAAAAACTGTGCACAGTATGCGCGATATACAATAGGGTTCGTATGTTGCGTTTTTGTTGTTGTTTGTTTGTGGCGTTGTAGTGCGTCAGGGATATTTGCGGATAAATAATTGTAATGGTTTTGCCACTATTATTAGAAATAGATGAGCATCCCTGAGGACGCGTGTTCGCGGCGGCACCAACAGTGTTCTCAGTGTATTCCCCGATGTTGCGGAGGTGGATGCAGCTCCACGCTGAATTTTAATTGTATATGTTAATCTGTGTCTGTAACCTACTAACACTGGAAGTTAAGTAAAATTGTTATCTACTAACCCTATCCCTATCCTGTCTGAAATAAAAGTTCTCAATTTTTTGCTCTTCAACCTGGCAAAAAATCTTGAAAAAAAAACAAATAAGTCTGTTGCTGTGAAATTCCAGATGGGAAAACCCTTTGCCCAACCCGGGAATTGAATCCAGGACCTCATGCTCAGCAGTAGCACTTCCCACCACTAGATCAACGAGTCAGTTGTATAATAGTAACCGCCTCAACAAAATACCTGGACCATAGATTTTTTAATATTTTAATGACCTGCACCCTAATTGCGTAACACACTATAAATCACAATCTGAATCATATGTTCGAAAAATTTGTCTACTCCACAAGGTAAATAACGCAATGAATGCTGTTGGACTGTCAAAATGAAAGCCATTCCTATTGTAAGTGTGTTACGCAATTACCCCGCAGGACCAACTTTTACTGATAATTTAATACACAATATATTACACCGTGTTATTGCATTTTTGTTGAACAGTTGGACAGAATGTTATTTGGGCAAGTTGTAATGGCAAAATGAAAACCTGCTTTTCACAATATGCTAGAGCCGAATTTTGATCCCTGAAGAAGGAATTAATTTATTAATAAAAAAATGCCAGTTTAATCCAACTTTAATAAAGGTTCCAAAATAATGTCGGACTTACTTTTCTAAAGAAAACCGATTAAAAGAAATAGAAAAGAAACAAAGAAAATATGTTTATTTGTGGTAAACAAGACGCAGAGAAAAACACACAAACAAAAAAAAGAACGAGTTGGGTAAAAAATATGCGTCACATCCACGCAAAATGGCAATCGCTCAGTGCAGTGTGATTGCAGTTACGATACTAGAATTTCTACGAACGGAGCCGAGACCGCACGCTAGTCAATAAATATTTTATAGCCCGTTTACAGCCACAGTTTGAGAGTAGGTGTTTACTACTAAATGGAAACATTATTACACTGCTAAAGATATTTTTAAATGCCTGGTTGACGGACTTTTTATCATTATTGTTGAAGCAATTTTAATGGGTAAGTAGTGTTGTAGTGTTTTTGGTGTTTATGGATAAGTAGAGGTTTTCTGTGATATGAAGATTTCTGTTTTCTGGTAATGTGCAGTGCATGTCATATCTTACGTGATTTTTTTCTATTGGTTGTGTAGCGGCGTCTACAACGCCACACGCGAGCTACGCGTCACATTGACGTCACGCAAAATCGTGCATCGCGCAAGCAGAGTTTACCGCGCAACTAGCATATATATAAGGTCCCGACATGAATCGTCGGACAGTTGCCCACCAGACACGACTTCTTTCTGGTCGGAGGATCCTCCCTTTTCTATGGAGGTATTAGTGACCCCACACCCCGTTTCTTATACCACCCCCACTAACACCACCCCACCACCACCTTACCACCTTTATATCTAGTTGTTATTAATTTTGAATTGCAACACAGAAGCCAACATGGGATTTGTCAGCAGACTCTTTGATTAGAGATTTGATCAAGCATTCCGAAACGGAGGAAAAGCAAGATGGGAACGCACGAATACATATCAAGCTATACATTTCCAGTATAAGCTGACTTCTCATTGTACTAAAGGCCTATACAATGCGAGGTCAGCTAAAACTGGAAATGTATAGCTTGATATGTAGCCGTGTGTAACTAACTATGTATTTGGTAGTTGTGTTAGTTACCTATTATTGGATTTATATTAGTTCCAACTACAACATAACTATCACTACTAAATACATACATAATATTATAAAATAAAGTCCCCCACCGCGTCTGCCTGTCCGTCTGTTACGCGATAAACTCAAAAACTACCAAGCGGATTTTCATACGGTTCTCACTAATGGACGGAGTGATTCATGAGAAAGGTTTAGGTGTATCATATATTAAAGTTTTGTATAAATTGGCTGAAATATGAAAATGATAGTTGAAGAAAACTGGACAAATCCTGCCGTTTGAGAGCTATCTTGGCGTGCGCTGCAGAAACCGATAGATGTACACATAAATAATGTATAGTGGGATTGTTACTCATAAATAGGTCTAAAATCAAATGAGCGACAGCACATGTCTACCATTCAGGCGAACGCCGTTATTGGCAAAACTTTGTCCGTCGCATTACGTAAATTTAGTCAAATAATTTAAAAGTTTACAAATCGCGACAGTGCACGTGTCGCTGCTACGTTTTAAAAAAACCTAATCATCATCTTGCAGGATTGGAACTAAAATACATTAAAAATTCTCCAAGTAGGATGAACATCAGTTACATTTTAATTTACCCCACATGCTCGACGCAACAGGCTGATACGACATTACGTCTGAAAAAAAAGTAGGTATATATATGCTCTACTACCCGTGCGAAGCCCTGGTCGCTTGTTAAAACTATAAAATAAAACTTCTGAATATGGAAGACAGTTATGGTGTTTTCTGCCATATCGAAAAACAAGCATGACAAAATCTTTGCTGTACTCGTATAGTGAAACAGAAGACCTAATTTATTAACATTATACGTTTGATATATCAAGGTAAGACAGGTGTTAAAGCTATTAATCTCTCAGCAAGACCCACAGTTATTACGTATCGTGGCTACTTAAATACCTAACCTTTGAAAATCACGTCCATGACAGCTATACAGGCTGTCCCGAAAATAATGGATCAAACTTAACGGGTAGGTAGCTCACTTGATTTCCAACAACTAATTTGAATAGTTTAAAAAAAAACCGCTACGGTATACATTTTTTATTGAAGACATAATTTTTCTCGAATTTCACTATTTTCTGTACCAGAATTCAGTTTTTTTATGCTATCGCTGCAAATGATAACATTTTTAGGTATAATTTTTGTTAAACATTTCTGAATAGCTTACTAATGTAATAAGATACCATTTTTGTAAATAATGTTTTATTTGACATAGAAAAAAACCTTGAATTGAAAAGTTTTTTTTTTACCGTGGAAAGATGAAAATTAAAAAAAAAAGAAAACTTTTCAAATTAGTTGTTGGAAATCAGGTAAGCTGCCTAACCGTTACGTTTGATCCATTAATTACATGACGCCCTGTATAACTTTGTAATAAATAATAAAACGTTGAATGACGGTTTCACAATAGGCCCTTCATTTGGTAAGATTGCAATGTAAATTTTAAGATATCTGTAGGTACTAAGATGGGGTGGTTGATAATTATTAATATTCGGGGAGCGTTAGTTAGGACCCATTTGAATGCAAATTGGTGAAGGATCTCGCCTTAGGGCTGGACTGGGGATGTAGACCGGCGATTTCCAGTTGTTTCGAAAAGATGATCGAATTTGACGTGATCATCGGAGACTTCGTTCACATAGTGCTTAAACAGCTCTCATGCGTAAGAGTGTATTCTGCATGGCCCCAAAATGATACAACAAGGTACCAAAGGCATATATTTGTTTCGGCCTTTCTTCTCAGAGTAGTCAGATTGAAACGCTGACCTCATCTAAGTTCTAAAATATGATTGACGTGTAAAAGTGTTTGTACAAACTTACTTAAAGAAATAAGATCATTTTTCATTTAAAAAGATTTGAATATTAATAGTTTTAATAAAAGGACGAAGAAACTTTTAATAAATAAATGCTATTATAATGTTGCCGATTATTTAAATGATATACTTTACAAGTTTTTATTATTGTTTTTATTAATTTAACGTAACTTTATGATTATTACTTTGAATAATATTATTATTGTATTTGTACGCCTTTCTAATCATTCCAAATTACTGTAAACCTACACGTGTTTTTGATAAATAAAAAGATATCTTATCTTATCTTTGTTGTTCAGGTGGACGATAAAATGCTAGGAAAAAATCAGCATGTCACCCAATTTCATAGGAGATAATTGATCGTCATCATCACCATCCACAGTCCGACTTCACCCACAGCCCACAGCTGAGCATGAGCCTCTATCTCCGTGTGCCCATTCCCAATACATAAATTACAATCCACAAATTCGTAAGTTATAATATAATAGACGTAAGAAGACAGACCTATTCCATTAGATAGTACGGTGAATGGTGAGAACGTTTTAGGCCTAACTTGTAGACTGAATTTGTAGACCATTCTATGTTGTGATAAGTACCTGTTACTTGTTGAAAGGTACTGTCCTCCTGTACCAATTAACACTAATTTGAAAACATTGTAAATGCCAATTATTTTTAAAAAGAGTAACCGTGGAGTTTCTTGCCG
The DNA here is from genome assembly GCA_917490735.1 of Dryobotodes eremita. Classification (NCBI taxonomy): domain Eukaryota; kingdom Metazoa; phylum Arthropoda; class Insecta; order Lepidoptera; family Noctuidae; genus Dryobotodes; species Dryobotodes eremita. Next base: position 19,361,022 of record OU823264.1, on the reverse strand, counting down.
GATCTTCTGCATAGAAAACAACCAATTAGAACCGTGCACCTAGCTTCTGACGTTTCATAAGTGCCCATGTAGGTTTATGTGAAATAAAATATTTTGATTTTGGTTTTGAAGTCATTCATTCAACTTTACGAGCAAATCCTATACATTTCGGGCGGAATTTTATGCCTTCCGCCTCAGAAAAATTGATTTTTTTCGATTTATTTAAAAATACTTTTTTCTAAGAAACTAAAGAAACTACAGCATTTTTCGCTACGAAATGATCATGTGCAATTTGTTTTCATGTGTATGTGTGTGTTTTGCTTTTGTGTGAGTGTGTGTGTTTTTTGTTTGTTTGTTTTGGGTGTTTGTGTGTGTGTATGTGTGTTTTATAGAGCCAAACTAATCCGAAAAATTTGATCGAGGTCACTTTGGGACGTATTTTCTATTTATTTTTTAAATTGGGGCCAACCACTACAACAATTATTTTGGGCATATTTTCAAATTTTCAATAATCGGAAAATCACAATTTAGGAAAATTACAATTAATTTAACAACAACAAATTTAAAAATAATAATAATTTGTTAATTATTATTATTTTTAAATTTGTTGTTGTTAATCAAAATAAAAAATAATTTGAATCTATTTAATTTTATTTAATTTATCTAGTGGCCCTAACTATCGGGTCCGATAAAAAAAAAAAACAGAAAATCCAAATAACACTTCTTCTACATTCCAAGAGCCTGTAGCGGCATCTATAATGCCACATGCGAGCTACGCGTCCCACCGACGTCACGCAAAATCATGCATCGCATAAGCAGAGTTTACCTCGCAACTAGCATATACAGCCTGACTTTGAAAACATGCGACAAAATTTAAGGTGGTGTTCTACCCATCAATATGAACAACTTTTACTAAGGGACCAACTTAGAATTCACAAAAAAAAAAACGATTTTCCTGTATAAAGGTACATACCCGATTGGACCATTTTGTTTAAGTAGGTCGAATTCTTTTTTGAGAATTCTAAGTTGGTCCCATAGTAAAAGTTGTTCATATTGATGGGTAGAACACCACCTTAAATTTTGTCGCATGTTTTCAAAGTCAACCTGTATAAAACGCCCCGACATCAATTATCGGGCAGTTGCCCACCAGACACAAAGCGCGTCCGGTCGGAGAATCCTCCCTTTTCTATAGAGGATGAGTGAACTTTACACCCTGCTCTTCATATCTCTATAAGCCTAATGAAAACTACTACTTAGTGCGACAAAAAAGTCGCCTGTCTAATCAAGAAATCTTTCTTCATCGCTACGCTGACATAATTTTGATGAATCTCTAAATGTAAATGAGGCATTTTGTCTGTTGAGTGCCTTAGACCCTAGTACGGATATGAAAGATATCAAAATTAACAACTAAGGTGTAGCAGAGGGTACTCCCCTACCTGTGTTTGACGATCATTTTGGTAGGGAGGCACTTATTTGTACCTGACCTTAATTCAAGACACGCGTACTATGTTCAGGACAAGGGTTAGAACATGATTTCACACGATCTCTTTTGATACTGAAAGCATGCTATAGCATTATGTAACCGTTGTAATAATACCTATACAATGACGGTGCAGATGCAGATCAATGCCTTGTATACACGAATCAATCAATCTGCCTAACTATTTCCCAACTATGTTGGGGTCAGCTGCGAGTCTAACCGGATGCAGCTGAATACCAGCATTTTACATGAAGTGACCGGCTATCTGACCTCCACAACACAGTTACTGGGTACACGCTATCCCTTGGTAAGACTGGTTGTCAAACTTTTGGAGTTCTGACTACCCATAATGACTGTTAAAGATGTACGATTAACAGCAGGAACCAACGGCTTAACGTGCATTCCGAGGCACGGAGGGGTCTCAGTATGTAAAGATGGTCACCAATCCACGGACCGACTGCGGCAAGCGTAACTTAATCTGATCGATTGACCCGTGCTGCTGTTATTACTTAGCCACAAGCCCCTCTTAGCGACGAGCCCCTCTTAGCCACGAGCCTCTCTTAGCCACGAGGCCCTTCACGAATATGGAATAATTTTTCAGGACCTTTTTAATTAATTGCCCTTACTTCATACTCGTAAAAAATACCTAGGTACAAAATACATCTGCGGAGTTTTGCCAATTAATTTAAAAAACCCTGTTTGAGAATGTATTAGAATCGGAAAATAATATTTAGTATGTATTTTAAAATACTCAGTAATTTTTTTATTTACTGTGAAAATTAAAACAACCAAAAGAATTCATCCGACAGTGAATAAGAAAATAACTGAGTATTTAAACAATGATCCTTGTAAAGTTAGAGTAAAGACCAAGTTTTCATGAATCATTGTTTAATTATTTCCAAAGTTTCAAACTGGACTTGTGTTCGTGAGTTTACTTTTTAATTATTTGTCTTTCTAAAAGAGTTCTTCACTCCATTCTTCCATAGTTTCATTAAATTCTAGGCCTTAATTTGTCAATTGTGGACCGTTCATTGTTCGCAATTTGATTATTTTGTTCAAATTTAGCTTTTCAAATAGGATTGGAATCATCAGATGTGAGTGGAAACGCCGGGAGGGGACGCCCTAGGAACACATGTAGTGACCTTATTGGTGATGTTCTTCAGAAAGGTCAGGTGCGTAGTACTCACAACCGGCGTGCGTGTATGAACGTAAACGAGGCAATAGGAGTATGTAAGGTTCGTAGCAGGTGGCGTTCTGTAGTTTCTGCCTACCCCCATGGGAAGAAGGCGTGAGTTTATGTATGTATATGTGTGTAAATATTTGAATCATCAATGTCGTGGTGTATGTATTTTTGAATCCTCCCTTCACCTAGTTTTCTAGGATTTTATAAGTATTTTTAACAAGGCCACTTTACCCTGGATGCAGTTTTTGATTTCAGTCTTCTAATATCAATCAACCTGCCTTTCATAACTACGTTGGGGTCGGCTTCCATTCCAACTGGATGCAGCTGAATATCATTATTATACATGCAACGACTGACTATCTGACCTCCACAATCCAGTTACTTGATAACACGCTACCCCTTCGTAGGTCTGGTTGATAACATGCTACCCCTTCGTAGGACTGGTTGATAACATGCTACCCCTTCGTAGGACTGGTTGATAACATGCTACCCCTTCGTAGGACTGGTTGTCAGACTTGGGCTTCTGACTACCCGTAACAACTGCTAAAGATCTACAAATGACGGCCGGGACCGACAACCGTGCTTTCCGAGCCACGGAGGGTCTCGATGTGTAATGGATGGTCAGTTGGTCACCCATCCACGGACCATCCTCAGCAAGCGTAGCTTAACCTTCGATCGACTAGTGTGGCTATTATTATTTAGCCCATGCATTTGATGAAGGTCTTCCCATACTTTAAAAATAAAGCATAATTACTCATTAGTCAAGAAACAAGTAACTCCTTTGTGTAACTTCAAAACTATCACTCTTGTATGACAGAAGAAAAAAAATTCTCTCGCGTCAAAAACCAACAAAGTTAACCTGTCAAACCAAATATAAAGATTTGAAAAATGTAAATTAAATGAGTTTCAAGTCATATTTTGATATGAAGTTTGATAAAAACCGAACAAAATGAAGTTCATGGACAAATTGCCGACAGTCATAAGCTGTTGCTTTTGCTGTTTCCTTAGGGCTGGCTGTGTGTTGATAGCCATATTTTCATTCGTACGTACCTTACTCATTTTCCTGTAATATAGAATTATATATATTTAGATATAAAGTCCAGTTACATGACTGGCTAAAAAATTTCATAATTCTTTATTAACAAACATCGAAGACAATATTTTAGTACATAATTTAAAAGCTAACAGTCGTAAATTAATAATACTAATAAAACGAGGTAATGCTGCCAGCCTTTCGGGCACTTTTCCGGTTGACAGCGATGCGGACAACTTTTTTGATAGCCTGTAATTGTCCGACCCTCCTGTAAAAAAAAAATATACAGAAGCAAATTCGTATGAGCTTTTTGATGTACCAAGTAATTCAAAAAAAAAAAGTTCCAATGCTTCCCAATTTACTTAATTATTTTCTATTATTACTGGTTGTAAAATGCAAGCGAATGCGATCTAATATACAATCAGAATGGTTTTATGACTCATGATATTCTTAATTTGTGTGAGGCACTCAAATAGTTGTGACATTTTTGATTTCTTCACCAAAAAGAAAAAAAAAAATTGAAGATGGCTCCAATCTATCGCGTTTTGGTTTAACACTAGGGAGAGGCCTTCTCTGAATTGTGACAAACCACCCGTTGCCTGATTCAATCTACCCCAGCTGGCGTTTAGGTCTTCAAAATTGTCAGCACAGCAGCACACATGGTTGAAAGATATTCATCTCTTTTTTCTCTTGTACCCTTGATTCATAATATACAGCTTCTTTTAACACCTTTCAAACTCTTTGGTGAACATTTTCAATTCTTTTTACAGATAGTCGGCGTATTGTTTGCCCCAAATGTAAGCCAGACGCCTGGCTTCTGGGATATGAACACGGTGCTCTCAAATTATAGTGACTTGACCGAAATGGTGGCGCAGGTGACGCTGGGCGTAGCCTCCATCATGCTTTGTATTGCTAGCGCCTTGCTACTTATCGGTTCTTGCTGTGTAAGAAAAAATTACAAGTTTTTAAAGCGTGGATTCTGAAAGCTGGCAATGGCGAAAATAGCTGTCAAATATTTCGCTATTTTGATTAATTTATCAATATTACTACTCCTACTATACTACTATCAATATTATTACTTAAAAAATCAAAATATTTAACAGCTATTTGCGATGTTACCAACTTTCAAAATGCCCCATTTTGTGACTTTGGTTCAATTACCGAACTACTTTCAGTAGTCAGTCTGACATCCAGTCTTACCAAGGGGTATCGTGTTACCCAGTAACTGGGTTGTGCAGGTCAGATAGGCAGTCGCTCTATGTAAAATATTGGTATTTAGCTGGTTTCGGTTAGACTCGAAGCTGGTCCCAACATAATTGAGAAAAGGCTAAGCAGGTGATGATTTTCAGTAGTCAGTTCAGTCACAAGGATAGACGAACTGGCCAAAAGGTGCTACCTCTTATACATATGTACTGCAACATGGTTTCGTTTTATGCGAAAATGATCTGAATGGTTTAATCAGGACTTGCAACTATCATAATAATTACATTCTGTAGGAGAGTATGTTGCGTCATTTTCTCTTTCAATGTGTTGAAAAACTATCTTCATTTTATTTAGAGTCTGTCTATTTTAAATTTGCCGACCAAGAAGTGCTGATTTTCAGCCCATCGACTGAATAAAAATCTTGAAATCCATTTATTAATTGATCGACAGACATCGCACAGTCTTATTTGCTGGGTCTAAAAACGTGAAATTTTGCACAGGAGTTCCTTTTGTAACGAAAGTGAGCATTAAGGAGTTCCTTTTGTAATGAAAGTGAGCATTAAGGAGTTCCTTTTGTAATGAAAGGGCCCTTTAAGGAGTTCCTTTTGTAACGAAAGTGAGCATTATGGAAGAATTTTTGATTATTCATTCCCTAAAGGGGTTAAATAGAGGATAAAAGTTTGTATGGAAGTTCGATATTTTTGCCGCTGGGAAAGCCCATCGGGTAAACGGCTTGTTCTCAATAAATATTTTGTATAACATTTTTTTTTCCAGAATATACCGGTGCTGATAGAAATATACCAGTGGGTTGCAATAGTATACAGTGCCACTCTGGTGCTGCTGTTTTTCATTCTAGCCATCTTCTGCTTTTTCGTTCACGCTAACTGCATTGTGGCCGGTAGTGTGTTGTGTGGCTTAATCGTGGTCATTATTTTGTGTGAGTTCTCCTTTATATCTTATTTTTTTAAATTTTCTCCTTTTCTTGTAACTCGCACAAAGACATAGCTTGTGGAAAAACATTAATTGGATGCGGTAAACACAGGACTGCTTGGTGAGGGCCATGTCTAGCAGTAGACGTTTTTAATTAAAACGATGACGATATAATTAAAGTTTAATCAGTTAGAGAGTAGCAGAGATGCCTGCTCAACATGCACCGCACGAAAATTAAGGCCCGCTTGCACCACAATTCACTAAATAAATACTTATGTTCAGCATTAAACGAATTTAAAAGATTGTTCCGTTTCTGTCTATCGTTTGAATAAGACAGAGACAGAATTATGTTTTAAATATGACTAGCTTCCGCCCGCGGCTTCACCCGCGGCTTCGCCCGAGTGGTATGTTGATAAAAAGTAGCACATATCCTTTCCCAGGGTTCAAAGTACCCCCAAATCAAATTTCATTAAAATCGGTCCAGCCGTTTCGGAGATTAACCGGAACGAATAGACAAACAGGTTGACAGCCAATAATAAAAAAAATAAGATTTTTTGTTACAAGTACCGTATTATATTATTAGTACTTTATATTAGTATTATTTTTTGTTATAAGTTCATACCATTTAGAAAAATCTGTAATTTTGACATTAAAAACAGACACTTCAATTTTATTTATTTGTATGTTTGTATAGATTCGCAAAACAATTTTTTAAGAGATTTGTAGTGCAAGCGAGTCTTAAGTATCATCTCAGGCTATTTGTATACCAATAATGCACGTATTTTCTGCCTCAATAACGTCAAAACTCTGAAAGAGATGATTCGAGGCAGCTTTCAGTTCAAGATGTGGACAAAGTTGATCGAAAGTTAAGCTAAGCTTGTCGCGGTTGGCTCGGGATGGGTAACCATTCATTACCTATCAAGACCGTTCCGTGCCCTCGTAGACCTTTAACAGTCGTTGCGTGAAGTCAGAAGCCCAAAAGTCTGACAACCAGTCTTACGAAGGGTATCATGATACCCAGTAACTGGGTTGTGGAGGTCAGATAGGCGGTCACTTCATGTAAAATGCTGGTATTCAGCTGCATCCGGTTAGACTGGAAGCTGACCCCAACACGGTTGGGACAAGGATAGGCAGAATCGCAGTAGAACTGCAGTGTAAATTCAATGATAAGGTTATATTCTAGATTATTTAATACCATTTTATTTACTTTTTCAGTGACTGTGTACTTCTTAATCGTGACGAACAGTCTCAGGATGTCGCTTAAATTCCTCTCAAGTAGTGACATTGTAATCTGAATTTATTTTGACTCCAAATTGGTTTTGAGTGTTATCCGTAACTGTGGAACCATAGTTTGCTTTACGTTGGTCTTGTCAATAAAGCTTGTGAATTTTCTGAAGTTTTTTATTGAAAATAACTCTACAACAACGCAAAAAGAGTATCATGTTTGTGAACGGGCGCCGTATGTTGAGACTTATTTTTATTTTTAATCTTATATTTAGAATTTAATAATATATATTTTTTTAATTTAAAGTTTCTTAATATTTTTTTTACATTATTCTCACATATAGAAGCAGCAAGAATAATGTACCCAGGATTTTCTAAAATCTAGATTTGAAATTGTGTCCTCGGAGTTTCTTGCCCGTTCTTCTCCATAGAGATCTACGTTTTGGAATGGGCAACTAGCTTCAACTTTCTGACTAACTGACCGACTGTTTGACAATTCAAACGTGCCTGTAAATGGTTTAATTGAAATAAATGCTTTGAGTTTGAGTTTTTATAAGATAACAGTACACACGTTTTGGTTGGTAATATGTTATGTATGCTTACTTCCATAGCGTGAGTTTATGATCTATTCCCATCCAATACCAAGAGCTTATACCATTTGGTATTAGTTTATTTCCGAATTTATTTTCTATTCCCAACGAATACCACATTTTTTTAAATAAAAAATCTATTACTAACGAATACCAAAGCGTGACTTTTTGTACAGTCAGCTACACAAAGTTTTATTTAAATTGCGTTTTACCGAAATCTAGGGTAATCTAAATATAGGGTTAGGGTTAATAAGCTGGTCGACGGAGCCCCGCTTCGCGGGGCTCCTATTTCTGTCTAAGGGGTTTAAAGGAACCTAACCAACCGAACCTCGGGATGCCACTGACGTCGACCGTCTAGGGTTAGGATTTTCGGGAACATTTATTATGTTTTCGGAAACTTAGTTCGTCACTCAAAGCATTTTAATTTTACTGAACCTGACTGTATCTGATTTCTTCAAACTTGTTTTGGTACTGGTTTTAAAATGTGGTACTCATTGGGAATAGAAAATAAATTCGGAAATAAACTAATACCAAATGGTATTAGCTCTTGGTATTGGATGGGAATAGAGCGAGTTTTTGGAAGTATGACAACCCTAATTGACTATTTTACACTACTTGTGGGTGACTCGCATTATATTTGCAATATTTACCTACTTAACACATTACCTGCATAGCTAGGATTATGGGTATCACACCTTATGTGTAATCGCAAATGTAGATTTTAAGTTGCGATAGATTTGTTGATCATAGAATATTGGTCACCCTAATAAAAAATGTCATACGATTTTTTTATTTTTTATTTATTTAGTTCAATGCTCATACGTGTATGTCGATAAAAACGAATAAGTTCCCACGTATATGAGTTTAAAAAACTATAAACTTTTTTGGACTCATGCCCCATGGGCATGCACGTACGATATGAGACTCAAAATGCACCATCGATGGGTCATGCACTGTTAACGTGTTAATATATTTACATGCACTAAACTAACGAACACAAACACACAATACACTTAACAATATAAGCATAAAACACAAAACAATAATTAATAGCATTCATTTATCCGTACGGTTCATCCAACTTTCACATAAAATAGTAGGTACCACGCTACAAGTTTACTGTGGCGCGTGGCTGAAATCAGAACTAACGTCGCCATCTTGTTTTGACAACTGTTTACCAACAACGGGCCCCTGTTAATGTAATTTAGGCGCCAAAATATCCTTGTATCATTTTACATTAGATGATGGCCTGATTTACACGGTGCGATTTAATTGCCCGTGGCATACCATAACTTGAAGCGACAATAAAAGTTTCATAAGTGTTTAGACAATGCTTCAATTTTATTGTATGCCACAGACAAGAAACTTGCATCTGGTAATCGTGTAAACAGCGACGTTGCATGTCGTGTGACGCATCCGCACACGCATTCGTAACTTGCCGATCGCTAGATGCAATCTGTTTTACGCTGGGCGCACGCTTGGTTACGCTAAACTCGCGATCAAAATACAGGGGCAAGTTAAATTAGCTAACGAAACTCCGTAGACGTGATGGGTATAAATAATAATAATTGAAACTATGTTGTGAACAGACGTGTCGAAGATTTTATTAAAATAAATAAATAAACACTTGCTGAATCGTGACCTAGTTTTACCAAATAGCCGGTAGTAAAGCAAACTGTGTCATACGTAGGCATGATACGTGTAAAATCGTTTATGTGAAAATGTGTATAAGTGATATAAAGTAAATATCTTGTATCACAATGGAAACCAGTCCATTCAACCGGGGTGGCAGATGTGTTCGGAGCCCACCTCCTACACCTGTGCCTTGTGCCTCACCCGCACCTGCAGGTGCACCTGCACCCGAGCCCGCACCCGCACGTGATCCTCAATCGCCCAGCAAAAGAGAAGAGGGCAAGATGGAAGTCATACCAACGCCGGAAATCCAGAACTGGATGTCGTCCATTGAGCAGTGCCTTAATGACGTGTGCTCTATTTCATCAGAGGGCAAATTAAACATGGAGCAAAAACTGCGTATTAGTACCCTATGCCGGAAAGTTAGTCACGGCACATCCCAGATGGCCGTTCATTATCAGTCTCTTAAGATGAGAGCCCTCCAGACCCACTCCACCGTCCAAACACTCGAAGACCAAATTGATCTGTCGCAGCAACTGCAAGACCTTAGGCTGTCAATCAGAGCTTCAGTTAAACCAGTTACGGGAACTTCCTTTTCTGACATGGTTAAAAAAGGTACCAACAATTTTATACAGCCGATAAATTTAAGCTCAGTGGCCATATACCCTAACGACAAATTGAAGTCGAGTGAGGAGACAAAAACACTTGTCCAAAAAATTATATGCCCTGAGCAAATGAAACTTCAGGTAAGAGGACTTCGTAAGACAAAAAATGGCGTTGTCATTATCAGCACTGAAACAAAGGACGATATTGAGAAGGTGAAAAAATCGATGCAGCTATCAAATTCAGGCCTTACAGTAGACGAGCCCCCAAAAAGGAAGCCTAGAGTAGTAGTTATCGGAGTGCCCTCATCCATGCAAGAGATGGAAGTTTTCACTTGTTTGTTCCACCAGAATCTAGCCGAGACCCTTCAGGGTTGCAGCCTCGAGACCTTTTTACGCTCCATTAAGTTAAGCCAGAAGTCAGGTAAGAAGGACGCTGTAACTTGCAATTATATAATAGAAGTATCTGCAGACATACGTAAAGTCCTGATATCTAAAGACAGAGTGTTTGTAAATTGGTCGTCATGCCCTGTGAGAGACTTTACTCTAGTCACACGCTGTTATAAGTGCCAGCAGTACGGACATGCGGCCAAATCTTGTCGGGAGACTACCTATACCTGTGGCCACTGTGGTGATCAGGGTCACTCCATCAAGGAATGCACAAAGAAGGCTGAGGAACCAAAATGCGCTACTTGCTTGCACTTTTTCAAAAAAACGATTTCAAAAAAAGAAATCCACATCATTAGCTATTTACTCTCTTATGAAGGCAGTACTCTCAAATATTAATAATAATCATCTGACTACGGGACTTTTTTTTGATTTATCAAAAGCCTTCGATTTTGTGTCGCACAGCATATTGTTGGATAAACTAGAGACTATTGGGATTAGAGGTCCTGCACTTGAATGGATATCATCTTATTTAGGCAATAGACAGCAACGTGTCATTATTAGTAAAATTAACAGTAATAGAGATATGATACCATACTCATCATAATATAAGCAAAATAAATGTGGCGTTCCGCAAGGAAGCGTGCTTGGTCCAATATTGTTTCTTTTATATATTAATGACATCATAAAAATAACCAATCATAAATGCATATTATTTGCCGACGATATATCAATCATAGTGACATCAGATAAAAAGAAAAACAAGACTGACCATGAGTTTGACATAAATAATACAATAGACAAATTACTGCTTTGGCTTGACATGAATAATTTAAAAATAAATTTAGATAAATCTGTTTACATTCAATTTAATAAATCAAATAATAATAAAAACAATATAAAACTTAACATTAATAAAATCGAAGAGGCAACCCATACAAGGTTTTTAGGCGTAATAATAGACAAAGATTTTAACTGTAAAGAACATGTAGATAATGTAAGCACTCGAATCAATAAATTTGTATACGCACTGAAGCAAGTTAAAAACGTAACTAACATAAAAACTGCAATTATGTCATACTACGCCTATGTTGAGTCGCTACTGCGATATGGTCTCGTAATGTGGGGTAATGGTACCAATATGGATAGAGCATTTATCGCACAAAAAAAGTGCATCAGAGCAATAAGTGGTATTAAACCTGATGACTCATGTAGACCAATGTTCAAGAGGTTTGGTCTGCTACCTCTACCATGTCTGTATTTAAATGAGGTGTGTATATTTGTAGTTAACAACAAACATTTATTTAAATCAGCAAATGATGTAAATCCCAGAAACAGACGAGATCCTCATAAACTGGTATTAAGTGATTTGCCAAGACTTGCGAAATACAACAAAAACTGCCTTGCAATGTGCGTACGTATTTATAACAAATTACCAAGTCGCCTTAAAATATTGAACTCGAGAAAATTTAAGACAGAATTACACAAGTGGCTTATTGAATGTAATTTCTACAGTTTAAAAGATTTTATGGATGTGAGATGTTGATTCCTTTTGTCAAAATATAAATTTTTGCATGCTATGTTATATCTTAGCGAAACATGTTGAGCTACTGTAATAATATTAACATCAATGTATACCATGTTTTACGCAAATAAATGATTTACTTACTTACTTACTTACTTCAAAAAGCCGAGCAATCATAAGACAAGCGCTGCTGACTGTCCAGCGAAAATAATGGCTGAAAAGAGGTACATAAATTCTGTTGATTATGGACGCGCCTAAGAGCGCCGCTAATTACGTATTTTTCTGGTCCTTGTTATTGTTTTTATAGTTATAATTATGATTAATAATTTAATTAATGACATAGATAATTTCTCTGTATCTGAATCCCATATTTGTGACGTTGAACACTGTAAGCAATATCTCTCCTCACACACTAGTCCACTAACCATATTAACCCAAAATATTCGCAGTATTTTTAAGAATTTCGACAATTTTTCCATTTTTCTACAACGTCTAGACATAAACTGTGACGTTATCGTCTTAACAGAATGTTGGCTTTCAAAACAGTATAACATACCACTAATTCCGGGATATAATATGTATAAAAGTAATATAAACTACAATCAGAACGATGGGGTGATAGTTTATGCAAGAAATCATCTAAATGTGTCTGTCGAGGAACCTAATATGCTCGACTGCAATAGATTATTAATTAAAATTGGGTCAGATTTAGCGATACTAGCCTTATATCGACCCCCCTCTTTTAAAAATATAAACAATTTCACAGACTCACTAAACGACACCTTGCAGAACCTATCATCTTTCAAAAATATCATTTTAATTGGAGATATTAACATCAATATTATTCCAGAAAGCGCTGACGCATCTGCTGAGGAATACCTTAACTTATGCGCCTACCATGGTTTGCTTCCCGCGCACACGCTTCCTACACATCAAAGTGGCTCCTGTTTGGACCATATAATACTCAAGTCGAATTTCCCTGCACTAGCCCTTGTAACCAATTCAACAATAACCGATCACAGAGCTACCCTACTTATTTTAAATTGTAAATTACCAAAAGTAGTCACTCGCACCATTTCTAGTCTAAATATAAATAAACTTGAAGAAGACTTACGTAATATCGACTTTGACCCAGTCTATTTTTCCGCTGATACGCAGTTTTGTATGTTGTACCTAATAAAAAATGTACAACATGCAATTCAGAAGAACACGGTCATATCTCGGCTAAATAACAAAAACTACAACATAAAACCATGGATCACGACAGAACTCATTCGCTGTATGAGAAATAGAGATAAATTGCATATGAAAGCCAAATCTAATCCAGATAATTTAATTTTGCAACAGTCGTATAAACGATATCGTAACTTTTGTAATGATCTTCTAAAAAAAGTAAAAAGAAACTACGATAAAACTGCGCTAGAAGAGGCTGGTACTAATAGTAAAAAAATATGGAATTTTATTAAAAGTGTAACGTATAACTCGAAACAATATCAGTCATCTTCAGGTTTATTACAAGCACACTCATCACAGTTAACATCAGCCAATATTGTAAATAATTTTTTTGTTAATGTTGGGAAGTGTTTAGCTGAAAAAGTTCAGGGCCAATCACAATATCTAACAAGCACACCATTTACGTGTAGCACTATTTTATCTTCCTTTGCGTTGCTGGACACTGACGAGACTGAAGTAGAAACAATAATTATGACTTTAAAGGACGACTGTGCGGTTGGCTGGGATAACATTTCAAGTAAAATTATTAAACAGTTCAGGCACATTTTGATACCGCCATTAACTTATATTTTCCAAAAATGTTTATCTAAAGGTATTTTTCCCGAGTGCCTAAAAAAAGCTGTTATTGTCCCTGTTTATAAATCAGGCAGTAAAGATCAAGTGACAAATTATAGACCTATTTCCTTACTGCCTTCTATCTCTAAAATATTAGAAAAAATTATAAATAAAAGACTTTACAAATACTTGGAAGATAAATTAATCTTATCTAACCGGCAGTTTGGATTTAGGCCTAAAATGTCAACAGACGCTGCCGTCCACAATCTGACTGACTATCTAGCACAAGAAATTGATAAAGGTAACCACACAGTAGGAATCTTTCTGGACCTTGCCAAAGCTTTTGACACGGTTTCTATTCCTATTCTGTTGCACAAGCTTGAAGCCATAGGTATCAGAGGCATCCAGCTGAAACTATTTAAGAGCTATCTAGAGGACCGTACCCAATGTGTAAAGATTGGTAATGTTCTCAGCGATGATGTAAAAAACACGTCCTTCGGAGTTCCCCAAGGAAGTATTTTAGGGCCTACACTATTTTTGATATATATAAACGATCTTTGTAATGTAAATCTAAATCATGGACAAATTGTTTCATATGCTGACGACACTGCCCTTCTTTTTTCGGCTGACTCAGAAAAAAATGTCTACAAGTTTGCGCAACACGGATTCAATGTTGTTAACAAATGGCTTCAAAGTAATTTACTAATATTGAATGCAGACAAGACAAATTACATTAAGTTTTCGATGCGCAAGCAAACATCAACTAGTACCACAACATTATATGCTCATTACTGCTCAATGCCCACAGGTAACCAATGTGTTTGTCCCAAAATTAAAATGGCAAATATAACAAAATACCTTGGTGTCATAATAGATGAAACACTTTCGTTCAAACAACATATAGAAGCTTTAAATAATAGAATTCGCAAGTTGATATTTGTTTTTAAAAAGTTACGCTATATTGCTGACCCAAAAATAGTTAGACAAGTTTACTTTGCTCTATGTCAATCGATATTATCTTACTGTATTACTACATGGGGTGGAGCGGGTAAAACAAGGTTACTAACCATCGAGAGAGCTCAGAGGGCGATTCTCAAAGTGTCTACTTTCCGCCCTTTCCTTTTTCCTACCAACCTCCTATACAAATCTTGTGAAGTATTAACAGTTCGGCAACTATTTATAATGGGCATTGTATTAAAACAACACACAGCTCTACCCTACAGCACTGAACATTCTAAAAAAAGACGTAAAGATATAGTCTGCCCGCAAAATACAACAAAACATGCTTTTATATCCAAATTTTACCTGTACCTCGGTCCTCTTCTCTATAATAGACTAAATGCAAAAGCAAACATTTACTCCCTGAACTACACAAATTGTAAGAGAATTCTCAAGGAGGCTCTCCAAAAAATGTCTTACGAAGATACAGAGAATTTATTAACTGTGTTAAAGTAAATATTACCTATACTCACCTACGATAAGTAAATATCAAATTTAGAAACTAAGAGTTAAGCTATTCAACATTAGTATAATTTATTTGTCTATTGTCAACTTTTACATTATTTTATTTATTTTATGACTATTTTGGCACTTTTCGCCTGAAACACAGGATTACCTAGTTCAGGCACGTAAATCTTAGGAATATAATTTACATTTAAGCAAAACTGTGAAATTTTTAATACCTTGTAATTTTATGAATAAATATTATTATTATTATTATATCTAAACATGATATAAAAAAACACACAACAAGATCAAAAATATTGTTGTGTATTGTGTGGAAAATTAAACCTCTGACATCAAGGGGATAATCTTTTCTTTGGTGATTCCGAGTAAGTCTACCCACACGATACATGAAACCAGATACTTGCAAGATTTAGAGACAGTCTTGAATGTATAGGTTGAATTTTGTATAAATCTATATTTTTATATTCTGTCCCGGGGTTTGAATATCCCCATACTGTATTTTAAAGATTTTGTTTGCTACGAGGAGATTTGAGATGGTACGCACGTAGATGTGGGAAAAAATTGTTTGGAACGTTTTTTTCTTGCAAGCATGAAAGTAAAATAAATGCTGTGGAAATGAGTTCCTTGCGAAGCATGTGTGGTATGACTATGAATGACAGGTTGAAGAATGATGTGATAAGGCAACAGTGCGGTTTAAAAGAAGATGTAGTGAAAAAAATTGAAAAGAGTATGCTTAGATAGTTTGGTCATGTTGAGAGGATGAATGAAAGGCGACAAAAAAAAGATATTTACAAGGCAGATGTGAGTGGAAACGCTCTAGGAAGATATATAGTGACCTTATTGGTTATGTTCTTCAGGAAGGTCAGGTGTGTAGTACTCTCAACCGGCGTGCGTGTATGACCAGATGTATGAACGTAAACGAGGTAAAAGGAGTATGTAAGGATCGTAGTAGGTGGCGTTCTGTAGTTTCTGCTTACCCCCATGGGAAGAAGGCGTGAGTTTATGTATGTATGTATTTATTTATTGAAACATGGAAGACTTACAGCTTATAAACTTAATAAAAAGGAAACTATAGTCAACAGGAAGCCTATTATAAGTCTTCGCGTGTAGAATTGGACTGGAAATTTATATTTGAGCATACAGTAGCAATATTTTTTTTTTGTTTTTTGGTTGTGAAATCATCAAATGACCTCTCCCGCTCTGGGCGGAGCGGAAGTATGTGTCAGACTCTTACTGACTAAAACCCACCCGTGTTCCTTCAGTTGCCTGTGCGTCAGGGCCACGGTAACTCTTTCGAACAATCCGCGACCCCGGCAGGCATCGGTCCTATCGGACCCCGTCAATGGTGCTGACATCTCTTTGAGGCGCGCGTGGAGCACGACGCGCCGTCGACCCGGGCCTGGTCCTTACCGAACGGCGAGCTGCCCATTGCTCGCCGTCCGCAAGCCCGCGCCTACGGTGGCCGGGAGTCGGCAATCGACTCCCGACGCCCAGGGTGTCTCCTCCTCCTGCGGCGGCTAGGGGCGCGAGGGCGCAGAGATTGCCTCTCTCTTTCGCGCTCCGCCTCCTCCTTCGCGAGCATTACTGCTTCGCAGAAGGAGGTGACGGCTTCCCATTCCCTCTCGCTCCGTACCATGGCCTGAACCAGGGCCGGACGCGAGAGGTCGCCGCCGCCGATCGCCGCCACGAGGACACGGCGGTGCTCCGCCCAAGCCGGGCAGACCTCCACCGTATGCTCCACCGTGTCCTCCGGTCGATACTCACAATGGTAACACCCGGGCGTTTCCTCCCGCCTTATCCGAAACAAGAACCTCCCGAAACAGCCATGTCCGGTGAGGACCTGCGTCAGGCGGAAGGTGAGGACGCCGTGGCGCCCCTCAAGCCACTCCTCAAAGAGGGGTCTTACCGCCGCAATTGTGGCGTGCCCTGCGCTGGGTTGCGACAGTCGCACTCTCCATGCCGCCATGAGATCCCGCCGGAGCTCTGTCCGCTGTGCCGCGATTACTCGCGGCAGCGGAGTTACGCCCCGGCGTTTCGCCTCCTCGCGCCACTCCCAAACGTGCGCGAGGACCTTTGCCTCCAGATCCCACGGCGGCAATCCGGCAAGGAGGCTCGCCGCCTCGCAGGAGACCATACAGTAGCAATACGTGATACATTGTGTTGTTTAAGAGGTTACATATTTGTCTAAAACTATTTGGTTTACATTATAAGGAGAACAAATTAAGAAGGTAATAATCAAAACTTATGTAACCATAAGTTTTGATTATTACCTTCTTAATTTCAAAAGCGTCTTTGGATAGTTTCTATGCGGTCGATGTACTGATGATAACGTGGGTTCCAAATCTGAGATGCATACTCTAGCTGACTTCTAACAAAAGTGCAGTACAATATTTTTAGTGTTTTAGCATCTAAGAAGCATTTAGAGACACGCATTATCAACCCGAGCAGTTTAGAGGCTTTTTTGACAAAGGCGTCAATTTGAGTGTCAAAAACTAACTTACTATATTGATGGATGACCAAGTCACACACATTATAATTATGCTAAATGATAAATGATTTTATTTCTGTAAGTAGGTTTGTACAAACACTTTTTCACGTCAATAGTATTTTTTAAACTAGATGAGGTCGGCGCCGCGGCGTTTCTTATCTGACTACTCTGAGAAGAAAGGCCGAAACAAACTCAGAGGTCACAGTCTTTTTTAAAGTCCAGACCATGAAGGCCATGTAGATTGGTATCTGAAATTGTCTGTTGAGGAAATAACCAAACAGATTGAGTGGATCTGTCCAGTCAGTGCATGCATTTGTCAGTAACCATGCAGCTCAACTCAGAACTTAAGGAGCTCAAAGATGTTGCTGATTTATTATAATAGGTTTTAAGTATCTTCTTGATAACAATTTGGGTCTATGGTATCGAGTTTGCACCTCCATAGTATTTTTTTCTCTATGTTTAATT
This sequence comes from Dryobotodes eremita, assembly GCA_917490735.1. Classification (NCBI taxonomy): domain Eukaryota; kingdom Metazoa; phylum Arthropoda; class Insecta; order Lepidoptera; family Noctuidae; genus Dryobotodes; species Dryobotodes eremita. The sequence goes on along the minus strand of OU823264.1, from coordinate 19,343,046 downwards.
TATGGTTGCAGAATATGTTCTTTTATTTATGGTATCAATGTCATGGCGTCAGCATCATTTACTAAAATATAGATTTTTTTAATTTTATTTAAATTTTCATCGTAATTACGTTACAATATGTCATATTATTCGTGAAAATAACAGTTTTTGTGTAGAAATGTATCGATAAAGTCACAATCATGTGTGAGATTTTCCCAGAAGTGGATAACTGCTGTGGGGTAGCATCCATTCGAGTCGGGATGATACTAATAGCAGTCCTATCCATAGTGAGTACCCGATTTTCGTAGAATTATCCAAAGGAACGTTAGAAAAAAAAACTAAAAAATATCTGGTGATTAGATTTTTCAATTTTATGTACCAAATTTAAATTATGGCCTGGCCTGTATTGATACTTGTTGGTCGAACGATTTACAATTTCTTGTTAAATTTGATATATTGCCACTAAAGGGCGAGGTTTTAATTTGTTTTGAAGATTTCCGTGTTTAGCGAGATGTCTAAGTAAGTTTTTTTACTATTACTTTTGCTACTTACAATTTCGTTACGGTGCCGTTAGTTTTTTATACCCGTACCTAATCTGTACACAATATAATAATGCTGAAGAGTTTGTCTGTTTGTTTGAACACGCTAATCTCTGGAACCACTAGTCTTTTGCAAAAATCTTTTTGCATTTGGTTTCTGATCTATGTGCTCTCCAGACCTCTGCCTGCCCGTTCTGGGGCATATTATTTTTTAATCAATAACAATTTGAACAAACCATTTATTTCACAGGAAATAAAACCATTATTTTCTAACAAGAAAATGCATTGTTTGTTTAATAATTATTTAATTTCTATTGAAAATGGCATCATTATACAAGTTATACCTGCTTTTGAGTGACTTCATAGTATTCTCATTATTATTATCAATGCAGTTCGTATGTTCGCTAAACCTCAACGAAAAGTTTTTCTTCACAAATAATAATTTATCCTTGGGGCAGAAATGTTATTAAGTTTTGGTGGAAACTTTTATAGTTTGAATACGAGGCTTTTGGCTATTTTGTATGTGTGTATTCCTTAATGTCATTTATTTGTAATGTGTGTTTTGTTTGTGCACAAATAGACTTTTTTTATAAGTAACTAACCACCCGGAAAATTGTATAAACCTAACTTGTGACTTTTGATCCCAGAATATTTAACAAAAGGATCCATGGATAATTAGTAAACCGGATGGCACAGTATGCTAAACAATTTTGCTCAAAACTACAAAATTGTATGTACCAATCTGTACCCGGCGTACAGATTGGTGAAACGTAACACGAAATGTAACACGTTGAAACAAATAAATAGTTATGTCACATTTCATGTTGCATTGCATACATTTGACTGCTTATTTGTGTTACATTTAATGTAACGTTTCACAAATCTGTACCCGGCATAAGGTTGGTACCTACCAAAAATCAATATGGCGGGTGTTGCACGCTTAATCCCAAATTAGAGCGTGTCCTCGACGCACGGTTGCGGTGCGGCACCGCAACCACAACTCTTCGTGTGAACATCGAACTACACAACTTATAATATTATAATGTAAAGTTTACATCCTGCGGGGTAATTCCGTAACACACTAACAGTAGGAATGGCTTTCATTTTGAGTGTTCAACAACATTCATTGAGTTTTTACGTTGTTATGACATCACATGCCATCACATCACATGCCATAACATCTTTCACACAGTCCACCCATCGTTTTTTTGGTCTTCCACTACTCTTTTAGCCATCCACATTCATACTTCAAAGTTTTCTAACGACATTTTCCTCAAACCTCAGCATCACTCACATACCCATACCATGACAACCGATTTTCATACCTTTTATAGGAAAAGAAATTAGTGTTTATTTAAGTACTCATTTCTTATCCTATCCATTCGCGTAACACTACACATCCCTCTTAGCATTCTCATCTCAGCTGCAAGGCATTGAAAGAAAGAAAGAAAATACGTTTATTTGCGGTAAACATGACGCAAAGAAAAACACACAAAAACAAAAAAGAACGAGTTGGGGGAAAATATGCGTCACATCCACAAAAAGAGCAATCGCTCAGCATAATGCTACGACCCTATGCGAGACAGAGCCCCAACGCTGGTTTTCAGCGATAGCTGGCGTTGACCAGCGCAGCATACGAAAATTAAAAATAAACAAAAAATAAGAAATAAAACAAATACACTATACCAAGTTCAAATGTATATAAACATAATATATATAAAGTGGTGATATTCCAGGCAACGATTGCCCTCCATTCATTTCTTTTGTGACCGAACATTCTGATCCATACAAGAAAGCAGGTCCACCCAGTGTAATAGGCTTTTATGTATCAAAATCTTTTAGTTTTTGAAACAGTGGTTCTCTTTTCTAACCCTACCTGAATCTAACTAAGGCTACTAAACCGTCAAATGATCGCTTACTAGAAGCGCAAGCGCCGTTTGCGAGCGCTCAACGGCTTTCACGGTTATATTTATAATCGTTTTGAGTGAATATTTCTTATGAACAATCGTTATTCAAGGGCTAAGCCAGACATACAAGGCTACTTATATGTTCGAAGTATTTAAATATATTTTGATTTAATTAACATGGGGGCAGCGTGAGAGCTCAAACATCTGCTGCAAATTGAACTGTGACATTTGAAATGTCAAATGAAACGGAAGATGCGGTCGAGCGGATTTTATATCTGTTATGTTTTGATAGAATGTTTATATGATATACAAATAATCACGCCTGTATTTCCAAAACAGTTAGGCAGAGGTAAATAGTTCTCCCAACCTGGTTTTGCCAGCTAAGTTCCATGTAATGGCGAAAATACCTAATAACATCATGTCCAACCTGGGAATCGTACTCAGGACTTCATTCTCAGCAGTAAAATTTTTGAACAATGAGACAGTAACAAGAACATACGTTCGGCTCTTCTATGGGAGAAGCGCCAGGTAGCCCGCGAAATTAAAATTTTCTTACGTTTTTTTGCAATTTGCAGGTCAGTGTCAGGTTGTATGTTGAACAAAATATGATTCGCGACCGTAACAAGTGTGTATGTAAAGATGTATAATCATTTAAATCATCAAAACAACCTTCTCAAGTTCATTTAACCCTATTGAATGACTATTTCATGAAATATCAATCGGTTAGTGACCTGCAAATTGCAAAAAACGTAATAAAAATTGAATTTTGCGGGCTACCCTGGAGCTTCTCCCTAACAATAAAATTAAAGGAAGCCACAATAATTCTGCTAACAAAGCAGCCTTTAGTTGTCTGTCGTCTAGACACCAAGCTTTTGTATTTCTTTAAAACTAATTGCTTTAATATCGTTAAAATAACGATACGTTCATGCTTGAAGTGTGAACGTCCTCCTTATACTTTAAGATTAGCCACAAGTTTTTAAGAAAGAAAAAAAAAAGAAAAGAAGAAAAAGAAAATACATTTATTCTCATTTTTTTTTCTTCTTTTTTTTAAGAAAATATTAAAGTTCTATGTTTACGTAAGTCTTATTTTGTACTTTTGAATTAATTAAAAGCTTGTTTTAAATAGGTTTTTACTTACATTTTATTTTGTACTTTGTAGAAGCAGAATTTTAGAATTTGCATAAATATCTATTCTATCCATCACCTTAACCTGAAAGGTACTTGTTAAGACAAATCCAACGAACCCAAACACGCCTTTACACAAGTCATGGTGTGAAGTCAACCGAGTTGCACTACCCAAGTTATGCCATAATTTAGTACGGGCTATCATCATTGGATGCGTATACAAAATTTCGTGCCTGTTGACCGCTGTGGAGAACTCTCGTATGGAGCCAATCCTGGGTCAGCAGACTGGTCATGGTGTTTGAATGCGTACATAAAATTTTGTGTCCGTGCGGTTGACCGTTTAGGAGTTCCTTCGTCTAGAGCCAAGCCTGGGTGTAGCAGCCAGATCATAGTGGACTTTAGAACGGACTATCATAATTAATTGCGTATATAAAGTTTCGTTTTTTTATTGTTCACCGTTAAGCAGTTCCCTAGTTTAGAGCCAATCCTGGGTGCAGCAGCTAGGACATGGTGAAATCAGGTCTTGCATCATGCAAAAATGAATTGTCATCGAAACAGAATCAACATGTAAAATTTGAACTCCGTAAGAATAGAGGAAGTGGTTTTAATTCAACTTGCAAGATTTGACCCATACATACTAACTAACTAACAAGGCAAGTTAAATAAAAGCTTTTAAAAATGATGACAATGACGGGGAGAAAAAGTGACTCTCGGCTTCGTTAAGGCTTCCGCAGACAGGCACGTCGCGACAGTGCGAAGCGATTCTAGTAGAACAATTTCCATGAAGTTTTCAAAGAAATTGTTCTACTAGAGTCGCGTCGCGCCTGTCTGCGGGAGCCCTGAAGCGTCTTTTTACACCTTGTATAACATGTTTGTTGCAGACAACGGGTGCCGTCACTCTCGGCGTGATAGAGCAAAGGAAAAATATCAGTTACGGCTCCGTTATGGGAATGTACAAGAATGTCTCAAATTACACCCGTAAGTGTTTGTTTGCTAATCCATAATTATAATATAACAATATAAATGTGAAAGTAATTATGTCTGTCTGTTTGTGTGTCACCTTTATCATGACTATACCACTGAACAGATCGTTAAAGAAATTGAAAGGTAGGAAGCCTGGCACCAGGTACCAAATCTCCAATACTGCTGAAGGTCTAAGAACGAGCTTCTCTTAAAGATTTAATATATTTTTAGGCTCCTGCTTATAATAGAATAAAATCTTCCACACTTCTCTATCAGTCATCATCTCGGGAGTCACCCCCTTTCTAACCATATCATCTTTCACGCAGTCCACCCATAATTTCTTTGGTCTTCCTCTACTCTTATAGTCATCCACATTCATACGCTGTTTTTCTAAATATGACCTGTTTTTTTATGTATATGGCACATCGACTTTTAGAACGATAATGCCACACAGACTGCCTACTTGGTGTAGTGGTCAACTGCGCCATTGCTGAGCATGAGATCCTGGGTTCGATTCCTAGGTCGGGTAAAATGTTATTGTGTTTTCCATCTGGAATTTCTCAGTAGAAGCCCGGAAGCTGGATTTGTGCGCGGTTGATGGGATTAAGCTCACCCTCTATTACATGGGACTCAAACACACCTGACGAAATTTAAGTGTATTAAAGGTATGTACACCTCTGCCGAGAAAGCAAATTCAAATAAATGATTTTCTCTTCACAAGTAATGACATCATATTATTTAAAAAAAGCTTAAGAACTGCGTGACAATAAGAGAGATTAAGAATACCTGTATAGCAGATCCCAGGGACCCACCACACGGTATGTAAACATAATTAGTTATTTAGTAAATATGAACGGATAGGGCATAACATAAAAATCAATGATAAACTTAACGGTAAAACCAAAATAAAGTGATAAAACAATAAAACAAAAAGAGAAGTGGAAACATGCGTGCAATAACATGTGTGGGGAAATTAGCGGGCTATTTTGGATGTGTAAGTAATTCCTCAGTTCCTTTATAAACTAAATTATGGAGCCATTCAACTAGGAATACTCTTTCAAGCATTTTTTGTGAGGAATGAGGAAAATATCGTGAACAAAGTTTTGAGTACAAATGTAGATGGTAGTGGGTAAAGCCAAAGAAACGATGGATGGACTGTGTGAAAGATGATATGAATAGAAAGGGGGTGACTCCCGAGATGACGACTGATAGAGAAGTGTGGCACAAAAACATATGCGCTGACCCCAAATACATTTGGATAAGCGCAGGAGGATGATAATAGATCGTGGTAATACGATTTATTTTATTCGATTATAAGCAGGAACCTAAAAAGCTTTTTCACAAAAAAAAATAACCGACTTCCAAAAAAACACTAAAAAGTGAAAAAAATAACTTTAATTTCGGAAGTCGGTGACTTCCGAAATTAAAGTTATTTTTCACTTTTTAGTGCCAGGCCAGTCTTCATTGTAGCGTTTAGTGTATCCATAATAAAAAGTAAGTTGTAGTCTCATTTCCTACGAAATGTATGGGAAAAGTTTTTTGCGATTTCTGGCTTTTCTTGTACTCAAACTTCAGTTGGTCCCATAGAGGTTTTGGATCCTTATATGAAACATAATCGATCGGCATAAAAAAAAGATTTTGTGATAATTGCCCATTTTCCTGCTGACTGTCATTTTTTTTTTAATCTGTGAATGCCAATCAAATTTCTCAAAAAGTTAAGGAAAGTCTCATAAGACCGTTTTCCTGTAGCTACAACGGTTAAGGTAGCTGCCCTTGCTGCCCCATCTCAAAAATCCATCCTGTATACTAAGTGCAAGAAATACGCATTAGTAAGGATAACCCAAAAACTTCTGGCCAGCTCTTGATCAAATTTAGATGGGACCACATGACCAGTATTCAAATAAAAAAAGAATCATCAAAATCGGTTCACCTAGAAAAAAATTCTGAGGCAAAACACATTTTAAAAAATACAGTCAAATTGAGAACCTCCTCCTTTTTTGAAGTCGGTTATAGATGTATTAAATCTTTAAGAGAAGCTCGTTAGACCTTCAGCAGTATTGGAGACTTGGTCCCTGGTGTCAGGCTTCCTACCTGTAAAATTTTACGAACAATTGGTTCAGCGGTATAGCTGTATATACTAAAGAGAACGAACGCATATTTTCCCCCAAGTCGTCGTTTTTTGTGTTTGGGTGTTTTTTCTTTGCGTCATGTTTACCGCAAATAAACGTATTTTCTTTCTTTATTTCTATGATAATGAATGATGATGTACTGCGATAACTTAATCCTTTTATTTCAGAACCTGGGCAGGCTTTGTCAGATTTGTCTAGTTTAATCCCATCAACTATTATGTTTATGGCCGTGATCTTCATGTTTGCGGGGCTGGTGTTATTGTTTTCCACTTTATCGGTAACTATGCTTAATTAACACTCTAGAATTGTTCTTAGAGCGTCGATTGCTGTCTAAATAGAGGCCCAGAATTTGGCACATTCAGTGGCGTCCACTGTTCCTAACGTGCAGGCTACAGGACACGCTGGATACGATATTAAGTCTTCCATTGTTTGTGGAACTTTACAACATTTATGTTCCACTCTTATATATCCTAACTTAATATTATAAATGCGAAAGTAAGTTTGTTTGTTTGTTACCTTTTCACGCCTAAACCACTGAACCCGATCATAAAACCTCCAAAAACGGCTGAAATTATTGTTTCTTTCTTTTTCTTTTTTTTAGCTAAGAATACTTGATCAAGTGACCAATCAAACAAAACAAACAATAGGTTCAGTCGTTTGGGAGCTACGATGCCGCAGACGGACTCTCAGATACACACGTTAAACTTATAACACCCCCCTTTTTCTTGCGGGGGTTAAATATACCTATAATTTCCGTAAATTTATGACTAGTTTTTGAATTTTGACATTGACAGTAGCCGAGATGAGATTGCGACTAGATTTTGGACGTTTTTAACCCCCTGCCGCAAAAAGAGCGGTGTTATACACTCGGCGTCACAAAAATCGCACATCTTTAAGAATTCCCTTCAAAGTCATTTTAACCCTATTAATCAACGGTAGACATATGACTATAAGGTATCATTGGAATGGCAATTTATTTAAATTTCAGAATAAATCAATAGATTTGGTTTTTTGTTTACCAGGGAATAAAAAAAGCAAGCTAATGCAAATGATTAAAAAGTTTAATTTAATTTTATCAGCAAAAATTGCAACAAAGTCCATAAAAACAACTTTTAACCTAGTGTTACCCCCCCTAGCCCTGATGACTGCTTCCATGCGTTCTCTCATGGACCTAATTAATGTGACAACAGTCTCTTGAGGAATGTTGTCCCATTCTGAAACGACGGCATCTTGGAGGTCTTGGAGAGTGGTAGGGGCAGGATCACGTGCCCGTACTCGCCGTTTCAGTTCATCCCAAAGGTGCTCAATAGGGTTCAGGTCTGGACTACGCGCCGGCCAGCGCATAACAGGGATCCCAACTTCTTGCAGGTAGTCACTTACCATTAATGCGGTGTGACAGCGGGCGTTATCGTGCATTAACGTGAACCCACTGCCAACAAAACCCGCATAAGGGACAACCTGCTCCTCTAAGATCTCTGTTATGTACCGATGAGCAGTCAGCGACCCTTGCCCGCGAGCACTTCCAGTCCGAGAAACACACACAAGGTTCGTTTTGCCGTCGATTGACATGCCGCCCCAAAACATGCACGAGCCACCCCCGTATTCCACTGTCTCTTGAATATAGGCTTGTGCGAATCGTTCCCCTTGCCTCCTGTAGACTCTTCTACGCCTGTCGTTGCACAAAAGACACACCCTCGTCTCATCCGAGAAGAGCACAGCTCTCCATTGGTTTATTGTCCAATCCACATGGTCACAGGCAAATTGCAACCGGTCTCTCCTATGCTGTGCAGTCAATTTTGGCCCTGTAGCAGCCCTGTGAGCTGCAATTTTCTTCTCCCGCATTCTTCTTCTAATCGTGGACACGCTTACAGAAGTTTTGCGAGCTGATCGCAGTTGTTGTTGCAGCTCAACAGCATTAGAGAACCGATTACGTAAATACGTCGAAACAATGAAGCGATCGTCTCTTTCGGAAGTGCACCGTTGTCTTCCAGATCCACGTCTTCGGATATAGCCACCAGTCTCTTGGAAGCGTTGGAACACTCGTCGAACGGAAAAGCGACTTAAGTTCAGTTGCCGAGCAACATCACACTGCCGCATCGCTGATTGCAGTAATGCAATGACTTGAGCGGCTTCATCTGCAGTGGTATACATTTTCTGGGGTATTTTCTTGCTGTAGCTGTCCACGTGTGTTAATTTTAAAGGTTGGATAGCGAATGACCCACATAAAGTTTTTTTTTTTTTTTTTTTGATGGCAACTCGTAGTTTTGACCACTGGGGGTCGTAGCTACTTAGCCGGACTGTCTATGGGTGCCTTTTGGATTTTACTCTAAAAAGCCTCCAGCCAGGAGCGGAATTTTTTATTCTAAAACTTATAATTTAAATGACCGCACGCTAAGGGCACCCCCTGTGGGGTACGGACCTCGGCTTAGGGCGTCACTGAGAGAGGATAGCGCGAGTGGGGACAGGCTGGATCGAAAGGTACCCACATTTAACCCGGGTCGCCCTTTTTATACCCTTGTAGGGAGGTGCAATTAGTGGCCATTGTAATGCGTATTTTGACAACATTTTTTTTAACGTTACGTGCTAACGAGATCTGTGGTGTTTAGGAATTCTAACTAATGTTAATTTAAAGGTCGTTAAATATACTTTCAATTGATACTAATATTAATTAGGTTTAATGTATTCGTTGATGGCGGGACATGCTTGAAACTTATTTTGGGAAAGGTGCGATTTTTGTGACGCCAAGTGTAAGTTTGACCGCTATGTGTGTCTGTCTGTGGCACCGTAGCTTTTAAACGGGTGAACCGATTTGGATGCGGTTTTTTAATTTGAAAGCATTTTTTTCTAGCGGTGGTTCTTAGATGTTTTACCAAAATCGGTTCAGCCGTTTCATGGTCATCAACTCTTTTTTGTGTCGGGGTTTTTTTAATTTTACCTATTATTAATTACGATTATTAGCCTTCTAATAACTGACGTTTCACTCGAGAGAATGTTCATTTGTTTTTTTTTAATTCTTCGCTTACACGACACCGACAAAATTGCATAGGAATAACGTTCATCTGCTCATTTAATTTCATTTTTCGATCATTCGGTAGGCGAGTGAAAGGTGCCGAAATCACTTTTCATTTTTGATTAATTTTGTGTTCAAAAGTTAAGCGTCTGGTTTCTACTTTAGGAAACATTCTGCTTTGTTACTCGGATGGTAACGCACCTGTGATGCTTTTGCTGTTGCTAATGTTCTTGGGTGGCGGTAACCACTTCAACATCGTGTGAGCCACTTGATTGATTGCCACCAAACGTCATTTTACAAAATCTTGCGAATACTGTTTAATGGCAGTGGTGGTTTAGTGCAAACGGTCGCGACTTATGAGTCGTAGGTTCGAACCCAGGCAGGCGCTTTACTTTTTGTAAATTATGTCATCAGCACTGCTCTCAAAACGGTGAAGGAAAACATCGTGAGGAAACCAGTATGTCCTAGAACCAAAAAAATTGAGGCTAAGTGAAATCTACCAACCCGCACTGGGCTCGCGTGGTAGATTACGGCCCACGTCCTCTCACAAAGAGGAGGCCTGTGTCCCAGCAGTAAGAAAATTATAGGCTGATTATGATTATGGTGTTTAATGATTTCGTATTTTTACTTGCAGGACCAAGAAGGGTTCGCCCAAATCTTCGTGTGGCTTGTATTTTTTAATATCGTTGTCGGATTTATTCTAGTCGCAGCGATTGGTTTCGAGTGTGTTTGGGTGGGGTCTAAATGCTTGCTTGGCGATATGGACTGGTTGTCGTCATCAACCGTACTCATAGCAATGATAGGCTTTTTATTCAGTAAGATGTTTTTATTTTTTTATAAATAAAACACCGGCCAAACTGAAGCAAGTGAGCGAGCGAGTAAGCGAGCGCGATGTGGAACGAAATTCGTTCGCATCGATTGTAACAACTATAGCTTGACTAATGCCGCTGTACCACGCCTTAGGTATATAGAGGTATGAGGAACAGGGTGTAAAGCTCACTCATACTCTATTGAAAAGGGAGGATCCTCCGACCAGACGGGTGTCGTGTCTGGTGGGCAACTGCCCAACGGTTGATGTCGGGATGTTGTATATATGCTAGTTGCGCGGTAAACTCTGCTTGCGCGATGCAGGATTTTGCGTGACGTCAGTTTGACGCGTAGCTCGCATGTGGCGTTGTAGATGCCGCTACAGGTATGTGCGCGGCGAGACGGGGGGCAGTGCAGGCCACTCATTCGTCAACGCTCACGGCGTCCCGCTCCCCGGCTACCCGCGCATTCTTAAGGCGTGGTACAGCGGTATCGGTCAAACTATAAAGTAACTGACTTGTACATTACGCCTGTAATCCCCGCAGGGTTAAGCGGAAGTGTACCTACTTACAGTACACACAAATTTCGCCAACTGACTGCCTCATTAGTCCAGTAGTCGCAAACGCTTCTGATGAGCACGAGGACGTGATTTGATCCTTGTCCTGGTTCGATATCCGGGTCGGGCTAAGTGTTATTGGGTTTTTCCATCAGGCATTTCTCAGTAGCAGCCCGGGGTCTAGATTTATGCCCGGTTGATGGCAATAGGATTGCCCTCTATTTATTACATGGAACTAATTTGTATGTGGGTGTTCAAACTAGTGCAAATAGTCGCGTGACTTTCTAGTCATGATAAAGCGCGACGCGCGCAGTTGCGTCCAGCATCCTGCGCTCTCGCTCGCTTCAGTTTTGCCAGAGCTTAAGGAAAATTTTCGTTAGATCGTAAAATATGGTAGTGGTGTTCAGTCTCATTTCACAAATTCTATAATTATTCTAATAAGTAGGTATTATTCAATAAATCAATTATGACGATGACTATTCAAAAAATATTTGAAATACGATTTAATATTAAACACCAAATATTCTTAGTTATTTAAATGTGTTCTAGTTAGTGTAAATTATTTATAGATTAATTTGGTTCGCAAAAATAATGGATTAATTTCATATAATATGAATCTTGCGGCATCATTAGTGAAAATAGAATCTATATATTATTATACTTAACAATTATTAATGATGGCGTGGCGCGTGGGTCGGAGGGTACGTTCTGTTTTTAAGCCAGCGGGGTAATTGCGTAACACACTAACAGTAGGAATAGCTTTCATTTTGACAGTTCATTGCGTTAAGTACGTTGTTGAGCAGACACATTTTTCGAACATAATATGTAGCAATGGATTAGCAATAGGCTTCAAAATGATTCAGATAGTGATAGATAGTTTGTTACGCAATGAGGGCTATCGCGCTTGAGTTCGCCGCTAGAGGCGCTACTGTCTACAGTAGCGCCTCTAGCGGCGAACTCAAGGTAAGGTCTCTATTTATGTCAAATGTACTGAACGTTCACTGTTTGCGGGATTTTTATCACGGATTTTAACTAATGATTCATAATTGTTGTACTGGTTGTGCCATTCCTGAATAATTATGCCTTAAGATTTTAAGTAAAAGGTTAGGATCTAATTTGGTAGCACGTAAGGAAGAATAATATTTGTCTGCTTCATGCTTGCCAATTTTAGGAACATTATAATTAATTTATTTAAGGTAAAACAAACAGTAGCACAATAAGAAGCAGTCATAATATCTTAAATATTACTTTTAAAACAAACATTTTATTCATAAAACAATTATGCTACACTACGTTCTCCACAGATTATCATTTAAAGTATTTAAAAAGATCATTATAACATTACATTAACATTATAATCAACATTATAATCTAAAAATTCATGTGAAGTTTTAAAATGTAATAAAATAAACATATTATGAATTTATGGGAACTTTAACATATTAAAACATTAAATAAAAGTACTGACAGGACCTTACTCGCCAGTGGCGCCAACTAGTGAGCACAAAAACGATAGCCCCCATTAGGGTGCTGTTTTCTAAAATATGTGTAAAGATTAAAAAAAAAACAAAACAACTTGTGGATTCTTGATCTTTAAATACTTTATGTCCGAGTTAAAAACTTCTAGACCAAAAATAAAATAATAATGATATTGTTGTGCTATTTTTTAAATTCTGACTCGCAAGCGATAGCTAAAAATAAAATTTTCATGCAATTACTGGTAAAAAATAGGTGATCCAGAATAGGTCTTGCCTCAATGCATCAATGTAATTTTATTTTAATAAAATTGATGTAAAATAGCAAATGATGAATTAAGCTACTTGTAAACTATCTCCTGTACTAATTCCCGGTTGTCTCTAAAATCCTCAGAACTAAAAACTTGCATCAAATTATCAGTGGAACTGTCCAGTTTTTTAATCCTTCACTCCAGCACCCTAATTACGTAACACGTTATCTATTACAATCTGAATCATTTTGAAGCCTATTGCTAATCCATTGCTTCATATGTTCGAAAAAATTGTCTGTTCAACAACGTAAATAACGCAATGAATGTTGTGGAACTGTCAAAACGAAACCCATTCCGACTGTTAGTGTGTTACGTAATTACCCCGCTGTTCCAATCTCATAAAGGCTCCTTCAAACAAGTACGACACGCGTCACGTGTCACGCCTCTTTGAAGGAACCTTAAATGGGGATTTAAGAAATAAAAATCCATTAAGTTTTGTATAAACATTTTTATCATATTAAAATAAGTAAGTAGGGTAGTGGTAGCTGGTAGGTAAGTTGTTTTTTTATTTTTTATTACCTAAGTAACGTAGTAGCAGTAGTAGTAATAATAGTAGCTAGTAAAGTTAGTTTAGTTGTATGAATTAAGTTTTTATTCTCCCCTATCATTACATTTATATAGTAGGTAGATATCCCACGAAAAATATGCGCTTCGGGAATCATCGTCTATCTTCGGAAATACGAACGCAAGTTGATGAGATCTTATAATCCTACGAATATTATAAATGTGAAAGTTTGTGAGGATGGATGGATGGATGGATGTTTGTTACTCTTTCACGCAAAAACTACTAAACGGACTTAGATGGAATTTGGAACGCGATAGTTTATAACCTGGATTAACATGTAAGATACTTTTTATGCAGGTAGTACGTTACCATAACATAATTTCCGACATCCACGCGGGCGAAGCCGCGGGCAAAAGCTAGTATATTATAGTTACAACCAAGGCAGTATTTGCTTAGGCCCACTTGCGCGTTCATGGGTTATTGTAAATAACTCGGAGTTAACAGCTAACTCAGGATTATTCAAATAAATAATTTTTCTTGCGCCACCAAGAGTTAGAGGGAAACCTAGAGTTAAACTTTTAAATATTAAACCCGCCGATGTGGGGGACAGTTAAGTCGCTAAACTCTGGGTTAGTGTGAGTAATGTCAAAATAAATTGACGATAAGAGGTCCTTCTGATAACTTATCTTGTACTTTATATTGTTCGACGTTGTAGTAAGTGAAAATTCGGTACTTGTATTACCGAATGAATATGAAAATAAATACAAATTATAAAAAACTTGAAACATATTTTTCATTATATGACGTTTCCGTCAGTCAATAAACTAAATCTCCGTGGAAACCACATACAATACGATTAAAATGAAATGTCATGATATAAACTTCAAAGACAAGAAACTATTACGTATCGTAATGTAGTGTAAAAGAGATGGGTATACAATTTCCCTTCATTGTTTGTTTGAGTCGTTTTTGGTCGGATTACTTATCAGGGCATAGATTCAGTTATGTTTCGTTGATTGAACTGCAATGTTCCCAAATCAAAAAAATACAAATATCAGGTTTACTAATCCGGTGTTACTTTTTAGTGGCTCAACGCGTATTAAGAGTTAAAATGTTAATTACGTAACTCCCGAATTTACAAACTCCTATATTTATTAATTTAACCCGCGCAGTAATTATGTAACACACTAACAGTAGGAATGGGTTTCATTTTGGCAGTTCAACAACATTCATTGCGTTTTTTCCGTTGTTGAGCAGACAATTTTGCGAACATATGAAGCAATCGATTAACAATAGGCTTCAAAATGATGTGTTACGTAATTAGGGTGCCGACTAAACGTGCAAGTGAGTCTTAGAAAATTAGAGATTTGCAAATCTAAGCAATTAAAAAAGAAAACCTTTTGAGTGACAGATGACGATCTACAATCGGAGTAGATAACCCGATATAGAGCAAACTTCATGTAGGTGGAATGGTAGGTGAACTACTCGAGGTAAAAAAAAAACTTAGAAGCTTTGCCTGTGTGGGACGTTCGTGCTTGTTCGAAAACAAGAATATTACCGAAGCGCATACCTTTTCTTGTTTAACTGTACCTACAACACAAAGCATAAACCTTTCCATTGTTTCAGTGTGGTTCTACTTCTGTTGCGTGGCAAACAGTTATGTCCTAAATTCACATACTTAACGATACCAGATCCGACCTAACACGGATCCACCTTATCTGTTATGGAAACGAGTTTTTTCAAAGAATAAAAAACTCATTTTAATAATTAGGTAACGGTGGGTCAATGTTAGGTCGGATCTTGGACTATG
Organism: Dryobotodes eremita; assembly: GCA_917490735.1. Classification (NCBI taxonomy): domain Eukaryota; kingdom Metazoa; phylum Arthropoda; class Insecta; order Lepidoptera; family Noctuidae; genus Dryobotodes; species Dryobotodes eremita. The sequence continues at coordinate 19,327,930 of OU823264.1, read as the reverse complement.
AATACGGTATGTCTCGCAAAAATCAAGACTTTTTGGGGTTTCCAAAGTAACCTATAGTGATGCGTAATTAAATTGGCATTATTTTGTCACGGACAATGTTGCTCCATGTATCATTGTCAGAATTTTTGTACTGTTGAGGTGCAAAGTGTTTTGTGAGTGATTTTTTTCTGTCAAATATATTTTATTTTGACAATGGCTTGGTGTTTTATTTCTAAATGAGATGTTCTTTACTTTCACAAACTACCTACTGGAATAAATAAATAATTTAAAAAAAAAATAGTCCCAGAAACACGTGCAATCGTGCATTTAAAAAAGATAAGCAGGTGTTATTTTTAGTTCAGATTTTGATTCAATTATAAATATTTGATGGTCATGTTGTTTTTTTTATTTACACATAAATGGTTGTTTAGTTAAACAACCATTTATATGATTGAAAGAAATACGTTGCTTAGATCTCGAGAAGAATCTCTGTGACAGACGGACAAAAAGTGATGTTAAAAGGGTTCTGTTTTTTCTATTACGTTCTGAACCTTTAAAATCTTTATGTAGAAATTCTCTAAAATTTGTAGGTTCAATTCATGAATAAATGGCCTGTTTAAAACTACGTAATGACAGACATGGCACGCTACAAGTGAAACTTAGTAGACATTTTTAATCGCTAGGCCGCCAATCCTTTAATTTGGACTAAGTACAATGTTTGGGCTTCTAAAACGACGAATTGCGGTCTTGAATTACTAATTCTGTGAAAATGAACCCTGATAGGTATTAAGTAGGCTTTTTTATTGCCAAAAATTTGCTTTACATTTATTTCAAGACCAGTCCTCATCTAATTTTAAAACATATTTTATTTTTGACGTGTAATAGTGATTTTTTACCAATTACAGAAATAAATAACATATATTGTTACATAAATAATAATATATATTAATAATAATAATAAGAAGTCATATCTCATCTCCTCTACTTGGATGACTTAAAACTCTTTGCCCCCAACAAATTGCGACTAATGGAGCTACTGAAGGTAACTGAAACTTTCAGTAACACCATCAGGATGAAATTTGGTGTGGACAAATGTGCAGTCATGCATGTAAAGCGAGGTGAGATTATGGAATCCGAGGGAATTCAACTTTCGGATTTCATACACCTTAGATCCCTCTCCTCATCCGAAAGCTATAAGTATTTGGGAATGTCGGAAGCGTTAGGCAACAACGTTGCTGACATGAAGCAATCGTTGAAGGAGCGCTTCTTTGGTCGTCTGAAGAAAGTATTAATTAGTCTTCTTTCAGGCGAAAACAAGGTGCGCGCTTTCAACGGTTGGATCATGCCGGTTTTGATGTACTCTTTCGGCATACTCAAATGGACTCAGACTGAACTCGACGCTCTAGATAGGAGGGTCCGTACACTGCTGACCGCAAACCAGATACATCACCCACGATCATCGGTGATGAGACTGTACATACCGCGGAAGTGCGGGGGTCGAGGCTTTTTAAATGCAAAGACCATCCACAACCGCGATGTGTGCAGTCTAAGGGAATATTTTTTAAAAGCCGAAGTGAGTATGCACTGTGATGTGGTAGCAGTGGACAAGGGACTCACCCCGCTCTCCATGGCTAAATAAAACTAGCGCAAACCTGTGGTACTTACTACCGATGACCGCAAGGAGGTATGGCAAAGCAAGGAGCTTCACGGGTGCTTCTATCGGGCTCTTCATGAGTTCGGTGTAGATCTCTTAGCGTCCGTACCCTGGCTCCGTTTAGGTGACCTTTTTGGGGAAACACAAGGTTTCGTTTATGCAATTATGGACTAAGTTGGCTTGACAAATAACTATCGGAGACATATTATGGAAGACGGAACGGTTGACGTGTGTCGGGCATACCATCGTCCGGGTGAGTCCATCGACATATTATCTCTGGTTGTTCTCGTCTAGCTAACGGCGAGTACTTGCACAGACATAAACAAGTAGCCAGGATTATTCACCAGCAACTTGCTTTGAAATATAAACTAGTGGATTCTGAAGTGCCGTATTACAAGTATGTGCCCGACCCAGTTCTCGAAAATGACCATATCACGTTTTACTGGGATCAATCTATCATTACTGACAGGACTATTGTCACCAATAAGCCTGATATAGTGGTGATAGATCGATTAGCGCACCGCACAATGGTTGTCGATATTACCATTCCGCATGACGAGAAACTCGTGAAAGCTGAGAAAGAGAAACAAATGAAATATCTCGACTTAGCACACGAGTTTATTGACATATGGAATGTGAGCTCGGCTGTCATTGTGCCGATTGTCGTATCGGCCAATGGCCTGATAGCTGAAAGCCTCGATCAGTTTCTCTCGAGGCTCTCGTTAGGGGGTTGGATCAAGGGCCTGATCCAGAAGGCAGTACTCCTCGATACGCCTCGCATCGTGAGGAGGTTCCTGTCTCTGGAGTCCTAACCACCGGTAGCTTGGACCCTGCTCCCGATCGGTATCGGGAGCAGGGTCCAAGCTACCGGTTGTCGGACCACAATTTTTTATATTTTTAAATGTTTTTATAAAAATATTTAAAAGTGTATCTAATAAGTATCAAAATAAATAAACGAAATAATAATATATTAATAATGATATAATAATAATAATAATAACCCCACCGCCGTATCTCTACGTTGTCGTCGTCGTGGGGCTTGCGCGCTCCTGAACTCTAGGTCTGTACCGGTAGAGTTTACTGAAACAGGTCTAGGGTGAGGAGCCAGACCAAGAGAGATACAGGAACCCGCAGGGCAGCATGTGGCGAGCTGTTGGGCAATAGTGACCCCACGGACCCTGTCTCCCGGGAGAAGTCTTGTTCCTCACCTCTGGCTTGCCTTTATTGGCCGGCTGGAGTGAACAATGACGAGGAACAGAGCTCCCACCTCTTTCTTGCCTTTATTGGCTGGCTTGAGTGGAGATTCGCAAGAGCAAACGTGCTTGGAGGAAGGAAGTATTTCAGTAAGTGCTGGTAGGGATCTTGACCATCTTCCGGGCTCTGGGATTGTTCTGATAGCCGTGGAATACCTCTCCACTCATCATACATCATACATCATACATCGCTACGTCACTATGTGCCAGCGACGGTTTCCGGGGGCCCATTATTGAGTGTGCAAGTCACCCCCTGCCATTTTATCCGTGTATTTTATATATAAAACATTGGTCAGGCAGGGGCCATAGCCGTCCCATAGTTCTTGGTAAACAGTCCACCTTAGCCACAAAAACCCATAGTTCAATAATTATTTTTGTTTCCATATCCTGCAATAGTCCAACACCAACCGGGGATTGTCCTTGGGTGCACTTGGGCAGTACATACAGGAATAATCGTCGGTTGGTGCCTCATTCCATTTAGAATTGTCTAAGGGGCTTCTGCGAGTTGGCTTCGGCCCCTCGTACGCCTTCCAAAGGACCGGGATCTCATGACCCCGAGCTATGTTAAGATATAAAAACAATAATAATAATAATGTATACTCTGGCAACACCGTGTCAACAAAACGTCTGGTTTTTCAATTTCTTGTTAATATCAATAGTGAAAATAAATTTTACCCATTCTTGCAATAGTTTTCCATTTTAAAACCAAATACAAAACCCGAAAATCAGTAACAAACCAAAAAGTATATAATATTCACCACAATGTAAAAGATTTGATAAAAAACTGCCGAATCGGAGGTGACATGACAGTTGTCACCTCCGATAAAACAATCATGAAAACGAGATAGGAAAATGAAGATAAAATGTTGACAAGATCGGCCGCACTACGAGCACGCCCACCACCTCCGGACTCTTCGCTCAGCTCCGCCTCGCCGCCGCCGGTACCCAGCCTCACTGTGAGCGCTGTGACGACACCGGCTGCGGTAGTTGCGTCGAGCTCGAGCGACGAGTATTTCTCCCCGCCCACGACGCCACCACCTGTTCGTCGACGTGGAGGACACCGGCCGCCGGACGGCTTAGGACCTCGAGGCCCACTGGCCTCTGACAGGGTCCCAGCTCCCGGCGGAAGTGTGCAGCGCATGAGATGGACACGATCCATCAATGAAAACGTCATGCGCTCATACTATGGGGCTACAGAGGGGGGAAACAATCTGACAGCGTACCGTGTCCGGATGCTCTCTCTTTTTCAGGTGCTTGAGCCAGCTATCAACGTTTCGGCACAACGACTGTCGGATCAGGTGCGGGTCATCCAACGTAATCATATGTTGGATGACACTGTACTTGATCGCCTGCGAAATGAAATGCAGAGTAGTCATGTCATCGCCCCCTCGTCTCAGACTGTTGTAATACTACCACAGTCTAACACGAGTCAAGTAGACGAGGAGAGTGATGACAGGGCTACAAACGTAAGTACCCAGTGCAATGAGGAATTGAGGAGTGCTTTGGAGGATGCGATTCGAGAATATCGGTTCATATCGCCCGAACTTAGACCACGCTTACCTCGTTTGCCCATGCATAATAAAAATAGGGCGCTGGTGGCGGTCCTGGATGCGCAGTTATCAAATTATTTTGATGACTGCGTAGACCTCACCGATACTCATTCGATTCTGTACTGCGCGGCTGTAGCGGCATGTCGTGTAGCTCACGTCAAATTTTCTACTGATTCTAGAGCTACACGACCGAAACCAGCCGTACCAGCTTGGCAGTGCAGAATTGAACGCCGTATTGGTGGGGCCAGAGCGCTCATCGGCAAACTAATCTGCTTCAGGGAGGGCAATACTCGCCCTAGAGTGATGCGCTTTGTGAGACGCGCGTTCGCAGGGACTGATATCAGCCCTCAGGATTATATGTCCTGTGTCACAGAGCGCATCGACTTCCTGAAGCAGAAAGTGTATGCATGGGCAAACCGTATTCGTAGGTATAAGCGGCGAGTGGAGCGATACACTCAGAATCGTACTTTCCAACGCGATCAAAGGTGGGTTTATAGGGGTTGGGAGCGACCGGATCAAGATGTGGCTGACACGTGCCTGCCAGATGATGATGCCATGTGTTCTTTCTGGCGCAATATCTGGTCGGTGCCTGTCAGTCACACCGAAGGCGATTGGGCTCGGAGAGTTGAGCGAGCTTGCGATCCAATACCAGAAATGGGGGCTATTACCATCTGCCCCCAAGATGTAACTCGTGCAGTCCGTCCGCTGCCTAACTGGAAGTCTCCAGGGCCGGACGGACTGCAAAACTTTTGGATCAAATGGTTCGTTGGGTCGCACGCTCGCTTGGCGGCTCAGTACCAGACTGCTTTGGAGTCTGGTTCGCTACCCCAGTTCCTAACAACAGGAGTTACCCACCTGCTCCATAAATCAGGTAGCACTGCGGAACCCAAAAATTATAGACCGATCACGTGTTTACCGACGGTCTATAAAGTTCTTACATCCATTTTGAGAGCTAAAATAAACAAACATATAGACACCAACTCTATCATGTCTCCTTCTCAAAATGGATGTAGGAACGGGTCCCGTGGTACTAAGGAGCTACTCCTCATTGATATGGCCATTAGCCAACAAGTTCGTCGTTCCCGAAAGGATCTCTCGACATGTTGGATAGATTACAAGAAGGCCTATGACTCGGTGCCACATACATGGCTTATGAGGGTGCTGGAGTTGTATAAAGTAGATGCAACTCTGCGCACCTTCCTGATGTCATGTATGGGGCAATGGAGAACGGTCCTTCACTATCCAGGATGTCGAAATATCCAGAGGAATAGCGAACCAATAAGGATCGAGCGCGGCATATTTCAGGGTGATAGTTTGAGTCCGCTTTGGTTCTGCTTAGCCTTGAATCCTCTTAGCACACTGCTGGAAGATTCAGGTCTAGGCTATCGGCTGAGGAGAGGTGGTCAGGTTATATCTCACCTCCTTTACATGGATGACCTAAAACTCTTTGCCTCCAACAATTTGCAACTGATGGAGCTACTGAAAGTAACTGAAATTTTCAGTAGCGCCATCAGAATGGAATTTGGTGTAGACAAATGTGCGGTCATGCATGTAAAGCGAGGGGAGATTGTGGAATCCGTCGGAACCCAACTCTCGGATTCTATAAACCTTAGAACCCTCTCTGCATCCGAAACCTATAAGTATTTGGGTATGTCGGAAGCATTGGGCATCAATGATACTGACATGAAGCAATCGTTAAAGGAACGCTTCTTTGGCCGCCTGAAAAAAGTATTTAATAGTCTTCTATCAGGCGGAAACAAGGTACGCGCCTTTAACGGTTGGGTCATGCCGGTTTTGATGTACTCTTTTGGCATACTCAAATGGACTCAGACCGAACTCGACGCCCTGGATAGGAAGGTCCGTACACTGCTAACTGCAAATCGAATGCATCATCCACGGTCATCGGTAATGAGGCTGTATATCCCGCGAAAATGTGGAGGTCGAGGCTTTTTAAATGCTAAAAACCTCCACAATCGCGAGATATGCAGTCTAAGGGAATATTTCTTAGAGGCCGACGTGGGGATGCATCGAGATGTGGTCAAAGTGGACAAGGGCCTCACCCCGCTCTCCTTGGCTAAAGAGAACTGGCACAAGCCAGTAGTGCTTGACACTAATGATCGCATGGAAGTATGGCAGAGTAAGGAGCTTCACGGACGCTTTTTTCGGGCCCTACATGGACCCGATATAGATCAACTAGCGTCCGTAGCCTGGCTGCGTTTCGGTGATCTCTTTGGAGAAACCGAAGGTTTTGTCTGTGCAATTATGGACGAAGTTATGATGACAAACAACTACCGGAGATTTATTGTGAAAGACGGCACGGTTGACATTTGTCGGGCATGCCACCGTCCAGGTGAATCAATCAGACACATTATCTCCGGATGTTCTAGTCTAGCTAACGGAGAATACTTGCATAGACACAACCTTGTAGCCAGGATTATCCATCAGCAACTTGCTCTCAAATACAGCCTTGTAGAATCGGAAGTGCCGTACTACAGGTATGTGCCCGACCCAGTTCTCGAAAATGGAAATATCACATTGTACTGGGATCGATCCATCATCACTGACAGGACTATTGTTGCCAATAAGCCTGATATAGTGGTGGTGGATCGATTAGAGCGGCGTGCAGTGATTGTTGACATAACGGTCCCACACGACGGGAACCTCGTGAAAGCCGAGAAAGATAAACAAATCAAATATCTTGACTTGGCTCGCGAGGTTGTCGACATGTGGGATGTGGACTCAGCGATCATTGTACCGATAGTCGTTACAGCCAATGGACTAATAGCCAAGAGCCTCGACCAACACCTGAGGAGGCTCTCGTTGGGTAGCTGGATCAAGGGCTTGATTCAGAAGGCGGTACTTTTGGACACGGCCCGCATTGTTAGGAGGTTTCTCTCTCTGGAGCCCTGACCGCCGGTAGCTTGGACCCTGTTCCCGATACCGGTGGGCCACTATTTTTTATATTTTTAAATGTTTTTATATTTTTATATTCTAATATTTAAAAATATAATTTATATGTATATATATGAAATAAAGGATAATAATAATGTACAGGGTGGAATTTTTTAACCTCACCTAGAGGGAAAGTACTCTAAATACTAGAGATAACAAATTTTACTCAAAGGAAATATTCCTTTATTTTTTTAAAGAAACAAATCTGGATTCAAAGATTTTCGAAAATTTGCTTGCCACACTCGGGAATCAAACCGGCTAAAATCCGAAAAAATAACATCCTGCACTTCTGTGGCATCAATCGATAGCGTCAATCATAAGGATCAAATCTCTCTAACAAACATGATAAATTAAATGAAAGGAAAATCATGAAATCTTAACTTACATAAATTGAACGAAAAGAAAGGGTAAACTAACTAATTAGTTGCTCGAAATGAGCTCCATTTTGTTGTATACACAAATTTATTCTTTTAAGGAATTCATTTCCAGTAACTTTTAATAGCGATTTGTGATGAATATTGAAATCGTATTGTGAACCTTTGAGTAAAAGTGCTTTATCTTGTCCCATTGAATTTATAAGTTTCGATTTCCTGGTTTTCCTTTCATTTACTTTATCAAGTTTGTTAAAAAAATCCATCCTGTATATTATTATTATATCATTATTAATATATTATTATATCATTATTAATATATTATTATTTCGTTTATTTATTTTGATACCTATTAGATACATTTTTAAATATTTTTATAAAAAATTAGTTTAAGACGCGTTGATGCAAACTTTCTCCGTTGCAAATACACAATATTCTGTCACCGCGGCTTTCGTAGCCAAAACTTCAACATTGTCTAAGAAGTGCTTCGAACTAAGCAGTTACATTTAATGTCAAGTGTACACTTTTAGCTAAGTGCCGCTTTAAACAAACGAAACTTATTTCATCTGAGACCTGTCTAAGTAAAAAATTATAGACTTAAAAGTCTTTAATTCTCCACTGTAAGGCACAGGCTATCTCGACAACCTAAACCTAAGTCTGCGGGTAATCACGTAACACACTAACAGTAGGAATGGGTTTCATTTTGCCAGTTCAACAACATTCATTGCGTCATTTACGTTGTTGAGCAGACATTTTTTTCAAACATATGAAGCAATGGATGATGGATGATAGATAGTGTGTTACGTAATTAGGGTGCTGGTCTGGAAAAAAAATGAAGCTTATCACTTTTAACTTTGCCTCTGCCTTTTTGTAGCCACCTATTAGGCCCAAACAGTACAGGAAACATAGATGTAAATTTTATTTTTATTTTATTTTTATTGTGTTTGGGTGGCTTACAGCTATCGTTACAGAAGTTATAATCAGGTGTTTCGTGACAAGCCATTTACAAGCCTCCACAGTTAGCAAGTTAGTCGAAACGTCGTCGAACATCGATATCTATCTCTTTAGCCTATAATGTCCCACTGCTGGGCAAATGGGTCCTTCTCCCTTTTCCACGCACGTGGAAAACGGAGTATCCTCTACCATTTGGGGGCCAGTCCTTTCGGTAGGAGTCAAGTTCGTCCCCCAATCTACTTCTTGGTTTGCCGCGATATCGCCTAGCATAACTATTTTATTTATTTATGTAAAGGACAACTTTACTAACAGTTATATAATAGAAGGATAATTTTATTTTAATACTGACTGTGCCTTAACATAACCCTGAGCTCAGTTAAGGCATAGCGTGTGTAGATGTTAATAAATCTTAGAAGGCCGTTCATTACAGCGGCAGGAAATGGCCACAGAGCCCGTGATATGGCTTGGAAATCCGTCACTATATGGAGCCAAGATTACTCTATCTTTGTACATAGTTGTTTTGTATAGGATCGTGTTAATTATCTTGTTAAGTAACTGTATCAATTAGCGTGTATTTCTGTAGAAGGGTTTTCAGTAGATAGGTAAATTCAGGGTAATCAATTGTTAATAAATTTGACTATCATCATAAATTGTCCCAATTTGACTTTCAACATAAATTGTCCGTATATTCAAATTGTCCGTATATTCAAATTTTCCGTATATTCAAATTGTCCGCTTATTCAAATTGTCCGCTTATTCAAATTGTCAGTATATTCAAATAATCCGTATATTCAAATTATCAGTAAATTCAAATTGTCCGTATATTCAAACTGTCGGCATATTCAAATCACAACTGTCATTCTTTGACAGTTGTATTAAATTAATATAATACGGAAAATTTACATGGGTGTGAATTTGCTTTATATAACAATTAATTTATCTGACTGCACCTACCTACTCGTATATATGTTGTTAAAAATTATGATTTCTAAATACTAAAACTAAGTTTTTTTGACAAAATTATTTTTTATTCATCAACGTAGTCACCTTCAATTACGATACAGTCCCTCCAAAGATTTTATAACTTTTTTATTCGATGTGTGTAGAAAGATTTATCTTTGGCTTCAAAATTAGCCTCCGTTGCTACAATCACTTCACCGTTCGAGTCAAATTTCTTGCCCTGGAGCATTTTTTTTAGATCTGCAAACAGCTAGTAATCACTGGGGGCCAGATCTGGAGAGTAAGGTGGATGGGGAAGTTATTTGAAGCCGAATTCATTTAGTTTGCCCATCGTTATCATGGACTTGTGACACGGCGCATTGTCCTGGTTAAAGATCTCTTTTATTTTTCATCATTTAAGGCCGTTTTTCCGCGATTTCATACTTTAATCGCTCCAATAATCCCATGTAATATACGCTATTTATATTTTTCCCCTTATCAAGGTAGTCCATGAAGAATATTCCATGCGCATCCCAAAATATAGAAGCCATAACCTTGCCGGCAGTTTTTTGTGTCTTAGGCAGTTTCGGGCGGCTTTCACTGGCCGCTCTACACTCCGCTTACTGCCGATGGATTCCGGAGTGAAATGGTGAATCTATTTTCATCCATTGTCACATATACCGACGTAAAAAATCCTTTTAATTTCTTTTAAATAAGGCCTAACAGCGCTCTGAATCATTCGTTGTTGCTTTTGAGCAATTGTTAGCAAACGTGGCACCCATTTGGAAAAAAGCTTTTTCATGACCAAATTTTGATGTAAAATATTGAAAAGTCTACCAGTTGGAATCTTCGCTATCTCAACTATCTCGCGCACTTTTACCCTCCGATCTTACTTCACGATTTTCAGGACTTGCTTGATGTTTTGTTGAGTCACTGCTTCATTTTAACGACCAGAGCGTTCAGCATCATTTTGTGTCCATATGACCGCGTTTGAAATCGGCATATCACTGACAAATGGTAGGTTTATACGGAGCAGATTCCGGGTAACAGGGTGATCCGGGTGACATTATATACCTCCAGTTGTTATTTCAACTCATACTTATGGCTTTTGTAAACAGGATTTTAATTCAGATGTGTTACAGTTGTAATGGCAATCGTGTCATATGGTTTATATAGGCTTTTATTTTTATATAGATTCTTCTATGTTTTGTAAATGTGAGAACGTTGTAGGCCTTTTTTTTTTTTTTTTGCTTGGGTTATCATCAAATGACCTCTCCCGCTCTGGGCGGAGTGGAAGGGCGTGTCAGACTCTTACTGACTAAAACCCACTCGTGTTCCGTCAGTTGCCTGTGCGCCAGGGCCACGGTAACTCTTTCGAACAATCCGCAGCCCCGGCAGGCATCGGTCCTATCGGACCCCGTCAATTGTGCTGACATCTCTTTGAGGCGCGCGTGGAATACGACGCGCCGTCGACCCGGGCCTGGTCCTTACCGGACGGCGAGCTGCCCATTGCTCGCCGTCACCAAGCCCGCGCCTACGGTGGCCGGGAGTCGGCAATCGACTCCCGACGCCCAGGATGTCTCCTCCTGCGGCGACTAGGGGCGCGAGGGCGCAGTGATTGCCTCTCCCTCTCGCGCTCCGCCTCCTCCTTCGCGAGCATTACTGCTTCGCAGAAGGAGGTGACGGCTTCCCATTCCCTCTCGCTCCGTACCATGGCCCCTACCTGCCTGCCTGGCCTGGCTGGTAGACTCCTTCCTGCCTGCCCGGCGGCAGGGTTAGTGCACACCGAGCCCGCTCTTACTCCACCGCTGTGCGTCTCTGCTGAACAGAGAGACACACGTTGGACCGTTCCTCCAACAGGATAAATAATAATAATAATAATCGTTTATTTATAAAAAAGGCACATTTACAATAAGTTTCTTAACAATTAAAATAGAACACAATTGCTTATTTGCCTGAACTAGGTTGAACCTGTGCTTCAGGCTAGGAAGTGCATAAATACTTAATGTAATAAATTAACAATGAGTATAAAGTGAAAACTAAATCTAATTTAGGTTAGTAACAGTAAAATTGCATGTAAGCGTTTCTATTTGCAGACAATAAGTAGCTCTTCTGTCTGTGCATAGGCGATGGTTAGTAAATATTTAAGTATAATTTTTTTACAGCTAAAATAATTCAATTTATAGATACTTAGTTTTCTATTTAATCTATTGTACAGAAATGGGCCTAAGAATGTAAAAAATCTTTCCACAAAGACATGTTTTGAGGTAAAATTTGATGCGCATACTATATCATTCCGTCTCTTGTTAGTAATGTCAGCAGTGTAGGTAAGCATGGTGTGCTGTTTTAATACTAAGTGCATAATGAAAAGTTGGCGAACAGTCAGCACGTTGCAGGATTTATAAAGCAGATCAGTGGGAAAGAAAAAGGGATGGAAGTTTGCTACCTTTAAAATTGCTCTCTGAGCTCTTTCAAGAGGAAGTAAATTGGTTTTTGCTGCGCCACCCCATGAAGTAATGCAGTATTGAATTATAGATTGACATAGGGCTAAATAAACTTGTGTTATTAGTTTTGAATCTGCAAATGTTCGCAATTTTTTAAAAACATATATTAATTTGCGTACTCTTTTAACTAAACTATCAATATGTTTTCTGAAAGACAGAGTGTCGTCCATTATTACTCCGAGGTATTTTATGTTGCTCGTTTCGAGGATAAAAGGGCAATTACACATGTTGACTGGACGGATACCACATTGATGGGCATATAACTGAGGGTTAGCAATGTTAGGTTGAGGCTTGCGCATGGAGAAGTGAATATATTTTGTCTTGTCAGCATTTAGTGTAAGTAAATTGCTTTGAAGCCAGTTAGTCACATTATTAAAACCTAATTGAGCGACTTGGAACAGTTCGCTACTGGTTTTAGCGGTAAATATTAATGCAGTGTCGTCGGCATATGATATAATTTTGCCGTCTTTAATATTAAGATTGCACAAGTCGTTAATATAAATCAGGAATAGCGTGGGGCCCAGAATACTTCCCTGAGGAACACCAAAACCAGTACTTTTCTGCTCAGCGCTCGTGATATTATCTATTCTAACACATTGGTATCGGTCATCTGAGTAGTCAGCGAATAGTTTCAGCGGCGTTCCCCTTATTCCAATGGCCTGTAATTTGTTTAGAAGAACAGAAACAGACACCGTGTCGAAGGCCTTGGCTAAATCAAGGAAGACTCCCAGGGTCTGGTTCCCTTTGCCGAGCTCTTCTGAAATGTAATTGGTCAGGCTATGCACCGCATCGGCTGTAGATAATTTTGCTCTAAAACCAAATTGCGCAGAGGACAAAAAGTTATTTTTTTCTAGATAGTTAACCAGTCTATTGTTTACAATTTTCTCTAATATTTTTGATATTGAGGGGAGTAACGATATTGGCCTATAATTATTAACTAAGTCTTTAGTTCCAGATTTAAAGACAGGGATTACAACTGCCTTTTTTAGACAAGTAGGGAAAATTCCTTTGGAAATACAGATTCGAAAAATATGCGTTAAAGGAGGTACCAATATATGCTTAAAAAGTTTAAGGATCTTATTGCTTATGTTATCCAATCCAACTGCACAGTCATCTTTTAGCCCAGAAATGATTCGAGTAATTTCGTCTTCGTCAGTGTCAAGCATAACAAAAGATTTCAGGTTACAGATATTGATTGATTTTTGAAAAGGTTGGTCACAATAATGTTTCGGAATCTGTTCGGCAAGAGTTTTCCCAATATTGACAAAAAAGTTATTAACGTTGTTAGTTGACAAGACTGGTGAAGGATTAGTAAGCAGTAAACTCGAATTTGCTTCACGCTGTTTAGACATATTGGTGACGTTTTTGATATGTTTCCAAAGTTGCTTACTATTGTTACCTGCTGTTTTTAATTCATTTTTATCGTAGTTATTTTTTAAATTCTTTAGAAGATTGTTGCAGAAATTCCTGTATCTTTTATAGGTAGTCTGAATTATTAGATTATCTGGGTATCTCTTAGTTCTCTGATGAAGTTTATCTCTGTGTCTTATACACCGAATTAGTCCAGGAGTAATCCAAGGTTTAATATTATAAAGTTTCTTATTCACTGTAGAAACTATCGTGCTACGTAAAATTGCTTGTTGGACATGTTTTATTAAGTACGATAAAGCCAAATTAGCGTCAGCAGTATTGTAAACTAGGCTAAAATCAAGGTTGCATAATTCATATTCGAGTTTATTTGTGTTTAATTTGCTTTTGGTCTGGGGACGATTTAGCTTAGGCAGCGTTAAATTTACGGTGAGTAGGACAGCGTGATGGTCAGTAATTGTTGCGTTAGTAACAAGCGTAATATATGATAGACTGGTTTTGATCATCATATGATCGAGGCAGGAACCGCTCTGATGAGTAGGCATCGTGTGAGCGGGGAGAAATCCATGGTACGAACAGATATTAAGGTAATCTTGGGTCCCAGCATCGCAGTTTTCAGAGCCAATATTAATATTTAAATCACCTGTTAGTATTACATTCTTGAACGAGCTTAGCCCTTGAAAAATTTGGTTTAAGGAATTGTGAAATGAATCCAAGTTTCTAGCGGAAGGAGACCTATACATAGCGATTATCGCTGTGGTTGTACCAATTTTAATAACTAAACAATTACTCATGCAGTCTTGTAGAGGAGGTTCCTCGACTGTGACCTTAAGTGATTGTTTTGTAAAGACTACCACACCATCATTTTGACTGTGGTTTATTTTGGTATGCATTAAGTTGTACCCAGGTATTACTGGAAGGTAATCGATGCGGTTACCTAGCCAGCACTCGGTTAATACCATTATATCACAATCAAAGTTTAGTCTGTGTAGGAAAATTTTAAAGCTATCTATGTTCTTATAAATACTACGAATGTTTTGGGTCAGTACGGTTAGTGACTTTTGATAATCGGAAAGATATTGTCTGCAATCCTCAACGTCACATGTCTTTGACACAGTTAAAAATGTATTATCTATATCGGTAATTAAGTGATTATCCATACTAAAAATACAAAAATAAAAATACGACTAAAATATAAACTATTATGTGGCGCTCTTAGGCGCCTTCATAGTCTATCGAGTTAATGTACCTGTATTCGGCAGCTTTTTTAGCCGGACAATCTGCGTCCGCCGTCTTGTGGTTGGCTTGTTTTTTAAAACGCAAACATGTAGCACATTTTGGCGCCTCCGCTTTCTTTGTGCAGTCTTGAATAGTGTGTCCTTCTTCACCGCAATGTCCACATGTAGGGGCAGGAATTTTGCATGATTTTGCTGCATGACCGTACTGCTGGCACTTGTAACATCTCGTTACCAGTGTGAAGTCTCGTACCGGGCAGGACGTCCAATTTATGAATAGTCTATCTTGTGTGATGAGGGCCTTTCGAATGACTGCTGGAACTTCTATGATAAAATTGCAATTCTCAGCATCTTTCCTGCCAGATTTGTGGCTTAGTTTCATTGAGGTCAAAAAGTTATCTAGGGTTATAGTGGGCAGTTTGTCGGCCAGGTTTTGTTCATAAATACATTTATAAACCTCATTTTCAGCCATTGATGTGGGAACTCCTATAACTATAATGCGAGGTTTGCGCTTTTTAGGTTCGTCGACGGTAAGACCTGACGAAGCGAGTTGGACTGATTGCTTGATCCTATCTAGGTCATCTTTAGTCTCAGTGCTGATTATTAGTCCACCTTTTCCAATTTTGCGTACACCTCGTACTTTCAGCTTCATTTCTCCAGGGCATATGATTTTTTGGACCATGTTCTTAGTTTCGTCACTGGTTTTTGAGTTGTCACTGGGATAAATGGCCACGGAGCTAAAAGCATTAGGACGAACAAAAGTGTTGGAGCCCTTCTTCACCATTTCTGCAAAAGATGTAGCTGCTTCCTGCTTCGTACAGGACTCCTGAATCGTCCGGTTCATCTCCATTAGACAATCTGATAGGTCTCGAGCTTCGGTCATGGTTTTAAGGGAGGTATGGTTTTGTATGGCTTTTTGCTTTAGCGACTGGTATTGAACAGCCATTTGCGAAACTCCATGTCCAACTTTCCGGCAAAGACTACTTATTTTTAGCTTCTGATCAGCGTTCAGTTTTCCCTCAGAAGAAATAACACAGACCTCATTCAGGCATTGCTCAATGGACGTCATCCAGTTCTGAATCTCCGGAGTGGAAACCGTTTCAAACTTCTCATCTTGGTCCTGTCTTGGTTGTTGGGGCGATGTCGGTGCCGGTGTCGGTACCGGAATCGGTGTTGGCGGAGGGCTGCGTCGTATCATGGCGCTCCGATTAAAGGGGCTACCTTCCATAAATATCCGGTAATAAAAGTATTCAGTCAGTCCATTATTTTAAATTATCACTATAATGTTTTATTTGTATAACACGCTAAAACACTAAAACTAGGTCACTATTTATGCAAGCTTAATTTATTTTTTATTGATAATAAACATTGATGAGCACGTCTGTATTCGTTGAATGCAAATGCATCAATTCAAAATATATAGCATCATCATCAATTCAAAGGATATTAGCGTACTGGCAACAAGACCCCTTAGGCACACAGTACCTAATGGAGAGCTATTGCCCGCACCCCAGGGTGCACCGTCCCGGAGACTGGCCTTTCCCCCAGACGCATCCAAGGGAAACTCCAGCCCACGGACACACGGGGAGGTTTCCTGTCCTAGCACCCCGTTGTAGGCCTAACTTGTAGACTAGATTTGTAGACCTTTTTTTAAATTTTGTTGAGTGCCTGTTACTTGTTGACTGGCCTACGCTGTCCTCCCATACCTATCAACACTGTAATTTGAAAAATTGTAAAAGCCCCTTATTTTTAAAAGAGTAACCGTGGAGTTTCTTGCCGGCTCTTCTCCATAGGAAACAACCAATTGGAACCGTGCACCTAGGTTCTGATGTTTCATAAGTGCCCATGTTGGTTTATGTGAAATAAAATATTATGATTGATTCTCGATCTCTCGAGATCTTGGGACATTGTGAAAGCAAATGTGGAGGTGGCCATGGCTAAGGTTATGATGTGGTTAAACTCGAACCTTCTTACATTGAACCTACAAAATACTACTTATATTCCCTTTGCTATACGTCGTAACGCTAAACCATCCCCTTCTTTTAGTATAACTCCCCATTCCTGCACAAGCTGGTCCACCCCTTGCACTTGTCCTCCGCTTGCAAGATCCGAAAGCGTTAAATACTTCGGAGTATACATAGACGATGGACTGAGATGGGACCGACAAATTGACGCTGTCACCACCAGAACTTTACGTCTTATACATATATTTAAGTCTCTTAGAGAATCCGCCGACCTAAAAACTCTTAAGATGGTGTACCTCGCACTATGCCAATCAGTGATTGGTTATTGCATAGCTACGTGGGGCGGTGCGGCTAAGACTAGATTTCTGAGGGTGGAAAGAGCACAGCGAGCTATTCTTAAAGTCATGACGAAAAAGACCTACCGGTATCCAACAACTGAACTCTTCTCTGACTGTAAAGTACTTACGGTCCGTCAGCTTTATGTGCTTAAATCCACCCTTAGAAAGCACGCGGGCCTTCCTCCCCATATGACAAACAAACGCACGTACGTTCCACTAAATATACAACATAAGACCACGTTCGCCAAACATCAATATTATATACTAAGTACCCATATCTATAAATACATTATCAAACATCTCAATATTATAAATCTAAACTCAAATGCACTAAAATCTAAAGTAACAGAGTGGCTGCTCCTTAAGGATTACTCTTACACGGAGTCTTTACTCACCTTTCTTGTATAATACACACACACCTACACCCACACCTATACACACACACACATACACTCACACCACTCACACACACCACTCACATACACTAACACACAACATACAATTTTACTCTATTATTACCATACAGTAGAATGACACAGTCGACTTGAGATATAAGTTTTTGTTGTTTATTGACCGTAAACTACCTCTTATAATACAGGTATACCCTAGCTTAAGAGGTAGTGAATATTATTCTTGTACAGATTTTGCAACAAACTATAAGTGTATTTTCTAAACCAAATATCACACTGTATTTTCAAACTCTGTATGTTTTTGCATAAATAAAGATTTTATTATTATTATATTATTATTATTATACTATTTGATTGAACACGTTATAAGCCACTGTTCTGCTTGTACGGTGTTTTTTCTGATTAAAAAGCAATGTTTTATCAACAAACGAAACTCGTTGTTTTTTTCCGTTTTTCGGAATTACAAAGTTAGCGTAACTAAATATTTTATTGATCGATTTTCAATAATTTTTAACTCATCATTTAATGGTCAGTACTTTCCAAGAATCAAAAGAGTTTTTAATAATATGCGGTATCTGCAAATTAGTCGCGGCACTTATTGAACGATGTGTTATTGTAGTACATTTGGTAGACTCATATTTTATTAATTCAAAACTTTTGACATTAAATACAGCCCAAAGGAATATCCAGAATTCCCCAAAAAATATTCAAATTCACAAAACTCATGTTTCAAATAAAATTGAAAAAAAAAGTACAGTCCATCACACCTTCGGTCGTTGAACTCGTAAAAACCTTTGAAATTGAAAGCTCTTTTTTATAATTCGAGCAATATTGTGTATATTTTTATTGATATTGAAATAAAAATATATGAGAAACGAATATTGGCTTACCGTGTGTCATTGTTTTCAAAGAAGTTGTGCCGATATAAAACTCTCGTTAAAACTTGTCAGGTAGTTTCTAAGTTGGTTTTCAAGTAGAATGCCTATCACTATATCGCGTCAGTAGTAAGAATTACAGCCGTGATTATAATTATGACATCAGTAACTTGTGTGGAGAGGCTAGAGATAATTTAAATTCTGATCTTATCCTTTTAAGAAACTTCGAGTATATCCCGCTCCATAGCGCGCTGAGCGACCTTGAATTTGTGGACCAGCTCGACTGACAGTGTCCACGTTTCGGCACCGTATGTCATAACGATAAAATGTTTTCTTAGAAATAAACATTTTCGCCGCCTTTGCGCGTAGCCGAATCATACACCGTATGGGTTTTTAAGAGACAAGGAAAACCTGAAGGTTTATTTGATCCTTTTTTTATTATTATAAGACCTAAAATCTATCTTTACAGGTTGCCCTGGTGCGATAGTTAAATACAAATATACTATTAATTACAAACTAAATTCACAATAAAATAAACATGCATAACACTTAAATTTAACTTAATTATAACAAAACACCCTAGAGGTCGCCAGAGTAAAGTCGTTCAGTGTACAAGATAACAAGTCTATCGGCTGCCGCGTTGAAGGTGAACAGCGCGCGCGTAAGCGGTGCGTGCTGAAGCAGAATGGTACGCGCGGTCGGCACCACCAGCAGCTGCGGCCGCCGTCGCGCCGCCTGCTCAAATACTTGTCTGGTACGCACAGCCGAATTGACTGAAGTATGGCAAAATTCAATTTTTATTCCTTATTACATGGAGCAAGTATATGGCTAGAGCTAGTTCTCGCTTAATTTATAATTTATAGTAACCAACCATTCCCAAAATGAATTAGGTAGGATAAAGCAATGGGTATCCAGGATACACTCCATGTGATCTTAAATATATAAAACTAATATACTTATTTTGTATCCGCTCTAGCATCGTAATATATTTGGCTTCACTAGGACTCCAAATAGCTTCGTTGTATTCCAAGTGGCTCTTTATCAATGTTTCGTGCAGGGCTCTTAAAACACTCATTTTTGAAAATTAATTTGCCGGTCGCAAAACAAAATTTAGATTACGGTATGCCGTTTTGCAAACCTCTACGACATGTTTCCGGAAGTGCAAATCAGCTGTGAATCGAGTGCCCAAATCTTTGACCTCCATGACACGCTGCAGTGGTTTACCTATTATGAGGTACTCATGGTGACGCGGGGTGCGAGCACGAGTAAACGAAAGCACAGAGTATTTCTCCACCTTGAAATAATGTTTATTTTCCTAGCTCCACTTAGTGACTCGATCTAAATCCTTCTGCAGTAAGTCATGATCGGCGTTTTGCTTCACTACATGATGCTTTAGGTCATCAGCAAAGAGTAGACAAGTTGACTCAGACTACTTTCTGTAAGTCGTCCACTACGAGGATAAAAAGGAACGGCCCAAGATTACTACCTTGGCTGACGCCCGATCTCGTGTAATAAATCTCAGGAAAGCGTTCGCTACAGTCAACGTATTGAAATCTGCCGTGCAGGTAATCGGCGAAGAATTAAATAGTACGCGGCTGGAAACCCATGTTGACTAATTTCAAGAGCAGCACATTATTATCAACTGTATCATACGCCTTTCGAAAATCTAGGTAGCCTACATCCACCTGTAGTCCAGCGTCAACAGCTGGCACCAGTTCTATCATTAGGTGAATTAAATTTCCTATAGATTTTTGAGCTACTATAAAATATTTTGTAAGACCCTGTTGTATCACCATAAATGCATTAATAAAGAACTTTGACTTTGTATTCCGCCCAGAACGGAACCCGTGTTGCGCATCAGATTAAGCATGCGATCACCTATATAAACAGCTGTGAATGGCTGCTTCGAACACTTTGAATAGATGGTACCCTCTTACACCTAGCTATCGGGGATCGGAGGTATGCTGTCAAATGTATGAAAGTCATATGACGTGTACACACGGCTACTTATCAAGCCATACATTTTCAATATTAGCTGATTTCGCATTGTATAGGATTTCCGTACAATAAGAGGTCAGCTTTACTGGAAATGTATGGCTTGGTATGTAGCCGTGTGTACAGTTTAACAGTTCGTATCGAGATTCTGCTTAATTCCAGCATCAAGTTAATAATGTTTAATTAGTACGAGCCTTCATTTAAAGTTAATTAATGGATCCAATATCAATGATTATACATAGGTACATACATAAATTCACGCCTTCATGAATGATTATGTTGTGGATATTAGCGTTTGATTATTGTAGGTAACACGGTTATTCGGGTTTCGGTACATAAAATGCTCCGGCAGACAAGCGCGACGTGACAATTAGACGCGATTCTAGTAGAATAACTTCTATGAAGTTTTTAGAAAATTATTCTACTAGAATCGCGTCGAACCGCGTCGTCGCGTCGGGTCTGTCTACGAAAGCCTAAATACGCATTTGGACGTCGAGTTGCGGATACCGACCCGATATAATAATACAATCACGGCTATTTCACAAATGCCTGTTTACAGTGTAAACTTTACACTAACACTAGGTGTCAACTAGATGAATGCCTAAATGAAAGCGCTCTGCTCGATTTACAGCTTTGAAAAAACAACAACGTGCTTTTATTTAGGCATTCTTTTAGTAATCGCCTAGTTCTAGTGAAAACGGGCAATAGTAATATGAGAAGTTAAGCACTCGCATAACTAACGTCCTTCCAAGATACCACACACTTGCATACGAACTTGCCGAATATACAAATTTCGTTCCAGTGAGCTATGAAACGCACCTGTCCCACTGCTGGCGATTGACGAGAACCGAGTAGAGCTAGCAACTAAAAATGAATGGCAAGCAACGACTAGCGAGTTCGCGACGGGGACGACCGATTACTTGCTTTGCTGGTATGCGTATGAACCAAGTGTGAGTCTCTCAGCGAGTGTTCTGCCCGCCAAGCGAGCGTCGCTGAGCGAGTACTCTCTTTGATAGCTCTTGTTGCTGCGACAAACAAGTACTCGCCTTCGGTGTGAACAGTCAGCGATCAATTATTAATATATATATATATATATATTTCTTTTTTATCACGTCACGTTTTCTTTGCCATTACAGATAATAAATCGAATGCGACAAAGTAATGTGGTGTATCATCAATAAACGTTTTGCATGTAGGTCAAATATTATAATAGCGAAATAAATAATTAGACATTTCAGTTATGTACTAGCGCTCGCCGAATACAGTTGTTTTATTTACATAACTCACAACACCCAACAAACACGTACGCAGTAGGTACACTTACAGTAACTTTAATATACATAACTATAGCATACATGTTACACAGTACGTGGGCTTTGTGAAGTCACCCAGTGTACAGGTGAATGTGTCTGTGGCATCCGCCGCCGAATTGAGTGCGCGGCGCACGAGTCAGCGGTGCGCGCCGCAGCAGTTTACTGCGCGCACTTAGCACCACCAGCAGCTGCGGCTTGCGCCGGCGCGCCACGTACCTATCCGGTAAATCAAACCCTATTTCTGATAGTATACCTGGGGTTTGTATACTACCTCTTAAAAAATTAAAAACATACGTTGCCAGTGCAACTTCACGCCTAATTTCTAATTTATAGTGCCCACCATACTGAGATAGAATAAGGTAGGATACAGTAACGGGTATCCCGGGTATCTCCCATACAGATTTAAATAAATAAACCTGACGAATTTGTTCTGTATCCGTCCGAGCATATTTTTGTATTTTATTTCACATTTCATTTCATATATATATCTTTTTTATTTATACGGGACCTACAATCTTTTGTGCGTTTCTTGAGCGCGAAAATGTTGATGGCCAGTCGCTTCCTCGTCGGCGATGGGACAGAGAAGTGCCTGACATTATTGCTTCCGTTTGTCATATCCGTTCCTACCGGATTTTTGATTTTTATACGCATTTTGTGGGTAGTAAATAAATAGTAACGTTAATTTAATTCGTTGTAACGTTTATGTGCTTTTTATGACTGTGTTATTAGTTCCTGATTGAAGGATACGGAGCAAATGTTTTGGTTCGATCACAAAAGTTAGGAATTGTTTGTAAATTCGTTTCATTTTTAACGTATCAGCCTTGAAGAATCAACAAGAATCGCTACGCTTGGCAGATCTATCGGTGATTGCAGTTTGATTAAAAAAATTGCTATCCAACCTTTGTACGTAATCCTTTAAATTTCAGAAATAGGTATCATCATCAACGTTCTCTTATCCCAATTCATTTGTGGTCGGCCCAACATATCTTTTTCTTCCACACTTCTCTATCAGTCGTCATCTCGGCAGTCACCCCCTTTCTATCCATATCATCTTTCACACAGTCCATCTATCGTTTCTTTGGTCTTCTCCTAATCTTATAGCCATATTCACATTCATACTCAAAACTTTCCTCACGACATTTGACACGCATCACATGTCTATACCATGGCGATCGATTTCCACACAACTTTTCTGTCACCGGTGCCACTTTCAGACTTCCTCTTAACAGGATGTTCCAGAAATCGACAGACATACTGTAGGTGGTGATAGTTTTGGTCAAGCTCTCCCAATTTCGCAAAATCTTATAGCTTTTGAGTTATACTAGAATAAAAAAATAAAAAATAAACCACCATGCGTCATTTTTAAGGCTGCAGACAGGGGCGATGCGAAAGCGCGACGCGACTCTTGTAGAACAAATTCCATGAAGTTTTCATAGAAATTGTTCTACCAGAGTCGCGTCGCGCTATCGCGTCGTGCCTGTTTGTGGGAGCCTTAACGCGACATATCGATTGTTTAAATAATATGTACTTTGTTAAATCTCAATTTAATTTGTAAAATGTTATAAAGTGTTTTCTTCAACATTACTGTAAAGTTATTGTAGGTGCTGCACGTGTATTTTTATACAACATTACAAGTTAAAGCATAATTTGAATGTTGAAAGACTCGATTATTAAAAGCAAACACCTATTGATTTCACTTTATAGTCCAAAATTATTTTTAAACCTTCTCATGAAATGTATCGAAGTGTTTATTTTATCACAGGTCAAAGATCTCATATCAATAAACTCAACAACATATACATTTCAAAGGCACATTATTGAAATAAAATATATTTCTTTACGCTCAATACACGCCCTTCAAATATTTCCAAAAAAAATTGTTCTAACGGCTCATACGAGTTATGTGAAAAACATTTTTTGTTACGAAAATTTATAAAATAAAATTTTCGTGTTCGTAAAAATATGAATTCAAACTAAGTAAAGTTTTCTGTTTCTATGGTAGAAAGTTTAAGATTTGATAGTATGGATTACCGTGACATCTCAGATTGTGTTTGGAATTTTATTAAGTATTTTAGGTTGTTAAAAACATAGATTCTTCATGTCCTTAGGTACTGTTTTTTGCGATAGCAATTTGAACACAACGCCCGATTTTCACGCACTTTCAATCAACTCAGCTTATCGCAGTCCACTGTTGGACATAGGTCTCTCGCAGGCTGCGCCACAACACCCTGTCCTCCACCTTCCACGTCCAATTTGCCCCAGCCACCTTTTCAACGTCGTCGGTCCATCTAGCTGGGGGGGGGTCCCACACTACGCTTGCCGATACGCGCAGTCTCCAAAAAAAATCAAATCAAATCAAATTATTTATTTGCTTAATACAGGTAGGCATAATCAGATGTTACAAATAAATTGAAGTACTCTGTATCATTACCTAATAAGGTGTGTAAATATTCCACACAGATCACTCCATGACTCGTCTGTTCTACAGGCCATCGGTTCTTCGACAAACATGGCCAGCCCACTGCCACTTCAGCTTGCTTAATCTGCAAGCTATGTCGGTAACTCTGGTTCTTTTCCGGTTAACTTTTTATCCAAGCATATTATGAGTTAGGGGATTACATCGCTGATAAAAATGCTTGGCTCAACGCTGGTCCTGCCCCACCAGTGCGCATAAACTAATTGATTAGCATTTGAAACTACTGTTGGAGCTGCTGAAGATTGTAAAAACTATCTTTGCATTGTATAAATTCAATCTTTTAGTATTGTATAATTGCATAGCATATGTGTGAGTACTATGTACCTACTGTAAAGCTACCATTTTCTAGGTTTGTCTTTCATGGACTTGAATGTGCCCTGGCGGCTGAGAGTATGTCATGCTCACTCAAATGTCTCGCTGGTAGTGGCGTGTGTGTTGGATCATTAAGTTCCCTTCAAAATGGTTGAGCTGAATGGTGCTAATCCATGCGTCATGTTCGTGAACGGGCACCGTCAGTAGGGACTGTAACCATATTTTGATTTAAAAGAGTGTCCGTGGAGTTTCTTGCCCGTTCTTTGCCATAGGTACCTACTACGCTTTGGAATGGGCAACTAGCTTCATCTTTCTGACTGACCGACCCCTTGACAATTCAAAAGTGCCTGTAATTCGTTTATTTGAAATAAAAGCTTTGAGTTTGAGTTTTGATTCTTCAAAGAAACTCCGACCATAGCCCGCGTCATTGCGCGCTGAGCGACCTTAAATTTGTGCACTCATTCATGCACTTTACTTTGTGTAATTCATTTCATCACCATTGCTGCTCTCGAAACGGCGAAGAAAAACATTGTGAGGAAACTGGTATGTCCTTGAATCAAAATTCGAAGACATATGTGATTTACACCAACCCGCACAGGACCCGCGTGGTGAATTACGGCTCACTCCCTCTCACAGAGAAGAGGCCTGTATCTCACCAGTGGGAACCCACACAGGTTTATTATTCTAAGAGTTACCGTGGCCCTGGCGAACAGGCAACTGAAGGAACACGGGTGGGTTTTAGTCAGTAAAAGTCTGTCACGCCCTCCCGCGCCGCCCAGAGCGGGAGAAGTTATTTGATGATTTCCCAACCAAAAAAAAGGGGTTATTATGTTAAGTCTTATTTCAAATGAAAATAGCCTCCAGCCCAACTAGTGATGCTACATAGTATAGGATCAAAAGTTATCAAACTCAGTTCTAACTCTCCATGTTAAGCACATGTAAAACACAAGTTTCGGTAAAGCTGTCAGTTAAGTTGTGACGACAATATATCAAGTTGTGGTTAAGTGTTCAGAAACTAAGTAAGTAGTTGGGGACGTCACTACTTGTACAGCTAAAGGGTTAGACCGCTGTTGTTTATGAGTTTTGACAGGTCGACCTTTGGAGTGAGTTCTAAAGTGCTTTGTTTTGCTGTTTCACATTATATAGGAACTATGCATATATCACTCATTTGGAGAAACATCGACGTAACTGCTGCTTTTAAAATTTTACACTAGAGTGATTTAAAGTGATTTTTTCATTTGTAATCTGTTACCGTCTCGTTCTGAAATGTTGATAAATACCAAAACATATTAGGTAAATATTTCACGCCTCTGCTCCTCTGAAATTTTTTTCGAGCACAATATACTCGTATTATATCGACAACCCATTTTTGGGAAAGTTACTTTTACGTCGATGTTTCTCCAAATGAGCGATATTTGAAATTGATTTCTCTCTAAAAAAATATTTATGGGACATGGTATGGTCGGCAGTAACTTTTGACTAAACAAAAGAGGCACCAAAAGTTTTGTGTTACATATTAATCTTGCAATGATGAGTCAGAGAGAGATGATCAATCAGTTTTAACATGGATATTTCCACCACTAGGACTCAAGCCTTCCTCTCCATGATGCACCATCCACCACGCGGGCCTATTGCGTGTTTTTATGAAATGAAATGAAATGAAATGAAATTTATTTGCAAGAATTGTAGTACATACAGATGGTCGGGTTTTTTTTAAACAGTTTCTAAAACAATTCGCTAGAACTAGCATGCAAAATTATTGTTACATTAAATAAATGAAGCTAATAAAATTGGTACATAAATAATCATAGTTATTCAATTTAAAATGTCAAGTATTTGTCAGATTATGTCAGTAAGATGTCAATTTCAGTGTAAATCTTTGAAGTCTAAATACTCACTGACAGAATAGAATGGTTTTTCTATAAGCCATTTGAATAACGCCGCTTTAAAACGATTGATTGGTAGTTCCCTATACGACTTTGGTAGTTTATTAAATATTCGTATAACCATTGGGAAACAACTTCTGTGATATAAATGGCTTTTCATTGGAGGAATAATTAATCTATCCGGATATCTCGTCTTAAACGTAACGGTGTCTCCCAGACGTTGAAATAAGTCGGAGTGCATTTTAACAAATTTACAGCATTCAAATATGTACATACCGGGAACAGTTAATATTTTTAAATCTTTAAAAAGAGGTTTACATGAAGTCAATGGTGGCACATCACAAAGAGCACGGATACACTGTTTTTGGGCTATAAATACCCTATTTATAAGAACAGAATTCCCCCATAGTACAATGCCGTATCTAATGTTAGACGCTACGTAACCATGATACGCTAAGAGGGCCGTTTTGAGGTTCGCTATTTTACAAAGTCTCCACAAGGCAAAAGCGAAACGATTAATCTTATTTGTGACCTTTAAGCAGTGAGGTTTCCATGTGCAGCCACTGTCCACTGTTATACCAAGGAAAATGGCTTCGTGAGCTTCATTAATTCTTTGATCGGAATAAGTGATCATAAGGTCAGAATTTGTTTTTCTATTGTGGAATTGAATGATTGAGGTTTTATCAATGTTTACTTTTAAATTATTATTACTAAGCCATGTTATAATAGCATTAACCGTTTCATTAATTTCAGTATTATAATTAAACATTTTATTCTCCGTGATAACCACCGCAATATCATCCGCAAACAGTGAGTAGAAATGACTAGTTACATTTGGTAGGTCGTTAATATATAAAAGAAAAAATAACGACCCTGTTACACTACCTTGCGGCACTCCTGTGTTGTTGTTTCTTATGCTAGACTTACATAATATTTCTTCTTTATTTGAATTTATTTCAGTAATCGCTGTGTATTGAGTCCTATTTGACAGATAACTTTGTAGCCACTTTAATGCCAGGCCGCGAAAACCGTACATTTCACATTTAGTGAGCAGAATATTGTGGTCAACAAAGTCGAAAGCCTTGCTCATATCGAAAAACACAGTGCAGGTACGTGTATGTTTATCAACATTTTCAGTAATTTTTGAAAGTAATTTAAAAGCTGCTAAAGTTGTCGATTTGCCTTTTTGGAATCCATTTTGTTCGGCTTTTAGTATTTTATGTTTAGTTAAGAATTGCGTCATACGAGAATGAATTATCTTCTCAAATACCTTAGATAAAACTGGTATTAAGGCGATTGGCCTATAATTGTTTATATCCGTTACGTCACCTTTTTTAAAAATCGGTTTAATGACGGAGGTTTTTAATTTATCCGGGAAGGTGCCCTGAGAGAATGACATATTAATAAGGTACGTTAATATTGGTGTAATCAGGGTTGCAGTGTGTTTTAGGATAAGTGTAGGAATCTCATCATATCCCACAGAAGAAGTATTGTTTAATGAGAGTATAGTTTTAAATGTTTCATCATCGCTAACCGGATAAATGAAGAAACTGGCATTGAGCGGTGAAATTAAATGACGATGTCCCATCGTAGATGCTGTTCCTTTTTTTCCGGCGGTCATATCGATAAAATAATTATTAAACGCGTTTGAAATGTCATTAGTATTTGTCAGAATCATATTATTAAATTTTATTTTTGTAATTAGTTTTTTATCAGTATTTGTATTTGTCTGCGTACTTTTTTTTATTAATGTCCAAGATGCTTTACAAATGTTCTTTGATTCTTTAATATATTTTACATTGAATAGTTTTTGTGCTGCAAAGATAATTTTCTTGAATTGTTTATTGTATTTTCTGTAATTAATTTTACAACCCAATGTTTTGGATTTATAATACCTAAATCGCAATGTTCGCTTTGTTGCGCATGATTTTTTAATTCCTGCAGTAATCCAATCAGAGTTTTTACTTTGTTTGTTTGTAATTTTCCGTTTACATACGGGAAAACATAAATTAAAGAAGAGTATAAATGCATCATAAAAAGTGTTAAATGCAGTGTTAAAGTCTTCTTCCGAGTATACATCCGACCAACATATATTAGAGAGACAGTCACAAAACTTTTTTAGATTTATGGCACAGAAGTCACGTCTGAATATATACCATTCCATGAGAGGTTTCGTCATTTTGGAAGTAGGGATGTACAAGATTTGTGCAGTTTCATGGTCCGATAAACCAAGTTTGAGAACCTCACTTAAAGCTTCCGGAGAATTACTAATAAATTGATCGAGACAGGCATTTGCGCGAGTAGGTTGATTAATATGTATATTGTAGTTGTAATTATGCACTATTTTCTGAAATTCAGTCAACACTTTGCTCTCTTTAAGTGAATCGATATTGAAATCTCCAGTTATGATGATTTTCATCTTTAGTCTGCGTCTTAGTTTTGTAATTAAGTACTCTAAGTTGCGAAGAAAAATGTCAGGATTTGATTTTGGAATTCGATATATACATACAATTATACATTTATAAAATGGAATTTCAATTCCACAGCATTCGAACGACCGTTCAATGCATAATTCACTCAGTAATGGAATTTTTTTAGTTTCTATAAAATGTTTACACAATATACCAACCCCGCCTCGCCTTTGGTTTGGTCTGGAGTAGAAATCAGCTAGCTTAAACCCTTTCAAAGATAAGTTAGATTCCTCTCCTGATCTGAGAAAAGTTTCAGATAGGCATATTATGTCTACGTATTTTTTTTTATTTAACAGTTCGCAAAGAGAAATTTGCAGAATGTCTATTTTACTAAGTGTATTTTACTATGTGAAAGTAATACCCTGAATATATTTTGACAATTTAATTTTATGTTCAGCGAATATTGCTAACTATCGATAAAATGTTTATACCCCTAAAACGAAACAGACTTTGGAAATGTGTAAAAATAACACACCCTAATACAGCCGTCACTGCAGCTTTTCAGCTCTGATTTTCAATTCGACAAACAGCTGACGTAAATTTCGCGCGCAAAGCAACTTCTCACTAACTTTTTTTTTCGTAAAAATAGTTCCGTTCTTTGACAGCTAATAAAGTTAATTAAAAAAGAATGCGAAAAACAAGTACAGGCCGGTACAGTCGCGCTCAACAAAATAAAAAATAAAGTTAGCTCAGAGAGCAGACGGCCGTGAGAGCGACAGTACATGGATATATAACTGAGCTTCTTTTGAAATGGATACTGCAAAGGAAGGGGACAGATATTGCAAATAATGTAAAAGAAGTTGGGGCTAATATCGGCACTTTTGACAAAAACTTGCTGCTCGTTTAAATATGCGCCGAATTGCTTTCATATTTGAATACGTCGCGTATAGTACATTTTTCCGTAAATAGTCATCAATAGTCGTCATGCCGTAAAATAGTTTATGATATAATTTTGAAAATATTACCTCAGTTTTGAAGTTATCTCCCGATTTAATTACCCTCAATTTTTTTATTTTAGCCTAAAACACTTCGAAAATATATAACACCAGCCTATTATTGTCTCACTGCAGGGCAAAGGCCTCTTCTCATAAAGAGAAGGCACGAGCATTGATCACCACGCTTGCTCAAGAAGGGTTGGCGATTTCAGACTTATACTAACTATTAGTCCAGGTTTCCTACCGATGATCCTTCACAGATGTCAGTAATGTGTGAAATAAACTCAGAAAGACATAACTTCGAAAACATATTGCAGCTTTATTATATTTTAAATCTTTTTCTTTACGTAAAATCTAAAAGGAAACACAAAACTTTTTTTATTCATGCTAAAAAGGAAGAAATCTCGTAAAGCTCGCAGGCGAAATGTATTACCAAATTTTGTATGAACTCGCAAAAATAAAACTTTGCTACGTTGATAATAATCTTCGTAAGATTTGTAAGCAGTTGAGATGGGATCTTTGAGTATGAATTAAACAAAGCACTTAGTTAACCGATGCAGCTACACTTGTTGAAGAATTCTTAAGTGATTTGATGAAAAAGGCGTTGCTTTCCAGACGTTTACAGAAGTAGGTAGGCAAATAACCTTATTTCTTGCTGAGAAATTGATGAGTTGGTGTCATAATGTGACGTTTTAATGCCATCATGATTAACTTACGAGATGGAAACGGAGGTATACATGACCGATAGCACTATTCCCTTTTCAGACTGGTATTATGATGGGATTAATAGTAATAATACTTCATAATACGACCTCAGTACGCAACACACCTGGCGATCTATTTTGTAAGAAAATCATCGTGAAAACTTAGGTGAAGTGAGCTGTCAATCCACCTGATGCTAGGGATTAGCATTATGGACAGCTCACTCGTAGTTCATCGAATTTTTCTCGGTGAGCTTTTTACAGGATAGACCGGCAGTTTTGCTTTTGACCTTGCCTCTGTTCATACTTGCTTTAAGATGCCATTCTTCTTAGATTCGATATCATGATAATTATCATATTTTAAAAACTAGATGAGGTCGGCGTTTCCTATCTGACTACTCCGAGAAGAAAGGCCGAAACAAACCTCAAAACGGCCCTCTTAGCGTATCATGGTTACGTAGCGTCTAACATTAGATACGGCATTGTACTATGGGGGAATTCTGTTCTTATAAATAGGGTATTTATAGCCCAAAAACAGTGTATCCGTGCTCTTTGTGATGTGCCACCATTGACTTCATGTAAACCTCTTTTTAAAGATTTAAAAATATTAACTGTTCCCGGTATGTGCATATTTGAATGCTGTAAATTTGTTAAAATGCACTCCGACTTATTTCAACGTCTGGGAGACACCGTTACGTTTAAGACGAGATATCCGGATAGATTAATTATTCCTCCAATGAAAAGCCATTTATATCACAGAAGTTGTTTTCCAATGGTTATACGAATATTTAATAAACTACCAAAGTCGTATAGGGAACTACCAATCAATCGTTTTAAAGCGGCGTTATTCAAATGGCTTATAGAAAAACCATTCTATTCTGTCAGTGAGTATTTAGACTTCAAAGATTTACACTGAAATTGACATCTTACTGACATAATCTGACAAATACTTGACATTTTAAATTGAATAACTATGATTATTTATGTACCAATTTTATTAGCTTCATTTATTTAATGTAACAATAATTTTGCATGCTAGTTCTAGCGAATTGTTTTAGAAACTGTTTAAAAAAAACCCGACCATCTGTATGTACTACAATTCTTGCAAATAAATTTCATTTCATTTCATTTCATTTCAAACTCAGAGGTCACAGTCTCTTTTAAAGTTCAGACATAATCTTGGTCAGATCATTTGAAGCCTGAAGACCATGTAGATTGGTATCTGAAATGGTCTTTTGTGGAGAGAACTACACAGATTGAGTGGACCTGCCCAGTCAGTGTATGCATTTCTCAGTAATCGTGCAGCTCAACTCAGTACTTAAGGAGCTCAACCTAGTAGTACTCAATACTGATAGTCTAATTCATACTCAAAGGCCAAAACATATTGAATCCGATTAGCAATTTATGGAGGAAATCTTTTTCTGTTAGAAATGCTGCGTGGTACGAGTTTGATATTCAAATGTATTGAAGTTTGAAATCGATGTCTCTTTGTATGTCGAAGTTATTCCGTTGCGCAGATGGAATGTTTCGATGTTAAGGCGGCAAGCAAATATTCAAGATAGCTTACTCGTTTTATAAATCGCAATTGTTTTCTTTGATCTTTGACTGTCGTTACGGGAAGTCAGAAGCCCAAAAGTCTGACCACCAGTCTTGCCAAGGGGTATCGTGTTACCCAGTTACTGGGGTGTGGAGATCAGATAGGCAGTTGCTTCATGTAAAATACTGATATTCCGCTGCATCCGGTAAGACTGGAAGTTGACTACAAGAACGAACGAAGGGGCTCGTGGCTAAGTATTAACAGCCGCACGGGTTGGTCGATCAAGTGGATAGGTACATACTCCTTTTACTTCGTTTACGTTCATACACGCACGCTGGTTGCGAGTACTACGCACCTGACCTTTCTGAAGAACATCACCAATAAGGACACTATATCCTCTTAGGGCGTCTCTTCCCGGCGTTTCTACTCACATATGACTTTCATTCATCCTCTCAACATGACCAAACCATTTAAGCTAAGGATGTGGTACGGCAACGGTGTGGTTTAAAAGAAGATGTAGTGACAAACATTGAAAAGATTATGCTTAGATGTTTTGGTCATGTTGAGGGGATGAATGAAAGGCGACTTCAGTTTCACTTACCCGAAAAAGTTTTAAAAAAACATTGTCTAGGGAAAGTTAGAAAGTTTAGTGCAGAAGACGGATTTTAAAATCTTTATTTTTAGTAAGTTCTGGTATTTTAAGTGTTTCTAGAGACAAGGAACACGTTTTTCATATAAACAAAAAATGTACGTTGGGGTACTTACCCAGAATATTTACGTAAGTTGAAAATAAAAATACGGATACGCTAAATTATTAAAACATTAAAAAACACATTAATTATTGTGTAAAATCTAAAGTGAATGCTTATTACCAAACAAGTGTTTTTTAGGGTTCCGTATTTATTGTTGCTTCAGGTGGGCCTCAAGCCATTATCGTTAGGAACCGTTCACAGAACCACAACCACACCACATTGTAGCGTCAAAATATTGGTAAGCAGTGGTTACGTGTGAATAGTGTCGCTGCAACTTTTTGCAGTTGCGCTGCGGTTGCGTTGTTGCTAGTAGTTGCGATGTGGTTACGTAGTGGTTAGTGTTATGACAGACAGATCCTTGTGTTTGCGATTTGGCCGGCCGCTAGAGTGCGATCTCGCTCGCTGGTGATTGCGTTGTGGCTGCGACGTGGCCTTGATGTGGTCGGAATTGTCCACACGGTTGATTTTGACGGTCAATTAATGTGGCCCGTGTGAATATAAACTATTTATTTTCATATAAATTAGCACCCATACACGTATTGTCGTTGTGGTACGTGTTTTCGGGCATTAACAAGCGATCTTATTTCAAGAGACAGATTTTTTATCAAACACAATTTTGACCCTTCGTGAACTTAGAATACTGAACTTAATTTTATCGCGGCAATGCTGTTAGAACTTAAAAGAAAGTTATATCGTCTGGAATAAAGAGGGTATAAAAAGATAATATCTTTTATGAAGAAAACGGACGCACTGCCACCTGCTGCCACTTAACAAATGAATATTTAATAAGGCATCATGCTTTATCAATATTATAGTAGGTACCTAGAAATATACTTAAGTAGGAGGTGCACCTATAATTTGATGGTTAGGGTGTTGCAATATTGTGCAACAAAAAAAAAACAAATATTACAAAATTACTATTAGATGAATATTCGATTCGATTCGTCGATTCTTTTTTCTGATAACTTACTTTAAATAAAATGTATTTACTCGTAAGTTAGTTTATTTTTATATTTGTATAGATTTTTTTTGGGTTGGAGTCGTGTCAGACTTTTACTGACTAAAACCCACCCGTGTTCGTGTAACCCTTTCGGGAAAACCCGCGACCCTGGTAGGCTATAATGCACATAATATTTTTGCATGCTTTAAAGGTATAATGCACAAGGATTCTAACATTAATTGTAACATCTGATTTGTAATACCTACATTCTTTGCAAATAAATATATTCGATTCTATTCTAAGAGGCCGTAAGTTTTTAATTCCGAACTATGTACACTGTGAACCCACTGTTTTCATAAGCATGTTTAATTTTATCGGTTAGTTATCAGAATCGATAGTATGTAATGGAAAAGACGTCGCTAGAACAAGTTTAGTCACAAGGTTAGGTTAGGTTAGGTTCAGTTTGGTCAGACCCCTCCGCCCCCCCAGGGCGGGGGACATCCATGAGGATTTTCCACCCCAGAACAATAAAAAAAAAAAAAAAAAAAAAAAAAAAAAAAGTTCAGTTTGGTCAAAACCTTTTATATATAATAAAACCTGTTTTCAGCGTAAGTAGGAGATATAAAAAAAACATTCTGATCCTCTCACTCTTCAAATAATTTACAAGAAATAAAATTAATTTGATCTTTCAATACCCGCCCATCCAAAACGATCAATAACTTCCAATAAATAAACCACCCCGACTATACCAGCGGTGGGCTAACGAACTACTTGCATCGACTTGAACCTCCTCGCCAATAAAACAGCGTCTGGCAGTTGATTGCAATGCAATAAATTAAGTGACTTAGCTTGGTGCAGACTCTGCCGAGCTGTGGGATTGGTAAGTTAGCGGGTGAGTATGAGCGAAGCGGATAACGAAATGGCGGTAACAAAAGTTGGGTAGTCTTTCTACATTGTTCTCACATGTATAATTTCAACATGAATGATGTAACCAATATTTTGATTTAAAAATGTGGCTGTGGAGTTTCTTTCTTGCTCGTTCTTCTCCATCGGTACCTACTACGCTTAGGAATGGGCAACTAGCTTCATCTTTCTGACTGACCGACTCCTTGATTGGTTTAACTGAAATAAATGCTTTGAGTTTTTGAGTTTGAGTAGGTACTAAGCCCATCATCTCGCGCGCAAACCCTATAATGAAAGGTACTAACAGGTTAATACAATAGTTAAAAAATCAGCGCGTAGTTAGCAGCCCATAAGTGTAACAAGAGTAGTCTGGCACATGGACGAACAAAAAAAGTCGGACATATTCTTGCTAACAAAAAAACTGTGTCACTCAAGTCGGCCAAATCGCTCTACGTACAGGCCTCTGTACGCACACATTTATACATTAGTCGGCCGACGGTTGGCCATTACACGCGCAAAAGTCAACACTCACACATAAATATTCACACTTAAACGGGCCTCAGTTTTGTCTTAGCGGAGTTCCGTCCGAGTTTTTGGTTCGTCCATGGTCTGGCATAAATTATGTCGAAAAAAGTAACAACGAAGCTTGATACAAGAAATAGGTACCGCCAAACGGCGTGTATAGGGATGCAGGGGTGAATCAGAACGAAACTTTAAAAGGGATTTTAACATTGAAATAATATAGTTTGTTGCCAACAAGGACACCTAAGCGTTAATTATACGAGTAATACAGTAAACACATTACCGTCATTTTTGGCAACAAACCATATTATTTATATAATAAAATCCCTTTTAAAGTTTCGTCTCGATTCACCTCTGCATCCCTATTCACCCCGTTTGAAGGTACAGGTCTTAAAGCCATCACTTCAAGTTTCTTGGTACAAAACGCTAATGTTCATTGTCTAAGTGTTTGTCAGACTGGAGATCACCTTACTAAGTAAAGCTCTTCATACAATTTGTATTGAGTGAAGTTTAGCAGAGTGAGTACCTTTAAAATGAAGACTAATTCGAAATAAAATCGAAAACCTTGAGAAAGGGGAAATAACTGCTAATAAACCGAAGAGCAACATGTATTTTCGTGGCCACACTCTTGGTGATTCGTTAAGCCAATAGTCAGGGTTGGGAGTAAATAATACCTATTCGTTTTCTTTTGTCTTAGAAACGTTTTCATTGTCTGCACGATACACGGCAAATTTATCAGTTGTAAAATTAAACTAACGCAGGTGTAGAGTAGTTTCATTGTTTTTTTTTTAACCGTTAATAAAAACACACCAGCACCTTAATTGCGTAACACACTATCAGTCACAATCTGAATCATTTTGAAGCCTATATCTAATCCATTGCTTCATATAACATCCATCCATCCATTGCTTCTTTTTTTATTGCTTCATTGCATATATTTATTAACACAAGTTTGTTTTATTATGTATTAGTTTGTTATTTTGAAATTTGGGTATTTTATCTATGGGCCTCAGTTGCCTGACAATGAAGGAATTATTATTATTATATGTTCGAAAAATTTGTCTGCTCAACAACGTAAATAGCGCAATGAATGTTGTTGAACTGACAAAATGAAAGCCATTGCTACTTTCGTGTGTTACGGAATGACTCCGATGAAGACATCATCATTGCGTATGTCATGAGATTTTTTCACAATAACAAAAAAGCAGATAAACTTTTAATTTTCTCAATGTGTATGTGTATCGATAAAAGTAACTTAGAAATTAAGTAGGTACTGAAAATTATTCAGTGGCTGTAAGCCAGCTACTATGCTAATGAAATTATTTCTTAACTAGCTTCTGGCCCCGATTTCGTCCGAGTGAAGTTTCTTGTTATATATACAATATTTCATGTGACATTTGGAAATACTCCCCAGCTATCCATTACTGAAAGATTTTTCGGAATAGGATCCGTAGTTCCGAAGATTACCTTCTACATACAAAAATATTGAAGTATAGATAAATAAATTACTTCGACTTTGATTGTGACAACATATTGTAAAACATTTTAAAAGAGGAATGTACGCACCAGGACGTACAGCTTAGGCGGAGCGCGTGATGGAAAGGCAATCGTTGCGCCTTCACGCCCCTAGTCGCCCCAGGAGGAGACATCCCGGGCGTCGGGAGTCGATTGCCGACTCCCGGCCACCGTAGGCGAGGGTTTGCGGACGGCGAGCAATGGGCAGCTCGCCGTCCGGTAAGGTCCAGGCCCTGGTCGAGGGCGCGTCGTGTTCCACGCGCGCTTCAAAGAGATCAGTCAGCATCATTGACCGGGTCCGAAAAGGCCGATGCCTGCCGGGGTCGCGGATTGTTCGAAAGAGTTACCGTGGCCCTGGCGCACAGGCAACTGAAGGAACACGGGTGGGTTTTAGTAAGTAAGAGTCTGACACGCCCTTCCGCTCCGCCCCCAGAGCGGGAGAATTCATTTGACGATTTCCCAACAAAAAAAAAGGACGTACAGCTTAGTACGGCCGGTATTCTAAATGCGTTCAGTGTCGCTATGTTTGAGACAATCGAGCCTGCTACCCACTGATTAAAAACCTAGCCCTATAGTAATTACCTAGCACCCTAGTTATCCTAATGCCCTAACCTACCATACAAACCAAACCAAACGTAAGTTACGTTGGTTTTACGTGCGGGAAGTCTGTTACAAGGAGACCTCCGGTAACAGACGCAATTTGGGAACAAATAGGGGTTTGTGTACGTTGTGCAATGTACACAGGAAATGGTTTTCTCACTGTCGATCCCACAGAGTCATAGGACCGCTGATGGCTAAAGGTGTCTTGGCCACAGTAAGAGGAGTTATAGGAGATTTATCAAACTTGACTCCAGCTTGATGACTAATTTATTACAATAATTAACTTAATTATATACAAATTCTGTGGTCAATACGGTGACCTGTCAGTTCACCAAAAAATTATTTACAAATTTTTACTTGACAAGCAACGATTGGCAAAAACATGATTTATCATTCCATCATTATACAACAACAACTTTGCCAAATAATTCACTTATGAAAATAATTATCCGATAAACTTTTTTTAATAACGTATTATTTCACAAACAATTTTTTTTTTTCATTTTATCTTATAAAACTATCTCACTAAAGCGAGTGTTTATAAAATAAAATATTTGCGGAATAAGTTGTTTGGGAAATAAATAGTATACGAAACGTTGGTTGTAATCTAAACATTTGTCAATGGTGTTCTGGTGAAACATTAGTGAACCGGTCAATGAACATTGATACCTATTTATATGTGTGTTGTGTGTGTATCGAGCCGATGAAGCGAAGATCTCAGTAGGTCACTTCTTAACGCTTACGGTGTGATGCTATTGCTCGTTCGCGGTTGAACAAGGACTTATGGAGTTTCTTGCCCAATCTTCTCCATACCTTTTGAAAGGGGCGCCTAGAATCAATTATAAATATTTTTGTAAATTATGTTGTACAAAAGTGGCTTTTAATAAATAAATAAAAAATGATTTGAGTTTTGACATAAACGAAATTAATATCGTAATCAGTTGCAAACTAAACCCTCACTATTGTGTTATGTTGTATTTATATTGTTTTTTATTCCTTTGCATTTATTTATGTGTGATTTTGTATTTATTATTAAATAATTTGAGGATGTTTTCTATTATGGGTTATACAATTTTTATTATGGGTATTGGTAATTTTTAATTTAATTTATGCCACGAAAAATACAGGAAAAAGACCTTTATTTAAAACGCAATTTTCACGGATCAATCAACATTTGAATGAACGTTTTCAATTATGTGTCTCGTTCCGTGTAATCTGTGTGAATTGCCTGTAATCTGGGTGGCTCGATAATTTGCGTACGACTAAGGCCTACTAACCACGTTTAGCGCTAAACGAGTTTAAAACATTCAAAATTCACAGTTAGGGTTAAGTATTAACGATCTTCACGTGAAGATCGATGTATTTACATGCCATTTGAGTGAATTCGCAAAAATACTGCTGTTTATTTTATGTTATAGTGTAGATTAGAGCAGACTATATGTTGTTGTTTTTTATATTTTAAATATTGTGATTTTATATTTAGGGAACTTAGTAAAGTAGTTATTAGTTTTAGATGTTAATAAAAGTACACAGTTTTTACGTTTTTCGTAGTTTTCTATAATTGTAAATTACTCGTAGTTTTAAGACCGCGCTATTGCATTAGATAATACACCTGTAATGATAGTTGTAAGGGAGATTTTAATAAATTAATTAATTCTCTTTCTGTCAAATGTTTGAAGATGACAGAGACAAAATGATGTTTAGCGCTAAACGTTTTTAGTGATTGGCGGTGCAAGTGGGTCTAGGTTTGCCTCCCAAATTGTTAAATAAACGAGCAAATCGAAGCATGTGTTGTTAAAATGAGATTGGGTTGGTGTATGGTGTGCGGTTGGATTGGAGTAATGAATATAAATGTTGAATTGTTGATGGATAGAGAGGGGGAGGTAGGCCAAAGAAAATATGGATGAATTGCGTGAGGAATGATATGAAAGAAAAAATTTAATGTTTCATTGATATGAATTTGTGATATATTTATTTATCTGTTCTTTACTGACGACAGTCCTTTGTTTCTTGTGCAACCATACTATTTTATTTATTTCCTTAAACACCACTATTATTTATTATCTATAATTATTTTTAAACAAATATGTAATCTATTTTATTATTATTTGTTACATATGTATATCTATTTTTATTTAAATATTTACACACTAAAAAACTGATTTACAAACGTAAAACGTCCTCGTAACATAGGGCCAGTTGAAAACCAGGGTCAGGCACTAGTTGTGTGGTATTTATGCTGAACTGGGTCTATTTGGCGCAGCCGTGACGCACATAAAACTATTTTAAGTTTTTTTCAAATTTTTGATTTTCTGTGAATAGTCTTTATTATGTATATGTGTGTGTTTATGTGTGTTTTTGTTTGTTTTTTGTGTATTTCTTTGTTATGTTTTTTTTGTATGTGTCTTGGTCTGTTTTCTTTTTTTGTTTCTCTATGTTTTGTTTATCGTGTGCCATAACCTGAGTCAAATAAATTTATTTTCTTTCATATTCTTTTTTTAATAATTATAATAATATTTTATTGAATAAAACATTTACAAAAAGTGTACATTTAGCCAACAGTAGCAATATTTTCCATACAGTTTTATTGCCTAAAAATAAACTAAAACTAAAATTTGATTACAGGTGCAAGTAATGATGATTCGGAATTACAATATAAGGTAGAGACCCGCCCGAACTATTTTAATTCAAACCTGTGTTTCAGGCCATCACTTTACATTTCAATTAAATTGGGACAGTAAAATTTAAGTTGAACTGATAAAAATAATCTATTAACAACTATGAGAAAAAGCATAATGGTACATTAATACCTACCTAAAACTAAGCCTAAGTAAATATTCAAAAGTAAATACGAGGGAATATATTATAATCATACCAAAATATCTATAAGTTTTTCTGTGTCTGTGTAATTGAGTATCGCTAAATATTCTGATAATATTTTACTACATTTAATATAACTTACACTATAGAAGCTTAGTAACTTGTTGAGCCTATTATACAGAAAAGGCCCTAAAAACACATAAAATCGATTAGCAAACGCATGTCTGGTTTGAGAGTTTATGCAAACCAAGTCCTTCCTTCTCTTGTCGGAAGGTACTGGTGCAAATGGAAGTGCAGTGTGCTGGTGTAGTACTAAGGTTAGAATAAATAATTGCCGTACTGTTAGTACTTTACATGCTATGTAGAGCTGGTGCGTAGGAAATCTAAAAGGGCGAAAGGTAGCAACCTTTAGAATTGCTCTTTGAGCACGTTCTAGAGGGAGTAAAATTGTTTTTGCAGCACCATCCCAGGAAGTTATGCAATAGGTAAGGATGGATTGACACAAAGCTAAATAAACCTGTTTAATTAATTTATAGTCGGCTATGTTCCGTAAATTCTTAAAAACATATATTAATTTTTCTTTCTATAAAAGGGAGTGAATTATGGCGTGACGGTTGACAGGGGAGAACGAAAGAAGAAAACGTGTTGCACCGACCACAAGATGAAGACACAAACATTTTAATTTCTAATTGTAATTTATGTTTACATTAGGTTTTTTTTTTGCTAATCGCGATGGTTTTTTGTGGTAAATGGTGTGTATACCTATAATAAGCATACATACCAGTATTTTTATTATGTCATTGTTCTGTTTTAATTTTTTGTATGTACTGCTGTTGGTTTATCAAATAAATAAATAACATGGGACAAGGAGATTACGATGACAGTGGTAGTTGGAGAAAATCGTGCCATCATGTAATGTCGCGGTTCTCATCATCATCATCAAAAACACTTTTCACATATAATTTTCACCTAACCTAACTACAACTATTAACAAACTAAAAAATGGCGTCAAAAAATTCCTCCGCATCGCTGTCGACTGGTAATGTACCCAAGAGACTGGCGGCATTGCCACGTTGTATGGCAATGCTTAGCCTCTGGCCAAGGTAAAAGCCAGCCCTTGGGTCACGGGAAGTGTCAAACAGGCGTTTGGAGATTTCCTTGAATAAAATATGGGCACTCGGACCCCACGGTTTCAACCCCAAACGGCTCGAAAATATAATTACCGACAAGGTTGTTATACTTACGCCGCTTGAGGTTTTCTGCAGCCGCAGCAGCGGCGCCAGCACAGCACGCCGAGACAGGAAGATGGGATGGCGCAAGAGTATCGACTCATGTTGCGTCCCACACTAAAAGCCTACCCACCTTCCAAGGAAATAAAGACATGCCGTCCGGTCTCTTGCCATCGTCGCGTGCCAAGCCATTAGGTTCTAATACAGCTAGAACGCCGACGGTGACAAGAGCTCGTCGGATAATGTCATTAATGTTCGCGTGCCGCGGTATGCGACCCGCACTACGGCTGCAAGACAGACCGTGGTGTCCGAGGCTGTTGACTACTTCTCCACAGTGACAACGATGAGGAGAACAAAAAGGAGCTCCTAGACACAGGGAAGCAGCGAGGCGGAAGGTAGTGTCGTCGAATAAAGTTCCTATGTTCGGCGACGGTAGTGCATGAAGCCAAAGACCCGACTCCCACTTACCCACAGCCAGTAGGCGCGCACGCTCCACAGTAGTAGCAGACGTGTCAATTAAGTTATTCTGTACTACTCTGCAGAGCGGCTCATCCCACCGTCTCTGGGAAGATGGATTGACGGGTGGATTTGAATTCGGGCAAGCGAGACGCCAGGCATCTATAGCCTCGGTGAAACACGGCACATCAAAATCAATCAGTGTGGATGCTAGGATTTTCCTGATTAATTTCTCAGTGCCGTAAAACGAGGATATGTAAGCCGGTAAACTAATACTAGCAATTTTGCGGACGCGGAGGCCTCCCATACGAATGGGAAGAGTAGCTTGTGTCCAAGCTCGGTCGTCCATGACCACATTTAAAATCGAAGTTAATGTATGTCGGATAATTTGGTCCATTTTGTCTAAAAGGTGAGTGTGCTTCCATAAATGGGAAGCGCGAAGGAAATATGTTAATTTAGGGCCGAAACAGCAGTAACGGATTAAGGTTATGGCCGAATGCATGTTAATTTGGAACAATCTTTCCGAAACGTCATTGAAATTTTTTATTTTTTCCTCAATAAAAAAGGAAAAGGAATTATCAAAGATTGGACATCCAAGGAGACGAAGAGAGCTTTTTTCAATAATTTTTATTCCTGGAGCTATCGCGTTAAATTTGTTAAGTGTCAGATGTCTGTCAGTACTGTCCGCTAAATATAGTTCACATTTCGAAAAGTTGAGATCAAGGCCAATAGAATGAAGTTCATTTTTTAAGAATTGAAGGTCATTTAAAACAGTTTCTACATCGCCTCCCAAGGTTCCATCATCAAGATACCAAACGTTAAATTTGGAATTTAGCTGTCGAATAATAGGGTGAATGGCTAAACTAAAGATCACTGGCCCGAGGGGATCACCTTGTTGACAGCCAACAGAAGATTCCAGAAGGTTGTCCCGATACAGTAATTTAGACGGGTGTCTGTAACATTGCCAGAGGAAACTAAAAAATTGGGGTATTTCTTTTTTAGTTTCTGCCAGCAAGGTGTCCCTATTAACATAATTGAATGCATTATTTATGTCAACCTTCAAGATGACCTCTCCTTTGCCAGAATTTAGATAGGTCGACAAGGCGTGTACGGCAGCCTCGCAGCCCCCTTTGGAGCCATAACCTAGCTGCAGGGGCTGACATTTTTTCGAAACAAACTCACCATAAAATTTACAGCAAATCTTGGCTGCCATATGACGGTAAGTTGTTCCCACGGCAATGGGACGAATGCCGCCATCCCTTTTACGCAGGGCGCATAAATTGGCTTCGTAAAGAACGTCGACGACGGCCTCGTTCACCTTGCCGGAGAGCATTAGGTTAACCAGAGCCGTAAGCTCCTTCAAAAGCAACTCACCAGCTGCCCCGGCGCCTAAACAAATAAGGTCCTTAAGGTGCTGAGGACTCAGGCCGTCTAGGCCGCCAGCGGAGCCGCTGCGGAAGGAGTTAACGGCTGTGATTTACTCCCGACCTGTAATGGTGAGAGAGTGGTTATCCAGATTAGGGGGGTCGGGGAAGGAAAGGCCATCCGCTGGGGCAGGGTGTTTGCTCTCCAGCGCTGCGAGCGTTTCGGGAGAACAAGGAGCCACCACATCACTGCTAAAAAGAATCCTGGCTGCACCGCTTATGTCACCATCCCCTAACTTCGATTCTACGAGATGGGATATACCCCTTGAAGAGGTATATCTCTGTGTCTGTAATTTTGAATCTAAATTATGAGCCGAAATATGACAGTTTTCTTTAATTTGCGCGGTTAATATCTGTTTAGTTGCCAAATTCTTTTGTACATGTAGGATTCTGTAAGGGAAGGTGAGCAGCTGTTGCCAAGCACTTTGCGAGTTCTCCCGGACGGAAAGACGAACGCAACCTGCTAGGTGTTGTGCCACTAGAGGTCTAGCACCGCGGGGAACTCGCTTCAAAACAGGAACAGATTTTTTTAATTCTGAAAGGGTTTTCCAAAACGGGTCAAAAGTGGATGTAGCTGGTGTTGGAGGTATAGATGTTGAGACAGGGTCTGAGGTGAACTCACTTTTTGGTCTGTGTACTTTACCAATATGCACATTCAGACCCCGCTTACCTTTAAAAAAACGTGCCTGGGTACACAGCGGGCATCTCTCCAGGATGCTTAGCGAAGATGAAGGTTGACAGGCACTACCACTATCATCCACCACATCGCTTCTGCCACTGAATATTTATTTAAAACGATTTAAACTTATCCTAACCGTAATAAAAATAATAACTAAAACTAAACTAAATTATCAAAAAAAAACACTGAACAGTCTATTTGACAAAGTCACTG
Organism: Dryobotodes eremita; assembly: GCA_917490735.1. Taxonomy (NCBI): domain Eukaryota; kingdom Metazoa; phylum Arthropoda; class Insecta; order Lepidoptera; family Noctuidae; genus Dryobotodes; species Dryobotodes eremita. The sequence continues at coordinate 19,283,905 of OU823264.1, read as the reverse complement.
ATGACAACGATGACCGGAGCGGCGCGGCGGAGTCGCGCTGGCGGCCTAGGGCGCCGCGCTGATGGTGCATTTCGAGGCAGACCGCGGCCAGTACTTGGATGGGTGACCATCCATTTCATAACCAGACCTCTCCGTGTCTTGGGGTCTCGGCTGTCATTCAAAGATGTTTGATAGTTGTTAAGGCTAGCCCGTTGTGGATATCTGACGGCATGCGGCAATCACTCGCATGTAAAAAACTCGTATTGAAATGCATTCGTTTAGACTGAAAGTCGACACCAAGGACACCAACACAGTTGGAAAATTGCTAGGCAATGGCATATTTCAGTATTAGGTAATGAGAAAATTGTCCTCTCATTATATAATGAGAGGACAATTTTCAAAAAAGCAAGCAAGCATATGCTTTCTATTCTTTCTATTCCGATTATACTACGTTACGTAGATATTTTCATACTATTTCAAGTGGTAAATATTAAATAAAATCAAGAAATAAAAACAATGTGCCGCACATGACACTTCACATTCCGTTTTTTTTTTAATTCACTTTGTTAATAGTTTTAGTTAGGTTAGGTTAATTAATTAGATATAAGTTGTTATTCATGTACTCAATTAAATTTAAAAAATTATTTCATATGTATGAAAATGAATAAATATTTTCACCTCTGCCATTTGTAGATCTTTGACAGTCGTTGCGGGTAATCAGAATCTCGAAAGTCTGACAACCCTTCTTAACAAGGGGTATCGTGCTACCCAGTCACTGGGTTGTGCAGTTCAGATAGGCAGCCGCTCTAGGTAGAATACTGGTATTCAGCTGCACCCGGTTAGACTGGAAGCCGACCCCAACATAGTTGGGAAAAGGCAGGCAGATGATGAAGATAAGACATTCTCGCCTTTCACAATCTCGACGGTCGGGACACTCACCAAATGTAAATGAACCATGATTTAAACATATTTAACTTTTCGAAAAAAATTGAATCGATAGACTGCACTGGAAACCTCATGGTATAGCATTAAGTGCATTATGTAAATTCATTTAACTAGTGGCTCTGTGAGCTGTAGACCTCGCGAGTCTGTTCTTGCATAGCTTACAACTGAATAAATGTTGACCTTAAAACAAAATCCTTAAAACAAAAGCGCGCTCGTGCGCGAATTGGCTGAAATATGTTTTTTTTACGTTGTCATTTCCCATCAATCAATTTTGAAAAATTACGAAAATCTGGATAGACAAAAATTCTATATAATTATCGAACCTGCTCAATACAATTCACGAGAATCGGTTGAGAAATGCGACTTGTAGAGGAGGACAGCCGGACATCCGGACATATGAAAGCATTTTTGCCCAAGCTGGAACGAAAACGCTTCGCTCGCGCTTCGCGCTCGCTCGGTTATAAATGTTCTCACGACCGTCGTTCGTACCTAATATGTGCCTCGACTCGGATCCGGCACGGTTTAGCATAAATCAACTCTTATCGTGGGTTTTGATGCACATAGGCGCGTCTGGCTGTTTAAAAACAATCGTCCTTTAGAACGTGGTGCTTATTCTCGATTAATTAGTGTCATATTAAAAAGCGGATACTGTTTATGAAATGACTTGCTTATTAATCTAAATTTCGGTATCAACATTGCATTTTTGCTATGTGTATTAAATTTATATCATGGAAATCGCTTCTTATTTTGAAAAATCCTAAGTTTTTGCGAACATACAACATACTTTCTAAGATATAAAGAGAAGGCAGAGTTAGTATATCAATTTCTTTTAATTTGTTTCTAAGAGACTCGCGAGGACCCATTTTATAAAACGCGCGGATTGCCCTCTTTTGTAAAATGAAAACTGAATCTACGTCAGCTGCCGATCCACACAGCAAAACGCCATAAGACATAATATTGCGGAAATAAGCAAAGTATACTAGCCTAGCAGTGGCTGTATCAGTCAACTGCCTTATTTTTCTTACTGCATATGCAGCTGAACTTAATTTACCTGAAAGAGTTCTAATGTGGGCGCCCCATTGTAATTTTGAATCTAAATTGTAAGAATGATGACCACACTAGTAGTGAAACCTTAGTCTACAATCATTAGACAATAGGTAACCATACTATGCTATAAAGGCCGAAAGGGATAGGATTTTATAACCTGCTTTATGTCAACACAACAGGTGGGTAGTTCACTTTTATCTCCCTGCTAAGCACCATAGTACAATGTTGAATGGTGTTGTTAAAGCCCTGGTGGTCGTTGTTAACTTTGATGACGTAGATTATGTTTATATTAAAATGCAATGGTTTTGTATGGGCAATCTGACCCTTGAGCCATGCAAGTTTGTTGAGCTGCACGGTTACTGACAAATGCGTGCACTGACTGGACAGGTCCACTCAATCTGTGTGGTTCTTTCCTTCTTCTTCGTGTCGCTGGCACGACTTTTCTCAAATTTTGTTGGCCCAAAACTTCGCCACTTCCACGGCGTCATCGATGGCAGCGCAGAGGTCACTTTGAGTGCAAGTTTTGGGACACAGAGGGCAAGATAGAAGGTGGAGCATAGTTTGCGACATAGCTCCACATCCACATCCAGCTGCCGTTCCATCGTTCTTTCCCCAAAAGACCATTTCAGAGACCAATCTACGTGATTTTCACATGATCTGACCAAGATTATGTCTGGACTTTAAAAAAGACTGTGACTTCTGAGTTGCTTTCGGCCTTTCTTCTTAGAGTAGTCAGATAGGAAACGCCGCGCCGACCTCATGTAGTTAAAAAAATAAGATTGACGTGTAAAAGTGTTTGTACAAACATACTTACAGAAATAAAATCATTTATCATTTATGGCATTCCATAAAATTGAAGCAACAATTGACTGGCACCGTTTTACCACGTACAATTGATACACGATACGGAAAAGTTAGTTGCCTTTTTAAACTGGTATAGATGTAAACAGTACGTACAATAAAATTACACGAACAATAAAATCGCATTTAATTTTCTGGCAAAATAATTTTCTTTCATTCGAACACGAGTGCAGTGAGTGACGGTTAGTTAATTTAAAAAAAAAAACGTTAAATAAAATTGAATGATATATTTAGCAGCGTAAATACGGGCAATACTTGAATAAATTATACAAGGACGTGCAATTCTGTGTTGAGTCGCATGCAATTATTGAATGGCAATAATTGAACGTGCTTTATGGCATGCGGTTATTGCTCTTGAATGTTCCAGAAACTTGAACAGTGTAAATTGGCCTTTATGTATAATTCTCGATGATAAGTTATTTCTTTGTTAAAAGATTACTTACTTTTAGGGTTGCGTTACTCCGTCCTTCCGAGACGGACACTTAATTATAAGATTTTTAAAAGAATCAATAACTATATCGAACCACCAAAATAGGTATACAGAGCCAAATTAAATTAGCTAGCGAAACTGCAGACGTGATGGGCAACGATATCCAAACATGATAAAACAATCACATCATCATTACATATAGTTTCCTTGCTCTTGTTTCACGTTAATTATTGTGTAATTATATGTAGATAAGTATACGTTTTAGGTATGTATGTGTAGCGGTATCAACAGCGCCACATGCAAGCTACACGTCACAATGACGTCACACAATCCTGCATCGCGCAAGCAGAGTTTACCGCGCAACTAGCATATATACAACATCCCGACATCAACCGTCGGGCAGTTGCCCACCAGACACAACACCCGTCTGGTCGGAGGATCCTCCCTTTTCCATAGAGTATGAGTGAACTTTACACCCTGTTCCTCATACCTCTATACTGGTGACCCCGAACATGAACGTCAGCGCAGCCTTCGTGCAACTACTTCAGCGTGACGTCATCATCATCACTTCCGCAAGCGTTAGAGCGGCGAGTCACACAGCCAGCCAGCACCCACGGCTTCAACGGTATCCTGACCACCAGCATGCAGCGACCGCGCATACCTGGTCATTACCCTCAGCCTCATCAGCAACCTTGGCACAGCACACTGCACTCTCGGCCGGTCCACAAGCAGAGCCTTCAAAACCCTCTCCTGGTCGACGCCAGCAGTCAGCCACAACTTGGCGCTGTACCACATCCGACGCACTGGAGCATAACGCAGCGCCACCCCGACTCACTGGGGAATCTTCGCAGACAGTTCCGACTCACCGTGAACTATGCGACACCCGGTTCCGACTCACTGGAACCTCACCTGGCCCTGGCAAGCATCGCAAGATACAAGACTCAGCCCACTATCGACCTCCGGTCTCCGGGGGGGAGTGATGTAGCGGTATCAACATCGCCACATGCAAGCTACACGTCACAATGACGTCACACAATCCTGCATCGCGCAAGCAGAGTTTACCGCGCAACTAGCATATATACAACATCCCGACATGAACCGTCGGGCAGTTGCCCACCAGACACAACACCCGTCTGGTCGGAGGATCCTCCCTTTTCCATAGAGTATGAGTGAACTTTACACCCTGTTCCTCATACCTCTATATATGTATTTATTGTATATGTAAATGGTACACCATTGGCTACCTGCGTTATTGTCTCTCCTTCTCCCTTTAATCCATCCAAAAGTTGTTTGTAAAAGATCACTTTTAGCGATAAGACCGCTCATTGTGTAACCCTATGTAAAATTTCTATGTTTATATCTGTAATTTTTATAGTATATACAGGGTTATTGGTAAAACACCAGCAACCTCTTAAGGGGTCATTGTACTCATCATTATAAACAACTTTTACTATGGACTCAACCCGAAATCGCGAAAAAAATATCAGCTGTTCCCTACGTTTTGACGTGTTATGCGAATATAAATGTAGGGAAAATCTGTTTAATTTTTCGCGATTTCAGGTTTGGTCCATATTAAAAGTTGTTTATAATGATGAGTACAATGACCCCTTAAGAGGTTGCTGGTGTTCTACCAAATAACCCTGTATAATAAAGAGTATTTCACCAGAGCAAGAGTACCCAGTTAGTGTTTCATAATTATTTAGGTTCCAAAATACTATGTTCGTAACAGACAATTTCAATCAATCAATTGTTATTATAGTAGGAGAAAATACCTTTTAAAATTCATATTAGTGCACGTGGCCGCACAAAAAAAAAAAAATCGAAACAATAGAAATGGAAACAAACGCACATAAAAAATCTTGTCCTCAATAAAAAAATCCAGGCAGGAAAAGAACCAGCACCCTAATTGCGTAACATACTATCCATCACAATCTGAATCATTTTGAAGCCTATTATAATCCATAGCTTCATATGTTCGAAAAAATTGTCTGCTCAACAACGTAAATAACGCAATGAATGTTATTGAACTGTCAAAATAAAAGCCGTTCCTACTGTTAGAGTGGTACGCAATTACCTCGCAGGTTGTTCGTTATTCAAAACTAATCCGTAAGCGTCAAGATACAATAGTGTATTGAAAGTAGTACAGTCGCGAGCACTAATATGTATACACTTAACAACTTCTAAATGTGATTTTCTCCTACTGTATTGATTGTAATTTGATGCTGCCACGAATATAGTATTTTGGAATCTATACTGTTATGAAATAGGTCTTATCTCAAAGTTGCAATCAATTTTCCACGAGAAAACGCTTTAAATTTTTTCTAAGTGTATAGTAAGTGCTCGTGGCTGTACATGTCTGCCTAATGGAGTGGGGACAAATCCACCACTCGTGAAGCATTGTTGTAGACGTGCAGTGCTAAAACAATGCTGTATTCAACGACTATCAAGAACATGATTACCACACGCTAACAGCTCATACGTTGACACGAAACAATCTTTGGTGGCCGCTGCCATTGCCGACCATACCCGACGTTACCCGACAATGCCCGAATGTCCGTCCGTGAGCTAGGTAAATTAATTAATTGATAAGAATTTAATCAAGTGTGGCTCCTGGCTTTTAATGGAGCCTGTGATGTATGCAGAGTTAGATGTTAAGAAGTAATTAAGGTGCAAGTTGTCGTGTTCCAGTGGTAGAAAGATTGTTTCCTAAGATTAAAGTTTTAGGTTTGAGACCAGAATATTGTATAAACTTTCAAAGATAATTTTGGACACCAGTGGCTTATGGTAGAGGAAGATATTGTGAGGAATCCTAAGGGCCTAGACAAAGTGACATTCTATCAGCTTTAACGATGATGGTAAAGTCAAAACGGGTGAACGGGCGCCGACAGTTGAGACTGGTCATCTCTTAACTGCCACGGCTTATTTTTATTATTAATCTTATATTTTGAATTGTTTTTTAATATATTTTTTTCATTGTTCTCGCATATAGAAGCAACACGAATAATGTACACAGATTTTTGTAATATCTTGATTTAAAAAGAGTGTCCTTGGAGTTTCTTGCCCGTTCTTCTCCATAGAGATCTACGTTTTGGAATGGGCAACTAGCTTCAACTTTCTGACTAACTGACAGACTCTTTGACAATTTAAAAGTGCTTGTAAATGGTTTCATTGAAATAAATGCTTTGTGTTTGACTTTGAAAAATGTCATAAGCTACGGAAAAGCTTATGTCAATGCTATTGAAAATCGTTGTAGATATACGAAACGCTTTAAAAGCTATTGCTACATTTCTAGGCCTTCTGAATGGTTCGAAATCAGCAACATGCAATAAGTCAACATGGAAATATTTGCTCCTTCTTTCTCTGCAGTGGGATAGTCACAAGCTGATTTAAGTCTACAGTATTTTGTCATAAAAGCGTGTTTTCATTCGCAAGAAGCAGTAAATATGATTGCCAACTTACTATTTTGACTGCCGCCATAGCCCTATTTCTGCAAACAGCATTGCTCTATAAATATTGGTAATACCTAAGTTATGACAAGGTTACGAGCACGAGATCAGTTTGTCCTAGATAAAAAGCCAAGGATCTCGCTAAACTAACACAAATAAACCTAGAAACATCGAGAACCAAATAAATTTATATTTTACGGTCTCTACATAAATCCTTATTGCAAGAGAACTCCCTCGTACCCTCACAATTCAATTTCAGGTATATATCCTGTGCTATTCACCTTTTATGAATACACGAGAACCTTGAGAAAAAAATGTTGTCAAATAGTTATTATTAGCTACTAGAATATAGGTACTTACCTACACATATTGAAAAAGATAGTGATGTCTGAATTTATTAAAATACTTTCGAGTATGAAAAATGTTTTATTAAAGAACATTATTAAAAAGCTTTGTCACTTATTCGGTATACACATACACAAACATATACTTGGGGGTAGACAGAAACTACAGAACGCCACCTGCTACGATTCTTACCTACTCCTCTTGCCTCGTTTACGTTCATATATCAGGTCATACACGCACGCCGGTTGCGAGTTCTGCGCACCTGATCTTTCTGAAGAACATCACCAATAAGGTCACTATATGTGCTCCTAGGGCGTCCCCTCCCAGCGTTTCCACTCACATCAGCCTTGTAAACACCTTTTGTTAGTCACCTTTCATTCATCCTCTCAACATGACCAAACCATCTAAGCATACTCGTTTAAATGTTTGTCACTACATCTTCTTTTACACCGCACCGTTGCCTTATGACATCATTCCTCAGCCTATCATTCATAGTCACATCACACATGCTTCGCAAGGAACTCATTCAGTATATTGTGGGCTATTCAATATACAAATCAATTATTCTATGTGGAGGACATTTGGATATTTGAATTTCACGTCCTCTAGGCATTTGGGTCAACAGTGAACAAATTCATGCTGAATCGATTACTTAATTCTATTAATAGTCTTTTATCCGTGTTCAGTCTATATTTAGAAACCTTATTTTTATCCTTCTTAAGGCTGATTTTCAAACGCCTGATGTAATTTACCGAGGAATAATTTTAAATTTTTTACAGGTTTCCTTTATAAAAACTGTCAAACATCAATTTTAGTCCATTGAATAAGTTATCCAATATTGGAAAAATCTGCCCTTAATAAACTAATCTATAACCGAATTAAGAAAATTTTAGAATGAACGTGAAACTACGAAACTTAATTTGGCTAAGTTTTAAAACTTTGTTTTGTTCATATGATATTACAGAAGTTGAAGTTAGTAGACGTTATGTTTCATTAGTCACTTATTGAACTGGAAAAATGAATGATTGAGAAATAATCTTAACCAATTAGGTATACCGAAGTAATCACTCATTTTCTTGTCTTAATTATTTGATTAGAAAAATTACAGGGCGTTACCGCAAATGAGGTAGAATTTGTTTGGAAATGGTTAGGTATTACTATTTTTTGCTAACTTTTTCTCGCGACATTGCCCGCGTCCTTGTTCAGAAATTATCTCACGAGAACGTACTACCGGGATAAAAAGTCCTATGGTCTATCCAAGGTCATGGTCTGTCTTGGCTTTATTGAAATCCGTACAGCCGTGAATGTAATGGACAAAGAGACAGAGTTACTGTCGCATTTATAATATCGGTATGGATATGCATACAATTATGGATAATAATAATAGCCTCCAGACCGAATTTCGGCCCTAGCGGCCAATTGCAACGGCGCGGGAGATATTAAAGTGTACAAATGTATGCGCAGACACAGGTGGACTCACTCTACCCTCACTCTCATAGTCTGATGGGACGGCAATCCGACACGACCGTAGAGAGATGAGGCGGAGGATAGTATGAACGGGTAGAAAACGGGCCAAGCTGTAACGTGTTATAGTAAATAGTTCCAGTTCGAGATTTTAGAGCAACTTTTACCCATTCTTTAATGGACGTGAATCTACACTTAGATTTGATTTTAGTTTACGTAGATGGGTAACAAGGAATATTACTTTAAGTTAAATATCGCATTATATAATAAAAAGTAATTCAAATCCTTTTACATTGTGTATCAATGAAAAGACAAAAAACCTGGCACATAATTCGATCACCATCGAGCTCACAAAAGGTGCCTTATCTTGTTACTACTTTATACAGCACCCAGGAAAAAATACCTGATTTAGACCCAAACAAAGTGAAAAAAAAAACAAACTAATCAAAGGTGTGCCCATTATTGACTTAAAAGATTTCACTCCATCAGGCAACAAACGTTGTTGAACGCAATACAATTTCGTTGGCCTCACGTGCACAGTGTACCTGTAGTGTGTACATCAAACAATGGAAATGGTAAATATGTTACAAATAATACAGCGTCGATATATCAAATTACAGTGGCGTGCACGTGTTTTCACACTTCTTTGGTGGTTGATGTTGTATGGTGCAAGTTTTAAGATTTTTGTGGGATTTTTTGCAATATACGAAACTATCTCAACCACGCACATTATTGCCGCGGCGAGCCGCACCGCAACGCAGTAATTGTGTCGACAGATTCCAATTTCAAATATTAATTTGAACTATATCCAGCCCAAATGTGCGCGAGCCTTTAACCTGCGCCTGCGGTGTAAACTAATATTAGGAATTCCTTTCATTTTGACAATTCGACAACATTCATTGCGTTATTTACGTTGTTGAGCAGACAAATTCTTCGATCATATGAAGCAATGGATTTGCAATATCCTTCAAAATGATTCAGACTATGATTAATAGTGTGGTGCACAATTAGGGTGTCGATTACTTTAAAATTAAATTAAATATTTGTTTATTTGTGGCAACTAGGCCCAATTGTTAGTATCATTGTTCTTAAAAACGATTGTTAGTAAACAAACACAGAAACACAAAGAAAATTGTAAGTTTAGCTGTGGGATCGTCTGACAGCACCTGCACAGCGTGCGACAACCAAGATGCGCCACACAGCCGCTTATTGGAAACTTAAGTCACTTTGCGAATTGGCGCGGTACAACATATTTTTTAAGGCCTACAGATTGAAGATCCTAATCAGGGTTATTTAAGATTTCTGGCTGTATAGCTACGGATACGAAGTCAGCGGGCGCGAGGCGGCGGTGGCAACGGCGCGGGGAGCGGCGTGTTTCAATGCATAGATTTATATGGAACTGGCCTCGAAGGCAGCGGCGCGGGTAGCAGCGTGTCTGCGTAGCCGCGGCTCTCACTGCGCCGCCGCGCCGCCCGCTCCGCCCCGCCGCCCCCCCGCAATCGCTGAGTTCGAGAACGAGGCCTAAATGTTACCAAAATACTAGTCTATAGTTTTAGTTGATCCAGTTTCTGATATAAATATAACATAACATCACGCCTGTATTCCACGAAGGGTTAGACAGAGGTGTACCTACACAACAATGCACCCACCTTTCGCCAGTTGGGTTTAAGTCCCATGTAATAGGGGGTGAGACTATTGTCATCAACCGGGTACAAATACTGACTCTGAGTGGCTACTGAGAAATTCCTAATGGAAAAACCCAAAACCGTCTAACGGGGTTAATTGATATGCAAGGGTGAATCGGGACGAACTCTAAAAGGGATTTGAACATTGAAATAATATAGTTTTTTGCCAACAAGGGCACTTAATCGTTAATTATAATACAGTAAACACATTAGAGACCTTTTTGGCAACAAACTATTTTATTTCAATATTAAAATCCCTTTCAAAGTTTCGTCTTGATTCACCTCTGCATCCCTGTTCACCCCGTATGACGGTAACCACTTTGCCCGACCCAAAGACCGAACCCAGGACCTCAGTTGTATTGCTTGTGACTAGCGATACTATAATAATAAAGAATCGTTTATTTTTGAGAAGGACACATTTACAATAAATACCTTAACAATTAAAATAGAGCACAGTTGCTAGTTAGCCTGAACTAGATTGAACCTGTGCTTCAGGCTCACTATAAAAACGCTTATCGCTTTTCACTTCTCTTCGTCGGGTATCCAAGTAATCGCGTTAGAGGGTCTCGGTGGTGCCCTCAGGGATGGTCGTCACAGCTCAGAATCAAACATAAACCCACCTTTTTTATACACTAGGTATTACCGTAGTGAGGCCATTTATGGAAGTTGGTAATTCTCTTTTATATTATTAAAATTCATTTATTTTAGGTTCTTGACCCATATTGAATACAAAAACAACACACAATTTTGACAATTTTATAAGTGTCACTATGTGCAATTAAATAACGGATAAATAGTTGTTTTATTAATAAATAAATAAAGTTAATTAAACGTCGTAAAAATATGAGTAACAAATAAATGTCAGATCAAATCAATTAATGTCAAAAGCGTAATGCAAAATAAATTTTTATTAAATAGGACAATGAATCAAACGAAGTTATGGCAGAAGCAAAAATTATAATATCCATAAAACTACATCATTACATAGTTATATAAAATGACAAATCAAGCACCAGCAATATGCCTGCTACAATAATGCCCGACGTAGGGGCAATCCAGTCGCTGAGCAATCATCGCCAGGACAGTGTTGGAGCTAGCCTGCACCCGGCGGACCAAGGACGCGCACCGCTTGCGCATGGTGGCGTGGAAACAGTTGGCGCGCGCTTCCGCGCAGTTAATTGTCTTAACGTTTCACACCATAACATCACGCCTGTATTATCAGATGTGTTAGGCAAAGGTGCAGCTATAGTGCGCCCACATTCCACCAGCTATGTTTAAGTCTCATGTAATAGGGAAGAGCCTATTGCCATCAATCTGGCACAACTCCGGGCTGCTACTGAGAAATTCCAGATGGAAAAACCCTATAACACTTTGCCCAACCTGGGAATGGAACCCAGAACCTCATGCTCGGCAGTAAAGCCTGCGGCCACTAGACCAAGGAGGCAGTCATCACCACCAAAAACAAATACCATATTTTTTAAATTACTTTTTATGAAATCATATCTTCTCGTGTCATCATGTCAAATCGTGTTTCATTTGTATAATTGCTTTTGCCGGCTGTTTGCTAAAACTTTTAATTTAATAAGGAGATGGGGTATTTTAATACCGTACTTGAACGTTTTTGTGATGGTCATAAGCATTTTATGGTGACATGAAATGCATTTCCTCTGCCGACTAGGGTTTCACTTTAAATTGCTTAGAATTTTTGACATGTCTATATAATTTTATAAATTTTCCGTGGAATCAGACTCCACGGAAAATTTATGAAAAGATGAAGAGAAGAAGATGATGTGTTTATTAAGTTAAAATACATAATATTAAAGTTCTATTTATGGATTATTATTATTTATAATGAAACATACTCAATCATATTATATACATATAATATTGTTGTCGAATCCGTTTAAAAAAAGAAAGTAGGTTTTAAAAAACAGGTGTGATTTAAAATCAAGCGATTTTTTATGCAACGCTTTTTATAGTTTAACAATTTGGTACTTCAAAATTTTATTTGCGAAAGAACAAATATCGTTTTGTATCATCAAATATAAAATAATTTCGTAGATGCAACTCAACCGAATTTCTCGTAGCATCTGCGTAGCGCTCGTAGCACCTGCGCAGCTGACTCGTAGCATTGCGCAGGCAGCTAAATAAGTATTAGTAAGATGTTTATTGAAATGAAATATTGTGTTTATTATTTAATTACTTAATTTATAACCTAATTTAATAGGAGTCTTAAATATTTTAGAGAAAATCTTTTATTTAGCGATTCCAGACAAATTTTACCAATAACGCAATATTGCTCAAAAGAAGAGTTGCTATTGAAACTTCATTTGATTTATTGATCCGTACGAGTCCAAATAATAATATTAATTTCAGTTATATTGTCAGATCATACTTTTTTTTACCCTTTTTATCATCTCTAATCGATTGTCAATAACTATTAAAAAAATCTAATTGAATGCACTTGAATGTCACTTGCGCGTTCATGGGTTATCCTAAATAACTCGGAGTTAACAGCTAACTCAGGGTTAATCAAATAATTCATATTACGCCACCAAGAGTTATAGGTAAAACTAGCTCGTAAACTTTGAAATATTAAACCCACCGATGTGGGAGAGTTAAGTCGCTAAACTCTGGTTAGTGTCAGTAATGTCAAAATAAATTGACGTTATGAGGTACCGCTGATAACTTATTTTGTATTTTACGTTGTTCGACGTTGTAGTAAGTGAAAATTCGGTACTATGTCAGCAGGCAATTACATTCATGAACTCATATAAAAATAAATACAAATAAATAAAAATAAAATATATTCAAAAATATAAGGTACAACGTTAAATACAGTTTTTCTTAAATTTATGTCAAGTTCAACCATAATTTGTGCCTGAACTAGGTAATCCTGTGTTTCAGGCGATTGTAGGTAACATTAATTGATTAAATAATCACATGTCATATTACTCTTATTGGTAAATAAATGTAAAAAGGTATATAAAATTATAGTATCTTAACTTAACTAACTAATTAAAAAATAACAATAATACAAACAATATTTACTTTAGCACTAGTAATAACTTCTCTGTATCTTCATAGGACATTGTTTGAAGAGTTTCCTTAAGGATTTTCTTGCAGTTACTATGAATTAAGGAGAAGATGTTTCCTTTTTCATTAAAAAAAAGAAGAAAAAAAAATGAAAAACAATCAATATATAATATTATTAATAATAAATCATCATTATAATATCGTTTATAATAAATTATTATAAACTGTAAACATATATTTCCTTATATGACATTTTCGTCAATCAATAAACTAAACCTCTATGGAAACCACATACAATACGATTAAATTGAAATTTCATATTATAAAATTTTAAGACAAGAAAGTATTACGTATCGTGATGTAGTGTAAAAGAGATGGGTATACAATTTCCGTTAATTGTTAGTTCATTCAGTTTTGGTCGTATTACATACCAGGGCACAAACACTGCAATTCTATTTTATGTTTCGTCAATTGAACTGCAAAGTTTCGAACTTAAAAAAAAAAAAACATTTTTATCACGTTTGCTAACTCAGTGTTACTTTTTAGTGGCGCAACGCATAATAAGAGGTAACATGTTAATTACTTAACTCGCAGTTTCTAAAATCTATATTTATTTATTTGCCCTGACTAAACGTGCAACTGTCCCTAATTGAATTATCACAATCATACTTGATTGGCCACACATGTGTGTTAACCATCAAATTAGGGCAGTCCATTGGAAACGTAGATAAATACAAAGTGATAAATAATTGGAATAGTATATTAGGTCTTTACCTATGAAATTGCCGTTCTGCAGTACTGGCCATTTCAAATCAAAATAATTTTTGTTTGGCTATGAATTCTAATTTCAAATTAATTTTATTTTAAAAACATGGATTTTTTTTTCTAAAAGTAGTCATTTCTTTATTGATTAGTGTTACATTTTCATCGCATTTCAATCTTTTTCGTCATCATGGATACGTTAAAAATTCGAGTAATTATGGAATATGAGTACCGTCGTGGCAGCAACGCGGCACAAGCGGCACGCAACATCAACGACGTTTACGGAGCTAACTCTACAAACCAACGCACCACCTGCTATTGGTTTGCTCGCTTCCGTTCTGGAAATTTCGACCTGAAAAATGAACCTCGCGGTCGTCCGAAGACTTTGGTCGACAATGACGAATTAAAGGCGATTGTGGAAGCTGATGATACACAATCTACGGCTGAATTAGCAGCAGCTTTCGACGTTAGCGTCAAAACAATATTGGTCCATTTGCGTCAAATTGGCAAGGTAAAAAAGCTTGACAAATGGGTGCCCCACGAACTCAATGATCGCCAGCGCGAAGTACGCGTCGAGACGTGCCTTGCACTGCTCAACAGACACACAAATGAAGGAATTTTGAACCGCATTGTTACCTGCGATGAAAAATGGATTCTGTTTGATAACCGTAAGCGCTCAGCAAGTTGGTTGGATCCTGGTTCAGCACCTAAACAATGCCCTAAACGAAAACTTACCCCTAGAAAAGTGATGGTCACTGTTTGGTGGTCTAGCGCCGGTGTGATTCATCACAGCTTCTTACCAAACGGGGTGAGCATTACTGCAGATGTGTACTGTGAAGAACTGAACACAATGATGGAGAAGCTGGCGCATCTCCAACCAGCATTGGTCAATCGCTCGTCTCCGCTGCTCCTGCACGACAACGCGCGACCTCATACTGCACAGCAGACGGTCTCCAAGTTGCAAGAACTGGGGTTGGAAGCTCTCCGTCATCCGCCCTACTCACCAGACCTTGCGCCTACAGACTACTACTTTTTCCAGAATTTGGATAACTTCTTGGCGGGAAAAAAAATTAATACCCGAGAGGCAGTACAAAATGCCTTTGAAGAATTTGTTGCCTCCCGTCCAGCTGATTTCTTTAAGAAGGGCATCAATAAACTGCCATTGCGATGGCAAAGATGCATTGATTGCATGGGTGATTACTTCGATTAATACAAATAAAAAATTCATGAAAAAAATTCGTTTAAATTTTTTCATACAAAACGGCAATTTCATAGGTAAAGACCTATTATTATTCTTGTTTCGTTATTTGTGAAACTGACCTCTTTTCATTTTAATAATGATAGGATCGTTATTGTGCAAAAGATTGTGTGGGATGTATTGCTATTATCACCGGAATCCACGTCTAGCGAACCATGAACATAATGCTCGTTGTGTTGAATAAAATATACAATGTAGAGACAACAATACGGCAATAAATAAAACACTACCAATAAGAGTATTTTGGAACTATCAAATAAATCCTAGCATTGAAGTAAAAAAACCAATTTTTTCGAACAATTTTTTTTCAAAACAAACAATTTTTTTAAAATTAATATTAGTGATGCGCCGACTATTGGTTCTGTCAATCTTTGACTAGCTACAGTGACTAAACTATTGGATATGTTTGATCCAATTTTCGTATGCAGACTGGGAACGGTATTAGATATAAGCAGTTTAATTTATTGTTGTATTGTCGTCTCCACCTTGTATATCTCAAAATCCTCAGAATTTCCTCACCATTGGAATACAATTTTACTGCTGCTAAGCCAAAAGGAACACAGGTTGCATATGAACAAATGCTATACAAGCCTGTATTGTTCCACAGTAGGGCAAAGGTCTCCCTACTCTCCTACCATTTCTCTCTGTCTAGAGCTACTAAGGACAATTCCTTATCGAAGGAGTCCCCGGCATATACATCTGGGCTTGCTGCGATGTCTCTTGCCATTTAAAAGGACTCATTGGGTCGTGTGAGTTTGGCCATTGTTCGTCTGATATGTGGCAGATGTATCCAGCCCAATTCCATTTTAGCGTTTGTTGTATTCATAATCCGATCTGTTAGTTTGATACCCAGAATAATTCGTTCCATGGGTCTCTGGCAAACCTCGAGCGTACCCTCTGCAGAATTGAAAACATAAATTTATTTAGAAACAATTTCTCGTACCCCGTGTCTTTGTAAACTACTATCAAAAAACTGAAATTTCATACTTGAAAATAAAACCCTTATACCCATTACTTGCAGCAGTGTTTTAAATCCCATGACCTTTCACATTTAAACACTACAAAAAAGTCTACCACAAAAATCTCTGCCCACTCAACAATACCTACACACATAAAAGTTAGACACAAAACACCAGTGTTTTCTCAAATAAGATGAAAAGAAAAACTTTTAATGGCCGGTCAAGGGTCGACCCAATTCTCAAGGGGATCACTCACAAGAAAAGCCGATTATATCCACAACTACCCCCGTGGCCACGAGCTTCACGCTCAAGCGACACACGTCAAGCGACAGCGACTCCGAAGAATACAAATGAAAGAAGTTGTTTAGAGCATGCCATGAGACCCCGCGACGCGACTTGCTGAGTGACGGACGGAAACAGGTGTCGCGCGCACGTTTCGCTTTACGCTCGAGGCCGTGATCCCGTGGCCACGAGTTACACGCTGAAGCGACATGCGTGTATGCCCATTCGACTTTATGTTTTTTCAGGAGAATAGGTAAAACTGAGGACCTTAGTCTTACTTTGCGTATACGTCTTTGTTTTTAGAACAGATTTTGCCAAAGCTTGACAAGGTCTCTTTCTTTCGCGATGTCGTTGGCCAACATTACTCATGTTGTGGTTAAAAGTGGGGCTGATGGTCTAACATAAGCATAGCATAATCAGCCTATAATGATCTCAAAGCTGGGACACAGGGCTCCTCTCTACGAGAGGGAGCTGCCACGCGGGCCCAGTGCGGGTAGAGGCACATGTCTTCAAATTTTTAGTTCTAGTACATGCCAGTTTTCTCACAATGTCTTCCTTCATCGATTTGAGAGCGGTGAGGCTGAAATTAATTAGTTGAAGGAAAGCACCTGCCTGGGTTCAAAGCCACGACCTACAACTCGTAAGTCGGGGCCGTTACCACTGGGCCACCGCTCGTGGCCTAAAATGCGCCTAAAATACTTAACGTATTACGGCCACTCACAAAGTCAGTGTCACAAGCGAAATAATGGCTAAATTTTGTAGTTGGTGCTGCCTATCCTGGTTGTAGGCTCTTCTATTTTTGGGTGCAATCAAAGAGATCGAGTGTGAATAAATAATATAGCTACATACACACTTTCACCATAATAATATTTGTGAATAACTGTAACAAACGAAAGTTACATAGGGTGTCACATTAGACAGTCCTATCCACGGATATCGAGGGATATGGCTTGGAGGCGTGGCGCATATCGCCTCCGTTGGGTTGAACTGACCTTAAATACGCGTGACTGCAGTGAGTACCGTTTAGTCATATGTTTGCCTTGGGACGTGTAGTGTGATTTCGTATTTTTACGAAATGCCGAATTGTTCCGTCCTTGTGTGAAAATATAGCACAATTACAACAAACCTTAGTACAAGTGGTTTGTCTTACCACCGGTAACTAAAAAATCACTGCATTAATTATAATATTTAAGTATTTTACAAATTATCTAGTTGTGAAATATTTTTGACATGCGACAGCCTTTGCCTAATGACTGACGCATGTCAAAACGATGCATTAGTGGTGCGCAGCACTGAGATATGGATATCGATAATTGTTAGTTGCTCTAATAAGAAATTGTATTAAGAATCTTAAACGAGAATTAATACATTTTATATCAGTTTCCCGATAGATCCAGAAATTGAACATAAATAGGTAGATGCAAAATGCAGAGAAAATAATTGGTTGGTAATTTCAAGTGACTTCAAAGTCCATAAAGACGTTGCTAGTCCCAAAAGCTCTTAGACACTTTGTCGATACAAATATTTTCTCATCGACTGATTTTCACCAGTTTGAGCAAGACCCCGATGGATAATAATATTATCCAAGTGACAAAATGTGTGATGGAATAACATATTGATATTTGCTTACATTTTTTGGCTAAGAATGTAACAACTAAATTATGAAAGCGACAGATATAATGTTGAATAAGTACCTATTTTAATTGTTCTTTTATGTGCGATAGTTGAACAGTTTTAATTTTAAGTAAGGGCAGCCCCGGATCTAGGGGGGAAAGGCAAATTTAAGCGTGGCAAACAAGTGCACCACTCAGCGCACCGCAACTCTGCGATAAGTGAGATGCGCAGCACTTATTATCTTTCTCTGCGAGTGGCACACTGACAAAATCACTACGTGATTAGCGTAGGCATAGATCGTCAAACGGTGCGAGCGGGTTGCGGGCGGAGCAGTTGAATTCTACCAGAAACTCTCTGTTTTTAAAACACATGCTCCATTTTTATTTGGCGATACAAAAAGGTTAGCTTTCCATCTCTTGCAACAGATCTATGCCGTGGCGAACCTGAGGAGGATGAGCGCTTCTGTCACCTCTGTGGCCAAAAATTTAAGGAACAAATCCTTTATTTTAGAAATTTTACATCGCCTAGCGAGGGCGCCGGGCGTCCCGCCCATTTCGCCGCCTTTATGCGGAAAGGCGACACGATTTCCTTTAAGTTTTTACCACAGAGCGCTGGCGCAGCCGTTGGATTGGAGCATTATCGATCGATAAAATTTACCTAATGTTTCTGGCAAAATATTCGAGCTCGCTTTGCTCGTTCTTATAGCCTAGCGACTCTTAATTCTTAAAACTTTTCGGACTTACAAAATCTAACTTATTTGAGGCAGTGCTAAAATTTTCGCGCTCGCTCCGCTCGCTGGTGCATTCTAGATTGCCTTAATTGGTGTTAAGCTTTTCTGCATAAGTCGGGTGTGATCTTAGCAATCAAAAATCATGACAATCAGATTAATTATGAAAATGCCATCGATTTTTTTGCAAAACAAAAGGCTCAAAGAGTAAAAATTTTATTCTAATCTTCTGCTAATAATAAAGCTAAAGAGTTTTTTTTGTTTGAACGCGCTAATCTCTGGAACAAGCAGTCGGATTTGAAAAAATCTTATTGCATTTGATAGCCCAATTCTTGAAGAAGGTAGAAACCTTACCCTAGAAACCGAGCAGTAAGAAAAAAGGTCAGAAAGAACGCTAAGCGAAAAGGAAGTAATATCATGGGCGAGTGATGCGCAACGACGCGGTGGGTCGGGGGCCGAAGTTTCACGCGGACGAAGTCGCGTACAGAAGCTAGTATGCGATAATCTCACGATTTATTTCAAATATGTCCTGTCCTATCCTAAATAATTGTTCGACATGTCCATTTATATTTAAATACATAAGGATTCATGTAAAACGTTAAAGGATTGGCGGGGCGGGGAGCGGCAGATTGCAGTTTTTGCCCCGCCTCGAAAAAAATCTAAATCCGGGGCTGAGTAAGGGAGAAACTAAAGGAACTGAATTACTTAAATGTTATTCGCAAACGAAAATATTATATTTTTACTTGATTTGTTGTTATTGGTCTTTTAATATTCCACATGGAAAAGCAGAAAAAAAGAACGGTACCAAATACGTCCAAAAAACACCTCTTTTTGCAGTCGGTATTCATCGATATTTTTATCGATCACATATTTATACCAACCTCGCTTCCCTAGTTGATGCTAGAGTTACATGTGTGCATTCAGTGACTGTATCTATACTTTCTAGTGCCCGCCCCTTTTGAGCATATGTGCAATAAAATAGCACAAAAGTGTTACGCATATTTTTTTGTATGTGTGCGAAGAATGCATCATGTGTGCCGTATCTATTTCTTTTGTTTATGTGAGAGTTTCAGGAGTGGGGAAAAGGTGGCGACACATAAACTTGAGCAAATATAGAGTAAAGGCATATCTCTCGGATATCTATGGTCCTATCACTAGATGCGATCTTCCCGTCAAAAGACTTACACGGTTTTCAATTAAGAAGGGCAAAACGATTGGAAATACCAGCAGTCTGACATACCCCTCTGTTTTTCACGAGTAATTCCACACAAAAGAAATGTAGGTTTAGGTAAGCACCGGCACTCGTAGACGCTATTTTAATGGGACGTAGTTGCGGTGGTTTCTTGCCCATTCATGTCCGTAGGAACTTAGCGTTTTGACTTACTGACCGACAGTTCAAAAGTACCTGTAAATGGTTTACAGTCCGGCCGCCGAGAGAATGCGATCCTAACGACTGTCAGTGCGACCATTCTAGTAGTTAGTAGCAAACACACATACCTACTCACACCTACACACCCCGCACACGCGCATACACACACACACATACCCCGCACATCCACCCCCCCACACGCACATACACACACACCCGCACATCCCCCCACGCACATACACACGCACACATCTCGCACATCCACCCCCCCACACAGATATAAACACACACACACACTACACATACCTGGAAATGCTACAACAATTTTGTAACATCTTAGAACTTAAACTTTTCCTTTTCTTTTAATTATGTTTCAACATTGTAGATAGTAACCCATGGGAAGTTGCGAGGTAACCCCATCACAAGTATCATTATAACTTACCGGGGCTGCTTCAATTTTGTGCTGTAGAACAATTGTATGAGACACAATAAAAACTATTTATTTGTTTTTTATTTATTTAGCTAATAAAGATCAAATTCACAAAACACGTATTGGTTTGTATGAAACTGACAGGTGTCAAGAACGCATTCTCTGGTCGGCCGCCGGTCATAATTGAAATAAATACCCACTTTGGATTCTGGGTATCACCTAACCTTTACAACGGGTACACTACATAAATACGAAAAACTTTATTCCGTCAGTCACAAATACGAATTTCAAAATACCGATTTTCATAAT
The DNA here is from genome assembly GCA_917490735.1 of Dryobotodes eremita. Lineage (NCBI taxonomy): Eukaryota > Metazoa > Arthropoda > Insecta > Lepidoptera > Noctuidae > Dryobotodes > Dryobotodes eremita. Next base: position 19,262,957 of record OU823264.1, on the reverse strand, counting down.
TCCGAATGGTTCGAAATTCCTATCACTCATCCAACTCCGATCAACTCCGATTTATCATTAATCCTATTTTATAATTCCAAAATTTCAACATTCCTAACGTTTATAAATTACTGTTCTCAAAATACCGAGTTCAATAGATCGAATTACAAAAATTCCGACTTAATGATAATTCGAAACATCAAAAATACGAATTCCAATTATTAAAGTACCGATTAATTTGAATTCCGAATTAAATTCGCTGGTCACAGTTTTAACCTAACCTAACCCATGGTCTAAAAAAACAAGGTCTGGCACTCCGGGAGTGACACATGCTTACGTCACTATCCAGTTGCCACTTTATTGCAACGAAACACGAATTATGGAAACATTTTCAGTCACCATTCTGTTAAAAAAAAAAATATAAAGCATTTAAATTGTTGTTTCGTTTTTCTAATCAAACGAAACAATTCAATTTAAACATATACCAACATAATTGTTAGTTAAAACGCATAGGTAATATACGCGTTTGGAGAGTTATTATTACACACTACTGGTAACACAGCGGTGATGACGTAGGCTTGTGTCTCCCACGTGACCACTGTGTCTCGGAATGCTATACCTGGCGAAGTATATTATTATACCATGACCTAACCCAAGTGATTCACTAACAAAAGAGGGGATCTGGCGTTAATGGCCACTGTTCTAACCTAACTTAACCCAAAGGATTCAAGAACAGTAGATCAAGGCCGGCCAAACCCAGACACGCGGGCCACTAAGTGGCCCGCCAAAGCATTTGAATTTGCCCGCCAGCACTTCGGTCGGCCGGCTAGCCGGCGCGCGGTGACACCGCTTCCACCTGATTGGTCGTCCCGCCCGAACGCAACCAATCTGCGTCGTTCGGGTATTGTCGCTATTTCTACGTACCACTTGGATGTTCGGGTATATTGGATTACTACATAATCAGTTTGGTGACAATTTGTTAAAATTAATTAAAGCATATTTTGTATTTTTTGTGTATAAATTACCTTATGAATATGGTAGTAGTGGTGGCCCGGCGCGCCACAGTCTAAGAAATTTTGCTCAACTGGAAAATCTATTGGCCAACCTTGCAGTAGATGGTACCCGACGCAGGTAGGCAAGGAGAAGAAGAAAATACAAAAAAATAATATTAATACACAAATATTAATAACAAAGTAGACGTTTTTAAATTACATTAAACTTTACATATAGATTTTGAATTTATATGCATAAGTGAATATTATACTACCTAATTGAATCAGAATCAGAATCCTAATTTTAGCTGTTTATTCGAAGTATTGGAAACCGGAATGTCGTTTTTCGGACCGAGACCCCATGAAGTATTTGGTTCTTCGAATGTATGAAAATCAGAAAACAAATAAATCGCAATACGACTGTCGGTAAAATAAATTTCGTCATTTTTAATAATAGACATTATGATTTTTAGGTAGAAATTAGGACTTTTGAAAATCGGAACATCGAAATTCGGAATAAAATATTTCGGAGTATTTGAGTATTTCCCTTTAAAATATCATGGTAAAGTCAAGGAAATTAATTGTTAAGCCAAGTGGCTTAACAATTAATTTCCTTGACTTTACCTTTACTTGCCTACCAAAATATTCAAATCACAGCTTAGAAATAACTGTAACACGGCAATTATTGTCGTAGAATGCTAATTTGCTTAACAAATAATTTCCCTGACCGTGATATACGTATAAATATGGATGAACCAGCAAACAAAGAAAGGTAATTATCGAAATTGAAAGCGTATATTAAACACTAGGTCCTGTCCGCGACTTCGTCGGTCTTGAGAAACATCGGCCCCCGACCCACCGCGTCGTATCCTATCGCTATTGCTATTGTTTCGTTTTCTGGGTTTTTTTCTTTTTGCTCGGCTTTTGAGGGACGTAGAGTAATTATGTTTAAAAATATATATATTTGGGCTACCAAACGCAAAAATAATTTTTCAAATTCGACTAGTAGTTCCAGAGATTAGCGCGTTCAAACAAACGAACGAACAAACTCTACAGCTTTATTAGTAAAGATTACCTTGACTTCATAACGAATAAGGAAAAAGCCAGAAAAATTTAGGAAAATCATAAAAATGACCGCGTTGGTGTTGGTGGAACGTTTGATAATAAATTGTCGCAGTTGGCGGGACGAGCCCCGAGAGGGCTATACCTAGATTGGTACAATCGTTAACGTAATCGGAAACTATAGAGAAAATAGGTTACGTATCTAAGGTTTACTCATGTCATTTGTCGGTGTCAGATTTATTTTTTAAAGAGTTAATTTTAATTACATGATTTATTACTTTCTTTGCTCTATCTCTCGTTTTTGCCATTAGTAGTTCTGTGAAAGATCTAATGTGCTTTGCTAACCTTGGTAGGTACCTTTTGCCTGGCAGTCAAGCCATTACTAAATAAACAGGCTATGTAGTAATTAGTAGATATCAAGTTTATTCTGTTCATAATATTTAAGTTTGTGACCACTAATGTACTAAGACAAACTTAATGTAAAAAAGAAAGAAAAAGTATTTATTGGGACTCGCACAGGATTATCTCAAATTAAACTAAACACATCCATAAAAATTAAACATTAAAACAAAATTAAAATAACAACAGAACGTCCTGTACGAGGCTAAAAGGCCCCTATCTCAATATGATGTTGCGACATTTAAAAATAAGTGTCACAGCGCTGGTATTCTGATAGGGCCTGCTGCTGTGATGTCACGGACACCCTTAATAAGTCACAAACTAGACGCCCAAGGTGTGCTCAAACCTTAATCGAATCAGAATAATACCTATAGTTTTCTTCAGGTCATTCATGACATTAGTATATTTTTAGGGTAAAGAGACATATCGATCACCAAAACTCGACCGAACTTTTTTACACATTTTAAAATTCTCGAACACTTTACCCACCGTCAGTACCACCCATTTTCATACAGCACTCGGTCCGCGGCAGGAATTAATTCGCCATATCGCTGTCGCAAACCGGACATTTTTCATGTCCCAACAGTTTTAAAAGAGATATCATCTGGAACAATGGAAGATCTTGAACAGATTTTAATTAACCTGTGACCGGAATTTTTAATGGAATTTACTTTAGCTATGATTGTGGGTTTAAGTCTAAAGATTAGGGATATAGCTTCGACATTTATGGCTAAATACTACTAGATATTACGATTACCTATGGATTTGTGGAGCTTGATTATCGAAATCAAATCATGGATGGGTGATCTGACCATTATTTGACTATAGAAATTATAATTGGGTACTATCATGACGGAACAGCACCCTAAGGCGATTAACACACTGCCACGCACCACGCAGCGTAGCGCGTGAATGCGTGTTTTAATGTTACTTGTAAGTATCTCCGTTTGTATAGAAAACACACACAGTCCAACACCCAGAAAATGTATCCACGCGCGTTCATTCAGGTGCGTTGACAATTACAATCTGAATCATTTTGAAGCCTATTGCTAATCCATTGCTCCATATGTTCGAAAAATTTGCCGCTCAACAACGTAAATAACGCAATTAATGTTTTTGAACTGTCAAAATGGAAGCCATTCCTACTGTTAGTGTGTTACGCAATTACCTCGCGGGAGTCAAAGTGAATTTTCACACAAGAAATTCGCTAAAGAATCTTATAAGTTGTAATTCTTAAAACATAACACACACACACTACACACACACACACACACTACACACACACACGCACTACACACACACACACACCCCTACACTGACACACACAACACGGACAAAACATAACATTTTATTTTAATGTAATTAATGTTCATTAATCATTCGTTAGTTTTAAAGTTTATGCGAACGATAACGCAAAAATCATATTAAAATTCTCTCAAATAGCTACGAGTATTTGGCATTTTTCATACCGTGGTTTTCATTTTATTTTCGAGGCGAGGTTGCAGTACTTTTTAACTTTCCACAACTTCTGTAAATCTAGCCAAATATAAATGTTGCGCAAAAAAATATTTTAGGAAAATTTACCATGCGGTCAAGCGCTGTGTAAAGACAAAATCCTTAATTATAATAATAGCAAGCTAAAAAAAAACACGTGTGGCACTCGAGGACTGCCGCGATAAAGCTATTGCATAGCATTTTTTATCAACTTATGCAATCTGTTTACGTATTCGTCCGATTTCGGAGCAGCTCGTCTCGATCCGTGCGAGCTTCGTACAGTCGTACCATTTACATACACGTTAAGCGAACGCTCGGCCGAGCTACATGGTAGGCGGAGTGGGGGGTGTTAGGTTTTATTTTCGTTACCGAATTTCTTGATTCGGTCGCCGCGCTCAAAGCCCGCGATAAAAGCTATGCAATAGCTTAAAAAGATGACTCTAAATCGCTATTTAAATCATTCCATCATGAAACCATGCAAAAGTTATATCAAAAGATAAGGCTTATTGTTTTTAGGGCATGTTGAGAACACATTTTATAATTTCGTTATTATTTTTGAAATTAATACAAAATCTAGCAGTTCATGCGCTCGCACCGGCCGGCCAGTGTCCGCAGAGACGCACTGCAAGACACCGCACTAAAAAGGGCCTCAATGGAATTGAAAACAATTTACACTATTCTTTCTTTGACATCGTTTTGGTTCTGTATAGATTTACACTTCCCAAATAATCCATCTTGTTTTATTCATATTATACGGGTATTTATCAGGGGTAGCAATAACATAACCTCTCATGCCAGTATGTTTGGTTAACGTATCAAACAGTAAGGTATGTAAACGTCCCTTCCAATTAATCCAATGAAATTAAATTGGAGTACTAAACTTCGAGAGGTAGCGGGTTCGAGGTTTGGGTGTTGTATAAATTAGAACTAACACCCGGATTATAAACAATCAGCGTTTGGTTGACACTGATCCTTCAATTTTGATTGTTTACCTTGTTCCTAGAATTTTGGACAGATGGTAAAATTACGTGCGTAGTTATAACTACGCAGGTAATTTTACCTATTTTAATATTTTTTTTGTTATAACCTGTGACGGCCATACTATTAGGTATGTGTAGTTGATGCCTCTTTTCATCTAGAGAAGAGACGAGCACTGATCACTAGAATAGCTGACTGTTGTTGATTTCAGATTTACGCTGTTTTGTGTCATCCCTTCTGCTAAACCCACAATTCAAGGCGAAAGTGCTAGGGTACCCCGCAAATTCATATTTTCTTACGTTTTCTTACAATTGGCAATACTGTAGCAGGTTGTATGTTGCTCACAATATGATTCGCGACCGTAACAAATATGTATTTACAGAATTATAATCGTTATTAAAATTATCGATATAACTGTTAAAGTTCAAATTGACCTATTTATTGACTTTTCAATGAAATCATGACTTGGATTACGTTTCCCTAATTTTAATTGTTTTATTTTTCCCATTCAATCCCAACTTAATAATTTACTATGCAGGTATAGTGCACCAAATTACCCCATCAAAAATCATAAACCCATCAAATCACCAACTCGACCTCGCTGTTTTACAACATATTTTACTTCTTTTTACCTTTTCGGTTCCCTATCCATTTGCATAAAATTTTAAGACATTATATAAAATTGGCATAACGAAATTCAGCATAATGATCATTAACATAATATTATTACGCATAAATATTTTGTCATAATTTTTATTGCCATAAATTAACTTAACCTAACCATTGCATTATGCCAAAGTATTATTATGCCACAGTATCATTATGCTAATAAAAGTTATTCGAAGACGGTTATGCTAAAATATATTAAGTAGTAAAAACAAAATTATTTGAAAAGAAGGGATCCCTTTTTTGTGTTATTTTATACGATAGCACAGTAAATCAATTTTACGTGTTCTTGCGGTTAATAAAATGTTGTATTTTTTGCTACATCACGTCAGGGTGCGACCCCCTGACGTGTCACCATACATTTTATACTGCAGTAGGTATGTCATAAACTAAGTACCGATACTTGTACCTAATAACGTAGTGATTCTATAAGTGAATATGAATGTAGTGAGTAACGAGGGTTGATTGATGCAACAAGCTTTATTCATTATCCGCCATTGAAGGCAGTAATCCAATAAGAAATATGAAGAATAAATCGTTCTGTATTTTCAAGACGATTAATATGAGTTTATTAAGTTTATTATTAAATAATAGAAGAGTAATAGGCAGGAAGATAATTCCTGTTGGGGTGTAATGCCCAACAGTGAAAATGTTATGTACTTGTTAAGTTAACTTGTAAGGTATGTTATGTTATGTAAACGAGTAGACGAACGATTCCCTTGATGGATTTATTGCTACTGTTTTAATTACACAATATTGTTCTACTTAAATGCTATCTTAGAGGAATGCACAGCTAAACAATATTCATATGCATAAATGAGTGTGACGTACAAACTACCAGAAAGGTAGAATATTGCATGATATTGTACAGCATAGCTCGTACAATATCGATTGCTCCCTTTATTTAATTTCCGTTTTATTTTTACCGTTTTTCAAATGGTGTCCCTATCTCTATTCGATTGTATAATTTTTAACACGTCATACGTCACACGTTTTTATGTACGCTTTTTCTAAACATACCTTTAGATGGCTCTTTATTTTGTATGAGGCTCCATCTTTAGTACGGTAAATTATATTTTCCTAGTGATTTTTAAAATCAGCCTATAATTTTTCTTCTGCTGGGACACAGGCCTCATCTCTGTGAGAAGGAGTGGGCCGTAATCCACCACGCGGGCCCATTGTGGATTGGTGGTGAGAGCTGCGCGCACAGATTATTACAGCCCGGCGGCGCATGAGTCGTTGCCCGGAATTTTACCACTTTATAAATGTTAAAAATGTTATGTTTATATACATTTTGAACTTGGTATAGTGTATTTATTTTATTTCTTTGTTTATTTTTTATTTTCGTATGCTGCACTGGTTGAAGTCATCACGTCAGCGCCGGCTATCGCTGAAAACCAGCGTTGGGGCTCTGTCTCGCATAGGGTCGTAGCATTATGCTGAGCGATCGCCGTTTTGCGTGAATGTGACGCATATTTTCCCCCAGCTCGTTATTTTTAGTGTTTGTGTGTTTTTTCTTTGCGTCATGTTTTCCGCAAATAAATGTATTTTCTTTCTTTCTTTTCTTTACATGTCTTCAATAAAAAAAAATGTTTTAGAACGTGGCGGTTTCCTCACCATGTTTTCCTTCACCGTTTCGAAAGCAGTAGTGATGAAATAATTTACACAAAGTAAAGTGCCTGCTTGGGTTCGAGCCTACGACCTACAACTTGTAAGTCGCGGCTGTTTCTACTGGGCCACCACTGCACTAGTTCTTAAAATAAAAAAACCGGCCAAGTGCGCGTTAAACTCACGTGGAGAGGTTTCTTTAAGATAAATAGGTTACCCACCAAAAACATTTCATGTAAAGTAGGTTGCCAAGACTTACATAACGCTTTCACTGTTAAAAAGGTATAAGATCTAATGTAGAGCCAAGCCCCTGGCTCTGGAAGACTAAACTCTACAAACCTTACATCTTGGTCAAAATGTACGGCGTACAGACACTCCTATGGGCATATGATAAGAAATTAAGTCAATGGTCTTTAATGTTATGTCATGCAATAGTTTAATAATGGAACGGCCACAGGACCCGTGTTTGGGTCACGGAAATTCATACGTGTACAATTTGATCAGTCCAGTAGATTCGGAGCAAATTTACTGTGACAGACGGACCGACAGAGAGACAAACACAATAGTAATCCTATAAGGGTTCCGTTTTTTCACAAGGTCGTACGGAACCCTAATATTATTTGAATGACACTTCAAAGGATAATAGATAGTATTCTACACCATGAAACTTCTTTTCTCTCTTACCATCTCTTTATTTGAAAGCCATAGCAACTGTTTTAATAGATAAGAAACTGCATTTACATGTATATTGCCTTGTCTTTGAATTTCATTCGACGCTTGTTGTGATTGCACTAGATCAGAAGGACCTTTAGATTTCAAGGAGTCCAATTATTATTTGAATATAGGTACATATTTATTCAAATTTTTCTAATAAAATCAAACTTATTTTTGTCAAAATATACACCAATTAAAATTACTAGTAAACTATTTCACTACCCTAAAATATAGGTAACTGTAGGGAATGAGAAATGGGAGTGGGCCGTAATCCACTATGCGTAGGGGATTGCGGCCCACTCCTTCGCTCAGAAAGGAGTTCTGTGTCCCAGCAGTGAGAACGTATACGATGTTATGTAGACGGTATAATTAAAATCAAAGTAGGTATGTTTTTGCCAAATAATAAGTTTTATTACTTCAAAACGTCTGTAAAAGTCGCTCACAAACTAAAATAGTTCTCTTGTGTGCACTTATCTTTAAATTCGAACCACTTAATCTACATCTAAATAGTCTAATTGTAACTTCATCTCACAATAGATCTACTTCAGTCAATTCCAACTAAGTTAACTATGGAATCTAACGCATCTCAATACATTTAGCCTTTCAAATAATTAATTAAGTTTTAATAAAATTCCAGCAAGAAATTCACTTAATTAATTTAAGTATTGAAAGTGAGGCACTTTGAGCTATTTAAATTATTATTGTATTAATGTGTCTTATTGAATTATATTTCGATCTGTATGCTAATTTGATGATTAAGAACTAATTTCGAAATATAAATGCATCAGCGTTGTTTAACAGAACAGCTGTAAAGAAATGACCAAACGAAAATATTCTTACGAAAAAATATGACCGACACAACGATAAGCTTTATACAGTCTAAAAAAGGGAAAACTCTAAATACAGTCAGTCAAATTAATTGTTCAGCAAATTGACTATCAACTTAAATTGTCCGTAGATTCAAATCACAACGGTCATTAGAGACAGTTTTATGAAATGGCTATAACACGGCATATTAACGTAGGGTATCATTGGTAACGTAGGGTCAATTGGCTACACAATTAACTTGCCTGACTGTACAAAAACTAAACATCAAAGTATGAAGAAAAACGGCTAAGTACTTTTAAGCTAATCGAACAACGACAAAAAAAAGGTCTTCCACATTGGTAAAATCTTCTTAAATTTTCTTTAAAACTTGTACTCAAAAGTACTTAGGCCCATGTTACATATCCACGTAAAGTTTCAAGTCTGCGGCCCGAATGCAGTGATACACTTAAACCAGTTTTGACCCAGTTTCAACCAAGCTTCATATAAAAGATGCTTCGTTAGGTTTTCAGCCGAGTTTCATAGAAAGAAATATGCTGATTCAGCTTGATTAAGATAATTCTAGAAAAGTGTTTTTTGTTAACTCGATATTGCGAAAAAGAACTCTCCGTGGTTTTTGCCTGATTAGATTAACTGATATGATTTTTAAAAAGAAAATAGTAGTAGGTAAAACTCCATTTGAAATAGCTCGTCAAAGGAAGTAGGTGCTGTCGAACAAGCTATAAAGGCAGCGTCTTTTTACCGACAGACATTCTATATTTGCAGTCTCTGGATCTACTACACGCACAGGGCATATACAGCGCTCTGCGCGTTCAATACAATTATGCATTCAGAGTGTAGATGGGGTTGTCGCGCTACTGCAGTGCTTCTGTTCTCAGAGGCGGGGATAGATGGCTTTCACGCCATCATGCTCAAGTTATGCACCTCCATCATGCGCAGGGTACGCGCCAGCCCCAACAGCATCCTGAATGCTATAGCCGACAGGTGGGACAGTCCCATACTGGGACATTGGATACACCTACATGCCACTGTGGCGTAATAATAAATCATTTGTGTTGTTTCTCTGGCACTTGTAAGTACTAATACAAGTTTTTTAGTTGTGTGCATACTAACGAAATGGACTTAAGGGGTTCGATTTTTATTTTTTTGTTTTTTATAGTGCTGCCAGGTTATTTTTGTGCGTGACCAAAACTTTGGAACGAACGCCGCCATCTTGTTTTTTTGAATACATTTCAAGTGACATTTCACAAATGAAAGATAAAGAAAGAATAAAGTTTATTTGGACACAGTTCGTGAAATACAAAATACAAATAACAAAATAAAAAAGTGAATGTAATGTTAACAACCGTGTATGCCTCACGGCTGCGCCAAAAAGGTTCATTTCAGCATTAATGCCAGAGTGATGCTGTCTGACGCTGGTTTTCTAATGAACCTTTAGGGGCAAGTGACGGGGTGTACAAACAGTTACAACATACCTAATACATATTTTTATACTTACAAATAAATGAATAAACTAGTATTTCATAACAAACATAATTACAATAACAAAACAAAAAAGAAAGAAAACAACAAGAAACTGTCTCAGCAAAACCTGTTCTGTTGACCTGTTTAACAGGTCAACAGAACAGGTTTTGCTGATGTATATAGTATAAAGCTACCATTTACTGGGTACGTCTTCCATTGACTTGATTGTGCCCTGGCGGCTGAGAGTATGTCATGCTCACTCTAATGTCTCGCTGATGCAGATGGTAGCGCATGTGTTGGATCATTTAGCTCCCTTCGAAATGGTTGAGCTGAATGGTGCTAATCCTTGCGTCATGTTCATGAACGGGCGCCGTCAGTAGGGACTGGTCATCTCTTAGCTGCCACGGCTTATTTTAATTTAATTTAATATTTGAATTGTTTTTGTCTTTTTATTACGGACACTTTTAACGTTCTGCGTCGTTCTCACATGCATAATTTCAACATGAATGATGTAACCAATATTTTGTAACCATATCTTGATTTAAAAGAGTGTCCGTGGAGTTTCTTGCCCGTTCTTCTCTATAGGTACAGACCTACTACGCTTTGAAATGGGCAACTAGCTTCATCTTTCTAACCGACCGACTCCTTGGCATTTCAAAAGTGCCTGTAATTGGTTTATTTGAAATGAATCCTTTGAGTTTATTTGAAATTAATGCTTTGAGTTTGAGTTTGTGGGTTCAAATCTGGGCAAGTACCAATGTGACTTTTTCAATTTATATGTACTTTCAGAGTCTATTTTGGATATTACTGACTTCGGTGAAAGAAAACATCGTGAGGAAACTTGGACTTATAATTAATATAAGTCTGTAATTGCCAACTCTTCTTGAGCAAGCGTGTGATCAATGCTCTTGCCTTCTCAGTATGAGAAGAGACCTGTGCCCTGCAGTGAGACAATAACAGGCAGGTATAATTTCTCTGTAGGGTGGACAATACATCTGCGATGCCTCTGGTATATCAGATTTCTATAGGCAGGGGTGTCCACTTGAGGACACGGTGGAGCATACGGTGGAGGTCTGCCCGGCTTGGGCGGAGCACCGCCGTGTCCTCGTGGCGGCGATCGGCGGCGGCGACCTCTCGCGTCCGGCCCTGATTCAGGCCATGGTACGGAGCGAGAGGGAATGGGAAGCCGTCACCTCCTTCTGCGAAGCAGTAATGCTCGCGAAGGAGGAGGCGGAGCGCGAAAGGGAGAGGCAATCTCTGCGCCCTCGCGCCCCTAGCCGCCGCAGGAGGAGGAGACACCCTGGGCGTCGGGAGTCGATTGCCGACTCCCGGCCACCGTAGGCGCGGGCTTGCGGACGGCGAGCAATGGGCAGCTCGCCGTCCGGTAAGGACCAGGCCCGGGTCGACGGCGCGTCGTGTTCCACGCGCGCCTCAAAGAGATGTCAGCAAAATTGACGGGGTCCGACAGGACCGATGCCTGCCGGGGCTGCGGATTGTTCGAAAGAGTTACCGTGGCCCTGGCGCACAGGCAACTGAAGGAACACGGGTGGGTTTTAGTCAGTAAGAGTCTGACACGCCCTTCCGCTCCGCCCAGAGCGGGAGAAGTCATTTGATGAATTCCCACACCAAAAAAAAAAAAAAAAGGGGTGTCCACTTCCCATGAGGTGGACTGCCAGCTTTTTTGCCACGCTATGTCATATAAAAACACATAGTTATAAATAAATATATACAATGTTTATTAGTACACTTAGAAAAACATACACAAGTACACAAGGCTTAAAGAAATGTTGTACAATAGAGTCACATTAAAGGGCGAACTGATGTCTCTAAACTAGGCCAAAAGCCTGTGTTTTAGGAGCCAGTGTTCCCCCAGATACAATGGCAACAACTGGTATTGAGTGTCATGCAAGTACTAAAGAAATAACAACATAAATTATACAAATAGTGGCTAAATTTAAATACATTATTGGTTCTATTACGAGACAATTGTAATAAGATTCTCGTTTTCGTCATACGTTAACTTCTGCAACCAATTTGTGTTTGATTTTAGCTTGGCGTTTAGTCAGGGAGTATATGTGTATAAGTTTATTTATTTTATTATACAGTCGAGAGCTAGTTGCCGCAAACTGTCGGCTGTTAAACCTGGAACGGCATTGGACTATATCGCTCACGGCAGTGCCTTTGCGTCTTTTCAGCTTATCATGATCCAGATGTAACGTAGAGTGTTTCCGAAGTACAGCGCGGAGCACAAAAAGCGGTCTCACCGTCAATACTTCAGCTTCTGAATAAAGTTGATTATTCGAAACGTTATATCATCATCATCATAATTTTAGCCGAAAGATGTCCACTGCTGGACATAGGAGTCGCCACATCGACCGGTCCTGTGGTTAGTCCCGTGAACATGAAAAAAAATAAAACCTACTAGAAGTGTTAACAAAACGTTTCTTTTCAGATCGCTATATGGAACTCTCAAGCCACATAACCACCTCAGCCACATGCCGGTACTAAAACAGCTTATACGAAAACGTTTTCTATACTTACGAGAAACCTATAAAAATGCATTAAATTCTAAGAAGTTTATGATTAGTAAAGCTCAAGATGGATCGTAAGACGGACGTACTATAACTAGGTAATTTTATGATGCATTTTATGTTTAACTAGCGACGTGCCCCTGCTTCGCACGGGTACCATCTACTGATATGGTGACATGTCAAAACTTCGTGATTTATCTGCTACGAGTATAAAAACAAAAACCAACGAACGATGTATTAACGTAAACGAGGCAAAACGAGTATGTAAGGATCGTAGAAGGTGGCGTTCTTTTGTTTCTGCCTACCCCCATGGGAAGAAGGCGTGACTTTATGTATCTCAGTAAAATATTGACAAGCCATGCGCCCGCCCGATGGCTTTGAATACAAACTTTCATCCTCTTGTTTAGGGGCTAATATAAAAGATCAAACGTTGTGTGAATTTTGTTTACGGGAACAATAATTTTGAAAAACCATCCTTTGAGCTCACTCTTGTTATACGGAGTGGCGATTAGGTTATCACATTAAATAGTACAGCGGTTATAACAAGTTGTTATCACTCTGTTAAAATAATAAAATAAACAATTTTACTAAAAATAGAAAACGTAATTTTTTAAACAAAATAAATAGTGTAAAAATTGGCACGAAATAAACCATTCTTGACAATAAGGCACTACACCCGCGGGGCGATGGTATCAACAATTCAACACCAACTTTATGGTATTGTTCCAAAATAATCACAAATTAAGTTTAATGTTGTTAAAAACTAAAACGAAAAAAAAGGTCCACGGTTAGAATGTGAATTGTTATTAATTATTTTAATTGTGTTTGTTTAAAATAAGTAATGTACAGTGGTTTCAATAAATGTGATAACCTAATTGCCACACTGTATGTGTAAGGCACTATTGTGCAAAATTTCATAGCGGTTTAGGCAGAAGCATGAATGATACACACCTCACAAACCTTCCGGCATATACTCTCTAAACGTTAATCAAAATTGAAATATTCAACGTGTAGTTCTGAAGAACTAAGCGCACACAGACAGACACAAAAAGCGTGTTTTTTATACTATATATAGGTAGATGGTGCATTTAATGAATTACTATGCATTAGTGTTATATACAGGATTAACGTCCTTCTAGTCTTCACAGGCAGGACATAAAATCTTGATAGTTTGTCGGCTACGAAATTTTTATGACTGAATTTTCAGTGGCTAACGTGGGCTTCGTGGCTAGGCACTGCGGGGTTAGCTGGTATTGGCTTCACAAATTCATCTTTTCAGGTCCCAGTGTATGATCGACTCTCAGACTGCTTAACAAAACCAAAACCGAAAAATAACTAAGTGGACTTTTAAGGGTAGGTATACCATAAGCTTTTTCTCAAACATGCTTGGGAATTCGAGCATTATTCAACCTATTTCGAGATAAATTGAAAATTTAGGTACTGGTCAAATGTAGGCGGGCAGCGGCTGGCAATGTTAGTATAAAAGTACATATCTATCTAGTTTTGTTGCCGAATAAAATGACTATGACAAAGATGAAAACTCATATCCATCGTGTAATTTAATAATGAAACGAACTTTTTACTTCGAAACATGGCTACCAAGGAGGTAACTCATCGAAGATTTTATTTACATTTCGAACTGGCGTGCGGTAATGTACGAATACAATATTTGACACACATGATATCTTTTAAGAGAATAGCACTGATATTGATTTTACACCATAACAAGAAAACTATTTAATGTTCACGGACCTAAGGTCCGCGTGTTCTATACAGTGGAAGATAGAAGGATTCTTCACAACGAAAATGCACACACATACCCATCTACTTATAGTTTTGTAAATTCATATTGACGAACACAGCTAGTCGGGCTTACAAATTCAACGCATGTGAATTTCATTAATGGATCTGCCGTTCTATTCTTTAAAATTATCACCGTGAAAACTCGGGTGAACTGAGCTGTCATTCTAACCTGCACCCTAATTACGTAACATACTATCTATCACAATCTGAATCATTTTGAAGCCTATTGCTAATCCATTGCTTCATATGTTCGAAAAATTTGTCTGCTCAACAACGTAAATAACGCAATGAATGTTGTTGCACTGTCAAAATGAAAACCATTCCTACTGTTAGTGTGTTACGTAATTACCCCGCTGGTGCTGACACTATTGACAACTAACTTTAAGCTCACTTCACTTGCGTTCTCACGATGAGATGTTTACAGAATAGATCGACTGGTCAAATTCGAATCTACACGCAGCTAACAAAACCATAATTTACATAAAAACTATGTGAATCATTCGTGTTGAAAGGTTAATAAACTCATTAAATAAATGTATTAGGTACCCTTCCATTTAATCCATATTTTAAAACTTTGATAATATAAATGTGAAAGTAAATCTGTCTGTCTGTTACCTTTTCACGCCTCAACCACTAAGTGGCCATACACACGAGCGACACGCGTCAACGGCGGGGCAACTGCAGCCGTCTGCGAGTATCGACAGCAACCGTCGACACCCGTCGACGCCTGTCGTTAACGCATCGACGGCTGCCGCTGACACGTGTTACAGGTAGCTGTCGACACGTCTTGTCGATGGCTGCAGATACCTCTGTCGTTGACGTGATCGTAACGAAATTTAGCAGATTGGGAGCCTGGGACCTGGAGAAGGACATAGGCTAGATTTCATCCAGGATATTTGTATTATTTTTTGCTTAGCGTGTCGATAACAATCTATATAGAGTCAGCCCAGAATTTGGCTACGAGCGTGACACGTTCAGTAGCGTCCATCAGCTCCTGTAGCGTGCAGACAACAGGACACGCTGAACACAATGTTAAGTGCCCCATTGTTTGTCGGACAGCACCACATTTATACTCCACGGCGGAGTCATCTCTGAATCTCCACCTGAGCAAGTTTTCTTTACTTCGGCCTACCTGAGTCCGGAGTCGCAAAAATTTTGAAATACAAAATACACGCAGACGAATTCGCGGGAAACAGCTAGTAATATGCAAATTGCCATGTTATATGTTAATAAACTCATAAAAAAAATTCAATAAGATTAATTATACCATAACTTCCTACAAATAACAAGCTACACTGTTTTCCTTTTATGAGCACATAATCATAAAATTTCTCAAACCCGATTACAAATTAAGAGGCAAAGATAATGGTACTATTAACCGTTACCCGTGGCCGGTGAAGACCCGGCAATAATCTTACTTGTTTCATTATTCCGGGGTTCCTACCTACAGAATTATGTAAAGAAGGTTTAGTCGTATCTACCCTTTGTATAGGAGATACCGCTTAAAGGTAAAAAAGGTTGTAATGGCATCTATATCGCCACTTGCAAGCTACGCGTCACACTGACGTCACGGAAAATCCTGCATCGCGCAAGCAGAGTTTACCGCGCAACTACCATTATATACAACGTCCCGATATCAAACGTCGGACAGTTGCCCCCCAGACACGACACCCGTCCGGTCGGAGGCTCATCCCTTTTCTATGTAGGTATGAGTGAACTTTACACCCTGTTCTTCGTACCTCTGTAAGGTTAAAATTAAGTACTAAGAGGTCATTGTGTGGGACTGAGATTGTCCGGGGAAAAACTAGTACTAGTACTCGTACTAGAACTAGTACTAGAAAAACTAGTACTAGTACTCGTACTAGAACTAGTACTAGAAAAACTAGTACTAGTACTCGTACTAGAACTAGTACTAGAAAAACTAGTAGTACTAGTACTAGTTTTTCCCAGGACAACCTTCGGAAAATTCGCCGCGTTAAAAAAGCACCCATAGGTACGAGGGTACCTATGGGTGCTTTTTTAACGCGGCGAATTTTTATCGCGCTCTTAAATTGCAACGCACTGCTTACCGCCGAGAATTGAAATTCCAATAGTGTATTTTTTTGACGTGCTGGGATGCACTCTGCTGGATTCTCATTGCTATGTTCCAATATGAAGGGTATGGGTACCGGTGCACGGTGTGATTCACCATTGCTTATGAGATAATTCATCTATGTCTCTGAAATGGTATCGCGCCTGTGATGCCACTAGTACTGCAGACGTCCATTAGCGATGGTGACCAATTACGAAGAGGTACCATCAGGTATACCTGCAGTTTGTGAGTCTACTACCGTTTTATATATTATATTTTTAATAAATAATAATTGTTCTGCGCCAATAGCCAGTGCCATCAGTGGCAGTGGTTGATACCATTGCGGGTAGAACCTGGATGCGGTTGGCCCAGGAGCGTGGGGATTAGCGTAAGAAAAGAGAGGCATATGCCTAGCAGGGGTTGAAGTCAGACCGTGAATGATGAATGACAGTGAGCAAACATGAAGTTCAATGTTTCTCTCATTCAAAATTCAAATTCAAAATATTTTATTTCACACTAGCTTCTGCCGGCGACTTCGTCCGCGTGAAATCTCTTATTCCCCCGACCGACCCCGTCGTATCGCATTCTTTGCCCGCGTTATGACTTCGTTTACGATTAGCGTTCGTTCCGACTTTTTTTCTTTTTGCTCGACTTTTAAGGGTACTAGCGTGATGATTAATAGCTTCTTCAAAAATTGGGCTATCAAATGTAGAAATAATTTTCAAAATCCGACCGGTAGTTCCAGAGATTACCCCCTACATACAAACTAACAAACAAACATACATCTTTATAATACTAGTATAGATAAACTTACATGGGCACATATGAAACGTCAGAAGCTAGGTGCACTGTTCCAATTTATCGTTTCCTATGGAGAAGAGCCGGAAGAAACTCCAAGGTTAAAAAAAAAAAAAAAAAAAAAAAATTACCTTTGTCCTACAGTGGGACAGTTACAGATATTTTATGAAATGTGTTTTAGTATTACGAAGGCCGTGAGCAGTGCCACCTATCTTAAGTTATTCGTAAGTGTTATGAACTTATGAGTTCGTTTCCGCGTGTGCGCCGCTAAGATCGTTGTAATCATTGTCTTAGTTTAAATATAGTTTATTGCTGTAAAGGGTGCTTTTTTCTCTCATATCCCTTCTAAATGTGTGTCATTAATTTCATTATATCTCCGAAAGCAATTATAACGAACAATAATTTCAAGTTGTTCTATTGTATTTATTTTTGCACGTAATCTTAACGAACCTCGGAGTAACAAATTCATAAAGTTTCTGTTTGCGCCAAAAATTATCATCGAAAACTTTGTGAATTATTAAAATTTCTTCTTAATTGCTTCATTTGTTGGGTAATTTGGTGGTTGTTTATATTTTAAGGTTAAGCAGGATACTGGCTGCTAATGTCCTCTTTATGCGCTTAATGAGGAAATGCCCTTTGTGGTGAATAAATCTCACATTATATTCTAATTTATTCAACAATATTATAGAAAAACAGATCCTTTAAAATTAAAAATCTTCTGGTATAGGAGTGATATTTTTAAGCAATTTTCAATCAAATTCGTTTCCCACAAAGTGGGTGCATTCGAACTGCCATTTTCATTCAAAATGATTCAAATTCAAATTCAAAGCATCTATTTCATAATTCAATTTTCAAAATTCTCAAATTTTCAAAATTTTCAAATTTCAAAATTCAAATTTCAAAACATCTATTTTAAAGCATATATTTTTAACTGTCAAAGAGTCGGTCAGTTAGTCAAAATGTTGAAGCTAGTTAGTTCTATTCCAATTCCAGCCCATTCCAAAACGTACATCTGTATGGAGAAAAACGGGCAAGAAACTCCAAGGACTCTTTTAAATCAAGATATCACAAAATCCTGGGTACATTATTCTTGCTGCTTCTATAAGTGAGAACAATGTAAAAAAAAATATTAAGAGATAATTCGAAATATAAGATTAAAAATAAAAATAAGCCGTGGCAGTTAAGAGATGACCAGTCTCAACCGACGCGACGGCGCTCGTTCACGAACATGACGTAAGGAGCAGGAGCAAGTAAACCAACCTTGACCTTGTGAGTGTTCGTTTTTGTCTGTGCTTGTTATCCTGTCTGTTTCCTTTTATGTATCTGTTTGTATATGGTTTGTATATCTTGTGGCTTGAAATAAACAAATTTTATTTTATTTATTTATTTTAAGGACATTACCAACCGACATAAAACCATTAGTAAGTCATTGCAATGTAACTCTTATCTCGGTAAGGTAAGTTATTAATTAGAATGATTGCTGTCAGTTTTATCCTACTTAAGAAAAAAAAATATATATTTGCGGTAAACATGACGCAAAGAAAAAACACACAAACACAAAAAAGAACGAGTTTGGGGAAAATATGCGTCACATTCACGCAAAACGGCAATCGCTCAGCATAATGCTACGACCCTATGCGAGACAGAGCCCCAGCGCTGGTTGTTTGGTTACTTCCTACTATAATATGATAAATGTGAAAGTTTGTGAGGATAGATGGATGGATGGATGGATGGATGGATGTTTGTTTGTTTGTTTGTTACTCTTTCACGCAAAAACTACAGAACAGATTTGGATGAAATTTGGCACATAGATAGACCTTGACCTGGGTAAGAACATAGGCTACTTTCCGTCCTGGATTGCAGACAAAGTCGCGGGCAACAGTTACTTGATAATGAGATAAAAGTTACACTGCAATGACTTAATAACGGTTTTACGTCATTCAAATTTGACCGTGAATGGGTAGCATAAGGTGCTTAACATATTTATTATTTGACTTTACCTTCGTATCTACCCCACGCCCGGATCTGTAC
This sequence comes from Dryobotodes eremita, assembly GCA_917490735.1. Classification (NCBI taxonomy): domain Eukaryota; kingdom Metazoa; phylum Arthropoda; class Insecta; order Lepidoptera; family Noctuidae; genus Dryobotodes; species Dryobotodes eremita. Next base: position 19,243,542 of record OU823264.1, on the reverse strand, counting down.
ATACTTTTTACATGCAGATTACGTTAATATTAAAGGTTTTTGATACATTTAATAATTATGATAATTATGATATTTATAATTATTATAATTTGATTCGTTTTATTGTAACCTAAAAGCAATTTAATTAAGTTTTTAAGTATGTGATAAAAATCCACATCAACTAGAACAGAGCGGTCGTGACGGAAATATTTTTTCTTGCATGTCTAAGAAATATGAAAAAAGCGGCGAAGTGCGAGTCGGACTCACACACCACTATACAATTTTTAACTCTATATTATGTTTTTTAAATACTTTAGTGAAAAAAACACGTTTCTTGTATGAGGGTTACTTGATTTTTATTATTTGTTGTTATAGCGGCCATAGTAATACACACTGAAAATTTCAAGTGTCTACTTATTAGATCGCTAAACATGTTTATATTTATTTAAATATGAAGAAATAATTGTTGAGCTGTTTAGTCTAAGAAGTGTTAATTTTTTTAGTGTCAATTTGTAGAATTAGCATAGATATAAGCGATTTGGTGTTAACTGTTAGCTTTTATTTGATGAATAAATTAATTTGAATTTGAGTTACGGTTCAAAAGATACATCCCTGTGACAGACGGACGGACGGACAGTGGAGCCTTAATAATAGGGTCCCGTTGGCACATTTTAGGTACGGAACCCTAAACAAGGTCTATGGAGATTAAACAATTATAAAGCTGATGTAATTTAATAACTGTTTTCGTATAAAATTGTCGTGGATGCGTCGGTTTCTTTCGAGGAGCAACAAGGAACATCGTCGTATTTAATTTAAATTAAATATACGTACAAAATCTTAAGGTGAATGAATCCTCAGCTGTATCCCGCCAAATTCAAACTTAGGAAATTTGTTCCACCTAAGAATTTTCATATGAAATTTTCTGAAAAATTCTTAGGTGGAACCAAATTTCCATAGTTTGACGATTGATATGAAATTGATGATTATTATTCAATAAATATATCATTCCTTCAGTCGCGAGTCGCATTTTGATCGACATAAGACGTAAAACAGAGCTGCAATTTGTAGTACACCCAGATTTCCCAAGTTATGTTTAAGTCCCATGTATAGGGGCCGGGCACAAATCCAGACTCCAGGCTGCTACTGAGAAATCCTTGACACAGAAACCCAATAACACTTTACCCGACCTGGGAATTGAACCTAGGGCCTCATGCTCAGCAGTATCGACCACTAGATCAATGAGGCTTATAATAAAGAAAGAAAGAAATATATTTTATTTGGGACATGCACAGAAAATAAACACTGTAAAAATAAAAAAGGAGCATTTCAAACTAACAAAATTAACATTAAAAACAACAATAAACAAGTAAAAAATAAAACACCTGTGCGAGGCCAGAAAGGCTCCTATCTCAGCTTAAGGTTTCGATATTTAAAAAAAAAAATACCGCTGCGCTGGTATTCTGATAGGGCCTGAAACGAATAATATTAAACTATTGCACCAATAAGTACCGTCAAATGGGGTGAATAGGGGTGTAGGGGTGAAACGAGACGAAACTGTAAAAGGGATTTTAACATTGAAATAATATAGTATGTTGCCAAAAAGGACTCTAATGTGTTTACTGTATTGTAATTAACGATTAAGTACCTTGTTGCCAGCAAACTATATTATTTAAATGTTAGAATCCCTTTTAAAGTTTGGTCCCGATTCACCCCAGCATCCCTATTCATCCCTTTTGAAGGTACTAATTAAAACTTAATGAGAAACTAAGTATAACTACTGTACTCTCTGATAAGCCAAACAACAATTAGGTACTTCAATACATTTCGGGCGCATTAATTTATTTTTTCAAAATAAGTCATTTTAATTGCTTCCTTGGTTAATAGTCCTTCCAGCGCTACTGTTCAGCATGAGGTCCTAGGTTCGATTCCCGGTACGAGCAAAGTGTTATTGGGTTTTTCCATCTGGAATTTCTCAGTAGCAGCTTGGTGTCTGGATTTGTGCCCGGTTGATGGCAATAAGTTCGCCCCCTGTTACGGGGTGGTATAGGTACACCTCTGCTGTTATGTAATTCATTTTGATTGTAAAAAATTGTGCACATTTACCAACTCCCCACAAAGTGTCAAGAAACCAACTGAATCTAAAAACTTTAACCCCAAAAATAATAACACAAAGTAACTTTGCCGATCATTTTTATTTTTACTACTGGTGAAAACAAGTTCTCCATTTAGCGACCCTCTTTCTATACAATGTCACCTCCAAACTAGAAGCATTAAATTGAAAACTAAGATAAAATCTTAGTTAATTACGGAAGCAATTGGCTTTTCTAAAGACTCGTTCTATTTTATTGAAATCGTTAAAGTATTTCCGTGTTGATTAGGTTGATTGTGAACTGGCCAACTTTTAGTTGGGACACTAAAGTGTTGCTGGATTTGCGTAATGTAGCAATAGCTGGAAAAGATGACTGACTGAGACTGAGTTAGAAGCGATAAAAATAATGATCATGTATTTATATAAATTTCAAAGCCTGTGGATCTCTATTTACTAAATTCGGTATTGTAATTACTATATAACTGCTAAAATATAAAGTCTGCGAAAAGTAGATTTGGCGAAAAAACCTACTCCCAACGAATTTAGCACCCTGTTTTTCTTGCAGGGAAAATGGTCAACAATAGTTTTTTTTTAAACTCGATATCAATAACAATCAGCTCTACAACTAAAATCAAGATGGCGATCTAAACTACATAAATCAATCAATCTGCCTAGTCTTTTCCCAACTATGTTGGGGTCGGCTTCCAATCTAACCTATCTGACCTCCACAACCGAGTTACTGGGTAACACGATACCATTAGTGTTACCCAGAAACACATCTAAACTAAATGACCATTATCTAAAATTGCATCCCAACACTCGCGCCACATAAAAGTCTCCCGTTTCAAAACCGTCCTAACCAAAACTTTAATTTGTTTTCTTGACCCTGAAGCTTCACAAACATTAGCGGTCATCCCCAGTACAAGGTCACTGCTGCATTTAATTTTTATGGCAATGTTATCGCTTCCACACAGGTAGTTTGTTCAAACGGACGTTTTCCTTCGGTTGATAGGTCGTTGGGTTTTATTATAATTTGGAAAGTGGGATGCGGAATGATGGGTGCGGAAGTATTTGAGGGTGTGCGGACGGCTTTATTCTTGTTTGTTCGTGTTATTATCAGAGCGTTTTTATTAAATACGGTCTGCATCCAGTCTAACCGGATGCAGCTGGATACCAGTATTTTATATGGATTGACTGCATATCTGACCTCCACAACCCAGTTACTGTAGGTAACACTATACCCCTTGGCAAATGTGGTGGTCAGTCTTTCAGCGGCTGACTATCTATAAAGACTCAAAAATCTACGAATGACAGCTGGGACCAACTGCCTAATATCTTTTCCAGGCATGGAGGGATCTCGATATATTATGGATGGTCACCTATCTACAGACCGACCTCGACAAGCGTTGCTTAACCTTAAAGATCGCAATCCGTGCGGCTGTTATTCTTAACACACGAGCCAAAAAAAATCTAACAATAGCACCTTTGTAACTCTACCTGACAATAAGGAAATAACTAAAAACAATCAAATAATACTCGGCCTAATCTCCGAAGTGGAATGAAGAATCCGTCTCGAACAATTGTTCGCTTCAGTTGAGTATAAGGATCCCGTTTGATTGCTTTCCAATTGCACCGCCCCACTTGTTAAGGCATTAGGCTTAACTCACACAAACAACCTTACAATGTACGCTTTTATAATTTATAACGTGACAATACTATCGTGGACATCCACGTCCACGTCACGACATCACTATAACACAAGGAAGTAAAATGTATGGAAATATATGAAGTTACTTAAATTTCCGTCCATGATGACAACGTGCACGTATTTCCATACTTTTACTATTACTATTTATGGACGTTGCCTTTTTTTTTTTTTTTCTGGTTGGTAAATCATCAAATGACCTCTCCCGCTCTGGGCGGAGCGGAAGGGCGTGTCAGACTCTTACTGACTAAACCCCACCCGTGTTCCTTCAGTTGCCTGTGCACCAGGGCCACGGTAACTCTTTCGAACAATCCGCGAGCCCGGCAGGCATCGGCTCTATCGGGCCCCGTCAATGGTGCTGACATCTTTTTAAGGCGCGCGTGGAACACGACGCGCCGTGACTTTCAATTTCAGACTATCCGGAACGACTGTCAAAAATCTACGAATGACAGCTAACATCAAAAACTTATTCTTAATTTATATGTAGGTACTTCCGTGCTACACAGGGGTAACGGTATGTAATTAATTGCCGAGGTCAGTTCGTGGATGGGCATCCACGAACTGACCTCGGCAAACATAGTTTAAGCTTTGCTCGACTCATGCGGTTTTTTTTCTTAGCCACGAGCACCTGAACAGTCACCCACAAAATTGCCGTAGTCATGAATTGGACGCTACTCATACGTCCAGCTACCTACGACTGATGAGTGCGCCCTAACTTATTGATTTGTGGTTTACCAACTCACACTCATGAGTAATCTACCACTATTTTCCGACAAAACTGTGGGTTGTAAAATGGTCGAGTGGTGCGCCCGCTTTAATACAACAAAACGACTTTTCAGTGGTTCCAATCTCGTTGAAAAGTTGTATGTGTGAGCCAAGCTTTAAGAAGTGGTGTTGAAAAATTATTGCATTAGAAGGAGAAAAGATAAAATTGAAAAGTTTACTTTGTAGTTGTAAGTTAAGCAGATACTTTGTGGTTAAGAATATACTTCAAACCTTGTGATTCTCTTTGAAAGTTTCTAGAAAAGTTAAAAGAATGGGTTGATTCTGCGAAGTAGTTGCAGAAGGTAAGTTAGCGGTATATTATATTGCTTTCCTTTTCTTGTCAATATAACAAGTAACGTACGTATTTTTCTGTTCCTTCCTTCTTGTCTGTTTATACATGTGTGTACATAAAAGGTTAAATAAATAAATAAATAAGAGCTATAGAAGGGAGATCTAGACGACATGTAATCAAAACAATAAAATGTCATCTAAAACACACTTTTGATAAGGAAACTTTTAACTGTTCCACACATTCGAGTCTTTCTAGTATGAACTCAAACTCAAAGCTTTTATTTCAAATGAACCAATTACAGGCACTTTTGAAATGTCAAGGGGTCGGTCAGCCAGAAAGATGAAGCTAGTTGCCCATTCCAAAGCGTAGTAGGTACCTATGGAGAAGAATGAATGTATGTAATGAAAAATACTTCCTAATAATCTTTAGTAAAACAGCAACATTTTTATTTCGATTCAGCGCTGCAAAACATTATGCTGCCAACATCAATTAACATTTCCTCTTAAACATTAATTACATAAATTTCTTAAGATATCAATACAATTTTCCTTCAATTGTTTTTCAATTTGCGTACGAAAATATCTTTAGCTGTTTTTAAATAATTTCTTTCAAAGAATTCTTCATCAAAGAAATAACAATTAATTTAGCACTCAATGTTATCTTTGAAGTATGTTTTTGATGAAAACCGTTTTCCTTGGAATTCATTAATTGCCGGTAATTAATGATGTTTTTAGAAATTAATCTTTAATTATGTCGTCTTGGTAATGTTGCTCATTTTGTTGAGGTTTTATCCTTGTTATGACAGTTAAACTGTGTTTTACTTAGGTATTATTAAACAGTGAAAAAAAAGTTTGCTTCACATGAAGCCTAACTTGATAGACTCCTACATTTTGCAGTTTTTAGAAGAATGAAAATTGACCGCGGCGAAGGTGGTGGTGGGGAGTAATGGTGGCCCAGGGGTAAGGGTCGTGACTTACGGGTTGTAGGTCATAGGTTCGAACCCAGACAGGCGCTTTAATTTTTGTAAATTATTTCATCACCACTGCACATAAAGTGGTGAAGGAAAACATCGCGAGGAAACCGACGTGTCCTAGAACCAAAAATTCGAAGGTATGAGACATCTACCAACCCGCACTGGGCCCGCGTGGTGGATTACAGCCCGCTCCCTCTCACCGAAAGGAGCCCTGTTTTCCAGTTTTAGGAACATTAGGGACCGATTATGTGTGAAGGTGGTGTGACGATCTAGTCATGTCTACGGGGCCAGCTCAGCAATGGGACACGATATAGACTAACAAAATAAAGAAAGCTAAATTGATTTAATCACATTCGTCATTTCAAATCGCAACTACGTCGGTCTTCCTTCATGAGATAAACCTTAATTTAAGTTTACAGCCACTCTCTAGAAATGATTACACATAATCTGCCGGTCCTGGTCTGTCCTTACCAGTACAATATTTTTAAAAGACTTTACAACATCAAGCGCTTTCAAGTAAACTTTTATGTTCACGCTCCATATGGCATTTATGGCAGGGATACTTACCTGTAGTGTCCTCCAACCATTACACCTGCTTCACATGCACCATTAGTGAGAGATTCTTTGTGAAATGGATTATCTACTTCTTCTCTTTAGCGTAAACATGGCAAAAAGCTTAAATATGCCTGGACAAAAATTTAGCTGCGCGAACTCTGCTCACTAACGCAGTCATCCTAATATATATTATATATATATATATATTGCCCATAAAAATATAAAATTGTTTAAAAAATACAGTGATATCCATAGTATAAATACTAGGAACAAACACAAATTTGTTGTACCTACAACAAGGCTCAAGAAAATAGGTGGCTCATTCAGATGTCAATGTATACGCTTTTATAATAAACTTCAAGCCACGTTCAAGATCTAAGCCTTAATAAATTCAAATCATTCATTAAACGTAAGTTGTGCCAGAAAGCCTTTTATACCGATAAAGATTATATTGAGGACAAAAAAGGCTTGGGATTGAGTTGCTCCAATGTTTTTGCATACTGAATGTTTTTTGTTATTTTTATTTTTACTATTTTTTTAATTTGTATTTTACATAAACTTTGACATTTGATAATTATTACATATAGAATGACATGACAATTTACTTTCTGAAGTATAACATTATTATCAAATTATTGTGAATGTGAGGACTATGTGCGTCAGTTTTATTTTTTTTCACTTTCTCAGGTAGTTTCAATGATGATCTGGCAGTTTGAGTGCTTTATGCGGCCTACCCAAATGTCCTTTCTTTGGTATTGTTCGTCGAATCGTTGAGCTCCTTAAGTTTTGAGTTGAGCTGCACGATTACTGACAAATGCGTGCACTGACTGGACAGGTCCACTCATTCTGTGTGGTATTTTTTCCTCAAAAGACCATTTCAGACTCAAATCTACATGGTCTTCACATGATCTGACCAAGATTATGTCTGGACTTTAAAAGAGACTGTGACCTCTGAGTTTGTTTCGGCCTTTCTTCTCAGAGTAGTCAGATAGGAAACGCCGACCTCATCTAGTTTTAAAATATGATTGACGTGTAAAAGTGTTTGTACAAACCTACTTTCAGAAATAAAATCATTTATCATTTATCATTTAATAATATTATAAATGTGAAAGTTTGTGAGGATGGATGGATGGATGGATGTTTGTTAATCTTTCACGCAAAAACTACTGAACGGATTTGGATCACAAATAGTTAATAACCTGGATTAACACGTAAGATACTTTTTATTCCGGTAGCACGTTCCCGTGGGATAATTTCCGACCTCCACGCGGGCGAAGCCGCGGGCAAAAGCTAGTTAAATCATAAAGTGCACAGGTGATAGGGCATGCGGCGCAGGATGGAAGGTGGGCCATTGTCCTACTGTTACGTGGTGTATAAGTTATGAGTTATTTTAAAGCATATAGTACATTTAAAGAAACAATATGGGGCAACACAAACGACAGATGTGTGTGCGAATAGAGCGATCAAAAGTGCTCAACAAGACTTTCTGTTGCACTCTGTACCATAGAATCAGCGCCATTTTGTTTGAACGTGTGATATCCGCACATATTCTGTGAAGCACTTGCAAGCTATTCAACCAGCGCTGGGGCACTGTCTCGCATAGGGTCATAGCATTATGTTGAGCGATTGCCGTTTTGCGTGGATGTGTCGCATATTTTCCCCCAACTCGTTCTATTGGTGATTCTCCGAGTTATTATAAATAAAATAGCGGACTGTAATTTAGGTATGGTTCGTATATTGGACGTAAGATAAGAACGCGCGCCTCTTAGTCCGTCGTTTTGGAAGTGAAGGGCAGTGCAGGTCAGCGGCTATCGGCACCGCCCGTCCCCCGTTCCTCGTTCGCTGGTGTTCCGCTCCCGTTGTCGCAGTGGCGGGCGGTGCTACGTTTTTGTCTCCAACACGTTCTTTTTTGTATTTGTGTGTTTTTTCTTCAAAATGTTTACCGCAAATAAACGTATTTTCTTTCTTTCTTTTCTTCCTAACGTAGCGTTATGCATGAAATTAGTCGGTCCATATCACATTATTACCAAGCTGTTACCAACCAAACATTCTAATCCCTTCAGCCAAAAAGTAAAATGTCCATATCGACTCTCACAGGGAATTATTGTACTTCGTAATGATTAATCGCGGGTGCTCCCGACATTAATCATTCAAGTCAAGTGGCTAGGATTACAAAGTTTAAGACTTTATTTTCAATTGATGTAAGTAATGTGTTTTAAAAACATAGTTCTGTCTGTAAACAGAGTTCTATCAATGTTAATATTAGCTACAGTTAAGATTAAAGATACAATTCAACGGCATGTCTATGGTAACAATTTAACAGTGACAGTGCAGTAGTAGTAAGGATACTTTGGGCGATTCAGTCGATAATCACCACGCGTGACATAAGGATTCGTGATAGTTGCCTGTCACAACGCACCAGAACGGTGAAGAAATAAAGAAAGCAAAAAGTTTCCGTCCAAAAATCAAGTCTAATTAAAACAGTAATTCTTTCAAATCAGCCTATCGCAGTCCTCAGCTATGCACAGGCCTGTCCCAAGCTACGTCACGACACCCTGTCCTCTGTCTCTGTCTCTGTCTGTCTGTTCCATCCACTTTTTTGAAGTCGTCGTAGCGATAGTGGGCTGGCCACGTTTATAAGGACCGAGGGCCGGTGGATAACGAGTCCTGAAGTGGATGGAGACTGCGTAATGGCAAGCGAAGTGTAGATCTCCCCCAGCTAGACCAAACAGTAATGGGGTGTTTTTTATCATTTTTGACGTGACGATATTATTGTGATTATTGTGGTGTGAACGGCCTTCTTTCACTTTAAGATAAGCCTCAAGCTTTTAAGAAAATATTAAAGTTCTATGTTAACATAAGTTTTAATTGGTACTTTTGAGATAATTAAAATTCGTTTTGAAAAAAAATACTTACTTTTTATTTTGTACTTTAGAATTTGTTTAAATATCTGTTTTATCACCCTCACTTGAAAGGTACTTGTAAAGACAAATCCAACGAACCCAAACACGCTCTTGTACAAGTCATGGTTTGAAGCTAACCGAGTTGTACTATGCAAGTCATGCCATACTGTAGAACGGGCTATCATAATTGAATGCATAAGTATATAAAATTTCATGCCTGTGCTGTTGATCATTGAGGAGTTCCCTCGTCTGGAGCCAATCCTGGGTGCAGCAGTCAGGTCATGGTGAACTTTAGAACGGACTTTCATAATTAAACGTGTATATAAAATTTTGTGTCTGTGCTGTCAACAGCTGAGGAGTTCCGTCTTCTGGAACCAACCCAGGGTGAAGCAACCAGATCATGGTGAATTTTAGAACGAGCTATCATAATTTAATACCACGTATAAATAAATTGTGTCTATTGTTGATGGCTGAGGAGTTTCCTTGTCTGAAGCCAATCCTGGGTGCAACAGCCAGGTCATGGTGGACTTTACATACTTTACTTTACTTGACATAATTAAATGCGTATATTAAATTTCGTGGCTGTACCGTTGACCATTAAGGAGTTTCTTAGTCTGGAGCCAATCCTGGGTGTAGTCAGATCATGCATCACAAAAATGCATTGTCTTAAATTTGTAGGATAAGATGAAGTGGTTTTAATTCAGTTTGCAAGATTTGACCCATACATACTAACTCACAAGGCAAGTTAAATAAAAGCTTATAAGACATTATCAATAGCGGAAAAAATAGTAAAACAACCCCAAACGAAACACATTCATTATTTGTTACCAGAAAAAGAACCTTAAAAAAACCTGCAACGATTTAATACTGCATATTGCTGTTATTAATACGTGTAAGCTATGCGATTCATTTTACATTCCTCTGTTGTCATATGTGGGTACTATTGGTTTTAATCTCGATGTGGAATTCATTTTTATAGTCACTGTCTTGTATCTATTTATTTAGTACATTTGGGAAAAGAAACAGTTGTTACGCGCATCACTATTATGGAAAGCGCTGACACAAAGGCGCGAGGCACGCTGCGTGCATCATCGTCGTCATCGTCGACCCAGTTGCTACGAAGGAAAACTGCTGACACGGAACACGAGGCCCGAAGACACCGTCTACGTGACCGAGCCCGCGCACTTCGTATCCACCATCGATCGGGTCAATTTGATTTCTCTTATATTGTAATTTCTTTTATTAAAATAAATTAGTTTGTAATAAATTCGGTTTTTTTTGAGTCCTCCGGCAGTAGCCTACGTAATTGGCGCAGTCGGTAGGATTCCCGGGTCGTTCTTGCGATTACCGGTATATCGCACCGCGTTCGCTGCGATAGACTTTCAACGTCGCACCGGGAGATCCTGAACAACGAGACTACGCCGGAGATCCAGATATCGATACCGCTCAACGAAGACCAGAATGTTCATGTAAGTCTGCTGAATTTTCTTAGTGGTTGCTTGCTTCCTTTTTGTGTGTAGGTTCTATATACTCTGTCCAACATTTTTTATTCACGTAGATCGAGTACACCTAGGTTAGTTAGTAGTAGGAATAGTAGTGTAGATTCTAGACGTAATATTAAACCCGGAATTGAAACCGAGATGGCCGATTTCGATAATATATTTAAAGCCCTCCGCTTAGTTCATGATTTTGATAGGAACCCAAATGTACTTACCAGGTTCATCAAATTGTGTGACCAGTTAGCACTTCAGTTCATCCAAGAGGGACAACCGGATATAAATCAATTAGCGCTTTTAAACGGCATATTGAATAAAGTTACGGGGCCCGCCGCCCGTCTGATTAATGCTAACGGTATACCCAATGATTGGGTAGGCATATGTAGCGCTCTTATTAATAACTTTGCCGACCAGCGAGATGAGACTGCTCTCTACAACGATTTGGCTTTACTTACACAAGGTTACGGCACGCCGCAAGAATTTTATGAGCGTTGCCAGAATCTTTTCAGCACCGTCATGACATATGTTTCATTGCACGATATCCTGGAATCAACCATTGCGGCCAAACGCGATTTATATCGTAAACTGACTTTGCAGGCCTATCTCCGCGGTTTGAAAGATCCTTTAGGTGTGCGTATTAGGTGTATGAGACCGGAGACCATTGAGAAGGCTCTAGAGTTTGTGCATGAGCAAACTAACACCATGTATTTGCAGAGCCGAAATGATAACTTGCCGGATAAGAAATCCTCGGCTCGAATGCCACCTAATCAACAAAACGAAATCAATCATAAAATGCCAGTCCACCCAAATAATATGCTTGTTCCGTTAACGGAACGGAGGTCTTAAGACCTAATCCTTTTAACATGCCCGGTCCGTTTAGACTACAGGGATCGCAATTTATGTTACGCCCTTTGCCATCTCAGAACCAATTTAGAATGCCGTTTAATCAATCCAATATGCAACCACGTGGGCCGACCCGTACGCAGCAAGCGTTTGGCACATCACCGCATAATAACAATCAGGGTGGTTCCGGATTCAGAATACCCTCAGCGAATCCTTATCCGCCGAATAACGGTCCCAGACCGATGAGCGGCGTTAGCCACTTTGCTTCTAGGCCTCTGCCTGCTACTAACAGATGGAATTGGGCACTACAGGGCAATCCACCACCTTCCAACTATATTAAAACCCGCGATGTTAATGTGAACGAGTGTTCAGAGTATGGACAGGACTATTATTACCCCGACTTATCTGACTACTTTTACATTGACCCCTATAACTATGGCGACTACAACAGTGATGACTTTTATTTCAACGACTGTACATATGACCACGTCACACCACAACAGACTGACAGGACTTATGACCAGGACAAGCCAGGTACTGCGGACCAGCAGCAACCCTCAACCAGCCAGGATTTTCGGAAAGCTCCGAAGTCAAACAGCTTAGGATAGAACTAAACCTGCAAACCCAAAGGCAACTACCGTATGTTCGTATCCATAACTCTACACTTAACTTTCTAATAGATACCGGTGCAAACCAATCGTTCATCAGTCCAGAAGCAGTCCAGAATTATTTCCCGCACATACCCCTTAACTACGATCCATTCGAGGTTACTAACGTTCATGCCACAAGCAGGAATGACTACTCTGTCAACTTACCCTGCTTTCCCGAGTTCGGTGACACAGAACCAATTAAATTATTAATATACAGATTCCACGATCATTTTGATGGTTTGATAGGAATGGATTTACTTACCAAATGGGAGGCTAGGCTAGATTTGAAAGATCTTACATTGATAACTAAGTTTGCAATTAATCCCATCCAAATTTATAATTCTCGAAACTTAAATCTCTACGAGGAAATCGTACCAGCGGGAAGTTCTAAGTTAATACGATTACCTGTTAATGCACCGGATGGTGAGGTTTTTGTAGAGGAAAAAAATATTTGTAACTGCATTATATCCGAATGCCTGACCACCGTGTGCAATAGCCGCGGTATGGTTGAAGTGACTAACCCAACCAACAACGATATAATATTTTCACTGGACCAGGCTACTCAGGCAACGATATTTAATATTGAAAGCACTGAACAAATGTCACCTCGCGCTAAAGATGTTACATCCCGGATACGTACCGATCACCTAAACGAGGAGGAGAAGGCAAACTTATTGGCATTATGTTCAAAGTACGCCGACGTCTTTTACATTGAAGTCGAGGCATTATCCTTTACCAACAAAGTGAAGCACAGTATCAAAACTGCAGACAAAATTCCCACTTACACTAAAAGTTATAGGTACCCATTTATACACCGTCAAGAAGTTAGTGATCAAATAGAGAAAATGTTAGATCATGGAATCATTAGGCCGTCTGAATCTGCATGGAGCTCACCAATTTGGGTCGTCCCAAAGAAGATTGATGCCTCTGGAAAACAGAAATGGCGTCTAGTCATTGACTTCCGGAAGCTAAATGAAAAAACGATTGATGACAAATACCGTATCCCAAATATTACTGACGTCCTGGACAAATTAGGCAAGTGCCAATATTTCAGCACTCTTGATTTAGCATCAGGATTTTATCAGGTTGAGATGAACCCCAGTGACATTCCCAAGACCGCTTTTAATGTTGAACATGGGCACTTCGAATTTTTGAGAATGCCCATGGGACTTAAAAATTCCCCTTCCACGTTCCAACGAGTAATGGATAACGTACTCAAAGGGCTCCAAAACGTTATATGTCTCGTATATTTAGATGATATAATAATTTTCAGCACGTCTCTCCAGGAACACATGAACAACCTAGAGAAGGTGTTCCAAAGGTTAAGAGAAACTAACTTCAAAATCCAGTTAAATAAATCAGAATTCCTAAAACTTGAGACCGCATACCTAGGTCATGTCATCAGCACCGAAGGAATAAAGCCTAACCCAAATAAAATCACAGCTATTCAAAATTATCCTATACCTAAAACACCTAAAGAAATTAAACAGTTTCTCGGACTCCTCGGTTACTACCGAAAATTCATTCCAGACTTTTCCCGAATTACCAAACCCCTGACACAATGCCTAAAGAAGGGAAAGAAAGTAACTTTAGACTCAGACTATATTAACTGTTTCGAGAAGTGTAAGACGCTACTGACCAACGACCCTATCCTTAAATATCCCGACTTTGACAAAGAGTTCATCTTAACCACAGACGCCTCCAATTTTGCAATCGGCGCGGTACTCTCACAGGGATCTATTGGCTCAGACAAACCTGTAGCTTTTGCTTCACGGACGCTTAACAAAAGTGAAGTAAATTACAGCACAATAGAAAAGGAATTATTAGCGATTGTATGGGCCACGAAATATTTTCGGCCTTACCTTTTTGGACGCAAGTTCAAAATAGTAACGGACCACAAACCATTACAGTGGGTCATGAGCCTCAAGGAACCAAATTCACGGTTAACCAGGTGGCGGTTAAATTAAGTGAATACGATTTTACGGTCATCTATAAGAAAGGCAAACATAACACCAATGCCGATGCCCTCTCACGCGTTGAGATCTATAACGAGGAGGTTAGTTCGATGATTGCAAACGCAACTGACAGACCACCATCCCTAGCTAACTCCAACACCCTGACGGCACATACCTCTGAAGAAAACCCTATACTCGAAATACCCATCACCGACGAACCACTTAACAAATTCCACCGACAGCTGTGCTTGACCGTTGTAGGTGACTTTAAAAAACGACCTACGGCAAATAAGCCATTTGACACCCACACTCGAACATCCGTTCAGCTATCTGAGTCCAACCTAGAAGATGACCTGGTTAACGCCATTAAGGAATACGTCAACCCTAAAATAAAGACTGCCCTGTTGATAAATCCACCCCTTGCAATGTACAAGATAATCCCTTTGTTACAAAAATATTTTAGAAGTTCATCTATGAAATTGGTATTGTCAAAAAAGGAAATTGAAAATGTAAAAGAATACCTGAGGCAACAGGAAATTATTCGTCACTACCACGAAGGTAAGACTAACCACCGTGGCATTAACGAGTGCTTCCTAGCCCTATCTGTTAAATACTATTGGCCTAAGATGCGAGAACACATAACTAAATTCATAAATGACTGCACAGTATGTGGGCAAGCAAAGTATGATAGGAGCCCCATAAAGCAAAAGTTTAATATAGCACCCCCTGCCACCAGGCCGTTTGAAATAGTACATATGGATAGCTTCTCAGCACAGAACGAGAAATACTTAACATTCATAGACGCCTTCTCAAAATATGGTCAAGCTTACCTACTTCGAGATGGGACTGCAGTTAGTGTCATACAAGCTTTACTAACATTCAGCACGCATCATGGCCTACCACTAACCATTATTACAGATCAAGGGACCGAATTCACCAACCAGATGTTCTCCGAGTTCTGCAAGGTACACAAAATAATTCATCACCAAACACTGGCATACCCACCAAACGCTAACGGTAATATTGAACGCTTCCACTCCACTATATTGGAACATCTTCGTATTTTGAAACTAACATACAAAGATGAGCCGGTTGTACATCTGATGCCATATGCTATCATAGCGTACAATAGTTCGATCCATTCCTTCACACGATGTAAACCATACGACCTTATATTAGGACACACTGACCCACGAGACCCGATTGATATAGATCTGACCGGACACTTACTACAACAGTATACCAAAACACAGAGAACGTATGCAAAAAGTATACGAACTAATCAATGAGACGTCTCTCGCTAATCGAACAGCGCTCATAGAGAGTCGTAATAAAACCCGTGAGGATGAGGTCGACTATGAGCCCGACCAACAAATATTCATTAGTAATCCCTCTGCAAGTAGATCTAAACTCGCACCCAGATACAACCAAGACACAGTTCTGGCCAATTTACCTATCCACATTTACACATCCAAGAAAAAGGGACCTATAGCTAAATCTAGATTAAAGCGTGTCCCTAAAACTGCGAAATTGTTACAGGATACCCCTGATGCTGACGTTTAGCCTAACATGGGCGCAGGAGATTAATCTAGAACGACTTGAGAATGGACCTGGACTACTACCCTTCAAACTAGGGCGCATGAAACTCATCACTCATTATCATACATTCCTTCAGAACATAGAACTAACAGACATAGACAACAATATTAACGAGATACGGATTCAACTTACTAAAGCTACAAACAGACTAGATAATTACACCAGCACTTTATATGAGCTTCAAATAGATAGTTTGAACGCGAAATTAAATAAAGCCTCATCTCATTTACAAAGCCTAAAGCCCAATCGATTCAAGAGAGGTTTAGTAGATAGTCTCGGATCTGTAATTAAGAGCATTACAGGAAACCTGGATCACACAGATGCCATTAATTATGATAACGCCCTTAAAGCCCTCAATGATAATCAGCAACAGGTAGCTATTGAGCAAAATCATCATATAAGTCTGAGCAAAGGTTTGATGAGTGAACATACAAAAATCATTACGAAACTAATAGAGAATCAAGTACAATTAAATGTCAGTCTGCATATTTTACTTAACGCCGATAAGTATAAACAACACAATCTTATAAAATTTGCAAAGTTTTCGCAAATATTACAAATAATTAGCAACAACGTAGATAGCTTATTAAGCGAATTAAGTAGGTTAGAGAACGCGATAGCACTTTCCGGTCAACTGCATACTCATCATTCCATGCTAGGTACAGAAATACTAAGCGACATGATACGCAAACTAAGTACGCTTTATAATAAAGACCAATTACTAGAATTAGAAATTAGGGAATTTTATGACATCATTAAACCCATAGCCTATTATCATGGGAGTCAAATAGTTTTTGCTTTTAAATTTCCCATAACTTCTCCACTAAAATTCCTGTTATATAAGCTAGTCATTGTACCAAATAAAAATAAGCAAGCCATCGCCGTCCTACCCATTCCTAGCAATCACTGGAAACATTCATGCGTACATAGAGGCAGAATGCCCGAAGGTAGCTTCACAGTATCTCTGCGAAGAAAAATTCAACCACCAAATGAGAACCCACCCAGACTGCATTTGTGATATCATTGGAGGTCACACACCGCACAAAACATGCAACACGATTACTATTAGCCTGACGAAACCCGCAATGGAAAAGTTAGATGACCGCCGCTACGCCGTCGTGTTCCCGAAACCAACACAAGTCCAGTTAATCTGCGAACAGGAAGAATCCATAACCCTAGCCGGAAGCTTCCTAGTCACTATTCCACATAATTGCAAGCTGAGAACAGATGAATTCACCATCGTCAACATTAACGACCACATTAGAGGACAACCCATGAAGATAAGCAACGTGCCAGACGACAACGAAGGGTCAACCATGCCACCCCTTCAAATCAATGCTATTAACTTAAAGAAGCTGCACGATATTCAAGACAGAATAGACTCACAGAAGCCAATCCACATTGAACCAGCCTCAATTATTTACCATACGACAATCCCATTTTATGGTACACTACTTGCCTCATTCATACTGGGAGCAATACTATTATACCGAATGCACATCCGCATGGTACAGAAGAAGAAGCAGATGACAACTCCAGATGAAGCCACCTACGCCGAGCCTGTAACATCTGTAACCCGCCAGAATCAACCAGCATCCCAAGATCAATCTAAACTCTCGACGATATTTCATCTCAAAATCTGAAATAGTCGTCGATCTGAGGGGGGAGGTGTTACGCGCATCACTATTATGGAAAGCGCTGACACAAAGGCACGAGGCACGCCGCGTGCATCATCGTCGTCATCGTCGACCCAGTTGCTACGAAGGAAAACTGCTGACACGGAACACGAGGCCCGAAGACACCGTCTACGTGACCGAGCCCGCGCACTTCGTATCCACCATCGATCGGGTCAATTTGATTTCTCTTATATTGTAATTTCTTTTATTAAAATAAATTAGTTTGTAATAAATTCGGTTTTTTTTGAGTCCTCCGGCAGTAGCCTACGTAATTCAGTAGTAATTAAGCACAAACAGTGTTGTCTTAAAATTAAACTTAACAAATATACTACCCACAACATTTTCCACAGATTACTGTATAATGTAATAAAAACACGCTGTTAGCAAACGTTAACTGTAGCAGGGCTAACTTAATGAAAAAGAAGTTAAAAGATAAAAACGATAAATAATGTTTGATATATATAAAAATTACGTGTCACGTTGTTTGTCCGCGATGGACTCCTAAACTACTGAACCGATTTTATATTTGATTTGCACACCGTGTGCAATTTGATCTAACTTGAAAGATAGGATAGCTTACATCTCAATTTATAGTCGCAACTTTATTTTATTGCAAATTATTTGTCTATTATTTGACAGTCACAATTATCTGTTAGCTTCAAACGATTCTGACAGATGGCGATATCTGTTCACTGGATTGTGTAAGTATTCAATAGATGGCGCTATGTTAAAAATACAAACGTTTCATACAAGCTACAATTTAATAAAGAGAAAAGATATGATTGTTTGTTTGTATTGAATAGGCTCCGAAACTACAGAACCGATTTCAAAATTTCTTTCACTGTTGGGAAGCTACACTATCTCCGGGTGACATAGGCTATATTATATTATGCCGTGCTACCCGGGCGAAGCCGGGGCGGGTCGCTAGTTTATATATAAAACAAAGTCTAGTTAGTTACACCATTTATAAGTCAAGAACGGCTCGACCGATTTTTATGATCTTTGATTTGTTGGATTTGTCTCCACCCCGAATAGCAGAATAACTATTAAGAGGCGTCGCCCACAGCGACTTTTTGTGGCGATGCAGTAGCGATGCTGTCGCGCATGTGTATCGATACAACCGCGATGCTGTCGTTGGCTGTGTACCTTCGCCCAGATTCTGTATCGCTACTATCGCGATACTGTCGCGCTTCAGTCGCGATGCAAACGCGATTCACCATCGACACAGAAGGTCGCCCACGGTGACTTTCACACTTTCTTCACCTTTTGTTCCCCCGATGTCGTCAGAAAAGGTCGCGCTTTTGCATCGCTACAGTCGCAATGCTGTCGTGCATGTGTATCGATACAGCCGCGCGTTTGCATCGTTTCTGTCGCACGTTGCAAACGCGATTAATGCGCGACAGCATCGCTACAAAAAGTCGCCGTGGGCGAGTGGCCTAAAACACGGAAAAAATTCACGAAAATAAAAATTATGAATATAATATTCTGAGGCGGTACGAAGGTCGCCGGGTCAGCTAGTATTCTATAAAAAACGTAACAAACAAAAAAAAACATGCGTGATGTATCATACAGGTCCCTAGCTTATTAATAATGATACCTACATTGTGTATCATCCTATTTTACCTCTTTAGTAGTTTATTTTTATAAAAATGCTTTTGAGGGTGTCGTGACTAATTGATAACAGCCGCAAGGGTCGATTGAAGATACGCTACACTTGCCGCGGTCGGTCCGTGGATGGGTGAATGGTCCTATTACATATCGAGACCCCTCTGTGCCTCGGAAAGCACGTTAAGCAGTTGATCCCGGCTGCCATTTGCAGATCAGTCGTTACGGGTAGTCAGAATCTCAAAAGTCTGACATCCAGTCTTACCAAGGGGTATTGTGTTACCTATTAACGGGATTGTGGAGGTCAGATTGACAGTCGCTCCATGTATTATATTGGTGTGATTTTATAGTGTGTTTAGTTTAGTTCGTGATAATCCTGTGCGAATAATTTTATAAATATAGTATAGTATAATAAATACTTTTTGTTTCTTTCTTATGTGTTCAAGTGAACGCTTTTATTTCCCTTTTGCTCTGGCTAGTCCTACATATGTTACAAACGGAACCTAATTACCAAATATCGTGTTTCTATCTCTATAATTTCGATCAAGCGATGATGAGTCAATCAGGAATTCTCTATTTGTAATTAAGTATAGACTAGGGTTTCTTGGATTCTAAGCTCGAGTAGAGAAAAATGTTATTGGATTTTTCAGCTATCAGGATTTGTGCTCGCCCGTTGTAGCTGGCAAAAGAATCGCCCCCATAAAGGAGGGGGGTATGAAAATGTGACTTATAAATACATTTATGTGGGTTTGCTATATTACTCTCTGACTATGCCTACGGGGAATATAGGCTTGAATGTTAAACAGTCATAAGAGGGTAGATTACACATCTGCTATCTGCTCATAACATTATTACTTTTCACATTTTAAAATACCAACGCACAAATGCTAGTGTTCTTTGGGTTAATTGAGTAGGTACAGTCCGCGAGGTCTAAGCTGAGCTTTGCATTTGTGTAAGTGTTTGCATTTGTGTGAGGTGCGCGGCGGAGTCACTTTGCGCGTGGGATACATCGCGCCTCAGGCTGATTGCCAAACCGCAGTATAAACCGGTTTAAACCAAGCAAAATACGCGTCGCGCTTTAGGCCGACGACGAAGTCACAGCTACACTATCTCTATTTACACTCACACAAATGCAAAGCTCAGCTTAGAGCTCGCGATCTGTACCTAGTTCAAGTTCATGTGTAGTGAACTCTCTATTTGACTCGCGACTCAAGACCAATAAGTACCTAGGGGAATATTCCCAGGCCCTAACAGTATTCTTACACAATCAATCACTAAAGAGAATTAGTGGCACATTCACCTGTAAGGTTTCAACTTTTTATTTCACCACTTTTCCAACCATTATTGTTTGAATAAAATATTTTTTTAACATTGCCACCCGAAAAAGGCATTTGATTCATCGATAATAGTGAATAGAACTCTTTTTTAGTCACTGAGTGAACAAAAAACATTTTGAATTTGCAACAAGCACGAATTATACGTATTATGTACAAAAATATTTATAAAACGTGCTGAAAGTGCCTACTGGCTGGCTAAATGGAGCTATTCTATAGAGCTATACAATTAAATAAAAAAATAATATCGTACTCAAATCGAAAACTGTTTTAATTTCACTATACATTTTTTATGTTTATACTTAATCCTTTGTTCTCTTATTACCGATTATAATAAAATGTGATAAATATAAATACCATACTACTATTTATTTTCTCGCAGTCAATGGTAAAATGTAGAGTACACACCTTGTGACAAAACAAATCATCTCGGTCCTTGTATCTCTCGCTCCGCTTAGGATTCTAACCAGAATCCTTCGCTGCTGGGTCCAACTTAGTCCCTCGTTACCTTTTTTTTCACTGGTTGTATATAATCTACTAAAATTGTAATTGAAAATCATCGATAAAAATGAGGTCATAAAATTAATCTCAATTGTCAAATGAAAAACGTCTTTACGGTGATTTTTAATTAAAATTTCGGGTTTAAGAATTCAAATAATCAAAGCCCTCAATTTTTTAATGACACCACAAATTGGCATCTACAGGTACAGATCCATTTGTTGACATTTTCATCAGATACTTTTGGAACAAAATACAGGTACAAATATGTAGATTTGTCATTACAACGATATTTCTTAATTTATTCTAACTCCTTTCAGCACCAACATTGTCCCTATTTAATGTGACTAATTAAATCGTTGAGCTCCTTAAGTTCTCAGTTGAGCTGCACGATTACTGACAAATGCGTGCACTGACTGTACAGGTCCACTCAATCTGTGTGGTTCTTTTCTCACAAGACCATTTCAGACACTAATTTACATGGCCTTCAAATGATCTGACCAAGATTATGTCTGACCTTTAAAAGAGACTATGACCTGTGAGTTTGTTTCGGCCTTTCTTCTCAGAGTAGTCAGATAGGAAACGCCAACCTCATCTAGTATAAAAATATGATTGACGTGTAAAAGTGTTTGTACAAACCTACTTACAGGAATAAAATCATTATCATTTACATTGAAATGCTCGTATTTCGTCAACAAATTAGATTTTAGCAAAACAATTTATCATAATACTGTTAACCAGGCTGTATTTCTTGCCCTTAATCGCAGGTCATGGAAGCCTTGAAGGAAGTACATACCTTTCGTAGTGACCCTGTTCACACATCATACAAACAAAGTGATACTAACATGGGCATTGACCGCTACATTTAGAGCATTGGACGTTTTCGGCGTTTTTAACGTATAACATATCGTCGGTACAATAGTCAACTAACCAAAGTGAAATTTGGACAGTTTTGACTTAAATACATGGACATTATTATTTTCAGGCGACACATACTGTGGCAAAATACTGTATCTGTGGCATTTCAAACACAGAAGATACAGACAAATCGTTTTCTGCTTAACTGAAAAAAATACAATTTCCACAAAAGTAAACTAATCTATGTGATTTGCGCCACAATGCAAAACTGGCCAAAGTGGTAGATTGAATACTTTACTTTAGTGCAATATAACCTACAAAATATACATATATACATACCAACATATACATATTATGTATATGCATAAACTCACGCCTTCTTCCCACGGGGGCAGGCGGACACTACAGAACGCGACCTGATACGATCCTTACATACTCCTTTTACTTCGTTTACGTTCATACATCTGATCATACACACACGCCGTTATCAAGTACTACGCACCTGACCTTTCTGAAGATTATCACCAATAAGGTCACTATATATCCTTCTAGGGCGTCCCCTCCCGGTATTTCTACACACATCTGCCTTGTAAATACCTTTTGTTAGTCACCTCTTAAACGAATAATCTGCGTATAAATGCAGCCAGTTCCTTAGTCACAATTTTTCTCATGAGGAAAAAACATGAAAATGCGGGGGAAATTGCACGGTATTAGCATCTCAAAAGGTGTCATAATCAAAAGGTAGGCATATGACTTTAATGGGAAGTCAGTAAAACGATTTTCTCAGACACAAAGTTCATTTGTCGAAGCCAGAGAAGGTTAAGGTACGCTACGTGGTCGGTTCGTGGATGAGTGACCATTCATTTCGTATCGAGACTCCTCCGTGCCTCGGAAAGCACGTTGAACTGTTAATCTCGGCTGTCATTCGAAGATCTATTTATGACAGACGTTATGGGTAGTCAGAAGCCCAAAAGCCTGACAACTAGTCTTACCAATGGGCAGGTATTGTTTTACCCGGTAACTGGGTTGTGGAGGTCAGATAGGCAATCGCTTTATGTAAAATACTGGTATTCAGATGCATCCGGTAAGACTGAAACCAACCCCAACATTGGAGAAGGATAGGCAGATAGATTGAGACATTGCAGCTTTGTATCTGGTCACCGCGCCTTCACCGCCTCTGGTATTTTAGATTTCCATAGACGAAGGTAACCATTACTTAACATCAATTGGGCCTTCACTTTGTTCATACCATCCAGTAATATGAAAAAACTTTTTACAAAAAAAACAGCCGACTTCAATAAAAAAAAACACTACAATGTGAAAAATAACATTAATTTCGGAAGTCGGTGTCTTTGGTTTTGTATTTTCGTTTTTTGCCACCGACTTCCGAAATTAAAGTTATTTTTCACTTTGTAGTACTTATTTTTTGTGGAAGTCGGCTGTTTTTTGTTAGTATAAAAGATTTTAGTTTGCACTTTTTAGTTATGGTACCACATAAATTAGTATTTACTACTCGATATGTAAATAACAGTGACAGAAAGTTATTAAAACATCATCATTAAACTCGAAGTGGTAAAAATACGCATAATTAAGGATAATCTTTATATATATAATAATTCGTGTCACGTTGTTTGTCCGCGATGGACTCCTAAAATACTGAACCGATTTTAAATTTAATTTGAACACCGTGTGCAATTTGATCCAACTTGAAAGATAGGATAGCTTAAATCTCAATTTATAGTCGCAATTTTATTTTATTTCAAATTATTTGTCTATTATTTGACAGTCACAATTATCTGTTAGCTCCAAACGATTCTAACAGATGGCGATATCTGTTGACTAGATTGAGGAAGTATTCAATAGATGGCGCTATGTTACAAATAGAAACGTTTCATGTAAGCTACAATTTAATAGCATAACCACCACGTGTTGCTGAGGCTAAGGTATAACCTAAATTTATTTTGTAATAAACGAAATACAGTGAAATTCAATTGTTCTTACTTTTTCAATTTTTGCTGTTAGCATAGCCGGCCACGTGTTACTTAGACTGAAGTATAAATTAAATTCATATTCTCCGGGTGACATAGGCTATATTATATTATGCTTTGCTACCCGGGCGAAGCCGGGGGGGGGGGGGGGGTCGCTATAATATTATAAAGAGAAAATATATGATTGTTTGTTTGTATTGAATAGGCTCCGAAACTATTGAACCTATTTCAAAAATTATTTCACTGTTGGGAAGCTACACTATCTCCGGGTGACATAGGCTATATTATATTATGCTTTGCTACCCGGGCGAAGCCGGGGCGGGTCGCTAGTATAAAAATAAAACAGTCGAATTGAGAACGTCCTCCTTTCTTTGAAGTCGGTTAGAAAACCATATGCTTTCCTTTGTATGTAGACTGATGCAGCCATCTATCGCGTAGTATTAATTTATTTTTTTATGTAACAATTTCTTGCTGCACTTATAGTAAACACCAAAGCGCGCAACAAGCAAACAACAAAACATTGAACTAAAAAACTTCATACAAACAAACATTAAACATCGATTTACTGATATACATAAATCCGTCAACATCCGGCTCCTGAGCAATCAGGGCGTTCAGTAGATTGATTGTCTGGGTTGTAAGAGCATATCGAGCAGTATGGGTACACACTTGCGGAGCCGCGAACAGGCACCGCGAGGCACAGGTGTGCGATCGCCGCAGCCGGTATCGATCTGATAAAGAGCCCTGCAAATGATGTTACCATTCTGACTGCGTTGTTATCAGGTCATTCCATCCACTTTGGGCGAATTTCACCAATGAAACTGAAGACGATCAGCACACCTAAACCGCGTTCAAGAACTGTCAGTGTTAATATTCCACAACAATGATGACATTGACAGCTATTAAACGCGGTTTACATATGCTGCGGGGTAATTGCGTAACACACTAACACTAGGAATGGCTTTCATTTTGACAGTTCAACATCATTCATTGCGTTATTTGCGTTGTTGATCAGACAATTTTTTTCGAACATATGAAGCAATAGGCTTCAATATGATTCAGATTGTGATAGATAGTGTGTTACGCAATTTCGGTGCTAATCGCGTTCAGTTCTGTTAGTGAAATGCGGCCTTAGAATGCGTTCGGATCGACATCTCTATACATCTTTAGTCTAAGTCCTTTATAACCTGTATAAAAACCTTCGCTGCGGCTCGGCACAGTAAAGGCCCGTGCTATTTATTATGTAACTGCGGCGTTGCAGGGGAAATATCGTATTTCTGTGCAGAGGCTGGCAAGTATACGAGAATTTACGAGGCTGGGTGTATCCACCTATCTAGAAACAGATTTTCCGAGCAAAATGCAATATACCTTACCTTGATTTTTTCAGCTGCACGAACCTTTTATTAAAAACTAGCTTCTGCCCGCGACTTCGGCCGCGTGAAATTTCGATCCCCGAGCCTCCGCGCCGCATCCCATCGCCCATCCGCACTATTAGCTCGTTTTTGCTTAGCGTTATTTCTGACTTTTTTTTTTGCTTGCTTCCTATGGGTTGTAGCGTGATATTAAATGGCCTATAACCTTCCTCAAGAATTGGGCTATCGAATGCAAAATTGACTGGTAGTTCCAGAGTAGCGCGTTCAAACCAACAAACAAAATAATAAAAAAAGTCTTCAACTTTATTATTGGTTAGTTTAGATGTAGATACAAAATACAAGTTATATATCACGTACAAGTAAGTATACGAAGTAAAAAGGAAGAGCTCATTGGGCATTAAATAATTCGTCCGCATCGCTGTCAATAGGAAAAGTGCCCAAAAGGTTGGCAGCATTGCCACGTTGGATGGCTATACTGATTCTTTGGCCTAAAAATGGACCAGACCTCTGGTCACGTGAAGAGTCGAACAACAGCTTGGCGATGTCCCGAAACACTTGATCAGTGATACACTAGGCTAAGGGGTATTAGTGCTCATACCCCCTAGCCCTGGTGTATTATCAGCCCCAAACAGCTACTTAAACCAAACAATATGTTGTACATTTTGTTGGAGAAACAATTGTTTCATGCCCAGATAGGATTGTCCCATGTGTATACTAAAGAATAACGAGTAGTGCTAACGTTGAGAGAAAAGCCCAACACTACCAATGAGTAGCCAAAATTGAAAAGCACTACATACTATTTCAATGGCGGTGTTTACACGGCGCAACCAATCACGACCTAGGTAATAAGCCTTCGTATCCACTGGCGATTTTTTATCGCGCTCTGGATTTTCAATGCACTAATTAGCGCCGAGAGTTGTAAATCCAACAGTGTGTTTTTGGACGTGCTGGGGTGCACTGTTGGATTCGCAATGCTCAACTCAACACCGAGAGTTGGAAATCCAGTGCAAGCTAAAAATCGTAGTGTTATAAAATCGCCCGTGCTCAAGCAATAACTTAACCTAACGCGTTAGTAAGGCGAGCCGTGTATGGACTGCCATTAAAATACCTACTAGTACTGTGTCATTCGGACTACTCATTATAAGGTGAACATGTTACTTTTGAGTTGCGTCGTGGACGCTGTGCTTTACCTTATTGCTTTGCCAAGGAGGTTGCCACACTTTAAAAAAAACTTATTTATTTAATTTATCACTTGTGGTTTTATTTGGTCTAAAAAGAAATGACTGCGAGCGTGCGAAGTAACAATACGGATGACATAGCAATTCGGATTTAGACAGCTCGGCGACTAGACGCAACGAGACACTGCGGCCGACAATTTTCATATACAGGGTGGCAGGGACATCGACGCACAACCTGTTACCATGTATTAACTACATGATTCCGAACCCCCTGCGATGAAATGCTTGATGCTTGCGATGCTTGCGATGCGATGCTGCGATGCTTTTCCATACATTTTGACCGCGCGCTTTTGTATGAAACAGCTGATTCCGGGTTACAGTTTGCGCGTCGATGATGCCACTCTGTATTGTGTTCAAAGCTTCGCACAAATGACGTCGAGTTGCTAACTCGCAACGACAGGTAGTGCGAGTCACGCTCTTGATACTTGTCGCAGCGACTATACGCACAGTGCACACGCACACCCAATGACAATTCGCTGTGCTTACTCTTCGCATGACAAGCACCAAGGCAAGTGCAACTTGAGGCTTCTTATTTATTCACAAAATGAACAATACGACAGTCTTTCTCAAATACTCAAAGATTATAACACGTAACGACCAGTTGCAGACGCAAACGGCAGCTCTGCGTCTAGTCGCAGTGACAAGACGCAGATGCAAGCGACAACTCTGGGTCATGTTGCAGCAACCAGGCGCAGCGACAAGACTCACACTTTGTGCTGGCACTTCAAACGAATAGTTTGGTCCAAAATGTAGGTACAGGTATTTCCAATCAGTTTCAAAACATGAAGCTTTGCATTTAATTAATCGTTTCTGTTATGTAGGTAACAAAGCAATCATCCATTTAAAGTGAGCAAAATATTTTCGCTAAATGCAATACAATCTGCTTACGTATTTGTTTTAATAACATTTCTCACTGGTCAAATATTTACGCAATACAGTTTAATCGGAAATAAGTTCATTAAAATATTTTCAAAGGCGTAATGATATGTAATATTGGCCTATAGTGTAACTTTTCTATAGGTACGTGCCTGTGTCAAGCCATAGCTAATTCTCATACGGAGATTATGAAAGCTTTACCAAGCTTGCTTACTGTGTGTTTGAATTTTAGTACTTCCATTAAGTCCTGGTTTCCTAACAATATTTAACATTACAGTAATGTAGATAAGATAAGATATAATTTATTTCTCAGTAAATGGTACATTAAGATCTTAATATTAATAAAAAGTTTGACATATACTACCGTAGCCGGTGTGGAAATATTAATCCCACCAAAAACATTTCATGTAAAATGTTGCCAAGACGACCACATAAGGTTTGCCCTGTGAAAAAGATATCAGATCTCATGTAGAGCCAAGCTTCTGAATCTACACGGCCTAACTCTACTTCACAAATTCTACATATCAGTAAAAATGTATGGCTTCGCCGTTTCGCTACCGTCGTGGAGGTGATGCGAATATTTAGTTTCTGAAGTAAGTAGCGAAACAATAATAATAAAATCAAAAGTCAATAAACACACAAAATATTGATAAAATGTAATGTCAAAATGTATAATTAAAAAATTCGTCAACTGAATAGAAACAGTTGTCGAAAAGGCAAGCAAATATTGTTTTTCTGTGTTTGTTGTTTATATTCTTAAAGACTTCGTATTTTTTTAGCACATACTATCCCGCCTCTATTAACCTAAGGGTTGTGCAGAGGTGTCTAGAAACACCCAAATTTCGCCAGTTGCGTTTAAGTCCCATGTAATAGGGGGCAGCCTATATTGTCATGAACTTGGCATTTTTTATTTTTATTTTTATGACCCGTGAATTTTCTTTAAAGAATTACTATACCCATCACTCTAAAGACTGATCATTATACAGTTTAAATGTCATAATGGGTAAGACGGCCCGAATAACTTTTTGATTGAGCCATTTTTAAGCCATCCTATAATACTCGGTTAATACAGCGTGTATCAGAAATGTGTGTTTATATTTAAGGGTGTAGTACAGATCATCAAACTGATCAATTTTCTCCATGGGACCGACATAGTAATCGCGAAAAAATTATCCACTGTCCCGTACAAAACTTAAATACCTACTCGACCCAAATGTATTGGACAACTGATTATTATTCTTGTTAAATTCAAATCATTTTAATTCAAGTAACATAGACTCATAATATGACTAACAAAAACCCACACAGTCACATTTAATAAAATCACATACAATTACAATACAATTCAAATTTGACACACGTAACTCATCAAGCATCGTTAATGAGACACAATTGATTATCTATTGTTTTGGCCCTCTAGCGGGCCACCTCGGGCCTGACTAGTTTATAAATAAAATTTGAATAAATTGCGCATCATAAATTAAAATTACATTTGTCATTCCAAGCGTGATAGGTGTCGCTTACAACAGTGAGTCACGATAGAACAATCAAGCTAGCCGCAAGCGCGGCCAGCATGCTGTTGGCGCTCTCGCGCACTCACCGCAACAGCGAAGTGCTACGCTTGGGCATTGTTGCGGAGAAACAATCAACGCGGGCTTCCGTAAACATTGTCGATGGGGTACAATAGTGGGTAGTTAAGTTATTCAATTTGATCGTCTGTACCACACCACAAAAGTATGACCACACATTTCTGATACACGTTGTATAACTACTTGTAGTGTCTACCACATTTTAATGGACTATAAAAAAAACTACTGATACTATAAAAAAAACTATAGCCAGCACCCTAATTGCGTTACACACTTTCAATCACAATCCGAGGGTTTTGGAGGAAATTCCTAATAAATTGCTTCATAGGTTTGAAAAATTATTCAGATCAACAATATAAATAACGCAATGAACATAGCTGAACTGCCAAAACGAAAGGCATTGCCATCGATTGCCATTGTATGTGTGTTACGCAATTACTCCGCTGTTTTTGTTTACCTGTAAGTCAACACTCATCACACCTCGTTTCCCTGAAGGGTTCGGCAGAGGTGTACATATAGTAAACCCACATTTCGCTAGTTGTGTCCAAGTCCCATGTCAACTGTTTTTTTAAGTCGGGATAGAAATCAGAGAGGCAATTCTCGTATTTTTAAGAACGTTAGGTTGCAAGATAATTTATTTCTCATAAGAATTTACAGTTCACTTAAAATGACATACAAAGTGCTTACTCCTAAATAATAGTATCATATTTTCCTCTGGGGTGTTGGCGACGTTACAGGGTACATACATGTTTCTTAAGTTATGCTTTAAATATGTTCATACTATTAAACATCTTAAATCCTTCGGTAAATCATTGAACAGCTGTGCTCCCTCAACCAATATTGCTTTTTTGCCGTAATTAGTCCGTGTAGGTGCAGTCATTAGGCTTGCATTCCTCCTGCGCTGATGTCGGTCGCGTACATCGGTCGCGCTTACGAATATAGGTATATTGTTTTCGATATAGCACCACACTGCGACGCTGACGTCAGCGGCGCATACGTTGCTACGACTGTACGCGACCGACATCAGCGTAGGAGGAATTCAGGTCTTAGTTGAAACTTGGTTTTACTTCTTGTATTGTATGTTATTGTATTTTTATGTAGTTGTATGTTTGATTGAACGTTCACATTCTAATTTAAATCTTTAAACAAAACCTCTAATTTCCCTATATTTTTGACAAGTGTTGGACATTGATTGTCCTTGAGATGAGATGGCGACAGAGCCTTCTGTTTTTTAGTCATGTTTTTTTTCCCGTCTGCGGTGAAGCCTACAAGGAGGGTAACGTTCTTCATTTTTGGGTAAGGTTAGCCTTTCCCAACAATTAAAAAATTACTAAACCAACTACTACTACTTATTTACTTACTTATGGTGGATGCTGAGACTGAGGACCGGAGTTTGATTCTAGTCCAAATACTGAATTTACCACCTACAGAATTCCAAGGAATAGTAAACAGCATTCTCCGGAAGGCATTTCGCCAACGGCAATTTTTACATATATTCGGTTCAAGAATAAAACTTTGCTGCTACTAAGTTTCCTAGAAATTCAACATTCTGGATTTTTCTCCACGGTTAAGGCCTTGGCATGTCACGCATGAGGTTTTGGATTCAGATCCAGGCAAATACCAATGTGGCTTTTTCAATTCATTTGTACTTTCTGAGTTTAGTTTGAGTGAAGGAAAAGATCGTGAGGAAACCTGGACTCTATAGTTAATATTATAAGTCTGAAATCACCAACCCGTCTTAAGCAAGCGTGGTGATCAATGCTTACGCCTTCTTTGTATGAGAAGAGGCTTTTGCCCAGCAGTGGGACAGTAATAGGCTGTTGTATTGAGATCCAAGTAGCGTTTCAGTGTTCCAGTTTGGAGGATACCGGTGTTCTTACAAGCACATGTGACTTTGTCTGTGGGATGACCTTCGATCCTTCTAACAGAAGGGACAAAAGTAATCACCCTATTGGAATGCGCTATAACTTTTGCAAATGGCGGCAAATGTCAATTCTGTTTTAACATTTCTGAAGTAAACAGATGCAGAATACACGTCAATAAGCCATAGAACGATATACTCCTCAAGAACGCGGAATAATTGTAGTAATAATAAGCATTTCCGCGTCGTCTAATCTCTCGCTTTGGCGATTCGCACTGGCCGGCCAGATCACCCGATTTGACCACTCCAGACTTTTTTTTGTGGGATTACTTGAATTCCCGGTTTTATGTAAACAAGCCTCAGATTCTTGAAGCCTATTAAGCGAATATCCGACGGCAATGCGATAACCTATCGCCGGAAGTTCTGACACAAGTGATGGAAAATGCCATAAAACGATACCATATGGTCACCAATTTTGACGGCGGCCACTTGACTGATATAATTTTCTCGACTTGATGGAAATAATTCTAATTCATTGAATAAACATAATCCACAAGTAGAACAAAAATAATTAATTGCTACATAAATTACAGTAAAACTACTTCGTGTGATTACTTTTGCCCCAACTTGTAGTATTGCAGATGTCCATGAGCGGTGGTGATCACTTAGGCACCTGTTCCATCGCTGGCGAAGAACGAGCAGCAAGTGAGGATAGTGACGAGCGTTTACTCGCTGGTATGCGTTTGTACCAAGCGTGGGTCTCTCAGAGAGTCTTCTGTCCCGCAAGCGAACGACTACTCTCTTTTATAGCTCTTGCCGCTTCATCAAACGAGTGCTCAACGGCGTGGTGGTGACGGTCTGAACAGTCAGCGATCAACGTACATATATTCACACATGAAAAGTGTCTAGGGATGACGATATTTAAAAAAAAAGTTTTTATTTTTAATGAAATTAATTTAAAATGTCTATTTCTATTGTTTTTTTTTTTTTCAGATAGGTAAGTTAAATTTAATTGAGTACATGAATAACAACTTATATCTAATTAATTAACCTAACCTAAATGAACCTTAAAATAAACCTTTCTATTGATTAAATAAAATGTTTTCGTATGTATAGGTCGACCAAGTACTCTCTGATTTTGTATTTATAAAGACTTTAGCGATTTCCAGTTATGCGATAAAAATAAAAGTTATTGAAGCTTTTTATTGCGTAAAATAAACAAATAGTAGTCTGTATTTCCGCCGTTAACGCGTATAACATAATCGCATTGATTCGGCATACTCAATATGAGTTCATCCAAATCACGTTGCGGAGTGGCCGCCCACGTCTGTTGTAACAGGCAAAAAAGATTTTTTGGTGTGTGTACGTCATCCATATTTGGCACAGCTCTTCTTTGAAGTATATCCCATGCGTACTCCAAAGTCGACTTATAACACTATGTGTAGTGTCCAGAGTGATTGCCACAGCACGTTGCCTAGAACAAGCCTCCAACATTCCCACGGCTCTGATCATTTCGACCATCATCGTGATGAAGATTTTTGACCATTGCGGTTTTAACGATGGCGACATGACAAACGAGACGAGAGACGTTATTATGGAGATAATAACGTTCTTTTGTATTGATTCCACTTGTCCTCAAACCCGTTGTAGGATTAATATAGGAATACGACTTGACAGAAGATTTTCATCTTTTGCCAGAAATTCAAAAACTATTCCCGTTTTCAAATGACGTAGAAAGTATTCATAGAAGTTACAAAAAATATAATAAAAAAAAAACAGATTTTTTGAACTAGCGATAACTTGCTTGACCCCTGGACACTTTTTATGTATGTCTTTTACATACACGGGATCTACAATCTTTAGTACGTTTCTTGATCAAGAAAATCGTTGACAGCTAGTTGCTTCCTCGTTGGCGCTGGGATAGGTGCCTTACTAACAAGTATACCGTCTGCTTGATAGGTGCCTTACCATGTAGTGTACTGTAGAGGTTATCTGCATGTGTCAACCTTATATTGACTGGCTGGTAATATATTATCGATGGTTACTCTCGAACAGTCAAGCAAGTTTGAAATAAGCTTTGGAAGGAAAAGTGATGATAGTTTGTTTAAAAAAGTAGATAGGCAGGGCTCGCGCCTGCCGGTGTATTAGGAAAATTTCTTGATAAAATATAATAATCTAGTTAAATATTAAATATAGTTTCCTTTCTCTTACGCCCTCACTTTCATATATTGAGAAAGGTATAACAGTACCGTCTGCTTGATAGATGCCTTATTAACCAATGTACCGTCTGCTTGATAGGTGCCTTACCATGTAGTGTACCGTCTGCTTGATAGCCACCAAATAACATATAAGGAAATTAATATAATAAAAGCACAGAGCCACGCATAATAATGAATTTATTCTGCTAATACAGTTCTTACATTTATTATTTACAAACTTAATTAAATGCTAACTAATAATCTAGTTACACTTAATACCCGTGACGTGGAATGTAAAACAATACAACACTAGTATTATTTACATTGTAGAGATGTACCGTGTATGATGATTTTGTATCGATATTTTATCATTTTGATATAATAATAATAATCTTTATTAGATAAGAAAATGGTTACAAATTGTGTGAAGTCCCTGACACTTGGGCTAGGTGGTTAACCTGTGTTACAAGAGCCAGTTTTTAAATATAGATTTCAATACAAAATAAAATATAAAAAATATGTTGTTGTATGTTCGTTTTATGCATTGATAAAGTTAAAAAAAAGTCAAGGAATCTTGTCCTGCTGTAGTATTATTTATATATTATGCTTTTTGATATAATGGAACAAACAAGATATAAGTATTTTTTCTGACAACTTAATATTTTTTCAAATACCAATATCTTCACACACGTAAATCTCTATACCTACTTAACACTGACTTTTTCTCCGATTTTACATATACTACTAGAATGCAATGTACATACACAGATCTCAAAATAGGGGTCTATATGATAATTATAAACACTCGAGGTACTATGTACAAGGAACGTGAAGCCATTGATTTAATTATTATATTTTTTTATTATTAATAATTTATTTTGGCACATAATTGCCGCATTATAAAGATATGTTACATTTTATAAATTCACATTTTATGTCAATTTTGTATTTTTAAAGGGTGATGTTAATGAATTTTAGTTATAGAAACATTTTGTGTATAAAAATACAGATTAGATGTTACTTTTAAGAGTTATAGTTCAATTAATTAATCTTATTATTTAGAAGAAAATAAATAAAATTTAAAGGAATACCAGTTAAACTAGTAAAGAGTAAAAGTAGACAAAAAATATAATAAACTCGTATAAAATGCACAAAACACCCTTCAAAGTACACTTAATTAAAATCTAAGAATAATACAAACATTTAAATTTAGTTAATTTATTTGTTAATATTTACTTTTTATTGTTATTTTTAGTAAATAGATACATCTATTATATTTTTATAATTGATCAATTTTAATAACACACATTTATGAAAATAATAAACTAAAATAAAAATACATTTTGGTTTTAATATTGTCTATTCTTGTTGTACTTGCATTTGCTACTGAATATTATTTTTTAAAGCTTATGCTCTGGACATAAAATAAATTAAATATGAGTTTTAATCTAGGTGATGAGTCATACTCTTAACAGCATGCACCCGTAAGCAAAATGTGTTGAGTGCGTTACATTATGCCCTTCGGTAAACAGCGATTTTTCACACCAAAAATAAAAGTAGTTTCTCAGCAAATTATTTTTGCTATAAATGTTACTTGGTTTGAATTTGATGTACAGGATGCGTAGACATCGGTTATGTGATGGGTGTTTATACATCCTGTATATACAGTAGTGAGAAATTTATAATCATCGATACATTTCTTCGATAGTTGAGTATGGTGCGTTCTTCACTACAAAATCATATCACATTCAATAATATTCAATACTAGGTTGCCCTATTCTTTTATAAGTTTCATAAGAAATACTTGTACACCAGCCAGCCTATTCTGTAAAAAAATCACCGTGAAAACTTAGGTGAAGTGAACTTGAGGGGAGCTGTAATTCTACCTGATGCTAGGGATTGACACTATTTACTAGAGATGGGTAGCACACTCTTTTAAAATGAGGATCGTGCGAGGAACTCTTATTACAACGTGTGCTAGTACACTGTGCTACCACAAATGAGGCAAGACTGCTGTGACCTGTGACCACGTACGTGCTGTGAGTGTGTCAGTGAATTGCGTGACTCACCGCGCGAGTAGCGAGTGTGGTGTGTAGTGACCACAGCGTGCCACGGCACACATACGCAGTAGAGTAGGCACACGCGGTGACTAATCGGTTAAGCGCGTCACACAGCTCGCACGAGTGATGATGAGGGAAAGAGAAATGAGAATGATTATATGACGTCGTTAAACAAAAGCAAAAGACGGAAATTAAACTTAGACCTTAACTACTTTGCTTAGAATCGTAAATAGACTCGCAAACATCAAAATAAAAAGAGTGAGTGACTCGTTTCGTTTAAAACTTACAATACGTACGTAAATGTTCTGTGTAGCTAATCTGTGCCCTGTGGTGAGTGCTAGCACATCAAAATAAAAGGAGTGAGTGACTCTTTTTATCCAAGTGAGTAGTTACAACTGTGCTAGCACATGTGTTGAGTTACAACACATTGACAGCTCACTTCACGTAAGTTTTCACGGTGCGATTTTAACAGATTAGATCGGATAGTGCAAGATTCAATATCAATATAGGTTTAAGGAATACCGTTATACGTATTATGATCGATACGAAAAACTGTTTTGTTACTAAAACATACTTTTTACTAACACTTGACCTATTGCTACACATGTCATGTATAGGCAGGTCGATGTCAGTACATTATACATTGTATAAAATATGCGCGTTAAAAATATTAATACAGTCGAAAATAAAACCTAGTTACTTCAATGGTATGCATTGGGATATTGGGGCGTTGCTTGCCCTATGGACTCCTGTTTGAAATAAAAGTTTTCTATTTGCATATAATTAATGCGGCGACAGATTAATCTGAATTTGGGATTTAAAAATAATTAAAGCCGGTAGCAAAAATATTAGGTTGACAGCTACAGTGAAGCATAATTTTAAGTAGAAAGTAAGCTTAATAATCAATTGTTAGATTAATTTTAATTTAAACTGGCATCGAGTTTCTGTTTTGGTGAGGTCTCCTATTTCTGAATGGCAATAATAAGGCGTAGTCAACGGTGCCCCGATTCGCGGGGCTCCTACTTCCGGGTAGTTTAAAAAAATAACCACGAAACTTAACCTGTCCGAGTCGGGGTGCCCCAAGTCCCGAGCCCGCTTCGCTCGTTCTTGCATCCTATCCCACTGTTAATATTAGTCGCTATGTCATTATTTATAGTACCTCGCCTATAATTTCAATTGGCCCTGTTTAATATGTTCACTACCTTAAAAGTAGCAGCCATTATTTCGTTTTTATAATTCCTAGCATTTTGAAGCTGACCTAATATAATTATTGCTAAAATATTGCATCGATGCCAAGTAATTTTTTTAGTAGAAAATAGTTAGTGGCCCTTTAAGTTGTTAGTCGCCTGGAAAATAATTAGCCTTTTCTATTCTATTCTATAACACACCAACAATTGGTGATCGGCTATACAGTTATTCCAAGTGCAGAGACCACTCTCTCACAAAATGGTGTCATAGTTTTTAAGCTTGTCTAAATTAATATGTTGCCATTTTTTGTGAAGAGAAAATAAATTATTTGAATATTTGAATTATTTGATTTTGAATTGCAATGTCATTCATTTTGACAATTCAACAACATTCATTGCGTTATATATACATCAACATTGTCACCGTCGAGCCAATGAATAATTCAAAAATATGAAGCCATTGACTAGAAATTTCTTTCACAATTGTTTGTATTGTAAAAAAAGTGTGTTAGGCAATGGGGGCTATCGTTTTTGTGCTCACCAGTTGGCGCCACTGGCGAGTAAGGTCCTGTTGCTGTACTTTTATTTTTGATGTTTAGGATATGTTTAAGTACCCATAAATTCATATTATGTTTATTTTATTACATTTTAAAACTTCAAATGAATATTTAGATTGTAATGTTCCTAAAATTGGCAAGCATGAAGCAGACAAATCTTATTCTTCCTTCAAGTGCTGCGAAATTAGATCCTAACTTTGTACTTAAAATGTTAAGCTATAATTAATCAGAAATGGCACAACCATTGCAACAATTAGGAATCATTCGTTAAAATCACTGATAAAAATATCACAAGCAGTGAACTTTCAGTACATATTTTGACACCTAGAGACCTTACTCTACACTAGCGCCTCTAGCAGCGAACTCAAGCGCGGTAGCCCTCATTGGGGTGCTGGTTGTACAATAAAACTTTTTCAATCATGTTTTTCACTAACCCGCACTGGGCCCGCGTGGTGGATTACAGCCCACTCCCACTCCCACACTGAGTCCCAGCAGTGGGAACATTATATAGGCTGATTATGTAATCATGGTTTTAGGGTTGTAGAAAATCTTTTTTTATATTCGTATGTAAATCTGTTTAGACCAAATAACTGCCTTACGCTGAGTAAAACCTTTCATTTTTCTAGTCACACAATGGAAAAGTAAAAATTCCGCCTTAAGTTATTCACGGTGCAAATTCCCCGCTTTGTACCCCATAATAATAGGTTAGCTGGTAGGCAGGAGTAATTTACTAACGATTTAGGCAAGCTGATGCCTTATTACGACAAACTAGAAAATAAAACTAGTTGAGTTATAATGTGGAAATAATAACATACCTTCTCAATATTAGAAATCAAGGGCTGGAGTTTATGGTATGGTATTCCTTTTTAATAGACATAGATTTAATATAATACAATGTAGCAATTTCGATATTAATTCGGCGTTGTTATAAGATACTTTTTTTTTAAGATGTCGTTTTGACTAACGAAAATAGCACTAAACAATGAAATAAATATACCTGAATAACATACTAAATCGAAAAAACTTTTTAAAACCAAAATAGGTACTCTTTTATAAAGTAAAATGTACCACTTTTTAAATGAAACAACAGCAGACAAACTACACGGCAGATTTGGCTCGTAGCGGGTCGCTTATCTGCTACGACAGCGTAGCTCTCGTAGCTCGCGTAGCCGTCAGCTACGACGTAGCAAGAGTTCAACATTTTTAGCTTGTATTTGTCACTGCAAAACCGGGCTTTAAAAAGGAGTAGGTGTCTTTATTTTCTGTTTATATTTTTATTACTATTTACACGTTAAAAATATAAATTACAACATAAATATGATGATGCCACACGTTCATTTATGCGAGGAAATTAAAATAATGGTTGGTTCTGAAAATAGGTACCTATTGATTTCGTATTTTTGAATTCACCCCACTGTGCTAAGTATAGGCTGTTCTGTTTTAGGATAAAGTATTTTCTATTCAACCTGCTTTCATCCCTAAATATAGACTTCCAGTGTGGTATTTTAATTTAGACCTGTTTTGTTAGAGAAAGTTTTTTTTTTTTTATACTTGTTACTTAAATCTTTGAAGCACTTTTCGTAATTGACTTCAATATCCATTCCTTTAAACCTTTTGCCTTCTCATAGGATAAGCAGGTATACTAACAGCCTTCAAAAAGTAATAACATGGGCCTAACGCGGGGTGCGCCAAAGTTCACCTAAATTTTCAACTCCGATAATTGGAAATCCGAAAATGTTCTTCCTAACATTTTTCATCCTAACAATCACAATTCCTAACTACTCTGTCTCTAATGTTCATAATTCCGAAGCATTCAACTTCATAATGTCAGTAGCAATAAACATCTATTATACTTGTATTTGTTTTCCTATATTTTCTCAACATAACCATCTTATACACTATTATTCAAAGTCATATTTTTTTTGTTTAGATTTCTTTTTATTCATAATAATCAGTATTATATACATAAATTTTGCGTAACTTTATTTTCACATAACATGTGTAACATATAAGAATAAAGCGTATTCTTTAATTTTATTTATAGCGGTGTGTACCTGCAAATATATCCATAGGTTAGGTTAGGTTAGAACTGTGACCAACTACGCGCGAGCCGAGCGAGCGAAGCGAGCGGTGCCGCGGCAGCGGCCGGCGAGCGCTACCTCGAAATTGGTCGCGAAATTTTTCTAAGTATTTTTTTCATAGTGCCCCCAAGACGACACTCTGACCTGAATTTCATTCATTTAAGACAAAAATCAGTCAAACGACCTTTAATCATTCTAAACAGTTGGTTTAAAATATAGTGGGTAGGTTATATATAAGTTGGGTGAAAATATTATGGTAATTATGTTTAGGGATAAAAGCGTTATGATAAAAAACAGTAGGAGTTTAAATATATTTACATTAATGATATTATTAATTACAATTTTCGGAAACATTAGTGTTATGAACATCGCCGGTAGCACTACAAATAGTATGAATGAAAACTTTAGGATGAAAAATTTTAGGAAGAGTGATCATTCGGATTACAAATCGTTAGGAAGAACAATTTCGGGTAAAGAACTTTAGTTGAGCCAATATGGACCCCCTAACGCGAACGTGCCGAGTAAATATGACGTAATTTCGAACGATTTTAAAACTGGAAATACTCGTTTAGCGCATAATATTTATCTAGTTATAAGACTTTATTCATATCTATGGATTATATTAACGTCCACTTGCACCACAAATCACTTGATAAATGTAGCGTAAAACATATTTAAATCATAAGTTATGGACAGAAACAAAATAAATCAATCTGTCCAGCCTTTTCTCCACTATGTTGGGGTCTGATTTCAGTCTAACCGGATGCAGCTGAAATATTTAACATAGACCTATTGCCTATCTGACCTCCACAACCTAGTTGCTGAGTAACACGATACCCCTTAGTAAGACTCGTTGTCAGACTTCTGGGCTTCTGACTACCCGTAACGACAGACAACTACGAATGACAACCGGGACCAACAGCATAACGTGTTTTCCGAGGCACGGACGAGTTTCGATGTGTAATGGATGGTCACCCATCCGCGGACCAATCTTGGGAGGTCTAGCTTAACCTTCAGTCGACACGTGCGGTTGTTAAATTGTAACTTTGATGAAAAAATCGTTCAAATTTACGTTATATTTACTTCACGCCTTCGTGCAAGGATCTCTGTCGTTCAAGACAAATTTAACATATGAAATTAAACGCTATCAGCACATCTAAACCGCGTTCAAGAGCTGTCACTGTCGTTATTACCATGGAATATTAACACTAAAGCTCTTGAACGCGGATTAGATGTGCTGATCGCTTTCTGTTTCATTGGTGAAATCCGCACTTAAGAGGGCGCACACCGGTCCACTAGCGCCACTCCTTTAAAAAAATATTATCTCGTGACTGGGAAGGAATTTTGAATAACGGCTCAAGAAACACCCTCGGTGTGTCTCGAATTTTCTAATACTTTTTATAAACTTTCATATTGAGACACGAAGCAACAAAATACGATCTAGAGGTGTGCGGCCGCTTTTCTTTAGATCGAATTTTGTTGCTTCGTGTCTCAATATGAAAGTTTATAAAAAGTGTTAGAAAATTCTAGACACACTTACCGAGGGTGTTTATTGAGCCGTTATTCAAAATTCCTTCTGTCACGAGATAATATTATTTTAAAGGATTGGCGCTAGTGGACCCGTGTGCGCCCTTATAATCCTTCAACAAAAAAAAAAAACAAATGAAAGTCGGGAATTCTAAATTGCAGATTTTCTCTAAGTCTTCAACCACAAAGCGTTCTCTTGATTGCCAGCGATTATTCACGAACAATTGAAAGTCCTTTGCCTAAATAAGCACCACTGTGCCCGTCAAAGGGTTAACAATATACCCTCTAATCTTAGAAAGGGTTTTATTTCAATTTCAACCCTCGAAAGGGGTTGTTTTTACTGCTTGTCTTTTCTTCTTGGGATCTTTTATGTTGACGGAAATGAGTTAAAATCTTTGAAGCTGTAAGATGTTGGTTTAGGTTTTGAATCTATTTGTTCAGGCTTGAGGAAATACTTGCAAGTAATTAGTATTAACAATTGACGTTGATGATTAATCAATTAGAAACTCTTTATGTTTGTACCATATTATTATGGTTTCAAAAAGGTTTTTTTTTTAAATAAATTTCGAACCTTAACCGGACAATTCAGCGACAAAGATAAAAATACCAAAACATCATAAGAGACTCTCTTTAAATATTATTAAAAATTCATTAAGAAATGTTTACCATCTTATCAAGAACTATCTCATTTTCTACACAGTATGCCGCATCACCATACCTTCTTACTTCATCATCATTCTCACCTACCTAGCTGGTATGTATATAGCCCATGATTGGACGAATTTAATAGTGAATTTTTCTGTACGCTCGCTAAGTCGCCACGATTGGCTGAAACCGTGCTTTGGACCTTCGCGACAACGCGACGAGCGCGCCTTCTACGAGGAATTTTGCACGTGTGCAGAACTAAATAGTCTGCAGCCAACATTCGCCCGAAAAACAATTTTTTTTTTTACTCCGTTAGTGAAAATTTACAAACAAGATAAATTGTGCATTACCGAGTTTTGCTACTCGTGCCAGTCTCCTCAAAAGTCTACTGGTCTACTCAATAGACCGTTTAGAACAATTGAGAAGCAGTGCCGCAGCAGAGCGTGTCTTACTTAGATTTTTCTCGATTGAATTTTGTTAATATTTTATCAAAATATGGCTGTAAAACATAAACATTGTAAACTATTAGCGACAAGTAGTTATATGTACATCAATCATCTATTCATTCCGTATCTGCCCATAAACTAATAAAGTCTTTAGTCTGTGACAAGCACACGACCGTTTTTCATTAAATTTGTTCCTTGATTGT
Source organism: Dryobotodes eremita (assembly GCA_917490735.1). NCBI lineage: Eukaryota > Metazoa > Arthropoda > Insecta > Lepidoptera > Noctuidae > Dryobotodes > Dryobotodes eremita. The sequence continues at coordinate 19,201,938 of OU823264.1, read as the reverse complement.
GTGAACGAGCAGAACTCCGTTAGTACAGAACTACCTATTTCCATTCTACAACCAGCGTAATTTGTATAGTCCACTCTATCCCACACTAGCCTTTTGTAAACTATGTTGGGGTCGGCTTCCAGTCTAACCGGATGCAGCTGAATACTAGTATTTCACAATCGACTAAAATCAAAATCAAAATATTTTATTTCACATAAACCTACATGGGCACTTATGAAACGTCAGAAGCTAGGTACACGGTTCCAATTGGTTGTTTCCAATGGAGAAGAGCCGGCAAGAAACTCCACGGTTACTCTTTCAAAAATAAGGGGCTTTTACAATGTTAAAAATTACAGTGTTAATAGGTATGGGAGGACAGGGTAGGCCTGTCAACAAGTAACAGGCACTCAAAAAAATATAAAAAATATAAAAAGGTCTACAAATCTGCCTATCTGACCTCCACAATTTAGTTACTGGGTAACACGGTACCACTTGGTAAGAATATTTGTCACAGTTTCCTACCACAAACACTTAAAAATAATACTCAGTTCAAAATCTCAACTCTATAAAAAAATAAAATGCCACAAAATGGCATGCAAATGTAAAAAACTGTTGAAACACTCCTGTGACCCGGAACCGTGCCGGATGCCAGACGGAACTGACATGCGAAATCGAAATAAGGAAACATCGAATATTTCGTTTGCACTTCTAAAATGCAACAAGATAAATTCGATTGCGTATTCCGAAAAGTGTTTGAGAAAGAATGTATTCTTGGTTCTCGAAGAATTTTTCTCAGTATTTTAGTCTTTCGTAGATAATTTTATTTGAAATACTTGTTTTTAAGCCAATACTTAGACTAATGAAATTTTGTAACCATTTTTATAAGTACACATAGGTAGTATAAGTAGGTAGGTATTTTATTATGTAAGTACCTTTTCATTTTTGTACCACACATTTTGGCTCTTCATAGACAATTTCTATTCCATATACTAATCAAATGACAGCAATGTAGTAGACCATACTGGACTCCTGCAATACCTAACCATTTATCAACCTCTATTTCAATCTACCAGGTTCTCACATGATCTGACCAAGATAATGTCTGAACTTTAAAAGAGACTGTGACCTCTGAGTTTGTTGCGGAGTTTCTTCTCAGAATAGTTGGTTAGATACGCCGACTTCATCTATTTTAAATTATTTTCGTGTTAAAGTGTCTGTATGACCTGCGGGGTAATTGCGTAACACATTAACAGTAGGAATGGCTTTCATTTTGACAATTCAACAGTATTCATTACGTTATTTACGTTGTTGAGCAGACAAATTTTTCGAACATATGAAGCAATTGATTAACAAAATGGCTTTAAAATGATTCAGATTGTGATTGATAGTGCGTTACGCAATTAGGGTGCTGGTTACAGAAATAAATGTCACGTTTCAAATATAATTAAGCTAAAGGAACTCTGTAACAATCATGAACTCTACGGAATTCAAACACTTTCCACGCTACTCAATCTTCGCTCACCAATACAGCCTTATTAATAGAAGCAATGTGACCCTAGCTTGGTTCTGCTCCCATTACGAGTATAGATACCTAGTCGACAAAGTGCATTGGAGTGGCTCGCAGGGAATTTTCATTATAGCACTCAACCAGACTATTAATTTTAACGCTACCATGTCACGCTTGATTAATATGGCGCCGTAATTAAAATTATAATAGCTTTCTAAGTGGTAAATTAAATTGAAGATTACACGGAGATGTTTTTAAGTTGGTATTTTCAGAGCAGGTTTATAGAGGTTTGAGGAATAAGATGTAAAGTTCACTCATACCTCTATAGAAAAGGGAGGATCGTCCGACCAGACGGGTGTCATGTCTGGTGGGCAACTGCCTGACGATTGATGTCGGGACCTTGTATATATGCTTTGTTAAGCGGTAAACTCTGCTTGCGCGATTCAGGATTTTGCGTGACGTCAGTGTGACGCGTAGCTCGCATGTGGCGTTGTAGATGCCGCTACAGGTTCATCATCATTATCGTCTTCCTGCTCTTGCCTTATGTTACTCGGGGGCGGTGCAACACGTTTTCTTCTTCCATTCTCTCCATTCGTTATTCGTCACAGTATCATTCACTCTCTTTTCTTTCATATGTCAATCCTCACACAATTCATCCATCTTTTCTTTGGCCGTCCTCTCTCTTTCCATCTTTCAACCTTTATATATTTGACGGAGAAGTTACGTCTCTCTCGTTATCATCAGCCATATTTTAACTCCTGTGGGCGTACTATGCGAAGTGTAGGTTATTGTGCAATAGAAAAACCGTTAGCAGTTCAAACCAAATTATAATTTACGATCAAACTAATCACACTAGCAATACGCACACTGCAGCTACACGACACAACTATACGAAACGCGCGATAGTTTCTAAACGTGTTCACAGCTTGACCGCCACCGACCAACTCTGCTTTTACTCTGGTCAAGCGTTATGGTGTAGACTCTATCGAGCGCCGCCTGGTGGCGCTGGCGTCCCGATTTGTCAAAGTCAAACGATTGATTTAACGTATTTCCGACATATTCATTAGTCTTTTAGTTACATGGTCACATGCGTTTCCTCCCTCCTCATCACATTCCCATACCAAGTCAAACGATTTCCTTTCAAGTTTTCTGTCACTGGCGCCACTTTCAAACTTCCCCTTAAATGCTCATTTCGTACTTTATCCATTCTCGTCACTCCACATATCAATCTCAACATTCTCATCTCACGCTGCATGCTTGTTGATTAACAATCTACGGACCAAAAAAAAACAATTCAAAATTCTTATTCAGTACTCCAATCACTAAATGCCTTACCCAAATACCTACCTTATTTTCCAATATCTACTACCTCTGACCGTGACATAATACATTACACAAGGAGGACCAAAGGTCATTCCAATAATGCCACCTACTAAATATTTCGTGAAGGTATTTCATGATATAGTCCATCTAGACTAGTGTTGGCACGTGACCCGTTTTTCCGGGACCGTATTTTTCTTTGTTTAGATGGTTTGATTATTTATTTGGAATTAATGAAAGGCTACAAATTTGAATTTATTCATAAGGGGAATGAAAATGAAAACCCCTTATGAGGGATAGAGTGAGATACCTTAGGCAAGCAGGTAAGACAGAAACTTCAGCTGAATAACACTTGCAACCGACACGTTTGCATAATCAGATGTATGAATGCATGTTTTATTTACCCTCAAGGAGAACAGTCGTAAGTTTTTGTATATCCTTTTCCTTTCGTGATTGATTCCGGCCATTGCATTGATAAATTCTGATTCAATATTCTGTGAACAGGTCGTTCTTTAGTGATAGCATAGTCAATTTGTATTCTTAGCGTCTGTCGAAACATCCATTCGGCGTTTATTTTGGGAGCGTTGGAGAAAGTTTTTGTCTTTTATACGAACTTTTGACTAAGAGTGTTCTTTGTGACATTTGACCTTACAATGAAGATTGATTGATAAAGGTGACACAACTTTTCGTCAAGAACTAAACTTTTATTTGATTTGACAAAGACTTTGTCGAAAGCAAAGGTCACTTTGTACTGTTTCTTTTTATAAACAATCCAAACATCATCTATTGAAATCACAGGATTCATTAGCTAAACGTGTCGTAAGTAGTATCCCACTATTTTTGACCCGAAACTGTCACAAAAATCTCACATAATCCCGGGATGTTTCATCAAAATATTATTATACCCCTAATCCGGTGTCCCGTTTTTTCCCCACACTACTCTATTGAGATTCCTCGAAGGGTAAAAATGACATTCGAAATATGAAAGTGATATCGTCATACCAACATGAAAATGTGACGGAGAAGACTGAGGAAGTAATCTTGGGAGTAAAAAGTTTCCTTGAATACTTATAAAGTTAGTGGAAAATTTGTTTCATATAATTTTGTGGCTTTTATGAAGATTGAAGCAAGAAATATCAGTGTTGCTGGGTAAACATTTACAAAGTATCTTTTGCCCGTGGTTTAACTGATATCCTGAGGGAATTTCGTAAGCAACTCGGACGAAAAGAATCGTATGTGTTAATCTAGGATTTCGTCTATCAGTATGTCAATTTTCATATAAATTGTTGCAGCTGTTTACGTGTTATTGAGTACCCAACATTTTCACAAACTCTCAAATATTAGTAAGGAGTTACAAAACATACATAAACTAATGCCTTCTTCCCATGGGGGTAGGCATAAAGTACAGAACGCCACCTGCAACAATCCTTACATACTCCTTTTGCCTTTACGTTCATACTTCAGGTCATACACGCACGCCGGTTGCGAGTACTACGCACCTATCCGTTCTGAGAAACATCACCAATAAGGTCACTATATTATGTCCTCCTAGGGCGTTCCCTTCCGGCGTTTCCACTCACATCTGTCTTTTAAATACGGAACGATGCGCTTGTAAGGAGTTATACCTAGATAAAATATGCTTTTCAATACACTTCCTCGTAAACTGGCTCTTATCGCACTACGATTAGGTTCAACATGCAATGTATTTCACACGCGTGCGTTTTTTCCATTTACCAACACGTGTACGGAAATAAAAATTGCCACAGATAACTATACCTACACTTAGTCCAAATTGGTTCAATGCCTATAGTCGGCGATAATTGTATTTCTTAAAATAAATGTCGGCAAAGAGATATGCGTCTCTATGTCGTTATTATTTTTTGAATATTTAAATTATGTTTATAAATAGAATATCATCAAAAACCAGGATTATTACAAAAAAAAATACATGCGTTAATGAACAAATTAACATTTATTGTGTTCTAAATTCAAAAACATTTGAATTTTCTATTTTTCATATTAGGCTGTTTAGCGGCTTTAAACCTTTGCCTCTCCTTTAACATGCGAAGGTAAAGCGCGGGAAAAAAAGGAAATTCAGTCTTATTTATTTGATGACAGAAATATTTTTCGTTCTCTTTATGTTATTTCTTCAAAAGTGTATTGAAAAACGTCGTTTGATACACGTGGACATTTGTTATTGCAGTTCTCGGCTCATAACACCCTCGCCTACGGCTCGTGTGTGTATTCCACCTCGAATGCAATAACAAAATTTCTCCACTTGTATCAAAATGTACTATTGACAGAGTCTAACACAGTGTTAAAGGGTATTAAGTGTCGCAACCGGCGTGCGTGTATGACCAGATATATGAACGTAAACGAAGCAAAAGGAGTATGTTTGGATCGTAGCAGGTGGCGTTCTGTAGTTTCGGCCTACCTACATGGGAAGGAGGTGTGAGTTTATAATGTACTTGTAAGTTTGCTATAATGGCATTCAATTATAGCTACTTTTATAAAGCTGAAGAAACCTATATTCAGCAACGGGCATGGTTAAATCTATCTTCATACAACAGTATGTAGATAGATACGTAGGCACGGACTAGAAAAAAAAAGAAGGACTCCGCGCTACGCGTATCGAAAGTGAAGCACTATAAGTATGACCCTTTGTACAAACATGCCTCACGCACACATTTACATCATAAGGTGCCATTACGCGGCACTACGGCGTCATTGTAGATACTGTTTACATCAAGTAACAAAATAAAATAATGCCTTCTTGTGTTGTGAAATGGTGTAAAAATAATTTTACATCCCAGAAAAAGTGTCAAGGAATAACATATCACAAGTAAGACACTTATTTACACACACACACACATAGATCGGTACGGTGCTTCATTTTCGATATGCGTGGCGCGAAGTCCTTCTTTATTTTCTAGTCTGTGTACGTAGGTATATTTTAAAATTAAAGTACTCAATGTACCTACAGCGTTGTTAAGCAATTTCAACACGTTTTCTCTTTCTATTTTACAATTTCACTGAACAAACATTTTGCAAACACCATTTTCAGCACGTGACTGTTCAGTCGATCTACTCTGCAAAAACCTGAGTGTGAAAATTTTGGTGAAGTATGATACACGTCATTAACGTCATGAAGTATGCCGTCAATAATTTCAATCCCTTGCATCAGGGCCCTAATTCACTACGACCACTTAACGATTCCTTACTTCGAAACCACGTCAATTCCTTATCTAACCACGACATCTGCTAATAACGAATTATCTATGATACAATAACCGAAACCGTTTGTACAAGACACGATATTGACGTGGTAAGATTACGCGGGGAACAATAATTACCATACAGAATTGGGGCCCAGGCGGAATGATAGCTCACTTTAAACTCACGTCACCTATGTTTTCACGGCAATATTCTTACTGAATAGACAGGCAGGTCTTGGGTAATTAGAAACTGTCAACAGAGTCAAATAGTTTTGCCAGCCGGAAAATGTAGTATTTTTTTTTAGATGTGTTTACTCTTGACTCTAGTCTAGGTCAGAGATGACAGAGACAAAGTCGACGATAGAGTGAGCTTACCCAGAAGAAGCCTGTTCACTCTCACTTTGAAGAGATTTGGGTTGTACGCGTTCGGAAACACAGACGCAGGTAGAGAGTTCCACTTTTTTGCTGTGCGCTCTATAAAAGATAATTGAAAACGCTTCGTGCGAATTGGTGGAATAGCAACTAGATAGGGATGGTAACTTGCAGTGCGTCTAGATGGCCGATGGTAGAAGGGGGCCGGTGGAATGAGGTCGTGGAGTTCTTGGGCACACTCACCGAAGTATAGTCTGCATGTTTTCACAAAGCCTTATTGTGACTACAGGCTTGATTCAGCAGATCTAATACACAGCCTAAGTGAAGTAGATTTTATAGTTACATCTAACATATATAAATACTTTCAGTGGCCACATTAAACATTTATTGACATCCTACTAATACATTATTATGGTTTTAAACCATTTACATTAAACTAAGCTTTTAAGCGTTTTCTGCTTATTTGTAATACTCTAAATAATACACTCTTCTTTGTTTTTAGATTAAACTAATGTAACTTAAATAATCTATTAACAAAATTAAACAAAAATAATGTTTTCACAACCTTCTAAACTATTTACCTCCGTCACAACCTTAACTCAAAAGCATCTTTCCAATTTAAAAATAAATATTTTCTGCACTTTTCTCTTTGACATGAAAACGCACTTAGTGTGTTTCTTTAAAGTAAATAGAATATCATTTACATAGACGTCTAGAAAAGTTGACACACACTTGAATAACACGATACCTATAGGCTATTTGACTTTCAATAAACATGTATGTATGTATTAAGTTTGATGCGAGCAATTTATTTGCGGCATAAAAAAAACATTATATAACTATGTGATGCTTTTAACATCTTACGTGAAGTTAAACACTGCTAAGGAGGTGTATATAGAAAATGAGTTTGAGTAATCTCAAGGTAATCTTGAAACTTAGAAAACGTACTAATTACTGGCACATTAAAAACCTCAATACAATTTCAATCTAACACTGCTACATTTAAAGATCGTTATAGAAAACCTTTCTCCCTAACTTAAAGGTGTAATCAGACCGCGGTCTTTTGACGGTGACCGTCGCGTAGGTAATAAAAATGTCACCTCATTATGTTATACGTCTCAAAATATATTACAATGTCGACGATCGACTGCGGTCTGGTTGCATCCTAAGACAACGAAATAGATAGGTGCAGAATATCGGCTCCATATCACGAGCAAAAACAGGCGCACGCACACATAGACGCGTACGCACAGCGACTCGATTTATCTCGGGCGAATGCTAATCGCGAGTGCGCTTGCACTAGCTCTGCATGGAGCATGTCTATGTGTGCGTGCGTTTTCACCAAATATTGAAATCGAGTTAGATTTGCCCTCATCGTCATTACGTCGCGCGAAAAGTGTCCATTACTGAGAAGAGTGACTTCACACATCCCGTATAATCGTTTCCATGACAGTCAGCTCTCTGCGATATTATTTGTATAAGAGGAGTCAAAACGAAACCGAAACATGACCATTTTTTGTCTCGGTAGGGCGAATCTTACGATTTAAATCTTTGGTTTCCGCTCGATATATGGAGCCGACTTTCTGAACCTATTAATTTTGTGCCAAGACCTTTGTTCTCTACGCTGTCCCAAAGACAATTTCCTCTGGTCTGGAACAGGACGCATGATGTGCCCGCAGAACGTCCGCGGATGTTGACTTGACGCAGTTGTTCATGTGGATGTCTGAGGATGCGTTTGAGTGATGCTGCTCACGGCGCGGGCGCTGGCAGCAGTAGCGGCGGGCGACGTCACCACAGAGGGACCTGGGGGAAAGGAAGTTGGGTTAAGAACCTATAATGCAAGTTTCTAGTATTCAACGATACAATAGGCCATTGGGTAACAACAAGGTTTTGAGGGTCAAGACTCTATTTCCCCCTAGTAGCACTGGTGCGTTCTACCTAAGATTCCAATTATACCACCAAATATGTGCTGAAGACAGCGTTTAGTTTATCGGTCGATACGGATCTTACACATAACCTCCCTCCCGATTCTTACCATAGAACGAGTATAGAAAGAAGAATTATTTAGTAGGACTCGCACAGAATTATCACAAACTAAACCAAACACACTCTTAAAAACAAAAAAATAAAACAAAAGTAAAATCAAAATCAAAACTGAAAGTCCTATACGAGGCGAAAAGGCCCTATCTCAGCATGTTGCTGCGACATTCAAAAATAAATGTCATGGCGCTGGTATTCTGATAGAGCCCGCTGCTGTGATGTCACGGACAGATACAGTAATAAATAAAATAAATTAACAATTAGGTAAGTGTGAAGTAACATTATATTATTGTAAAAAAAAAAATTGGTGTACGAGCTACGCTGTGCATTGATATTGTTTAGCTGTGCATTTCTCAAACATAGCATTTAATAATGTAACTACCTAACAAGTTTGCACAACAATTACATCATATTTTCACTGTTGGGCATTACACCCAAACTTATGTTTTTTTATCTACAGATCGAGCCTAACGCTACATTCTGGGAGAAAAAAAAACATAACAAACAACACAAAGACAACAAAACAAAACACACAAAACATAAGATGTTTAAAACTCTTGTCTGCCAGTGAGAAAATTCAATCACATTAATAAAATTTTGCTTAAGTATCATGAAAATAAAGACTACGCTTATTAAAAAAATACCAATGAGGCGATAAAAACAAATGATTTTTAACGTAATATTTTACTTGGTTGCCTTAGCTGTCAAATAGAAGTAGACCTGAATGACCTATAAATTATAGACGATTCCGGAAATCAACCACGTCCAGGGTTCAATAGATCAAATACGGTATTGATCGCCATTAATAATATAGTACCTAGATAGAATTTAGTCAAGGAAAATATTCATTACTAAATTTTCATTCCTCATTTTGGAACCGGGTGCCGGAGTCCTGGGGCTCTTTAAAGCGGCGACTTCAACTTTTAGTGTTTTCACTTTAGTTTAGATCACTTGCCAACACCAACGACGATACAGTTCCAATATCAATCGTCAGACGTTCAGTCAATTGTTCGAGCGACTTTTTGAGATCTTCTAGAGTTTCAAACTTCTTGGCCATGATTTTGGCATCATCGGCTGATAGAATTTTCCTCATTCCCTTAATATAGGCAGTGTATGTGGACCGGTTACCTTCTGAAACCCGCAGGAATCCGCTGTATGCGGGAAGCACAGAACCGGTTGAAGTGGCGGTGCCAGGGGGACGCCTTTGTCTAGCAGTGGACGCCTTTTGGCTGAAATGATGACAACGGTGATGATGAGGCAATTTATATTGGTAAAAGTTTACTCTCCTGAGACGTTTCTAACTCTCTAGTCTCGGCCAAGCCTACTGGAACCACAACATCCACGGGTGTTGGGGTATCGGCGGGTTCGACTCAATCAATCAATCAATCAACTCAGCCTATCGCAGTCCACTGCTGGACATAGGCCTCTCCCAGGCTGCACCACAACACTATCCTCCACCTTCCGCATCCAGTCTGTCCCAACCACCTGTTTAAGGTCTACGGTATACTTTTTGAACTAGGTTATAGTGTATTTATTTTATTTCTTATTTTAATGTTTATTTTTAATTTTCGTATGCTGCACTGGTTGACGTCATCACGTCAGCGCCGGCTATCGCTGAAAACCAGCGCTGGGGCTCTGTCTCGCATAGGGTCGTAGCATTATGCTGAGCGAATGCCGTGTTGCGTGAATGTGACGCATATTTTTCTCCAACTCGTTATTTTTTGTATTTGTGTGTTTTTTCTTTGCGTCATGTTTACCGCAAATAAATGTATTTTCTTTCTTTCTTTACGGTCCATCTAGCTGGGGGGCGTCCCACACTACGCTACGCTTCCCGATACGCGGTTTCCATTCCAGGACTCGTCTGCTCCACTGGCCATCGAAAATAGTGTCCTGCCTAACGGCCAGTTCGCTGAAACCGTTGATAGATCATCCCAATCAGTTCTGCGATGAGTATTGCAACTTTTTTCTAAGCGTATACTGTGAAATGGTGGCCAAGGTAGGGCCAAAGAAGGCCCTGGTTTCTTTGGCCCAATCGTCGAAAACCGGGTGGAGTTGATGATATCGTCAACGTCGCGGGCAACACCTGGATGAGGGAAGGAAAAAGGGGAGGCCTATATCCAGCACAGGGTGATTCTGGGCTGAAATTAATGAATGAATGAATACTGTGAAATGTGCGAACTACTTACTATAAACTATATCAAAACCACTCTCTACGAGGCCGAACCCGTGAAACAATTTTGTGACACACAGAAAAGTGACCCACATGTTTTCCATAAACCTTATAATCAACGCTTTCAACGGAATCATAGGATCGAACACTTGCCACACCATGACACAGTTGAATCTGACGGACATTAAAGTGCAATTTCAACAACTGAGCTCCTATGGACCTTCATGTTCCGACAAACATTTACCGGCTAACGTAGCCGAGAAACTGATAATTCTAATCGTGGTTGCCGATAATGGAGCTTGACACTACTACATTTAAAGAAAACCCTCGAATCCACTGGTAAAGGTTGAGAAACTCAAAGATTCATCAGAAAAACACATATCTTTGGCGTCGTCGACCAGCGCTCCCGAGTATCAGGTGCAGAAGCAAGTACGATTGTCAAACCAACATGATTATTAAAACAACTCACATTGACAGTGGCAGCGACAATGATAGTGTTTCGGACTCAATTTTCGCTATCGAAAACTGACAATTGTACGAATGCGGGTTATATCAACAATACAAATATTCTTTATTCAAGCATTATTTAATGCAACGTGATCCATGCACAATGCACAGGACTTGTAAATAATGATTTCCTCGTGTAACAATGCAAATTGGTACACGAGGAAATTGTTACGTCTTTTTATACGTTACCAATGTAATTGCACGCAAACTAAACCAATTACTTTAACATTTATATTAGAAGAACAAATAAGTTTCCGCCGTTTTAAGAAAGATGGTGCTTTCTTTAAACGGCGGAAACTCCGTATATAAAATCTAGATTTCTTATTTAAAATTGCACAATAATACAAATTTGATTATTTGTTTTATAACAAAATATAAACTATGAGAGTAGACGGTAAGTCTTCAGGTTCATGGACATTATAAATCTCTTAAAATCTACAAATCTATTGATTTGCAAGAATGGCGGGGTAATTACGTAACACACTAACAGTAGGAATGGGTTTCATTTTGACAGTTCAACAACATTCATTGCGTTATTTACGTTGTTGAGCAGGCAAATTTTTCGAACATATGAAGCAATGGATTAACAATAGGCTCCAAAATGATTCAGATTGTAATAGATAGTGTGTTACGTAATTAGGGTGCTTGTTAAGATAAACTTACAAACTAAATTATAGCATACCCGACAATTCTTATTATAATGTTAATCACGAGCACAAATTATGGTAAAACTGTCACCAATACGACCACTCATACATTAGATCCATGAAAAAGACACAAATCGTTGGACGGATCCGACGAAATCTTGCTAGCTCCTCCAAGATTTGACGTTGGTCGAGGCGTTCGAGGGTTTGTGATTCCAAAAATTCACATTGTGTCGGTGCTGGTTCGTGGTATAATCACGATTGTAGGTCTGAGTCTCGGCGTCCCGAGTCTTGGGGCTGTTCTCGTTCTGCTTTTCCGGAGGATGAGTTCCGACGGGTGGAGATTTGTATTTGGCGAGATCTTTATTTTGAGTCTGTTTGTTATTGTTGCTGCATCCGCTACACTTGTTGTTCATGTTTCTAATATGTAGAGAATACAACCTCACTCTTCGTATGCAGCAACGACACTGAATTTTTCATGGCAGTATCATTCCACGTGGAACGTGTTTCCTACATATGTACACAATAAGTTCACAAATAGTTTATTATTATTATTAAACGGCACGTACGCTCTAAAGATTGTTGAATATTGGAGTTCTCAATAGTGTAACACAGTAAAATTAATAGAATGTTGCCTTTGTTTGATAACTCAAACTCGACAAAGTTCCATCAGTCACGTAAAGGTGACGCGATCCCTGACAATAGCGGTGATCGATACAAGTATCGATCACCGCTATTGTCATTCTGTTGTTTCAAGAAACAACAGAATGCGCTGAACAATCGCATCGGTAGACCTTACAAAGTCGTAAACTCAGTGCCCGACTTTGAATCTGTCAAGGCAGAGTTTCTTAAAAATCTCAAAACCTCCGTATTCTTCAACGGGGTCAGTGTAGATAGACTGTGTGCGGTGGATAAATCCTCGCTCAAAAAGTGGAATCTAGTGTGGTAGTTTAGTGGTGTGTAGTCTAGTAGTGTAGTCTAGTCTAGTGGTAGTGGGGTGATAGTTTAGTATCCCTGACTATTTTCCGTGACTAAATTCTATCTTGGTACCATATTATTAATGGCAATCATACTGTACTTAATCTATTGAACCCTGAACGCGGTTAATTTCCAGAATCATCTAGTAACTATCCAGAGGTGCTGAAATCATTCGAAAACCTTTTTAGTTTTGTCTCAGACATAATAACATATAAACATCACGCCGGTAGTCACCCAAAGGGCCCGGCAGAAATGTATTGTATACACCCACATTTCCGCCATTTATATTTAAGTTCCGTGTGAATAGGAGATTAATACCGAGCCTATCGCCACTAACCGGCCCCAAAAACAGACTCCGGGCTTTTACTGCTGGAAAAACCCGATACCATTTTGCCCTTCTTGGAAATCAAAACCATGACCTCACTCAGCAGTCACAGATGCGATTAGTAGACCAACGAGGTAGTAGAGACACACACTAATAGTTAGACATAGTAGTATTCTAAAGAAACAAACCTGCAGCAAGAATCCAAGGTTTTCCTGAAAGCTGCCCTAAAGTCCCTGTTGAAGTAGGCATAGATGAGAGGGTTCAGCGCAGAGTTGAAGTACCCCACCCAGAAGACGGCGGCCACCACTGGCGGGGGGGAGGGGCAGGCATCGCCGCAGAGGGCTGTGATTATGTACCTGTGGGAAAGAAAGGTATTAAAAACTACTGTAGGTAGACTAAACAGGAGGACCTTTCGCCGATTAAGTCAACATCAGACTTTACACTCAAGTGAAGGTAAATTTTTGTTTCATTCCACTTATACACGACCACGGAAAAATTATATAGGAATTAACTTTAATTTCATATTTCGATCACTCGGTAGGCGAGTGAAAGATTGTTCGAAAGAGTTACCGTGGCCCTGGCGCACAGGCAATTGAAGGAACACGGGTGGGTTTTAGTCAGTAAGAGTCTGACACGCCCTTCCGCTCCGCCTAGAGCGGGAGAGGTCATTTGATGATTTCCCACCCAAAAAAAAAAAGGCGAGTGAAAGATGCTGAGAGCCGAAATCCAACGTCATTGGATCGGTCCATTAATTAATTCGTTTATCGCTTTGAATTCATTTTGTGTTCAGACGTTTCACTTCAAGTGAAAGATGCCGAATAAAATACTAAATAGAACAAAAAGGGAAGCATCTAATATCGGCTTTAAATCGTTTACTTTCAATAAATTCGCCTCTCACCTTTGTAAGTAGGATAGTTACAGACACCTGATACAGCACAGATGCTTTGTAGGCACATACAAAGTTTTTTAAGCTATTGCATAGCTTTTATCGCGGGCTTTGAGCGCGGCGACCGAATCAAGAAATTCCGTAACGAAAATAAAACCTAACACCCCCCACTCCGCCTACCATGTAGCTCGACCGAGCGTTCGCTTAACGTGTATGTATATGGTACGACTGTACGAAGCTCGCACGGATCGAGACGAGCTGCTCCGAAATCGGACGAATACGTAAGCAGCTGTTTGTGAGAAAGTATATAGGTGTATAGGTATCTATCATATCTTTATAATGCCACAGTCACCACATAAAAAATAAAATAAAAATATTTTAAACGATATTAACTTCTCATTTATTCAATAAAAGAAAAAAAAAATGTTTTCTTATCGGTCACCACGCTCAAAAAGTGTAACTTGAATTAATATCAAAGAAAAAACTTGAATTAATATCAAAGAAAAAATATACCGCATAAATAAAAAATAAATAAATAATTATAATTGCATAAGTTGATAAAAAATGCTATGCAATAGCTTTACCGCGGCAATCCCCGAGTGCCACACGTGGTTTTTTTTTTACTTATTATGTCCCACTGCTGGGCAAAGGTCCCCCATACTTCGCCATTCAACTTTGCCTGCTGCTTTTTCCGGCAAATCAGTCAAGAAAGAGTTTAGGTCGTCGCGCCAGCGTTTCTGAGGCCTGCATCAATTTAGAGAGAGACATTTATAGATAATGGAAATAGACGCGTGTAGGTTGCCATTTAAGTAGTTTCCTAGGTATTTTTTCATTCCTAAAATAGAAAACAACTAAGCTTTGTGACGACTTTGCGGGCGACCTGAAAATTTTATTCGCCATGAGATCAATCTGCAATAAGTTCCGATGTTTCGATAAAAGTCGAAATGTGCTCATGATTAAAACCGTAAACAATCATCAACATGAGTATTTATGCATTTCTCGTGAAAGACATTTCTTTTAACTCGAGTGCGCGTATACGAATACATGTGGCGATTGTTACAGGCTGGGTTTTGTTTGACTAATAATCTTGTTGAGTCTTGGTTACTGTATTAAAGAAAATTCTATTCTATTCTATTCTATAAAATCAAAATGGCGGATTGAAAACGACAATAAGAAATGTCAAAAAAATAAAATTTGTACCATGTGGGGTATCAAAATAAAGGGCTTGAGAAGACGATTCCAAAAATATAACATCCATACTAATATTATAAATTCGAAAGTAACTTTGTCTATATGTTACTGTATATTGTTATTTGGCAAAGAGATAGATGTCGTCTTGGGAAAAGATATAGGCTACTTTTTGTCCTGGTAGTACGTTGCCGTGGGACAATTTCCGACGTCCACGCGGGCGAAGTTGCGGGCAGAAGCTAGTACTGAATATATGAAATAATCAAAAAACCCGAGTGCAACTAAAAAGTTTAAGACAAGCTCACTTTTCAAGCAGTCTGATGCAGTTTGTGGCAGTTATTTTAGTTCAATCTCAGATTTGATGCCACCGACTGCATCAGAATGCTTGAAAAGTGAGCTTGTTTTAAACTTTTTAGTTGTTTACAGAATTTCTATCAATTAAATAGTTTCTTACCATAAAAAGAAGGGCAGCCAACATGCCAAGAAAGCTGACATGATAATCCCGAGTGTCCTGGCCGCTTTCCTCTCTCTCTTCATCTTGCTGCTGGCCATAGGCTGCATCTGTATGCTCTGTCTCTCTCTCATGACCTCGCCCATCGAGATCCCGTTGATCTGCAGGTGTTTGTCCAGGAGAAGGGCTGCTACTTTACTCCTGAGGACAAAGGGAGAGTATGGGTTATTTTCAAGGATAAAGAAAGGAGACCAAACTTTTGAGGCCTGATTTTAGTGGTTTCCTGAAGACGCGCAAATATAATTCGATGATGATGGGACTCACATAAAAATATACCATACTCGTCAGTGATAATATATATATATAAAAACTCACGCCTTTTTCCCATGGGGTAGGCAGAAACTACAGAACGCCACTCGCAACGATCCGATCAGTGAATAAGTTTTTGCGAATTCTCTTTAATATTGCAATCTTATCATGCACTGTAGCAGTCATTTACAACGAACTTTGAAGGATATCACGTAATATAGAGCAAAGAAATGGTAGTCTTTTTCGCTCGGGATTACTAACACGCTTTTCCTAATTATTATGATCGGACGGCATTTGACAAATGCACAATCAAAACATTTGTGTACTAGTTTAACACATGACCGATTTCTGTTCTAAAAGCGAATTTAACAAAATCCCAAAATACGCAAAGATACACAAAATCTTTCGATCAGATATCCCACAAACAATAATCAAAACGATGTTCCGTTCAATCGTTCACTCGCTCCCGTAAGCACTATCTGAGTAAATGACAAGAAAAGGCCACTCCGATTGTCAAGAACTGAACGATTCGAAAGCCCTACAGATTTTATCGTTCGCAGAATCCGATGCGATAGTAATTCGAGCCGACCTTTGAGGAAAAACTGATCCAGTGTAAGTGCCTACTGGAAAACGTTTGGCTCCTTATATAGATTGTAGGTAGCTACGTATATCTGAAATTTTAATCTTGGAAGTGCCTTAGCAGTGTTTTGTTTTAATAATCTATAAATAACAGGAAAACAAGTCGCGACTTTTGCATCGAAATGGTCTCCCTAATAGCTTTCCATCGTTCTTTGTGTGTTTACCGTATGTAAGTGATATAAGTATATATATAAGTATTTTGGATTTTCTTTGCCCATTCTATTCTATTGGAATCTACGCTTTAGTTAGAACGTGCAACTTTTAAACTTCATTTTATTTTTATGGTACAACAAATCAATATTGTCCTAAAATACTAAATAGCCACGTAACTGCGACCAACTTGGATGTAGCGCTCGCCGAGCGCTGCCACGGCACCGCTCGCTTCGCTTGCTTGGCTCGCGCGCCCCTGGTCACTGATCTAACCTAACGTAACCCGTTTGATCGGGGTGCTCTAGCTCAGTTACTACGAATAACTTGAGATCAAGGTTGGGGTCGTGTAGTCGGGGTCGAGTAGTCGGGGTAGAACTGTCCGGGTCAAGGTATTGGGGTCAAGTTTTCCGGGTCGAGTTGTTTCGGGGTCGAATTGTCCTGATACCCCCACAAATATCCCAGATATCCCAGACTTCAACTTATACCTACGATTAGCCACTTTTACGCACGGTTTTTCGACTTGACAAAACATCGAGATTTTATTATTATAAGTACATTATGTATATATATATTCAAAAACTACAAATCTATTACATCTGGCTACAAAACAAACTTAATTTGAAAATGTCTTATGGCCGATTTCTATAATTTACGAACCGTTCTTGGTCAAAATTAAGACTCTTGTATCATTACCAATAATGAATCAAAGAACTCATAGTTTTTCATAGTAGACACTCCCATATGGTGGTAGCAATCACAGGTAAAATTAACTTACGAATTTATTTAGCTATATGCCCAGTTTGGCAATAAAAAATGCTACCATTGGTAAGCAAAACGATTCGTTTTTATTTATAGGAACCGAGCATTAAGCAATCTTAACGCAAAACCGAACTCATCAAGCTTAACAAAATCACTTTGATCATAAATTACCTACAACTTTAGTACAACACAAGAACCCTGGGCGTCGGGAGTCGATAGCCGACTCCCGGCCACCGCACCGTAGGTGCGGGCTTTTGCGGACGGCGAGCAATGGGCAGCTCGTCGTCTGGTAAGGACCAGGCCCGAGTCAACGGGGCGCGCCGTGCTTCACGCGCGCCTTAAAGAGATGTCAGCACCATTGACGGGGTCCGATAGGGCCAATGCCTGCTGGGGTCGCGGATTTTTCGTAAGAGTTACCGTGGCCTTGGCGCACAGGCAACTGGAGGAACACGAGTGGGTTTTAGTTAGTAAGAGTCTGACACGCCACTCCGCTCTGCCCAGGGTGGGAGAAGTCATTTGATGATTACCCATGCAAAAAAAAATTACAACACAAGTAACAAGGCCCCACTAGGCTGCAAGTTGTGGGTACCCCAAAAATGAAATCCAACATTGTATTCCGCGTTAAGTCGTACCGCTTTGTAAATCAGACACTTGACCCGGTCGCTAACGACAGCCTCTTTAGATGTTGGGCAAGGCTCTTGCCCATTAATATTAATTGCTTGACATATCTTAAAATTCTGGTTCTTTTTTTAAATGATGTAAATAGTAAATGATTTTATTTCTGTAAACAGGTTTGTACAAATACTTTTACACGCCAATCATATATTTTAAACTAGATGAGGTCGGCATTTCCGATCTATCTACTCTGAGAGGAAAGGCCGAAACAAACTCAGAGGACACAGTCTCTTTTAAAGTCCAGGCATAATCTTGGTGAGATCACGTGAAGACCATGTAGATTGGTGTTTGAAATGGTATTTAGAGGAAAGAACCACACAGATTGAGTGGACTTGTCAAAATCAAAATATTTTATTTCACATAAACCTACTCTTTTTAAAATAATTGGCTTTTCCAATGTTTTCAAATTACAGTGTTAATAAGTATAGAAGGATAATGTAGGCCTGTCAACAAGTATCAGGTACTTCACAAAACAGAAAATGGTCTACAAATCTACAGTCCACCAATTAGGTCTACAACGTTTTCACATTCACAAAATATATATAAGAATCTATATAAAAGATAAATAAAATAATAAAAATAAAAGCCTAAAAAACCAAATGACATGATTGCCATTACAACTGTATCAAATCTGAATTAAAATCCTGTCTACAAAAGCCATTATAGTAACGATTTGAAATAAGAATTGGAGGTATATAATGTCAAATAATGAGAAAATTATGTCAAAGAAGAATGTAAAAAAATAATATATATATAAGCATCTTAATTTGGGAGCAGTTATTAGACATTTACATAGTGATGCTGTTAATGAGGTACCAGGGAAGCCACATGTGCAGAAGGAATTATTGCCAAATTTCCTTATCTTCAACGTGGTCTTTGATCTTTTACTTAATATGCTTTTTTGATAAGGATACGTTTGATGTGGGTTTTGAACTTTCCATCGCTAAGTTCTGTTACTGACTTTGGCAACTTTTTATAACTCGTGTCCAGTCAGTGCACGTATTTGTCAGTAATCGTGCAGCTCAACTCAGAACTTAAGGTGTGGATTGTACTTACACGTTACGTCTTTATTGAAGGTTAAGACAGGGTTATAGTTTGGTGTGATTTCATGTTACTAATGATGATGTTCAAGTCCGTTTGTAGGACGAGTCTATTGCTGTTCAATACAATGTGAACATATATTTTGATATTCTGAAATATTATAAATAGCAGTAATTTAAAAAGATTAGAATCAAATTAAATATTTTTGTTTTTCCTTGTTTTTTATGTGTGCAACATTGATGTGCCTTAAAATATTTTTTTAAGAATGGCAACACACACGTTTTCTTGTGCCTTGGGTAAACATCTTCGAGTATTACTCGCCATTATTTTTTCTTTTTAATGAAATATAAGTAAAATCCATATTTTACTCTCTCTCTTTGTATTATTTCAAACAATTGCGTGTCGGCCATAATTTATAACACAGGCTTGATTTTATTGCTCAACTATTTAGTTGAGTTAATAAAGAAACCACCTTCATTGATAAGAGTATTGATGCGTAATATGGACTTAGTCTTAATTTTTTTTTGCAAATTACCTACCTAAAATAAAGATATTTAAAAAAAAAAAACCTTTTTAACTCGATGTACAAGATAATGATAATTCAATGACTAACAATATTGTACCTGCTTTTAACTTCAAACATACCGTTCCGATACTCGTTCCAAGGAACGTTCATTTGTATGCAGTCAGTGTTTCTCATTCAAGTGAATAAATTGTATTAAGTTTTGGAGAAATAAATGTCTTAAACCATATTTATTAGAGTATTTCCGATTTCATACATAACAGTATTATTTTAATTTATTAGAAACATTATAGGTAATATTGTTATTTATGTCTATAGCGGTATCTACTTCGCCACATGCGAGCCACACTTCACACTGACGTCACGTAAAATCCTGCATCGCGTAAGCAGAGTTTAGCGCGCAACTAGCATATATACAACGTCCCGACATCAAACGTCGGGCAGTTGCCCAGCAGACACGTCACCCGTCTGGTCGGAGGATCCTCCCTTTTCTATGGAGGTATAAGCGAACTTCACACCCTGTTCCTCATACCTGAATACCTAAATACGGCAAGAAACAAATGAATACGGAGTTTAACGCTTTGGCCACACTGAGGCTCTAACGCGGCGCGTGACGTGAGACGTGACTGCGCGCGTTGATTATTTTAATGACAAGAAAATTCGCCTTAGTTCAGCCAGTGCTTTAATGACGCCATTTTATTATTAAAAACAAACAAATCTTACACGTGGTGCACAACTTTCTATCAGTCAAAGTATAAACAAATAAAACGGTTCAAATAAGAAAAATACTTTCAATAAAGAGAAACTCGTAATAGTTTTATTCGTGACATAAACGTAAGGATACAGACCCCGTATTTTATATGAGATGACAACATAAGTACCTTAGCATGCCTGTCCTCTGCGTACAAATAAATATAAGTAACATAATAATTATGTTTTTCCGATTGACGGTGCTCTTCGGTTTTTCAAGCATGGTGTGAGAATTTGTATGTATTCGGCGTCGAAAGTATTTTATGAGTTAAAATATGACTGTTATCTTACTAATATTATAAATGTGAAAGTTTGTGAGAATGGATGGATGGATGGATGGATGGATGTTTGTTACTCTTTCACGCAAAAACTACTGAACGGATTTGGATGGAATTTGAAACACAGATAGTTTAAAACCTGAATTAACACGTAGGATACTTTTTATTCCGGTAGAACGTTCCCGTGGGATAATTTCCGACAACCACGCGGGCAAAGCCGCGGGCAAAAGCTAGTAAATTATATTTCAATTAAAAAGAACTATAACAGATGTCACGAAGAGACTAAAGCCCCGTTGTTTGATCAGTAGTCAAACATACTAATAGTTAAAATGCGTTAGTTAAACTAACAATTTGTTAAAAAATGACAGAAGTATGTTATTTGACAAATGGTTTGGCTAACTACAGTAAAAATAAATACAATTTGCTGTAAAATTTAACCATGCGCAGACAGAGTAGTTAAACTTTGACAGCTATTGACTATTGTCAAATGACTAATTGTTTAATTGACTATTGGTCATGTTTATCTATGTATCAAACAACGGGCCCTAAATAAAAGGGACTGGTCCTCTAAACGAATTTAAAACATCATCCTTTTTCTGAAAATTGTTTGAAGTTGACAGATACAGCATGATGTTTTAAATATGTTTAGCGCTAAATTTATGTGGAATGAATTATGAGTTGATGGGAACGTACGCAGATGTGCGATTGAAAGGTGTATAAGAGTGAAAGGGAGAGAAAGAAAAAGGTTAAGATGGCGGGACGTGCAGAGAACGATGTACGAGACGAGGCGGGTTAGCAAGAACATAAGTTTTTTCAAGTTTTCTTTATAATTCGCATAAAAATGTAAAAGTTTATATCAAAGTGACTCTATTATTTCACCTCACGATCCCACATTTAGTTAGTGATTTGTGATGCAAGCGAGCCTTACATGACTACTATTTTCAAAATTGGTCATATAGTGTAGTGTAGCACCTTTTAGTTACGAGTTTTATAATCATTATTATTTCATAATTATATTACGAGAAAATGGGCAAACCCGTCAAGGTAGCCCGCGAAATTCAAATTTTCTTACGTTATTAGCAATTTGCAGGTCAGTATCAGGTTGTATGTCGATCTAAATATGATTCTTGACCGTAGTAAATATTTATTTATAGAATTATAATCACAAATATCATCAATACATCTCTGTAAGTTCATATTACCCTATTGAACGACAATTTCATGAAATTTTGACATTTGAGGCCAATTTCAACTTAAGGAGTTGTATTGCTGATTCTAATGATTGTAATTTTTGTAAAGCCATATTTGTCACAGCCGCTAATCATATTTTTATCAACATACAACCTGACACTGACCTCCAAATTGCAAAAAACGTGAGTAAATTTGAATTTCGCGGGCTATCTTAGCGCATCCCCCTTAAACAGCTATCTCTTCCCAGCCTGTGTGACGCGCGAGCACAAGCCACAATTTACAACTATTATTTTCAATCGTAATGACTGTTAGCAGTAGTAAGGGGGCTCGTGGCTACATAACAATAGCCACACGTGTCGATCTTCAAGGTTAAGCAACGTTTCGTTCTAACTACTTACCTGTATTAAAAACAAAGAGCCGGGCGGCCGTAGCGATAATGTTCAATAAGCCGACGTAATACTCGTAATATTCGCCGTATTTTTCTAGTACCCTCATATTCTTGCAGTATTTACCTTCTAAATGTAATATTGTAGGTAGGTTACCTATATTTGGTTCAAGTTTCTGTATTATTGCAATGGGTGTAATTTTCCTGCTGTTCCTCAAGATTAAGTTTTTGTTTTTAATTTATTACTTAAATCTTTTTTTAAATCAGTGATTGTCTAAGAATATTATACAGGGTGTAAAAAGACCAATCACATACCCGTCATTCTGTACATCAAACAAAGTAACATTGCACAAAAATAATGGGGAAGAAAACTGTCAATTAGTTCCGCGTAGATGGCGCTAAGTGTTTGTTACAAACGAACTGTCAAACTCCTAAGAAATTAAACAATATTTGTTTTTTTGTGACTTGTATCAATATAATGAGTCGTTGTGTAGCCTTTGGATGCAAAGAAATAGGCGTTGTCAAATTCCCAAGTAATTTGCACATGAAGAGAAAGTGGGAAAAGGCACTGAAATTAAAAAATAACGTGACGCTATTAACATCACGAAACATTGCCTCCTCTGGCAATTCCATCTTGGATTCAGGACTGTTACACACACTGTCGAAGTTGAAATTATGTCGTAAGCTTCAACCTGTGAAGAAAAAAATGGTTTCTTTTCTAACATCCTTACATTTTGCAACAAGTAACCTTACGTCTTCTTTATCATCAGTATCATTAAACAAGCAAAAAGTTAGTGAGTTAAGTTTATTTTATAACTTATAAAACCATAATATTGTTCAGAATACCGCTAAAAGTTGATAAAATGTTCAATATAATGTACCTTAAGACAAGTTCGGTTTTCTTTCCTTGTCGCGATGCTCTTGGTTTTCCAACTCCTCCTTCATCTGGGCGATACGCCAGGTAGAATACATTGTAAAGCAAATGTAAACAACACAAATTGACGACAAAAAAAACGCAAATACTTAAAAAATCGTCCACACAATGTACCCGTTTCTATCAACAAATTTTGACAGGTAACAAACACACAGCGCCATCTTTCGGCGAAGCTTCCAGGAAACAACCCCATTGCTTTGAAACGACTTTTATTTTTGGTGTGAAAATTTGCTGTTTGCCGTAGTGCGCAATGTAACGCACGCTAAACATTGTGCCTAAGGGCGCATGCAACGGTGCAGGGGTCGTGGGGGTATTCAAAGTTTTGTTATAAGTTTATAACATTAAAAACTTGTTTTTGTAAAAAAACGTCAGTAAAAGTTGGATTTTTTACCTTCAATGTCTTCGTAACCAGAAGGTTCCCAAATATGGTCCAGTACAAAAAAGATGATAACAATGACGCGGAGTAAAAAGAACTCTCGGCTTCGTTCCGTGTCTTTTTACACCCGTTATAATCAACAATAAAAAGTGATAACGTCTGATAACGTTCTAATAATATTATTTTTTAAGATCATAACTAGTAATTGTCTACATAAGACGTACCTATCAGATATTACAGTTTTTAATATTCAAGCCAAAACTATAATTATAAACAGGTTTCTACGATATTTCATTACGAAACGTCTGGCTGTTGACTGTACATGAAATATATAACATTTCACGAAAACAGAACCCAAAGAAATGTAGACATCATTTGCAAACGAATAGAAATTTAATCCCTTATTTAAATTACGTACGAACGATAAATAAGTCTGTTTTAAAACAAGGATTATGTGTTGTGACTTGCTTTGTATTCAGAATCTTTATTCTACATATATATCCTTGGATTACTCCTTTATCTTGTGATTGTGTTTTGTTTATTTTAATTTAATGTAATGTAGAGAAAATCTTGGGCTGGCTGATGGAAATTGTATGGAGTCAGAAATATTTAAACTTATACCAAAACACTTTAGCTCATATTTTCGTATAGCTCATGAAGACCACAGAAGGGATAAATATTAATAAATGTCTAGGTTTGCTTCATTACCTAAATTGTGATGTAAAACTATTTAACGGTACGATTGACGCATTGGCTGCTTGATAAGGTTTGATTCTGGGTTGGAGCACATATTTGCATAGCTTACAGATTCAGGTTTTTGCACGTAAAACTTTCTAAACGAACTTCTGACACAGGACGTTGTGTGGGGTACCTAAAGCTCGGTTCCTATAAAGAAAAACGAATCGTTTTGCTTACTAATGCTGGTATAGAGGTATGAGGAACAGGATGTAAAGTTCACTCACACCTCCATAGAAAAGGGAGGATCCTCCGACCAGAAGGGTGTCGTGTCTGGTGGGCAACTACCCGACGATTGATATCGGGACGTTGTATATATATATGCTAGTTGCGTGGTAAACTCTGCTTGTGCGATGCAGGATTTTGCGTGACGTCAGTGTGACGCGTAGCTCGCATGTGGCAATGTAGATACCGCTACACTAGCATTTTTTATTGCCAAACTGGGCATATAAATAGATTTAGTAACGTTTTACCTGTGATAGCTACAGCTATCATAGGTAAAATTAGCATATGGGAGGGTGTATTATGCAAAGCTATGCAGTCTTTGATTCATTATTGGTAAAGATACAAGAGTCTCAATTTTGACCAATAACGGTCCGTTAATTATAGGAATCGGTCATAAGTTAACTTGTATTAACGGTTTTTTGATTCTCACTTTGAACATTGATTGTTCAACAGGTAATCACAAGGCTGGACGATGGTGCATTGTGAGATTTAATTTTGTGATTACCCCATGAACTATGGTTAAACCAGAATCTAAAATAGACTCAAACTCAAAGCATTTATTTCAAATAAACCAATTTCAGGCACGTTTGAATTGTCAAGGGGTCGGTCAGTCAGAAATATGAAGCTAGTTGCCCATTCTAAAGCGTAGTAGGTACCTATGGAGAAGAACGGGCAAGAAACTCCACGGACACTCTTATAAATTATATTGTTACAAAAATATTTGTTACATCATTAATATTGAACCTATATTTATGTGTGAGAACGATGTATAAAAGACGTACACGTTAAAAGCGTCCAGAGTACATCAAATAGAAACAAACAAAAAACAATCCAAAAATAAAATAATTAAAATAAGCCGTGGCAGCTAAGAGATGACCAGTCCCTACTGACGGCGCCCGTTTACGAACATGACGCATGGATCAGCACCATTCAGCTCAACCATTTTGAAGGGAGCTAAATGAACCAACACACGCGCCACCGTCAGCAAGACATTTAGCGTCAGCGGGACAACTTAAACGCATGAATGATTACGTTCTGTTCAAAAACCGTTATCAGATCGTGATTATACCTAATATCATTATTTTGGACGGATTTAATAAACCTTTCTTCTCTTGGAATGAATATTTACTTTGCCTCTTACTGAATTCTTCATCAAATATTCCAGAAATTGAATGCCGAAATCATACTGAATGTAAATGTTCTCAATGGCGAATTAAAAGCTTTTAATATCAGTTAAATATATCATTCAAATTCTGAATCCGTATTCCGTAATTCCTTTTGTCGTTTCATTCTATTGTTTAATAATGTTAATACAGTAACAACAGCAGCTGTGGATATTGTCACCTCCTTCTACGAAGGAGGAGACGGAGCGCGTGAGGGAGAGGCAATCGTTGCGCCCTCACGCTCCTAGTCGCCGCAGGAAGAGACACCCTGGGCGTCGGGAGTCGATAGCTGATTCCCGGCCACCGTAGGCGCGGGCTTGTGAACGGCGAGCAATGGGCAGCTCGCCGTCCGGTAATTACCATGCCCAGGTCGACGGCACGTCGTGTTCCAGGCGCGCCTCAAAGAGATGTCAGCACCATTGACGGGGTCCGATAGGACCGATGCCTGCTGGGGTCGCGGATTATTCAAAAGAGTTACCGTGGTCCTGGTACACAGGCAACTGAAGGAACACGGTTGGGTTTTAGTCAGTAAGAGCCACGCCCTTCCGCTCCACCCAGAGCGGGAGAAGTCATTTGATGATAACCCAACGAAAAAAAAAAATATACTGACGATCCACATGAGACAATTATTAATACGAAATGTATATATATGTACTAACAGCTTATAGGTTGGTACTATAATTAACTAACTTAATTAATAAGTTCATAAACAAAAATATAAAAAATATGATCAGATCACATAATAATATATCTTCTTCAAATGTGTGCAAGAATTATATGCAATGACATTTAAAAACAATTGTTATTCCAAATACTTCATTATTTTTTACCTGTAATCACAATTCTATTTAATCTATTAACTAAATTACACCTACACAATTTTGTTATTCTCCGTACAAAAGGCTCCATCAAGGCGTAAAAAAATGTAAAGTACAAAAGTATTGTTAATCTTTAAGAAGACGTTGTAATTCACAAAATTACGACGGAATTTGTAACGTCGTCGGTATTATGTTTTGTCTTTGAATTTTCAGGTTAACGACATTACAATCTGGGTGTAAGATACTGAATTTATTATGAAAATAGAATAGTGATGGAGTGTCTGTGTGTTGGTCTTTTTTGTGAAAGACGTTTTGTTTCGCACTTGGGTGAAAAAGGTAAGGTATTTTAATTCGAGTTTTCTATTTCTGGGCGTACCTTTTCCATTTTGACTGGTCAACGTTTTAGTTGAGAATGGCGTTATTGTTTCTTTTAAACTTTTAAAAATAGCCTGTGGAATTGTGAATGTTCTACGTTCTTACGTAAGTACGAGGGGCGTTCAATGTATTCTCGGTATGAGAGTCATTTACTAATGATTTGGGTAATTTGACTAATTAATTAATTACCTTATGAATTACATTTTAAAGAAAGAAAAGTCAAGAAACTATTCACGAAGAGATGGTGGCTGTTTACCAAGATTCTGCACCTTCGTTATCTACGGTTCAAAATTGGTCAAGTGAATTTAAAAGCGACGGAAAAAGTATTGAAGATGACACTCGCCCGGACGGCCCGATTACTGCCTCTACGGAAGAAAACGTGAAAAAAGTTAAGTGAGATATACACCAATGGAAAGAGCTTTTCAAGGAGGACCTTTGCTACTAACACGACTTTTGCCAATTATTCGTCAGTTCGGAGTTAATGACCTAAATAGTTGACAACTTGGGTACCGTAGTTAAGGAATTCTTGGCCAAATAGTCATAAAATATACACCAATGGAAAGAGCTTTTCAAGGATAACCTTTGCTATTAACACAAATTTTTTCAATTAGTAGTCAGTTCGGAGTTAAAGACTTAAATAGGTGACTTAGGTACCGAAGTTTAGGAATATTCTTGGCACCCAATAGCACCCAATATAAGGGATATATTAATGGGTAGTGCTTTTTAAGACAAACATTTGTTATTTAAACGAATTTGGATGGGACGGCAATCCGACAAGACTTGAAGATCAGGAAAAATAAAACCTAATACAATTATTATACACTGCATTGCAAAAAAATTGGAGCATTTATCTTCTTCATAAATGGAAAATCTTGCATGTTTAAAGCGGCTTTATCGATTGAAAATTATGTTGCTGGCATTAGGATGGCCTCGGACAAATCAATCAATTTAACTTTTTTCAAACGCTGTAGTCAATTTTGTATTATGATGCGTGAGAACATTTTAGCTAAAGAGGTATTTTTACTTCTGTAGCCTAAATGTAATTGTACAATTCATGTCTACCTACCATTTAGGAAATTCAGGCCTAATGTTTTATGTGTTAATAAAATAATGATGATGTTTACAAGTTAGTGTTTATTAATTAGTTAACTTATGACGAGAATTCAGTGTCGATGTTAATGACACATTTATGTCGATTTAACGCCGAACAAACGAATAATTCAGACAAGTCGTAGCCGTAACAAACGTTCTTCTAAAATAGATCTTTTCAATTAGATATAATTATCTTGACGGTATTAGGAGTTTTGGCAGGTTAATTTTAAGTCCGACCGACTCTTAGAAACATTGTTCTAAAAAACCGCATACGAGTCTATGAGGCCATATTTTAAAGGCTGATAGGCTAAATGATGATGTTTGCAAGGCACAGAAATGATGAAAATTAATTGTCGAAATATTTGAATTTCAATAATTCATAATTACTCATGTTTAGAGCTCTGTAGCTGCTCACTGACTGACAATCGAAAGAAGTCGTCATATCACGAAATATTTCCGTTGAAGAAATCTTTCCATTGGCATCTATCTTAACGCTATTGGGGGATGCGGCTGGCTTTACGTTCTGTCCAGCCGACCGACTCTTAAAAACATTGTTCCTAAAACGGCATCTTGGAGGCCAATGTTTTAACATGTACTTTTATAGTCTTAAAAAATTATGTTTGCAAGGCACAAAATTAATGAAAATTTATTAATTAACGAAATATCAGAATTTCAATAATACTTAATAACTCACAATAAGAGCCCAATAGCTCCTTACGTACTAACAACAGATGGAAGTCGTCGTAATAAGAAATAATCTCCTTGATTAAATTTTTCCATTGGTAATAGACACGCTGGTTCAGTTAGAAGGTACCTATTTCTACATTTAGACTTATGCTGTTGCAATACTTATGCTGTTGCAATACTTATGCTGTTGCAAATTAAAAATAAAGTGAGGTTTTCAAAGTCAAAGTCAAATCGGCACATAAAAGGCACTTTTGAAAGTTAAAATTTACAAGAAATTAGAATTGATTCTAGTTACCAGAACATGCGAATTAAAACCTTCACATTCAAAATCATAAAAAGGTGAAAATGTCAGATAGCCCACCTATCTGACATTTTTCACTTTTTTACTTGACTTCGCCGTCGTTATCCAAATCAGAATTGTGTCACCAATGCATCTTAGGATATAAAACATGTAGGTACCTACCTTCATATAACTTAACCATTACAGTATCTTTATCTCACGAAGCGACGCGCGCTTTACTTATGTTAACTAAGCACGTTGTCAATGTGTGCGTGAAGACGAGTAGCGTCAGCACATAACTCACACACGCAGACACACACATACTTCCGGCTTCGTTATTGTCTCGGAAGGTACCGATACCTCCTGCGCTTACACACACATTCACAGCGTGTTTGTACACGTGGTAACCACAAGTAAAGCGCGCGTCGCTTCGTGAGATAAAAATGCTATACAAGAATACTATAACAGGAACTAAAAGTTCGTTGCATCAACTAATCCCAATTATCTACCACGTCTTGATTGAAATCCAGCCTGAAGATTAAAACATAATGTCATTAAAACTTCGTCTAAGACAAGACAAGTTAATAATGAAAGGACGAACTTTCCATCCAAAATTCTTCAACTGGACGAAACTTTGAACTATTTTGTTATTAGTTAGATAGACTTAAGTAATTCAATTGATTCATCTATAAAGGGGCCTTTGAATACCCATATTTATAGGTACTATGGTATTAACTACTTTAATAATGGATATTACTCAAAAGTAGTTAGGAGATTGTTCAATCTAAGTTTTGGTGAATATAGTGGGTCTTAAAATAAACATGGACAAGACAAAGGTCATGTCAAATGCCCATGTAACATCCACTCATGAAAATCGGTGACGCTACACTCGAAGTTGTGGATGAGTATGTTTACCAAGACCAAACTGTCTAGTTAGATAGGTCCAACTTTGAGAAAGAGGTCAATCGTCGAATCCAACTCGGCTGGGCAGCGTTCGGGAAGCTACGCAATAACTTCTAATCTCACATACCACAATGTCTCAAGAGGAAAGTCTTTGACCAGTGCGTGTTGCCAGTGATGACCTATGGACCTGAAACGTGGTCGATCACAATGGGCCCTTATTAGAAGGCTAAAAGTTACCCCAAGGGCAATGGAGAGGGCTATGCTTGGAGTTTTCCTACGTGATCGAATGAGAAATGAAGAGATCCGTAGGAGAACCAAGGTAACCGGAATAGTCCGAAGAATTACCAAACTTAAGTGGCAGTGGGCAGGGCACATTGCTCGCAGAACAGATGGCCGATGGTGCCGAAAGATTCTGGAGTGGCGACCGTGTACCGGAAGACGTAGCGTTGGAAAACCTCCCACAAGTTGGACCGATCACCTTGTGAAGGCCGCAGGAATCCGCTGGATGCGGGAAGATCAGAACCGGTCGAAGTGACGGTGTTTGGGGGAGGTCTATGTCCAGCAGTAAACGTCTTTCGGCTGAACAATCAAACGTCATTTATTAAAATTAGGCTGAAACATCCGCCCTTCACCACTTTCTAGTGCTTTAGCTAGGAAGAACAAGAGGCGCCACACGCTCCCCACCAGCACAACTGTCGTTTTAGTTAAAAGAACTTGATTATATCCAATACTATCTTCTAAAACACAGAAATAAAAACATAACTCATAGATACATAGATAAATAATAGACACGTTTGACAGATTCTGTATGCCAGATGGTTCAAATATGAGTACATGTTATCCAACAGTAATATCGTGAAAGCTTTAGTACTGCAGTACCGTATGATGTCTGTTTCGGCAATCTATTTAAGGCAGACGTGTAAATGAAACAGCAGTTTCGGACATAGTTTCTCGTCAATAGAAATAAATACCCATGTTTTTTTTTTTTTTTTTTTGGTGGGAAATCATCAAATGACGTCTCCCGCTCTGGGCGGAGCGGAAGGGCGTGTCAGACTCTTACTGACTAAAACCCACCCGTGTTCCTTCAGTTGCCTGTGCGCCAGGGCCACGGTAACTCTTTCGAACAATCCGCAGCCCCGGCAGGCATCGGTCCTTTCGGACCCCGTCAATTTTGCTGACATCTCTTTGAGGCGCGCGTGGAACACGACGCGCCGTCGACCCGGGCCTGGTCCTTACCGGACGGCGAGCTGCCCATTGCCCGCCGTCCGCAAGCCCGCGCCTACGGTGGCCGGGAGTCGGCAATCGACTCCCGACGCCCAGGGTGTCTCCTCCTCCTGCGGCGGCTAGGGGCGCGAGGGCGCAGAGAATGCCTCTCCCTTTCGCGCTCCGCCTCCTCCTTCGCGAGCATTACTGCTTCGCAGAAGGAGGTGACGGCTTCCCATTCCCTCTCGCTCCGTACCATGGCCTGAACCAGGGCCGGACGCGAGAGGTCGCCGCCGCCGATCGCCGCCACGAGGACACGGCGGTGCTCCGCCCAAGCCGGGCAGACCTCCACCGTATGCTCCACCGTGTCCTCCGGTCGATCCACACAATGGTAACACCCGGGCGTTTCCTCCCGCCTTATTCGAAACAGGAACCTCCCGAAACATCCATGTCCGGTGAGGACCTGCGTCAGGCGGAAGGTGAGGACGCCGTGGCGCCTCTCAAGCCACTCCTCAAAGAGGGGTCTTACCGCCGCAATTGTGGCGTGCCATACCATATACCCATGTTGATGGAATATTTGATTTTCCAGCCTTTATTTCCGAGTTTCCGAGCTTTGGAAAGCACGTTCAGCTGTTATGTTTCGCTGTAATTCAAAGATCTTTGACAGTCGTTACGAGTCGTCAAAAGTCCAGAAGTCTGTCAACCAGTCTTACAAAGCGGTATCGTGTAGCCAGTAAATGTTTTGTGGAGGTCAGATAGGAAGTCGCTCTATGAAAACTACTGGTAATCAGCTGCATCCGGAAAGACTGGAAGCCGACCCCAACATGAATAGCTAAAAGCTAGGCAAATCATGATAAGCCTTTAATTTGAACAGCAGGCATCGACACAATTTTTATCTTTTCAAATATGTCTTTGAATTAGTAAAAGGAAACAAACAGCGAAGGATATAAATCTCCATGCTTTTATTAATTGTGCGGAAAACTCTTTTGGAACATTTAAGTAGACCCGATTTCTGAATTAAGAATTTGAAGTTAAGAACATTTCAAAGTGTATTTTAGTATTACTTAAGGTGATTCCTTCAATGTCGCCCGCGAAATTCAAAATTTCTTATATTTTTTGCAAATTTCAGCGCTGCTGTACATAGTATTGTAGCGGCATGTGTACAGCGTAGCTCGCATGTGGCGTTGTAGATGCCGCTACAGTATTTTGAAAAAAATTCAAAACGCGGCAATTATGATAAAAACATTGCTTACTAAATTATAATCATTTAAAATGTCTGCAATTTGTTAAAAACTTAAGTACTTTTTGAATTTTGCGGGCTAAATTGGAGGAATCAAAGTAATGCTAAAGTAGAGTACAAGTTCTCAACTTCAAATTGTCGATTCAGAAACCGGTTGTTAGTCCATATTTCCTTTGGTTGTTTTCAAGAAGTCAGCTTGTTGTTAAAAATAACTTCAGCTGTCAATCAACCAGCCCCCCTATTAAGTAACACTTTCAATCAGAATCCGAAGGATATTGAAGGAAATTGCTAATCCATTTGCTTCATTATGACGTCGACAACGTAAATGACGCAATGAATGTTGTTGAACTGTCAAAATTAAAGACATTGCCCCTTTTTTTTTATTTTTTGTGTGGGAAATCATCAAATGACCTCTCCCGCTCTGGGCGGAGCGGAAGGGCGTGTCAGAGTCTTACTGACTAAAACCCACCCGTGTTCATTCAGTTGCCTGTGCGCCAGGGCCACGGTAACTCTTTCGAACAATCCGCAGCCCCGGCAGGCATCGGTCCTATCGGACCCCGTCAATTTTGCTGACATCTCTTCGAGGTGCGCGTGGAACACGACGCGCCGTTGACCCGGGCCTGATCCTTACCGGACGGCGAGCTGCCCATTGCTCGCCGTCCGCAAGCCCGCGCCTACGGTGGCCGGGAGTCGGCAATCGACTCCCGACGCCTAGGGTGTCTCCTTCTGCGACGACTAGGGGCGCGAGGGCGCAGTGATCGCCTCTCCCTCTCGCGCTCCGCCTCCTCCTTCGCGAGCATTACTGCTTCGCAGAAGGAGGTGACGGCTTCCCATTCCCTCTCGCTCCGTACCATGGCCTGAACCAGGGCCGGACGCGAGAGGTTGCCGCCGCCGATCGCCGCCACGAGGACAAGGCGGTGCTCCGCCCAAGCCGGGCAGACCTCCACCGTATGCTCCACCGTGTCCTCCGGTCGATCCATACAATGATAACACCCGGGCGTTTCCTCCCGCCTTATCCGAAACAGGAACCTCCCGAAACAACCATGTCCGGTGAGGACCTGCGTCAGGCGGAAGGTGAGGACGCCGTGGCGCCTCTCAAGCCACTCCTCAAAGAGGGGTCTTACCGCCGCAATTGTGGCGTGCCCTGCGCTGGGTTGCGACAGTCGCACTCTCCATGCCGCCATGAGATCCCGCCGGAGCTCTGTCCGCTGTGCCGCGATTTCTCGCGGCAGCGAAGTTACGCCCCAGCGTTTCGCCTCCTCGCGCCACTCCCAAACGTGCGCGAGGACTTTTGCCTCCAGATCCCACGGCGAAAGACATTGCCCCTGTAAGTGTGTTGCGCAATTACCCCGCAGGTTTATCCGCAATCTCCACGTAACCACGACCATTTATTAATCTTATTAACACTACTTACCACCACGACCACCACCACGCACCACGAGGCAAAAGGAGGGTGTAAGGATCGTAGCAGGTAGCGTTCTGTAGTTTCTGCCTACCCCCATGGGAAGAAGGCGTGAGTTTATGTTTGTAACACCACTTCTGATAAATTAATATTCAGACTAATTGATACATAAATTATCGAGTTCAGAATATTTTATAAAATGCAAATAATTCATTTAAATTCAATTGGAAGCAAGTCAGTGTTGGAATTTCAATTTGCATTTTATTTCGAAACTAACTGAATTTTAACTTAATTATTGACAATCGGGAATTGTGAGGGTAGATAAATTTAATTATTCTGAAAATTTGAATTGCAATATTAAAAGTCAACTATTAATTTATGATGATTTGCACGACACATAAAGAAACATTTTGTAGGTAGCATCTTTAAAAGAGTCACTGTGGAGTTTTTAGTCGGCTTTTCTTCATAGGAAACGACCAATGAGGGCTATCGCACTTGAGTTCGCCGCTAGAGGCGCTAGTGTAGAGTAAGGTCTCTAGATGTCAAAATATGTACTGAACGTTCACTGTTTGCGGGATTTTTTATCACGGATATTAACGAATGATTCATAATAGCTGAAATTGTTGTGCCATTCTTGATTAATTATCGCTTAAGATTTTAAGTAAAAAGTTAGGATCTAATTTGGTGCACTTGAAGGAAGAATAAGATTTGTTTGCTTCATGCTTGCCAATTTTAGGAACATTATAATCTAAATATTCATTTGAAGTTTTAAAATGTAATAAAATAAACATACTATGAATATAAGGGTACTTAAACATATCCAAAACATCAAATAAAAGTACTGCAACAGGACCTTTCTCGACAGTGGCGCCAACTGGTGAGCACAAAAACGATAGCCCCCATTGGAACCGTGCATCTTGCCCCTGACGTTTCTTAAGTGACTAAGGTTTATGTGAAATGAAATATTATAATTTGTGTTTTTTTTATACTTTGGGGAATCATGTTTGACGAACATTGTGTTCGTAAATAAAAAACCAAATCTTAATAAGAATCAAAATTTGTCAAATCGTATATTGATGAGACCTACGACGAGGGCTGTGACAAATTTCACGCCAATGGACATAACTCAGTCGTAAACAGTCTTAGTCTTAGCTCTATGCACGTTTTAGATCTAAATAGCTAGTTCTATCCTCTATAGGATTTTGATAGAAAAAATAGTACTATTAATTATCTAGATCAGATAAAAAACGGCGTAAACTGAAATGAGATGGAAATGAGTCGTTATGTCACAGCTCTCCTAGTACCGAGGTGAGGTGGAGGTAAGTTGCGACATAGGTGGTTTTTGAGATGTAAAGGAAATAAAAAAAATCTAATTGAACAAATAAATGTTAATAAGCAACATTAATCAAAAATCTACTTTAATAAACTTTCAGTAATAAGAACAATCTACAAAAAATCACATTATTCCAATACTTTAATAACGTGAATCACACTTTGGTACGAAATTGAGACAATTTGTGTGTTTCCTTCGAAGACATGCCTCTATCTGTCTTCCGAAGATTAATTTGGCATTTTGAAACAATAAAACAACAACTCATACAAAAATACACCAAAATCGTTTAGAAACCTTACAAAGTATTAAAAAAGAAGAGTTGTTACAGCTTGTCACAACCCTCCTAGCTGCAAAAAATCATGCTTGGGTCAGAATAATGTCACATAACCTCGGTATGTGCAGTGAAGCTAAGAAGGTAAATATGATGAATTTAAACTGATATATTCAATGCATGTATATGTATATAGATTACTAAACAAAATATCAACAACATAATATGTCTCCATGAGTAGGTTATTAATTTTTTTGTGAAAAACTTACTTTCGTGATTTTTTCGCCATCGATGTCACACAGTCACATCCACTCCCCGTATGCCATGACAAGTTGCATCGGCTAGCGCGTCAAGAAAGAAACATAACGTGATATTGCCAGCTCGCTAACGATTATAGAATCCAAGAAATGGGCTTTGTAACACATCTCCTCTGTTCCAACTCACCTCGGTTTCCTCTATATATAAATTGACAAGTTTTGATTTATTTTATGCCATAGCTCTAAACTTATCAAGTAGGTACCCTAATCGTGTATAATAAAATGAACAGGGTAAAGTAAATAAAGTAATACGTAGACTGTAGATTAATTAATTAATTATTCAAAATTATTTAAAAAAGTTTGTTGTATGGCCAAGTCGCGTTATTTGAGTTCGAAGATTAAAAACAGTAGTAATGTAATTAAAACGACTTGGAATATTATTAATAGTGAAACGGGAAGATCTAGGAGCCGAAATACTGACTTCAGCCTGTCTATTAATGACAATATAATAAAATCAGACTCACAAGTCGCCGCGGCCTTTGAAAATTTATTTTCGGATATTCCCATTTCAACTACTAAATCCCTAAACTCATCACCTTCTGCTGCTGAGTCTTTGCTTAAAGAAAATGTTAATGTTTGCGATTCGGAATTTCATTTTGAACATATTACTTGTAGAGATATAATTAAGACCTTTCACACTTTAAATGTAAAAAAGACTGCAGACCTGTGGGGTAATTCTGCAGAAGTTGCTAAGTCTGTTATTGACATTGTAGCACCTATTTTAGCTCTTATCTTTAATAATTGTATCGACTGTGGGGAGTTTCCTGACCTTATGAAAAAAAGTAAAATAATACCTTTGTTTAAATCGGGTAGTTCTACAGACCCCACAAACTATAGACCTATTTCAGTACTACCTACCTTTAGTAAAATATTTGAAAAAATTAATTTTAAACCAATTGCAAAGATTTTTTAATAAACATAAATTATTACATACCAAACAGTTTGGTTTTACAAGGGGTCGTTCAACTACTGATGCCGGTGTTGAACTTTTAGGACATATTTATAAAGCATGGGAAGATAAATGCGATGCCTTGGGCATCTTTTGTGACTTGTCCAAGGCATTCGATTGCGTTCTTCATGAAACGTTAATCAGGAAACTCCGCCACTACGGGATCCGGAACACCGCTCTGGATCTTCTTACTTCATACTTGAGTAATAGGATTCAGAGCGTTGACGTAAATGGAGAAAGATCTCCCGGATCTATAGTAACAATGGGAGTCCCGCAAGGCTCAATTCTTGGTCCTTTCTTGTTTCTTATTTATATTAATGACTTGCCTTACCTCATAAAGGATAATCACGATATAGTTTTGTTTGCGGAAGACACTTCACTTTTGTTTAAACTTAAACGTCAGCAGCTGGTTACTGACGATGTAAATATCGCGATCTCAAAAGTAGTTAACTGGTTCAATGTCAATAATTTACTTCGTAACGAAAAAAAAACCAAATGCATTAAGTTTACGCTACCTCACGTTTGACAGGTGAAAACTAATGTATTGATGAAGGGCGAAGAATTGAATCTTGAAGATAGCACAGTATTCTTGGGCTTAACTTTGGATGCTAAGCTTCAGTGGGGCCCACATATAGATAAATTGTCAAAAAAGGTAAGCTCCGCAGCATACGCTGTTAGAACAATTCGTAATTTAACCGACATAGAGACAGCCCGTTTAGTGTACTTTAGCTATTTTCATAGCTCGTATGTCGTACGGTATTCTGTTGTGGGGAAATGCCGTTGACATTCAGACTATCTTTGTTTTGCAGAAAAGAGCTGTTCGATCAATTTATAAATTAAGTCCGAGACAATCTCTCAGAGACAAATTTAAGGAGATTAATGTAATGACTGTGCCTTCTCAATATATTTTTGAAAATCTTTTATATGCCCATAAAAATATAAAATTGTTTAAAAAATACAGTGATATCCATAGTATAAATACTAGGAACAAACACAAATTTGTTGTACCTACAACAAGGCTCAAGAAAATAGGTGGCTCATTCAGATGTCAATGTATACGCTTTTATAATAAACTTCGAAGCCACGTTCAAGATCTAAGCCTTAATAAATTCAAATCATTCATTAAACGTAAGTTGTGCCAGAAAGCCTTTTATACCGTTAAAGATTATATTGAGGACAAAAAGGCTTGGGATTGAGTTGCTCCAATTTTTTTTTGCATACTGAATGTTTTTTTTGTAACTTTTTATTTTTGCTATTTTTTTTAATTTGTATTTTACATAAACTTTGACATTTGATAATTATTACATATAGAATGACATGACAATTTACTTTCTGAAGTATAACATTATTATCAAATTATTGTGAATGTGAGGACTATTTGCGTCAGTATTTTTTTTTTCCGCTTTCTCAGGTAGTTTCAATGATGATCTGGCAGTTTGAGTGCTTTAAGCGGCCTACCCAAATGTCCTTTCTTTGGTATTGTTCGTCTAATGGTTGAGCTCCTTAAGTTCTGAGTTGAGCTTCACGGTTACTGACAAATGCTTGCACTGACTGGACAGGTCCACTCAAATCTGTATGGTTCTTTCCTTAAAAGACCATTTCAGACACCAATCTTACATGGTCCTCAAATGATCTGACCAAGATTATTTCAGGATTTTTTATACCTGTTGAAATTGATGATTTTTTATAAATATATTGACATGAATATTTACTTTGTAAAATAGTATATTATTTTAATTATTATGAATGTAAAGACTATGTAGATCATTGTTTTATTTTTTTTCTTTCTTGATTAGTTTTAATCATAGTCTGGCAGTTTGAGTAATTTATGCGGCCTACCCAAATGTCCTTTCTTCGGTATTGTTCGTCGAATCGTTGAGCTCCTTAAGTTTTGAGTTGAGCTGCACGATTACTGACAAATGCGTGCACTGACTGGACAGGTCCACTCATTCTGTGTGGTATTTTTTCCTCAAAAGACCATTTCTGACTCAAATCTACATGGTCTTCACTTGATCTGACCAAGATTATGTCTGGACTTTAAAAGAGACTGTGACCTCTGAGTTTATTTCGGCCTTTCTTCTCAGAGTAGTCAGATAGGAAACGCCGACCTCATCTATTTTTAAAATATGATTGACGTGTAAAAGTGTTTGTACAAACCTACTTACAGAAATAAAATCATTTATCATTTCATTAATATTGTGAAAATTAAACTTGCTGTTTTTGGCAAACGTTTAGGAACAGACAAAATTGCGAACAAACAAAGCAAGTGAATGTTACAATATCAAACTGTAGAAATAAAGAACTGTCAAACTTGTTCAAATGTTTTAGCTTTAGCATATTTTTAACAGCATTCTTTATTTATTTCTTTATTAATTAAGACGGTTTAAAACAAATTACATAAATTTAAGATAGAGAAAATTATAAAATCATCAAGTTCAGGTAAAAAGTTAAAAAGTTAACTAGACTTTCATAAATCTCCCCTAATATCATCAATTTATAAATCCATAAATTATATTATATCTACCCTAAGTTTTAATGTTATCCTAAAATAATTAACTAATCACGTTAGAGCAACTTTTGTTTGTAACAAGTTTAATACGTAATGGCGGATTTTATTGACTATTTCAAAAGCATCTGATGAAAGTGTACACAAACCCTGCACCCTAATTGCGTAACACACTATTAATCACAATCTGAATCATTTTGAAGGATAATGCTAATCCATTGCCTCATATGTTTGAATAATTTGTCTGCTCAACAACGTTGTATAACGCAATGAATATTGGTGAAAGGTCAAAATGAAAGCCGTTCCTACTGTTAGTATGTTACGCAATTACCCGCTCGCTGGTCAGATTAACTTCTAATGCAATCGATTACAACGGGGAATAAGTAACACTTTCATCTGTATTTAGAAGGTTTCAACTTTAAATTTCACCATTTTTTCCACCAATTATTGTTTAACTATCATTATTAAACTATAATTGAAAAATCATTGACGAAAATTTAAGTTATAAAATTAACCTGAATTGTCAATTAAACATCATCTTGAAGGAGATTTAAAATTTGGGTTTATGTATAGTAGACATTTGTAAGTGGCACTACAAATTGGCATCCATGTACGAGTATAATACGTTTTCTGATCCATTTGTTTACATTTTCATCAGATAGTTTTGGAATAGACTATAATACGTGTTGGTGGAATTTAATAATAAAAACTTTATTTCGGGTTGCACAGACCCATAGAAACCTTAACCTAGTAAATTTTTATTTGACATGACTTGCCACACCTACACAAGACATGACCCACTGATTCTGAAAGGGACAGTCAAAACGTACAGCTATTGCGTTCAAAATGCCGTTGTTGTTGCTGTTGTTGTTGTTTAAGTTGCCCCTGTAAATTCAGCTTTAGGGATACTAAAACAAGTGTCTTTTGTGTCCTCCTAGTATAATACAGACAGTGTATATGGATTGATAAATAAGGAAAGAAAAGTTTATTGGACCGAAAATCCGGTGCGACCTCATTTTGTTCTCTTTTATTATCTGCCATTGTTTTATTGGTTGTCTGTATGAGATGAGGTTGTTGATCTGAAATAGTTACAAGATCATAATATTATATTTATTATTCAAGTGCCTAAGACTTAAGTAATTAAATAATAGAACAGATAGCTTAATGATCTAGACGTATTTGCAGTGCAGACATTCATGTTCTGACTAGCTTTTGCTCGCAGCTTAGCCCGCGGCGAGGACGGAAATTATACCGCGGGAACGTACTACCGGGCTAAATAGTATCCTATAAGCTAACCAAGGCCATGGTCTATCTGTGTGCTAAATTGCATCCAACTCTATTCAGCCGTTAGGGTGTGAAAAGGTAACAAACAACCAGACAGAGTTAGTTTTGCATTTTTAATACATGTTAGTAGGTACAGATAGATCATATTCTGGCTTCACGCGTCCAGAAATTCGCAGGACTATAGCCAGCTGCATCGAGAGGGCGAAGCTACAGGATCACCCACGCCACCCAATGCACGACTTTAATCCAGTGCCACAGTAGCTTCAAAGCCGCGAATTTTTTTTTGGGTGTGCGACCATCCGATGGCAACCCCTCTACAGGAAGATTATGATCTTTGGCAAGAATTGCTTAACACTCCTGATTTCTTTATTGAACCATCAGTGAGCCTTCCATTCGGGCACAAATTACTGTGACCTACTTGGAAAACCTTAAATTGACTTCAACCTTCACAAGTGGACAAGGACAACTTCCACAAGTGGGGGTTCATGGACGGCTCAGACATCGACCCACACACGCGGCGTCTCTCCACAGACAGTGGCTTACCTCCCATCTTACGCCACATGTCCTGTCGCTTCACACGTGCGGACCTAATAGCTGCGTTAGCGAACGGTATTCGCATTACCGAATTTTGAACCGAACAAATTTAAAAACTATTTTTATTTTCGTGTTTTTTGCCATCGACACGCTAATAAGCTATTATTAACGCATTTTTTTTTGATAGGTCTTTTATTGGATCGAATGGAAATGTTTGGAAGAGAGGTGGTGCGGCAAAGGCTAACAGAAAATCTTTCAGCTGTTTCCTTACAAAACCTTACCTTACCAATCTTAGGCAAAAAATTCTCTTACAAAGAACGAACGACTTTACAGTCACATTCAAGTCTGGGTTTCCTTTTTTTTTTTTTTTTTGTGTGGGAAATCATCAAATGACCTCTCCCGCTCTGGGCGGAGCGGAAGGGCGTGTCAGACTCTTACTGACTAAAACCCACACGTGTTCCTTCAGTTGCCTGTGCGCCAGGGCCACGGTAACTCTTTCGAACAATCCGCGACCGCGGCATGCATCGGTCCTATCGGACCCCGTCAATGGTGCTGACATCTCTTTGAGGCGCGCGTGGAACACGACGCGCCGTCGACCCGGGCCTGGTCCTTACCGGACGGCGAGCTGCCCATTGCCCGCCGTCCGCAAGCCCGCGCCTACGGTTTGGGTTTCCTAAGGTTGTTTTCTTTCACTATACGTAAGTCACCAATAACTTAGAAAGCACATTAATTAACATCATTTAGTTCGATTAAACCATTAATTTTAGAACTCTCAAGGAGTCAGTCAGTCAGAAAGTTAATTCTAGTTAGTAAATTGGTTGGTAGTTCGAATCACTAGCGACCTGGCACTGTTTCGCAAGGGTTGTACAACTTGAAAAAACTGTCACATTTCTTTATTAGA
The DNA here is from genome assembly GCA_917490735.1 of Dryobotodes eremita. Lineage (NCBI taxonomy): Eukaryota > Metazoa > Arthropoda > Insecta > Lepidoptera > Noctuidae > Dryobotodes > Dryobotodes eremita. Next base: position 19,160,128 of record OU823264.1, on the reverse strand, counting down.
TATTTAGATTAATGTATTATACACATATACGTTCCGGAATGCTTAACTTGCTTAATCAGCCTATAATGTTCCCACTGCTGGGAGACAGGCCTCCTCTCTTTGAAAGGGAATGGGCTGTAATCTATCACGCGGGCCCAGTGCGGGTTGGTAGATGTCACATGTCTTCGAATTTTTGGTTCTAGGACATGCCGGTTTCCTCACGATGTTTTCCTTCACCGTTTTGAGAGCAGTGGTGATGATATTATTTACACAAAGCAAAGCGCCTGCCTGGGTTCGGTCCCACGACCTACAACTCGTAAGTCGGGGCTGATACCACTGGGCCACCACTGCTCTCCGGTGGTGCGCTCTGCGTTCCGGAATAAATTCTCTAAATGATGGTGAAAACCGTATTAAAATCCGTTGCGTACTTTAGGAGAACAACGCGGTCACACAGACACGAAAAGCGACTTTAACTTTAAGGCGCCGAACGTAGGACACCGTAAAACGCTCAGTTTTTTGTCGTACATTTAGGCCCATTGGTACATATTATAAACCTGAAAAAAATTAAGTGTGTTGTCAAATTTTGAAAGAAAATTAACTTATAAACATACTAAAATTAACTTATTAACTTATAACATATATTAACTTATTCAAAAACAGTATATAAAAATAAAATATAATCATGATAAAAAAAATTAAAACAGATCTCAAAAAAATATTTTTTGTCGCATAATTCTCAAAATTTTGATCGTACACTAACGTACGCACGTACGTATTTTATGTAATAATAATAAAGGGAATTCAATCAACTAAAGAAATATCTAAATTAATTCCACTGAACCGTGGATTTATTTAATAATTTAATTGAAATTGCAAAATTACTTTTTTTGGTTGTCATTCAATTCAAGTAACATCAAACGCATCGCTGTTTTGTACCTTATTTGTTGCCGCGATTCGCTATTGTCAATTACCAAGAAAATTGCTTCTTACCGCGCCTAAAGCGATTACCGCTATGTCGATCCCCGCTATGTCGATAAGTTTTCCCCAAGGTTGAACCCTAAACGTTGTGCTTAATATTCGAGCCATCGTGAAGTATCAACAGAAACAAGTAATTAACTAGAAAGCGATTTTAAAATATTTACAACCCAGAAAAGTTAGGATTATTCTTTCTTATTCAATTTTCCAGCCACATCTGGTTCACTGGAGTCTGACCTCAATATAGTTGTGTAATGGTGATTGATGTCCCTAATGACGGTGGAGTGTTTGCGTCCGGTTGCTGGGCTAAATCTGTAGCCAGGGTCCGGACAATATTATTTTTGACCAATTGATAAAGGCTGGATATTTTTGTTTTCGACTGTATTTTAGAAAAGAAAAATAAAGACTTTTAATAATCATATATTTCAGTTAGTAATAATCATTATGTTGTTAGTAAATATTTTCTTCAATATTGGAATATTATTCACGTTGTATGATGTAGGTTCCAAGGTTGGCAAATTGTTTTGTATGACATACCTACTATTTAGACCAGTGGCATATGACACTTAGACCTACTTGCAGCGCCAATCACTAAACACGTTTAGCGCTAATCGTGTTTAGTGATTGGCGAGCAAGTGGGTCTTAATGGCATACCTAACACAATGACTTGTAAGTTTGAATTCAACTTCTGAATTTGAACATCAGCTATCTATTAAGGCATCTTAGATGCGTTGTCTTTCCGGACTAAAAACTGTAATATTTCATGTGCCTGTAATTTTATGACACCAGCAGCCTTCATAACCTTCACACCGAAACACAGCAACGTTGCTTAGCTTCAGAAAGACATACCTACACTATTAGTGGTTCCCCGGACGAGCTCTTTCTCAAAGGGCTCCACCATTACTAGATTCTCAAGCACTACCAATCAACAAATCATAAACTCAGATAATCTTCATTACATTTGAGGGACCCCCGCACTTCATACTACCCATCCCTAATTCTAACGATACAAACGCAAGCACTCTAGACGTCCCTTGATCGTGGGTTCAAAATTACCTTTTCCCACTCAAGTGATCTTTACCGACCTTAATCTTAGCTTTCTCATAGAATAATAAAATCTTGTAGAAGCGAAGATCATGAAATTTTCTGTACTGCCTTCGATCAAGAATAAACTTGATACTGTATAATGAACAAAAACTCATTTCTCAACAGGCCGCTAATGTCATAATGATAACTATGTACATTAAGGTTCACTTGCACAACATCACTAGATCCATTTAGCACTAAACGAATTTAAAACATTGTTCTGTTTCTGTCAATCGTTTGAAGATGGCAGAGACAGAATGATGTTTCAAATGCGCTTAGCGTTAAATTAATTTAGTAATTTGTGGTGCAAGTGGGCCTTATTCTTAATTCTTAAAAAAATATATAAATGTATTTATAACTAGCTGCACCCCGCGGTTTCACCCGCATAAGTCTCGATCCCGTGAGAATATCAGGATAAAGAGTATTTTCTGTCGTAATCCAGGTCTACCTATGTGCCAAATTGCATCTAAATCCGTATAGCCGTTTTATCGTGATACGCTTTTACGATAAAACGGCTACACAGATTTGGATGTTTGATAATTATCAATCTGTAAAACCGAACATAAAGTTGAATTATGCTTGCGATATATTAATCTTTAGGACTGTCTGTCATCGGATAAAATGTAAAAAACAAATTCGCTCGAAGCTTAACAATTAAGGATTTTTTAAATAGGAACAAAAATAAATCCGAAAAATGAATTTAAAATCTAAGAAATAAATTAAAAAAAGAAAAGTTGGTAAATTGGTGCTTCTATTTTTGATTGCACAACATAAAGGCCACGTTGCCCTATTTTTTCGGGCTTTTTTGAGACGCTAACCCTAAATCTAGTGTATCTTGATCGAAGTGTACTGCCGAAATAATCACCTACCACACCCTTCTATGTACATACTAGGGTAGTAATATCGTTTAGATCTGACAGAGACACCGGAAGAAATGATACAATCCTGACTGTATTAAACGTGTTTAAGGGTTCCGTACCTTACCCAAAGGGTGCCAATGGAACCCTATTACTAAGTCTATACCGTCTATCTGTATGTCACAAGACTGTAGGTATCTTTTTAACCATATACAAAGTCAGTTCAAACTTTTACAGAGAACAGCTACCTACCTACGTGTAAAGGCCCTGGATATGAGAAGCACAGGACCGGTCGATGTGGCGACGCTTGGGGGAGGCCTATGTCCAGCAGTGGACGTCATGCGGCTGAAAGGATAATGATCACGACTTGTAACCTCTATTCTATCATAGCAATTATTTAAAAATACTTTTTACCAAAAATAAAACTGGTTTAAATAGATTATTCACTTTTTAGTGGTAGTACCCACAGAAATTCACGTACCATTACGAACTATGTGAAGATAACAAGATTAAAATAAACGGACTGGATTAAAACCTATTATTGAAGCTAACTCAAAAACTGCTCAAGCAAAACTAATCAAATTGATATGGGACCACCGCGCAGGCGTCTTCTAACAAATGAAAAAATAATCACGTATATCGGCACAGTAATCACTGAGAAATCGGCGAAAAATACATGAAAAAAAAACCGCTTTGGTTACATAACCTCCTCCGTTATGCAAACTTTTTTTTTAAGTCACTTAAAAAGTCGAGAACTTAGACTAGTTTTAGTAGTACGGAACCCTTAGTACTCAAATTCAATCCATATTTGGCCGGTGTTACAAATGATAAATAATAAATGATTTTATTTCTGTAAGTAGATTTGTACAAACACTTTTACACGTCAATCATATTTTAAAACTAGATGAGGTCGGCGTTTCCTATCTGACTACTCTGAGAAGAAAGGCCGAAACAAACTCAGAGGTCACAGTCTCTTTTAAAGTCCAGACATAATCTTGGTCAGATCAGAAGACCATGTAGATTTGAGTCTGAAATGGTCTTTTGAGGAAAAAATACCACACAGAATGAGTGGACCTGTCCAGTCAGTGCACGCATTTGTCGTTATTTACGTTCGTCGTTTATTACAAACTCAAACTCAAACTCAAAGCATTTATTTCAATTAAACCATTTACAGGCACTTTTGAATTGTCAAAGAGTCGGTCAGTTAGTCAGAAAGTTGAAGCTAGTTGCCCATTCCAAAACGTAGATCTCTATGGAGAAGAACGGGCAAGAAACTCCAAGGACACTCTTTTTTTTTTTGTCGCATTTTTTTATTGTCGTTCGCATTACGTTCCGAAACTGTAGGCATTTATAATATATTGAGCTTCAATTCTATTCGTTCTTATTCTATGCCACTGCCTTAGGCCCATCTTAAATTAAATTGATGTTTTTGTGGGATAATACATCTTAAATTTTCGAGTGGGTACGAGGGAAGAAGACAACCAGTAAATTGATAAAGTTTTTTTTTGCGAACACTTGAATATTTTTTTGTTTGGGTAGATACGATTTTTAATGAAGTTCGGTTTTTTTGCAAGACTATAAGACTTTGTTTTTACCCGATTGCGCCAGAAGGAGGGTTATGTTTTTCGAGTGTATGAATATATCTATATATATTTCTATGGCACGCTCTGTAGCCTAAATGGCTTGATGGATTTTAGCTTGAGAGGTGTCATTAGATTCGTCTTAATTGTGAGAGTGACGCTGATTATATCAAAATTATAAAAAAATCAAATTGTCGTTTTTGGCGCCAGATTATGTATTCAATTTTTTTCTCCTCAAAACCTATTGATTGGGGTATCCAAATAAAGGTTTTATAATAAACGGCATATAAAAATATATACAATTTTTATGTTTAAATGTGATTTGGAATGAGAAATGCTAAATTAATACAACTGAAAAGCTTGAAATAAAGCAAAATATTTAAAAAAACGAAAACCGGGCTGCATAAACACATACATAGCTGAAAAGAGTAAAACAAGATTTTTTATCTATTGAACTTTGTTTTGTGTAAGTTTATTGCAGGCGAGGATAAACCAAGAACATGAAATTTGTTTGTTCCCGCCTGCGATAAACTTACACAAAACAAAGTTCAATAGATAAAAATACCTGTTTTTCTCTTTTCAGATATGCATGTTTTTTTGCAGTCGGGTTTTTTGTTTCTGTTTTTTTAATAATTTCTTTTTTGCGTAAGTACCATCATTGCTTATAAAACAGATAACTACAATTTGACAACGATTGACTAAATCAGGAATTCAGGACCATACAAAAGAGACGGTAAATAAATGATGAATGCCGATTGGTTGATCCCAATTGACAGCAGCGGCTGCCGTCATCTCTTATTGATCCCAATTATTATTATTTGAGGAACCTATTTATTATTTATTTAAACTTCTCGCACACAATAACATACAAAGGCGGACTTAATGCCTTAGGCATTCTCTACCAGTCAACCAAGGGTGGTGTAGAGATAAGATGGCAGGTGCTCTGCTTAACAGGCGTTAATAATAATAACAAATATTAAAAAGATAACATAATTAATTATAAATAAACCCTCCCCGGTAAATAACCCTAATCCGGTATAGGTAAACATTGTACGAAAACCTATATAAAAACGCTGAAATCGCCAACACGTACCTAATGATCAATGCCCGTGCCTTCTCTGTACGAGACGAGGCCCTTGCAGGGGCCCAATAATATTCTGATATTATATGTATCCTACGTAACTGCAACCATTTTAGAAAATGATTAGCTACGAGTAAGTTCCATTCAAACATTGTCTCCAGTTTGCAACAGTCTTAAGACCGCAACGACTTATCTTAAGCCGTTTACGTCCTTGTGAGGATTCAATTCAACTCCAACCGGATTTAACTGAGTTCTAGACAGTGATTGAATATCTCTTCGGCTGCAATATTGATATTACTATCGCCAAATATTGATATTGACTTCGGCCCAATGTTGACTTCGTCTGGGCAATATTGCTCATTTAAAAGATTGTTTGGAAACAAGATACCTATTATTAGGTGCGCCCCGCGGTTCCTCCCGCAGAAGTCTGGACTCCGTGGTAATATCGAAATAAAAAAACTTTTTTACAAAAAACCACAACCGACTACCAAAAAAGAAACACTACGAAGTGAAAAATAACTTTAATTTCGGAAGTCGGTGTCTTTGGAGCTGTATTTTAGTTTTTTGCCACCGACTTCCGAAATTAAAGTTATTTTTCGCTTCGTCGTGTTTTATTTTATTTTTGGAAGTCGTTTTTATTTTTTTTGTAATTTTTTCACCTTTAAGAGGGTCAGTTGTAACATGAAAGCGTAATAAACAAACAAAACATATTTATAAAAATCAAATCTTTTCTCTTTCGCGAGTATTTTATAAGTTGATGGCTCAATATTATGAGATACTCGTAAACACTATTTTCATACAATAGAATAGAATACTCTTTATTAATATCTTTTTTTAATATTTTCTCTTTTTTCATATTATAAGATAAAAAAACAACAAGAGACTCAGCTCGAAGAGCTGACAGAACTCATCATGTAAAATGTTATATATTGATTTGATTGAAATAATTAATGTTAATAATGTTATAAAATATGCCTTTCCTTAACGACCCCGTCACATTATATAGGGTGGCAGGGACATCGATGCGCAACCTGTTAATGGGGCTTCAGTACACGATTCTGGAACACCATGCGTTGAAATTTTTCGTCGAATATTGAAAAAAAATTGCTGCTCCATAAATTTTGACCGCATATGTGTTGCACTTTTGTAGGAAACAGTAGATTTTTTTTTAAACTAACCTACGGAAAATTTCAACTCAGGGGAAGGGGGTGTTCCAGAATCATGTACTGCATCCATGGTAACAGGTTGTGCGTCGATTTCCCTGCCACCCTGTATAGAGTGTGGCTTGAGTAAAGAAAAACAATAATTGCAAGACTGATTCATCAGGTAGCAGATACATAATCGTCTGTCAAATATCCAAGTACAAATTTAGTAAAAAAAGTATTTAATGGTTTTTCAACACATCTTCGGAAAATTGGGTAATTTAAAATAAAAATAAATTAGTTTAAATGTCGCTTCTAATTGGTTGATGTGTCTCTTCGCTTGGTAGCAATGAAGTTATAGGGTAGATTAAGTATAAATTACTAGCTTCTGCCCGCGGCTTCGTCCGCGTGGATGTCGGAAATTATCCCACGGGAACGTGCTGCCGGGACAAAAAGTAGCCTATGTCCTTCCTCAGGATAGCATCTATCTCATTGCCAAATTTTATCGAAATTCATTCAGTGGTTTAGGCGTGAAAGGTAACATATAGACAAAGTTACTCTCAAAATGGTATAATGTATATTTTTTTTTATTATCGAAGAAACGCCTTAAATAAACCTATGATAATCGTAATTTAATATTAGGTATGTACCTAGGTTTCCTACTCATTTCCCAACAAATTTTACAATACGTATATACTTTTAAATTAAAATATAAACTAATACACTTACATCCCGGTTTACAGCTGTTCGGAACATTCTCGGCACAAGTGACCACAAATTGGAATTTGTGGCGGAAAGTCTAGAGTCGAACCTCAATAATCACGTTAGGCTTTAGTAGATTGTGGAAGTGGGTTGGTTTTACAGTTGTTGAGTTCATAGTTCTACTACAGACAACTACGACTTATAACATACTAGCTTCTGCCCGCGGCTTCGAGCGTGTATGTTAGAAATTATCCCACGGGAACATGCTATTGGGACAAAAAGTAGCCTACGATGTCGTCTATCTCCTTGCCAAATTTTATCCAAATCCGTTCAGTGGTTTAGGCGAGAAAGGTGACATACAGACAGAGTTAGTTTCGAATTCGGACGGCACTGTTGGCGCAGTGGTTAAACGATTGACTGCTGCGCTGCGTGTCGCGGGTTCGATTCCCGCACGGAACAAATATTTGTATGACCTACAAGTAGTTGTTCCGGGTCTGGCTGTTTGTGTATGTGAGTTTTAAATGTTTGTAAACGCACCCACAATACAGGAGAAATTCCTAGTGTGGGGCAACGTTTAAAAAAAAAAAAAAATTATAATATTAGTATGGATACCCACAGGGTCAAATTGAAGTAGCTAGCGAAACTCCGCAGAGGTGATGAGTATCGATATCTAAACGCGATAAAACTAAAATAAAAAAGATTTGATTGTTTTATTTTTGGAGTCACCGTCCTCTTGTCGTGATGTTACTTAAAGAGTGAATTGACAGAATCTTTCTTTATTTGTTTTATCGTGTTAAGGTATCGTAACCTATCACGTCGGTGAAGTTACCACATAAAAATAAAAATAAAGATCTAGTGACTACACTCACCTGCGGTTGAAGAGCCCCTAATTAATATTTATTTTGTGTTATCCTGTTTAGACATAGATACCCATCACGTCTGCGGAGTTTCGCATACTAATTTAATTTACCCCTGTATAGCATATAGCTAGGCTGTGCTACTATCTGCACTGCAAATTGGAAATAAGTTACAATATTAGGAGATATAAACAACTAGGGAAAATCGTCTGTCTGTCTCAATCTGCCTGCCTTTTCCCGACTGTGTCCGGGTCGGCTTTCAGTCTTACCGGATGCAGCTGAATATCAGTATTTTACATTTAACGACAGCCTATCTGACCACAATCCAGTAACTGGGTAACAAGATACCCCTTCGTAAGACTGGTTGCCAGAATTTTCAGCTCCGAAGTACCCGTTACGACTGTCAAAGATCTACGAATGATAGCCGGGACAAACGGCTTAACGTGCTTTCCGGGCCACGGAGGGGACTCGATATGTAATCGATGGTCACCCATCCACGGACCAACCGCGGGAAACGTAGCTTAACCTTCGATCAACCCGTGCGGTTGTTATCTTTTCACCACGAGCCCCTCTGTATGTCTCCCTTGAAAGAAAGAAGCCCTTGAAAGTAAGGAGAAAAAATTAACAAAAAAATTATCATCATCTGATAGATGTGTACACTTTTTCCTACATGGGAATTAAACCCTGGAAATCTCGGTTTCTGTAAACCCGTGTACCAGAAAACTGAAGATAAAACCTTTCGCTAAACGATATGCTAACAGAATAAAGTTATTTTCCTTCAATTTATGCAGAGTTTAAACAGAATTTTCTTGTAGGTACACACGGGGAAATATTTAAGTGTGTAGGCGCCTTGGGCCCACTTGCACCGCCAATCACTAAACATGTTTAGCGCTAAACGAGTTTAAAACATAATTCTGTTTCTGTCAATTGTTTGAAGATGACAGAGACAAAATGATGTTAAAAACTCATTTAGCGCTAAACGTGTTTAGTGATTGGCGGTGCAAGTGGGCCTTAGTATAGAACTATATTCTATGCAGATTGGCCGTGGTTAGTTTTTCACATTAAAGGTGTCATCGACTTAAACGCCGTCGAATGACAGCTTAGCCTAAAAGTTTATGCTGTCAACGACAAAACCTATAGAGGCATGAGGAGCAGGGTGTAAAATTCACTCATACATCCATAGAATGAGGACGAGCCTCCGACCAGACGGACAATTCATATCGGGACGTTGTATATATGCCAGTTGTGCAGTAAACTCTGCTTGCGCGATGCAGGATTTTGCGTGACGTCATCGTGACGCGTAGCTCGCATGTGGCGATGTAGATGCCGTTACATTCCCATTCCTTTCTACAAATTTCGTTCACCTAAAGCTTTGGCTACCTAAGGAAGCGGTGAACAGCAACATAATAACGTTACAGCTGTCCAAATACAGAGCGATTTTTGACACCTTTATCTCAAATACTGGTGAAAATGACAGATTTGCATGACGGTCGTAATAATATGACGGCCACCGCTCTTCTAGGAAATCGTGGCTATAGGCAAATAACACTTTGGGTATTTCCTTCTGAACTACAAACGAAAGCGTTCTCTTACCCTCTTATAGTTCACTTATGTAGATGGAGAGAGGATAGTGATATTGACAATATCCTCTTTAGTCTTCAGTAAATGATGTTAAGGACCACTTTAAGTACTAATTCATCAACCATTTTATGATAGACTAACTTCTGCGCGCGACTTAGTCTGCGATAAATTCCTTGTTTTACTAAAATATATATTTTATTACACTCAAAAATACTGTAGCTTCCCATTTGTGAAAGATATTTCGGAATTGTATCAGTAGTTCCGAAGATTACCCGCTACATACAAATTCACAAATTTTACCTCTTTATAATATTAGTATACAGGGTGTAAAAAGACCCATCACATAGCCATCAACAACGTATTCTGTACATCAAACTAAGTAATATTGCACAAAAGTAATTGCTGGGAAACGACTTTTATTTTTGGTGTGAAAATTTGCCGTTTGCGGTAGTGAGCAATGTAACACACGCAAATATTGTGCTTATGGGTGCATGCAATGGTTCAGCGTTACAGTTGTGTTATAACATTAAAACTTGTTTTCCTAAAAAACGTCTGTATAAGTTCGGATTTTGACCTTCAATATCTCCGTAACCAGAAGGTTCCCAGGTATAATCCAAAACAAAAAAATGATTACAATGACGAGGAGTACAATTAAGTGACTCTCGGCTTCATTAAGTACCTTTTTAGACTCATTAGATGTAGCCTGCATATCTAATCTCTATGCCATTTGTACTTTAACGGAAAAGTGCGAAGGTTTTATCTAATACTATGCAAATTCAACCAGCGCTTCAGCAGTTTGTTTCGACATTAATAAATGTTTGCCGGCCGCCTATTGAATTTACGTGGAAAGTTTTCTTTAAGACTTTTAGCCTGTTTTGCATTTTGTGCTAAATTAAGTGGCGCTTGCATATTATTCCTACCATTTAGACCATTCTGACACATAGCCTAGTAGCATACTATCTAACTTTCGATATTTTCGTATACACATTTTTATTAAAAAATCTGGTTGATCTTATAGTGTAGCAATGAGAACGGGTTGGGACCAAAACACGAGCAGCGTAACGTTATAGTTCTTTATTACACATTTAACTATATTTAAAATGCACTGACATGTGCTTTTAAACCTTTCTACGGCTAAAAACGGCAAATAGGTGGCGTGCTAAGTAACTTCAGGAAATAAAATATTAAATATTATTTTAAATCAGTTTGCTATCGATTTCCGTTTACTAACCGGAGACGGCATTTTTAGCACCGGAAGTCGGTTGCAGAAACTAGCTTCAACTTTCTGACTAAATGACCGACTCTTTGACAATTCTAAAGTGGCTGTAAATGGTTTAATTGAAATAAATGCTTTGAGTTGGAGTTTGTAAGTCTCAGTTGATTAAATAAAACATTTACAAAATAATCTGTACCCAATCAACAAGATTTATTTACATTAAAACCAAAAGCTAACAATAGCAAAAAATAGGTGGCTCCCAATAACGGAAGTGTAACACTTTTGGTAAGAAAGAAAAAGAAGAAGAAAAATATATGAAAAAAGAAATTAATTCTTCTAAAGGAGTACCGTCAAACGGGGTGAATAGGGATGCAGGGTGAATCGAGACTTGGGCAGAGCACCGCCGTGTCCTCGTGGCGGCGATCGGCGGCGGCGACCTCTCGCGTCCGGCCCTGGTTCAGGCCATGGTACGGAGCGAGAGGGAATGGGAAGCCGTCACCTCCTTCTGCGAAGCAGTAATGCTCGCGAAGGAGGAGGCGGAGCGCGAGAGGGAGAGGCAATCTCTACGCCCTCGCGCCCCTAGCCGCCGCAGGAGGAGGAGACACCCTGGGCGTCGGGAGTCGATTGCCGACTCCCGGCCACCGTAGGCGCGGGCTTGCGGACGGCGAGCAATGGGCAGCTCGCCGTCCGGTAAGGACCAGGCCCGAGTCGACGGCGCGTCGTGTTCCACGCGCGCCTCAAAGAGATGTCAGCACCATTGACGGGGTCCGATGCCTGCCGGGGTCGCGGATTGTTCGAAAGAGTTACCGTGGCCCTGGCGCACAGGCAACTGAAGGAACACGGGTGGGTTTTAGTCAGTAAGAGTCTGACACGCCCTTCCGCTCCGCCCAGAGCGGGAGACGTCATTTGATGATTTCCCACCCAAAAAAAAAAAAAAAAAAAAAGGGTGAATCGAGACGAAACTTTAAAAGGGATTCTAACATTGAAATAATATAGTTTGTTGCCAACACGGGCACTTAATCGTTAATTATAATACAGTAAACACGTTAGAGTCCTTTTTGGCAACAAACTATATTATTTCAATGTTAAAATCCCTTTTACAGTTTCGTCTCGATTCACCCCTGCATTCCTATTCACCCCGTTTGACGGTACCTAATTAAGGCGATTGTTTTCGACAGACTATGGGCATGATTCGAATGACCAAAGAGTGACTTTTTTTTCATAATTCTAGTACAATGAAAACTCCTAAGGTTACAGATATAATTTTATTATGAATTTACATAGTTTTTCCATATATTTATCAAGACACACACTTGTTTGGTTTAAAAACTTTTACCCGTTTTTTAAGCAATATTTTATTTACAATCAGATTTTTCATAAAAGAAAACGTAATTGAATTTAGGATGCAAATAAACACATGTTATTACTGTAATTGCTTCAATCTAATAGAAAAGGTACTGAGGTCGCAAACCTTATTCTAAAGGTCAAATAAGACGATTCAATACAAATCAAGTAGGTACTTACTTTGATTTCTCTTGAGAATATGCACTTTTATAATTTATAATGTGACGGTATTATCGTGGACGCCCACGTCCACGTCACGGCATCGACTGTACGTCTGAACTTCGAAGTTTAAAATATCGATGTATTTAATTGAGAATGTTCATAATCGCGGTGTACGGAACTTGGACGGAATGTCTATTCAAACTTCGAAGTTCTGTGTGACATTCTTTCGAAGTTCAGACGTACAGTCCACGGCATCATGATAACACAGGGAAGTAAAATGTGTGGAAATATATGAAGACGCTTTTGAATTTCCGTCCACGATAACGTTATAAAAGTGCACGTATGTCCATACATTTTATGGACGTGGACGTGGAAGTCCACGATGAAATCGTCACGTTTGAAATTATATAAGCGCAGATTTATATAAACAAACAAACTAATATTTCTTTATTGGGAGCCAAGAAGTCATTTGTGGGGAGAAATATATCCCAGTAGTATCCGATGTTCAGTTGTTTTTCATGGTAGAACCTTGAAGTACCTATCAAGTTAAGCAAGCGAGATATCAAGCAAGATATAAAAGTACTATTTGTTTCTTTGAATATGGAGCAATAATCACTCAAACAAAATACACTTGGGAGCAAATAAATCGAGCCACTTCCTTTTTCACGCATTATGGTAATTATTTTTGGTATTAAGGAACGCATCGATTCGAAACATATATCGCCTAAAAGGGTGTTTAATAACCTTTACAATGAGGGTAGTTAGTTGTCAAAATTTCATTTTTATTAAAGTTTAAAGGGTAGAATAAAATTATCGCATTTAATTTGCTTATGACATTTTTATTGTACTCTGTTAAGAAAAGATTAAATTTGAGGTTTTTGTTAATCATACCCATATTACTTGTTATTGTTGTCTTTATCTGTGTCTGTGTAATCAAAATAACCTGATAAAATGGATACTACACCGACGGAAGCTGCCCAAGTTGTAGCTTTACTTGAGGTTGGACACGGACAACGTGAAGTGGCACGCAGACTTCATTTGAGTCGTTCAAAGGTACAGCGGGTATACCGCAGGTATCTGGAGACTGGTGCTTTTGTTCGGCGACCTGGAACTGGCCGACCACGGGCAACAACAGAACGTGACGACCGCTTTATTGCAACCAATTCGTTGCGCGACCGTGGACTTAATGCTGTTCAGCTACAGCAAGCGTTACGTGACGTTCGAGGAGTCGCAATCAGTAGGTGGACAGTGAGACGAAGACTAAAAGAACGAAATTTAACATCACACAAACCAGCAACTGGCCCAAAATTGACTGTAGCTCATCGCCGATCTCGCTTGGAGTTTGCTCGAGAACACATTAATTGGACGTTAGAAGACTGGAGGTCAGTTTTGTTTTCTGACGAGTCAAGAATCTGTCTTTTTAGCAATGACGGGAGAAACCGAGTGTATAGACGTCCTGGTGAAAGATTTGCCCAATGTTGCATTCGAGAAACGGTGAGTTTTGGTGGTGGTTCTTGTATGGTGTGGGGAGGAATTTCTCTAGACGGAAAAACGGAACTTGTCTTCGTCGACCCCGCCAACGATGGCAGTGGTAGACGTGGATTAACAGCTGACCGATACATAACTGACATTCTTGAAAACCACGTAATGCCGTATGCTGGTTTTGTCGGAGAAAATTTCTTGTTTATGCATGACAATGCGAGACCTCATACCGCGCAGATCGTTACGGAATACTTGTCTGGGATCGGGATTCAACAAATGGTATGGCCAGCACGAAGTCCCGATTTGAACCCGATCGAACACCTATGGGACGAGCTAAAACGGAGAGTCCGAGCCAGGGTTCCCGCTGTTTCATCCATTCCCGAGCTTAAAGTCGCTGTGCTTGAAGAGTGGGAGAACATACCACAATATGTCATCGTAACGCTGATCAGATCGATGACTAATAGGCTACAAGAATGTATCAGGGCCCGGGGGGGTAATACCAGTTATTAAGAATATTTTTTTTGCAATAATTTTGTTTTTTATTGTTTTTATGGACTGTTTTAGCCCTACTAAATTTTCTATCAAAATTACCATTTTTCTTGCAGAGCCAATAATGTATCATTCAATAAGGTTATTATTCAATAATTTACCCTCATTGTAAAGGTTATTAACTAAACTTTTAGGCGATATATAGTTCGAATTGATACGTTCCATATTACCAAAAATATTTACCATTTTACGTGAAAAAAGGTAGTGGCTCGATTTATTTGCTCCCAAGTGTATTATAGTGCCTTCTTTATTGATTTGTTTTTTGTATAGATACTTCTTAATATTTTTTATGTATTTTCATGTTTGTTCGTAGTAGGTACTTTTACTTACAAATTACTTACATACGTACATACATAAACTCACGCCTTTTTCTCATGGGGGGAGGCAGAAACTACAGAACGCCACCTTCTACGATCCTTACATACACATTTTGGCTCGTTTACGTTCATACATCTGGTCACACACGCACGCCGCGCCGGTTGCGAGTACTACTCACCTGACCTTTCTGAAGAACATCAACATTAAGGTCACTATAATGTCTACCTAGGGCGTCCCCTCCCGACGTTTCCACTCACATCTGCCTTGTAAATACCACTTGTAAGTCGCCCTTCATTCATGCTCTCAACACGACCAAACCATCTAAGCATACTCTTTTAAATTTTTGTCCTTACATCTTTTTTTGAACCGCACCGTTGCCTTATCACATAATTCCTCAGCCTCATATTTATAGTCACACCACACATGCTTCGCAAAGAACGCATTTGCGAAGCATTTATTCTACTTTCATGCTTATTTTGCCACACCCAACATTCACTTCCATACATAATCGTAGGCACCAGCACACATAAAAATTTCAGTGCCCTTACCAAACGCGAGTCGACACCGTACAAGGATAATGTCGACCACAGTTCTTCCTTCCACACACTATTATAGGCCTTCTCCAAGTCAACGAAAACACAGTAGAATTTCTTGTGCTTTGCCAGATGTTTTTCGGCTATGCACCTTAGTGAGAAGATCTGATCCATACAGCCCATTCCCTCTCTAAATCCTGCCCGCACATTCCATATTTTCTCAACTATCACTCTTATCACTCTATTTATTAACACTTTCGCATACAGTTTGCCGACAACACCCAAAAGACTAATGCCGCGGTAGTTTTAACACTCCTGCCGCGCTTTTCCCATATTTAGTGGTACGATTACAGCCTTACACCAATAATCCCACACACAGCCATATTATTATCCCCAACACATATTAAAGATCCGGCACAACAGGCTTGCTACAATCCCGTCACCGTCCTTCAGCATGTCAGCAGACACTCTGTCGTACCCTGCGGCTTTCCCAACGTTCATCCCTTGCAGTGCTATTACAATCTCATCAATTTCTATATCATTCTCTTTATCTAAAACTGAGCTTGGGTCTTCGGAACTGGCGTCTGCCCGGTTACCCACTCCTGGCGCACTATCCTGACATCTAATTAAACTTTTAAAATATCCCTTCCAGCGTTCCAAGACCTTACATTCTTCGCTTAGTAAAGCTCTTGTAATATTCATACTCGATGTTCCAGTCCAGAACAGCTTAACATGGGCCCTGAAGTTATAAAAGAACTTCCTGTTATGATTTTCTTCCTTTTCATCCTTTTTAATTTTTATCATCTCTTGCACTTTCGTTTTCATTTCGGAGTATTTCTTCTTCACTCTTTCCAAATCATCTGTCATATTCGTTGCCTGATTCATCCTATTTTGGGCCTTCCAGGCTAACACATCAAGCCAAGCCTTTTTCTTGTTCCTCACAACTTTTTTAACTTCAATATCTACCCAAGAATCATTCGTTCTATTATCACATTTGCTCTGCGCCAGACCACATACTTTTGTGGCTACTTGCACCATACTATTTATCGCTATACCCCATACTTCTTCTAGACTGAATTTCATTCGTATCATCAAATATTTTATCCGTCTTCACTTTTACTTTCCTATTAAATTCCTCCTGTACTTTGAATTCCTGCAGTCTTTCTACTTTTATTCTTCTAAAGCAGTCACAAGAATTCGAACTCGGTGACGCCAATGCCTGAACAGACTATCCACCCGACACATAATACCGATATGCTCTACTATCTGTAACTTACTCTTTAATCTACAATCACAAAGTCGATCATACTTCTGCTGTCTTGGCTTTCCCACGTATACCTGTGAACCTTTCTATGATTAAACATAGGCTTCATAACAGAGAAATTATTCTTACTAAATTATTGTAGAAATATTTGTATGTTTTTAAGTTATTTAGTGGCAAACAAGCAAGTAATTGGTAAATGTATTACTCCATCCCTTTCCCATACTGAAGCAAGATTAAAATAATCTATATCATAATAACATTATTATAAATTAAAGTCGCATTTCGTACTTGTCTGTGACCGTGTTGTTCTTCTTAATTACGCAACAGATTTGAATACGGCTCTCACCATCATTTAGGGAATTTATTTCGGAAGCTTTATGTGTTTAAGACCTTAATATTAAACTTAAATAGAATAAAGGAATCTCGATGTAATGTCTAGTAGTAAAAACCGTGCGAAGCAGGGGCGGGTCCCTAGTATTACAAATAAGAGGTGCAGGTGGAAGGCCCGTAATGGCATTTGGTTAGTGCGCCGTAATTAAGTGAGCATCTGCAATACCAGGGGCGTGACTGGTGAGATACCCTCCCAGTTGTACCTACTTCCTAGGACAAGCTCCTACACGAAGAGCTAACTATTACAAAAAATGTTACACATGAAAATATATCCAGTGTACCTAATAGGTATCCAGTATCCAGGTAATATTCAAACGACACCAAACTGAAAAAAAAGAGTATGCTTAGATGATTTAGTCATGTTGAGAGGATGAATAAAAAGCGACTTACAAAAGGCAGACGTGGGTGGAAACGCCTCGGCGGGGGTGGTGCCTTATAAGAAAATATAGTGACTATATTGATGATTTATTTGAATGAAGATATTCTTCAGAAAGATCAGGTGCGTAGTAATCGCAAACAGCGTGCATGTATGGCCAGATATATGAACGCAAACAAAGGAAAAGGAGTAAGTAATGATCGTAGCGTAGTATTATGTAGTTTTTGTCTATCCCCATGGGGGTTAAGCTGTGAGTTTATGTATGTGAACATTACCCTGGTAATTTCATCTCTCCACAGCTCAAAGGCTTTATGCGCAATTTATTTGTGTACCAAAAAGAATAAACACAAGAATGAAGAACTTTTATTTTACAGAATCCCGGCAGTACCTACACGTGTAACGTCTAACTACTTACACGTGTCGCTTGTGTACAAGCACATGTATATTCCATCACGTTTCCGCGTCACAGCAGCAGGTAAATTCAATTAATTGTCTTTTATCTACTAGATTAAATATTTAGCTACTTACATATTACATTGTTTGTTAGATAAATAAACAATAATGAGGTAAGGTCGATTAAGTAGGATGCGCTTGGTAGCATAATAGGTACATATTTGTAGCGGTCGCTAATCTTATTTTGATCAACATACAACTTCACACTGATCTGCAAATTGCAAAAACTTAAAAAATATATAATTTCGCGGGTTATCTGGTGCTGTCGCCTTGGGCCCGTTGTACACAGCACGGTATCTTTACGGTACGGTTTTAGGTACGGCGCGCTAGCTGCACCTTAGTATAATCTTGTGAGCTTGTGTAAGACACGAAAACCACCGGACGACGCTTATGGCGACGGCACCATGTCGTAATCTCTGGCGTGTCTGACAACAAGCTTCCATAGTTATTCGTACAAAACTGACGACCATGCTACACACGGCGAATCAACCGTTGTTTTTCACGGCAAAAAAATGCGTGTAAATCATAGTTGCGAAGTTCATTACCACGATGAACTTTACTGCGAAAGTTTACTATCGCGACGTTCGTTGTTGTGAATGTTCTTTACTGCGATGTACGTTACTGCGAAAGTTTACCATTGTGACGTACGTTGTCGCGAAAGTTCTTAACTGCGATGATTGCAGTTTCGTTAACACGCTATTGCGATGGGGGCTCTATGGAGCGAGGACTTTCATATATTTTTTCGGTAAATTACCAACTTTTTCTATAGAAACCATTTAGCTTTTGAGAAGCATATTCCTATGATGCACTGTTTCCGAGAAATATGCCTTCGAAGCGAGCTCGGGACTTGGGACACCCCGACTCGGACAGGTTAGGTTCGAAGGGGTTTTCGGTGTCTAGTGAGCGAGCGAAGCGAGTGAATAAAGACCCCGCCATCCCCTTCTTGGTTATTTTTTTTAAACCGTTCAGCCTCCGTCATCAAAGCCTACGTGCGTCGTAGGGCCATGTTTCTCAGAATAGCACCCCTATCGCAATAGCGTGTAATTGAAACTACAATCATCACAGTAAAGAACTTTTGCGACAGCGAACGTCGCGATTGTAAACTTTCGCAGTAACTTACATCGCGGTAATGAACTTCGCGACTATGATTTACACTCAAACTATTGATGGGACATCCGGTTCCTTGCCATATCAAACTTTTTGCATGTTATTTACCTATACCACAGTCCGGCCGTCGAGAGAATGCGTTCCTGACACCTGCCAGTGCGACAATTCTAGTAACTAATAAACATCAAATTCGCAAAACACGTATTCGTTTGTATGAAACTGACGGCTGTCAAGAACGTATTCTCTCGACGGCCAGACTATAATACTCCTACAAGGACTATTTGGCGCTCGAATGACGATGACAGGAAGGCGCTGTTGGTAAAAATCTGTGCAATTGTTTTATGAAAGATATTAAAAAACAAGATGGCGGCATTAGTTCCCATCATGGCCACGCGTCAAAAGAACCTTGGAGCGCTATATGCTTGGCACTGATCCATGGTAACATGATAACATGGTAACATGGATCAGTGTCAAACTAGGTACAGGCGTCTAAAAATAACTTCTACCATCTAGTTGCAGGTTTCTGGACGTCTGACATGGAGTTTTGCTTCTATTCTATGCATTATTTAATTCTATACCTACAGTGAGGTCATGTTTGTGTACCTCGAACTCCATAGTGAATAGGATAGAATGTTATTTATTGTTGCTGCAGGTGGTTAAAAAAATAATAAAGAAAGTCAAAATAAAATAAATTAAAAGTATCTCTAAAACATATTTCTACGGTGTAAAATAATAAGAAAAGAAATATAAATAATATTCTAACATCTGAAGTGCCGTTTTTGCAACTCGAATATTTTTATCTCCACTACCCCCTCTAACCGCTCATCTCATACTACCGAACAATGTGTTAACTGAGTAGCTACATACACTACCCACACAGCAAGCACAATTTACTTCCCAAAATCAATATCCTAAAACCCCTCTGCATTTTAGTGTTCATCCGTGCTCTGCACAAAGTTTGTTCTACCCGTTCACATAATCCTTAACCACTTAAACTACCCTCGAACTGGACGATTTAGAAAGTTCTATCCCAACTGTTTTCACAGGTGGTCCAACTGCTCGTTCAATTTAAGTAAGCGCCATCTATTGATGCCAAATTGTACTAATCCATGCAAGCGAGAAAACTTTTAATTTAATCAAGCGGAATGGTAATAGTTTTGGGGTTATTTCCTAGTTTAATATTTGTGTTGGTTTAATTAAATTAAGGAATATTTTATGACATCACACGAGTTTAGCTCGGTTCGTGAAATAATTCTTTATGTACCTACACTCCGGTCTTGTTCGAATGTAAGTCTAAAATTAATTAATGAATGTAAATAATATTTGTATTGTGTCCTTATAAAATTAAAAGCTCTTTAATGAATAACTGTAATGTTTTGTTATACGATATTTGTAAATACTGTAGATATAGTTAAGAGCTTTCAGAATTGAAAAGCAGACAGATAATCTCTATATTATTATATCTACAAAAGAAACATCAAATCACAGATGATCATTACTCATTTACTAATTAGCAATTTAGTAGGAAGGGAGGTACCTACTTTACCCAATTATCATCTATTCAGAGGTAGTTAATTGATACCAAAATCAATAGGCCTATTAGCGCCATTAATACCATAGAATAGACACAAAATAAGTAGGTGCAGAAGGCTGAATGACCTGACTCCACACAAAGAGCAAAACAGACGCACGCACACTTACTTAGCACGCATTATGGTCTGTTCCATAAGTAGGTATCTGATGATAGTGTTTACGGAACACATTATCTATCACAATCTGAATCATTTTGAAGCCTATTGTTAATCAATTGCTTCATATGTTCGTAAAATTTGTCTGCTCTACAACGTGAATAACGCAATGAATGTTGTTGAACTGTCAAAATGAAACCCATTTCTACTGTTAGTGTGTTACGTAATTACCCCGCGGGTTAAATTCTTATACAATTACTCTCAAATGGGAATAAGTAACTTATTCATCTATATTTGGAAAGTTTCAACTTTAGGTATATCTCACCACTTTTTCCAATAGTTATTGTTTGAATTATATAATTAAGTTGTAATTGAAAAATCATCGGTGAAAATGGTAATAAATTTAACCTAAATCGTCAAATGATAAACATCTTTTAGGTTATATTTTTATGATTATTTAACTTTCTTTATACAGAGTGGCAGGAACATCGATGCGCAAACTGAAAACCATGAATTCAGTACATAGTTCTTATATTGATCGTCACTTATCAAAAAAAAACATTTGTTTCATAGAAAAGTGCAATCTACGCGGTGAAAATTTATGGAAGAGCAATTTTCTTTTTTAATAACCGTCCAAAAATTTCAACGCTGGGGCGTTCAGAATCATGTGTTGAATCCATGGTGTTAGGTTGTGCGTCAATGTCACTGTCACCCTGTTTATATCTTTTATTTTAAATTAGATTTCTGGTTTCAGTATTCAAATTATCAAATCAATTTGTAAGTGGCACTACAAATTGGCATCCACAGGTACGTTTTCTAATTCATTTGTTTATATTTTCAACAGATACTTTTGAAACACACTATATACGGCATTCTCAAACTAGCTCTTACAAATGCCAGTCGCGAGTGCGCTTGCACTCACTGTACGTGAACCGCGTCTAAATATGTGTGCGTGCGTTGGCACTCATTTTATGAAGCCAGCATTCTGTAGTAAGGCGTATTTTGCGTCATTTCAAAGGTACCTAAATGAAATTAAAGCTTTGCCACCAAAGTGGGTCATCACCTTTACAAGAATCAGGTCATTTATTTTTAAAAGGTGCTATTTTCGGGATTGGACTTACAAGTTTTGTGATTTTTCAATTCAAACCTAAAATGCTCTTGAAAATATTACGCTTTTTTCGACGGTGTAATAGGATTGATCTAATATTAGATGTTGGCTTTGACAAGTAATTTTTTAGAAAATAACACGTTAAAATGTTTTACGGTTGACACGCACTTGGTATTGTAAATACCTGAGGGCCTAGACAAAGTAACATTTGATTAGCGATGACGCTAGTAGAAAAGTCAAAAAATGTATGAGGTTGACATAAACTATCGAAATGTCACGTGATCATAGGTCAACGAATAGAAATTAGATAGAAATGTTAACATCATTCGATTCTATGCAACGAATCGACAGCGTTGAACGATTACTTCCATAGAGATGAGTAGCCAAGTGGCACTTTTTGACAAGCGTTATTGCCAGTTTTCGATTCGTACGGTGGAAACATTAGCGAAAGCGATAGCGATTGTAGAAATAGAATCGCTCCGAAGCGAATACCATTTGTCTAGGCCCCCTGCGGGGTAATTACGTAACACACTAACAGTAGGAATCGGTTCCATTTTGACAGTTCAACAACATTCATTTCGTTATTTACGTTGTTGACCAGACAAAATGTTCGAACAGCTCTATTCCCATCCAATATCAAGAGCTAATACCATTTAGTATTAGTTTATTTCCGAATTTATTTTCTATTCCCAACGAGTACCACATTTTAAAACCAATACCAAAACAAGTTTGAAGAAATCAGATACAGTCAGGTTCAGTAAAATTAAAATGCTTTTAGTGACGAACTAAGTTTCCGGAAACATAATAAATGTTCCCGAAAATCCTAACCCTAGACGGTCGACGTCAGTGGCAAACCGAGGTTCAGTTGGTTAGGTTCCTTTAAACCCTTTAGACAGAAATAGGAGCCCCGCGAAGCGGGGCTCCGTCGACCAGCTTATTAACCCTAACCCTATATTTAGATTACCCTAGATTTCGGTAAAACGCAATTTAAATAAAACTTTGTGTAGCTGAGTGTACAAAAAGTCACGCTTTGGTATTCGTTAGTAATAGATTTTTTATTAAAAAAATGTGGTACTCGTTGGGAATAGAAAATAAATTCGGAAATAAACTAATAACAAATGGTATTAGCTCTTGGTATTGGATGGGAATAGATCTTCGAACATATGAAGCAATGGATTAGCAATAGGCTTCAAAATGATTCAGATTGTGATAGATAGTGTGTTACGTAATCAGGGTGCTGGTCGGATATCCTAACTAATCCTACCTAATATTATAAATGCGAAAGTAAGTTTGTTTGTTACGCTTTAACGCTAAAACGGCTGAACAGATCGCTATGAAATTTGACAGATTGGTAGCCTGGGACCTGAAGAAGGATGTAGGCTACTTTCCATCAATGCATTCTCGATGGCAGACGAAATCGCGGGCAGCAGCTATTTAATAATAATTAAATTCCGAACTTCGCACTGTTTCATATTGATGAAGATACAAGAATGTTGCAATTTCAATTGGCTAATTGTTTTGCAGTATTTGTGTGTGGTTGTTGAGTCGAGATTGAACGTAATGAAAATACTACACCTTCTTGAGTAACCGCGCTATACATATTTTGTAAATAAGCGAATCTCGAAAAAAAAAAAAACGTTTATATTTTAATAATCATCTGTACTACGCAAACATGACGCAGTAAAACACCACAAAACAGTAAGCAAACTATAAATCCCTTAATTATAAAATTAAAATGGCTTAGTCCGGGGAAATTAGGTTTGAAACCTGCATTATATCTTAACAGCGATTTTATTCTTGAATCTTGTTTTGGACTTATCTTTCAAATAAGCGTGTATTTCAATAAATAATTTAATGTAAAAAAACCGCTCTTAATATTTTTGCTTGAAGTAAAATTCAAATATAACGTAATTTTTTTTTAAATAGTATTTTCAAAGTCAAAGTCAAAGTCAAATCATTTATTTCAAATAGGCACATAAAAGGCACTTTTGAACGTCAAAATTTACAAAAAAATAGAATTGATTCTAGTTGCCCCTTCCAAAAGGTAGTTTCGTATGGAGAAGAATGGGCAAGAAACTCCACCGTTACTCTTTTAAAATATTTTACAATATTAGGTATGTAAGTTTACATTAATTATGTAATCATATGTGAAGACGATGCACCTAGAATAAAATTACTATACCACAACAGGTAATTTAAATAAATTTAAGTGGACTGAAATGATTAATTTACTGGCCTACTCTCTTCTGCTACCTCTCTTCGACTTCTTAATCTTTTCAACAAATATTCCATACCATAATGTCTGTTATTATTAGTTTCTACCAAGTAAAATTTAAATTAGACGTTTTTAAAATAAAAAAAACGCACACGCGGTTTTGAATTTTTCGCGGTATACATTTTAACGATTCCCCTGTCACTACCTAAAACAAAAAAAATGAAAATAATATTGTTTTAAATGAATGCGAAGTTAGCCTATAATATGGCGTAAATTCCCCGGACTAGCGGACGGGCTAGCCCCGGACTTCGATGGCGATGCAAGTGGGTCTTAGTGTGCTAAGACGCGCGCGCTCAGTCTCAAAATATCATACGAGATTTCGACCGCATTGGTTGACATTGCATTCCATAATAATACCTGTACTTCAATTCAAATGCCCTTATCCAGTTGAATAAGCTTCAGACAATGCACACCTGTCCTATTGTTTGCCGCTTTACGCTTTGTGGCTTTAACTATTGTAGTACTCTCTACAGCATTATACAGCCAATCACTATCAGAAAGAGCATTCGATCTAACTAGGTGAGTTAGATTTTAGATAATGGTTATCTCGACTACACAAGGAAGCTAGTCACAATACATGTATTGCGACTTGTACTCGTAAAAATCAGCAATATTTTTGTTAGGCCTGAATTGATCCTACGCTGACGTCGGTCGCGTACGGTCGGTCGCGTACCAGTCGTAGCAACGTACGCGCCGCTGACGTCAGCGTCGCAGTGTGGTGCTATATCGAAAACAATGTATCTTTGTACGCGCGACCGACATCAGCGCAGGAGGAATGCAGGCCTTAGATTCGCCTTACCGCGTCAAAACATAGTCATGGTTCTGTTTCATTTTAACACACAATGACTTAAGTGACTTGAAATTACTGAAACGGAGTAATAAACGTTATAATTACTTATTTTTTTAATTTTTTTATTATTATTTTTTTAATTTATCTTTTTTATTATAACTTATTATTCGTTGGTCCAGTGGCTATAGGTGCACTATTGCCTAACACTTCGATCAGAAATAAAAGTGTCATGTTATGTTAAAAAAAATATGTTATAGAAAATACCAATAAAATGTCACTGTTCTAAATTTGATGGAATTTCATGAGTTGTTAGAACACTTTCTGTCGTCACTTCTCTTCTTTGGTGAGGGCAAATCTAACGCTTTTAAATCTTTTTAGGTATATACTATAAACAAATCTGCTTATACAAATATGTTAAGGATAAGATGTGGTTGGAGGGTTGGAACAGCGAGAATTGCATGAAAAGAACTTAATTAACTTCTGCAATTGCTTTTAACTCAGAGAAAATACATTAGTGTACGGCGTCACTACGTCGCAAACATTTACTTTAACTTACAATAAACAAATTTACTCAAAAACCCACCCCTGTTTGACTTCATACCTTTGTCTTGCCGCTAAATAAAAACAAAGGAAAAGAAAAACAAAACAAAGCATAAAATTAATAAAATTAAAAAATATACTGTTTCAATAATGTCTTAGGGTGTATTCATATAGAACGCTGATACTAATTGCTGAAGTGCCTGCGCCGACCAGCAGTGACAACCAGCGCTTGTCGGCACCGAGATACCCTTAGTTTTAAAAATAAACTATTCTTGTTCCTTGTTCAAAATAAACAAATAAACAAAACAAGAACAATAGAGTTCCATTTGTGAAGTAGAGTACATAAACAAAGATACGATTTTGAAGTATGATTCTGACAAACGATTCGCTTCAGTTCACTTATTGAAAGAATTTGAAAGTAATTAGCTGGTGCTGGATTAAGAAATTAAGAATTCATTAACTTTGCCCATTCAGCTCGTTGTTGACCTGTTTTGTATTTAGTCTTTGTTACTTAAACAAAAATAATGGAAATAAAAAAATCTTAATTAACTAATTCGTATCAAAATATTATCGACATGTCAATTTTGGTTTAAAACATGACCTCAACCATTCGTTAGTCTTGTTAGCAGTTTTACTAAAAGACATAATCGCATATCATGTGCATGTAAATTTTGCTGATTTGACGTATATTTTCATAATGCATAAGAAAAATATTTTGAACTTTATGAACATAAAAACGAGGTGTAGCGAGACTCGGTGACGTCACAAAAGCAATGCATCAAAAATACTCGATTCATGCCAAGTTTTATGTTGAATCATGGTTGAATCGAATGAAAAATCAAAATGTATTATGAGGTTAGGATTTAAAATTAGAATAAAAACATTATTATAAATAAATATTTACATATGGAAGGTCATTCCGTCTTTATGTAAGTTTGACGTATTTGAACGCTTTTTACAGGATCTAACAGCACAGCCAGGCATTTTCATGGAGCTCCGCGCGCCTTGAAAACGATTATCGAAATGCGTAAGAATCGATTTCAAAGTAGTTTTTATGAACGTACTAGAACATTTCTTCTTGTATTGTTACAGAGGGGGAAGTGTTCGTAAGGCTTCTCCAGTGTTATATTCCCTAAGCTTTAAGCACACAAATGTACAAAGGCGGATTTAATGTCATAGGCATTTTCTACCAGTCCACTTTTGGGTGATGCAGAGACATACACGAACTACTTTAATTAATTGCATTATTGCCTTGGCTAGTAATTAGTGACGTTAACACTAGTAATATCCAACCCAACCTATATTATTCTTCAACCTATATTTCTTGCCCGTTCTTCTCCATAGGTACCTACTACGCTTTGGAATGGGCAACTAGCTTCATCTTTCTGACTGACCGACCCCTTGACAATTCAAAAGTGCCTGTAATTGGTTTATTTGAAATAAATGCTTTGAGTTTGAATTTAATTACTGACGTCG
The DNA here is from genome assembly GCA_917490735.1 of Dryobotodes eremita. Classification (NCBI taxonomy): domain Eukaryota; kingdom Metazoa; phylum Arthropoda; class Insecta; order Lepidoptera; family Noctuidae; genus Dryobotodes; species Dryobotodes eremita. The sequence continues at coordinate 19,133,217 of OU823264.1, read as the reverse complement.
CGATTGGTGTGGCCACCTACTGGACCGCTACTCATCATCTCATATTTAAATATTAATATTCGGTGATAAGTCTGATTTTGTATTTTAGGTTAAGATTTTTAATTTGATTTTTTGATAATTATTACATAATTATGTACATATCATTCTGTAGTCTGACTTTAGATTGTGTTTTAATAGAGTTTAGTGTTGCTTTCTGCATATTTTTAAAGTTTAGTTTTTTTAAGTATCAGCCGTAAGTTATTTTTCAATTTATCTGGTGTGTGTTTGCAATCCACTATTGTATTGGGGTCATCCTGTAAATATAGTGTGTGTAAGTTTAAAATAATAAAAAAAATTAACTTCCTAGCCTTTTCCCAACTATGTGGGGTCGGCTTCCAGTCTAAGTCATACCAGTTACATGGAGCGACTGCCTATCTGACCTCCACAACCCAGTTACTGAGTATTATGATACCCTTTAGTATGACTGGTTGTTAGACTTCCGGGCTTCTGACTACCCGTCACGACTGTCCAAGATCTACGAATGACAGTCGGGATAACGGCTAACGTGCTGTCCGAGACACGGAGGGTTCTCGATATGTAAGGGATGGTCACCGATCCACTGACCGACCTCTGCAAGCGAAGTTTAAGCTAACCTTCAATCGACCGGTGCAGCTGCTATTATTTAGGCACGAGCACCTCATCTAACATGATAAAATATTTTTACTTTTGCCATCGACTCGAAAAGAAGACCCATATTATTGATGATACTACTTTCGTTTACAGCCTAACCAACTTTTAACTACCCTACATTTCATACATAAACTCACGTCTTGTTCGCATGGGGGTAGGCAGAAACTACAGAACGCCACCTGCTACGATCCTTTCATACTCCTTTTGCCTCATTTACGTTTATACATCTGGTCATACACGCACGCTGCTTGCGGGTACTAAGGTCACCATATCCTCCTAGGCATCCCCTCCCAACGTTTCCACTTACACCTGACTTGTAAATACCTTTTGTTGGTCACCTTTCATTCATCCTCTCAACATGACCAAACCATCTAAGCATACTCATTACAATTCCATTTTTTTTAAAGCTCAGACTCCAAAAATAAAGACCACTTAAAAAGTAGTCAAATATTGAATTACACGGATAAATACTGAAACGAGTAATTAAATTAACTGCGAGAAAAGTAATTAACGGTCGCTGGGTTAGGGAATTAAGAACTCATTTGGCGGTCAACAAATTGACGTGACCGTCGACCCACTTCAGGTTATTTTCGAAAAGCGGTCGAATTTACCAGTTCCTACGTCATTAAAAATTTAATTTGAATTTTGATGGGAGCGGGAGAATGAACCTACTTACCAATGTCACAGTGTTGTCATCTGTTATACCTCCGTTATTTGGTACCCAAATTGAAACCTAATCAGACTACGGAGGTATGATTTTTAACGCACTTATTCCTGTATCTTACCTGTCGTATGATATCGACACATTTCATACCCATCGTCTATTTTGAGTAATGAAGTAATTTCCCATACATATTTTGAGTCAATTTCAAAAGAGAGCTTCAAATTTACTAAAAAGGTTTGCGTCAGATGTTATATTAAAATAACTGCAAAAAATAAAAGCTAATAAAATAAACATAGAGAGAATTTTCACAATTTTTTTAAAAAGGTGCTAATATTTATTGTAGGTATGATAGTTATAAATCCTAAATGCCGTTATAAATTAATGTAGATTCAACTTTCTGACTTTACAGTTTTATACCGATATGCTTGTAAAAATGCTTTGTGTTTGAGTGTGATCCTTAAATACTCAAGTACAGTGTTATCCTACGTATAACAAACAAACACATCAAAATTCCTACATGCCGCCCCCGCCTTCTTGCTCATTATCTACTGATAGGAATTAGCTTCATTAAGGCTTCCACAGACAGGCGCGACGCGACCGTGGGACGCGATTCTGGTAGAACAATTGCCATGAAGTTTTCATAGAAATTGCTACTAGAGTCACATCGCGCTGTCGCGTCGCGCCGGTCTGTGGGAGCCTTTAAGGAGGGACTCAAAAGGTCGCTCCTCCAGGGATCCCGTTGTCTCTATTAGTAGAGGTTACTGACCAATTGATGTATGTAGTGTGGCAAAGTAACGAATGGTGATTATTTTATTTGAATTGTTGGGATTTAGGTACGATAAAGAGGCGTTCTGTAGTTTCTGCCTATCCCCATGGGAAGAAGGTGTGAGTTTATTGACCGAGCGAGAGCGAAGCGTCTCTATTTCAGCTTGAGCAAAATGCTTTCGTATGTCCGGATGTCCGGCTGTTCTCCTCCACAGGTCGCATTTCTCAACCGATTTTCGTGAAATTTTGTCAACTGGTTCGATAATTATATGGATATTTTTAGTCGATTCAGATTTATGAAATTTTCAAAATAGCGCAGATATGGGGTGGAAAACGTAAAAAAACATATTTCAGCCATTTCGCGCTCTTTGCGCATGCTTTTTGTTTTAAGGTGCGCGGTGAACATTTATTCAAGTTTAAGCTATGCAAAGACAGACTCGTGAGGTCTGCAGCTCACAGAGCCACTAGTGTTGTATATAAGATACGATACTTAAATACATTAGTTAATACATGGAACAGTGCAGAGACTGGATAAAAATGCATAAAACACTGAAGATAAAAACTTTCTGACTACCTCGTTCGTCAAGTGGTCGCTAGCGCTACAGCCAAGCATGAGATCTTGGGTTTGATTCCCAGGTCGGGCACAATGATATTGGATTTTTCTATCAGAAATTTCTCAGTAGCAGCCTGGTGCCTAGGCTCATACCAGGTTGATGGCGGTTGACATCGTGGTGTACGTGCGCCAGATGACGAGGTACATGCCGAGGATGCAGTTACTGGAGTCGCGCCGCAACGTCAACTTTAAGGCGTTCGTGGTGCGCGTACCTAGTTGTTATCTGCCCCTCGTCATGGAAGAAGGCTTTTGGCCGTAGGGCGTGATGTTCCATCGCTTCCGCGGACAAGTTCCACAGTGCAGCACATAGTCAAGCTGGTGCAAAGTGAAGGGCTACTAACATAGTCTTAAGCCCTATTTATTAACACAAGTTTTGTTTATATTAAAATATGTATGTTTAGGTTAAGGTATTTAGCACAAGCGTGCTTTCGAACTATGGTTAGTCGCAGTAGTGTTGTCGCACAAACGTTAACATCCATTTGTCGAGTTCACATAGTACATTCGGTGAAATGTGGGTGTACAAATACGTACTCCTCTGCTGAACTCGGGAAATCAGGCATGGTTTTGTATTATGTCATTATACTTACTTATTTATAGATCCTTTAGCTATGTGCAAATAAGTGATAATATAACCAAACAAACCCAAAATTCGTATATCTAGAATCGTGTGGTCATTTTTCAGGGTGTTGTACAGACCACCAAACTGAACACTGCCCACTCAATCTGCGTGGTGCTTTCCTCAAAATACCATTTCAGACACTAATCTACATGGTCTTCACATGATCTGACCAAGATTATGTCTGGACTTTAAAAGAGACTGTGACCTCTGAGTTTGTTTCGGCCTTTCTTCTCAGAGTAGTCAGATAGGAAACGTCGACCTTATCTAGTTTAAAAAATATGATTGACGTGTAAAAGTGTTTGTACAAACCTACTTACAGAAATATAATCATGCATCATTTAACAACTTTCTCCATATGAACATCATGGTAATCGTTAAAAAAATATCAACTGTCCCCTACAAAACTTTAATTCTTTCTCGACCCAAACGTACAGACGGCTGATAATTTTTTCGCGATTACGATGTTGGTTTCATTTAGAAAGTTGTTCAAAACAATGGTCTGAACAAGTAGTATGACCACACCTTTCTGAAACATGCTGTATAGCTACACACGCCGCCTCCCTCCTCATTATCTCCTGATAGAAATTAGCTTCATTAAATAGGGAGTCGAAAGGTCGCTCCTCTAGCGAGCCTGTTGCCTCTATTAGTGAGGGTTACTGAACGATTGATGTAGTTCGATGATTAAAGTATTTGTATTTATTTAGCTGTCGGTACTGTGTTTAATGAAATAAAGAAAGAAAAAGTATTTATTGATACTTGCAGAGAAATATCACAAACTAAAGTAAACACACTCTTACAAACATAAAAAAATAAATAAAACTATAATGAAAATCAAAACAGAAAGTCTTGTACCGGGCCAAAAGGCCCCCATGTCAGCATGATGCTGCGACATTTAAAAATAAATGTCGCAGCGCTGGTATTCTGATAGGGCCCGTTGCTGTAATGTCACGGACAGATACAGATACAAATAATTAATCAAATAAAATAAAAATTAGATATGTGTGAAGTAACATAATTATAAAAATAAAACATTTTTTGAATAAAACTATCGCAATCCACGTGTCAGCACCCGACGTAACATCGATTACTTGTCTATGCCTTTAGTGTCTGTGGCAATCTATGATATCGCTGTGACAAGTAAAAAGACGCAGGCTTATTGGTATGAGACAATGGAAGAAAAATCAGCGGTGGCGAAAGAAGGTTATGTGACTACAGAACCTAAACGCAAGTTTTATAATGCCTTAAAGTATACAATCCACTGCAGTAAACAAAATCAGAAAATTATATGATATTCTCCAGGATATAATATGCTAGCTAGATAGTGTGTTGAAAACATAATACAACAAATTTGATACCATAGAAAAAATCACGAAGATACCTCAATAAAAATATTTTAACGATTAAAAAACATACTAATATACATGCAATCATTTTGATTTTTGTCAGATTATTCTACAAGCAACATATTAACGTAATAGTGTTTAATTTTTTTAGTCTAATCAATAGATTTTTTGTAAATTGATAATTGTTTCATATTTTGTAATAAGTTACCAGCGTTGTGTCATCGCGCTTCTCTTTCTTTTCTATGCAGTCCGACAGTGACCGCGCTTTAGCTGTTGTCAGCCTTTAAAGATGTTAACGTAAATAATATGTTTGTTTAGTGAACCTCGTACCGCTGGTGGAGTCGTGTGTGTTGGATCATTAAGTTCCCTTCAAAATGGTTGAACTGAATGGTGCTGATCCATACGTCAAGTTCGTGAACGGGCGCCGTCAGTTGAGACTGGTCATCTCTTAGCTGCCATGGCTTATTTTTATTTCTGAATTGTTTTTTTTTAATCTTTTTAATTACGGTCGCTTTTAACGTGTACCTCTTTCTACATCATTCTCACATGTATAATTTGAACATGAATGATATAACCAATTTTTTTGTAACAATATTTTGATTTTAAAGAGTGTTGCCCACGGCATCAATTTTGACAGGATGAAAGTCATGTACAATTCACACGTCTTGCTGAGCCTAATCCACATCGAAAAGACACTTCTCGAAAAACGACACAACTTTGAGAAAAAATTGACAGAAGGATCCAGATGGGTTCAGCAGCGTTTGGAAAACTTCGTGAAGTCTTCTCGTCACCTATACCGCAATGTTTGAAGACTAAGGTATTCAACCAGTGCCTCTTGCTCGTTATGACATACGGTGCCGAAACGGGGACACTGACAGTCGGGCTGGTAAACAAATTCAAGGTCACTCAGCACGCTATGGATTAGGCTTTGCTCGAAGTTTCTTTGAAGGAAAAAATCAGGAATGAAGTTATCCGGAAAAGATCCGGAGTAACCGACATAGCTTGCAGAGTAAGCAAACTGAAGTAGCAGTGGGGTGGTCATGTTTGTCGAAGGACCGATGGCCGGTGGAGCAGACTTGTCCTGGAGTGGAGGCCACGTATCGGCAAAGGTAGTTTGGGATGCTCCCCAGCTAGATGAACTGACAACCTTAAGAAGGTGGCTGGGACAGACTGCATGCAGAAGGCGGAGGACAGGATATTGTGGCGCAGCCTGAGAGAGGCCTATGTCTAGCAGTGGACTGTGATAGGCTGAGTTGATTGCTTGAAACGAAATCCACAGAGCAACGTTTATTCATAAGTAATTTAGTCAATGTCGTGTGAACTTGTAATGATCAATGAACAGTTGCTCGAGTGAAGCGTCTGATATCAGATTTAGTCGGGAAATACTGAAATCAACACATGAGCAACTTTCATATTAACAATTACATATATAACCAAAATCATCAATAATCCACGTTCATATAAAACATATTATTATTAATAAAAAAAAAACAAGAACTTCTCACCTGTACAACATCCTCTCTTGCCGCTCAGCCTCCAAGTAGATCCTATAGTACATATACAGCATGATGACACCCGGGATCCAAAAACTAACACTACTCGACACCACAGCGTACACTTTGTTCACAGTGAAACTACATACGTTTGGGAACCTCTTCCGAAAGTTCAAATGATCTTCTGTTGTATACCAGCCCATGAAGATCGGAAGAAATGAGACTAAAGCTGGACTGCACCAGACTACAGCCAACATGATTCCGAGTTTAGCCGTCGTCATTATCAATGGATAGTCCAAAGGCTGGACTATAGCGTAGTATCTATCAACACTGATACAGCATAGATGGAGAATTGAAGCTGATGAGAAGTACACGTCCAGAGAGTTCCAAACATCACACATAAAGTACCCAAACAACCATTCTCCGTTGGTTATTTCTACACTGAAGTTAAAACACATAGCCCAGATGGCGACTAACATGTCAGCCAGGGCTAAAGATACGACGAAATAGTTTGTGATTACTCGTAGTTTTCTGTGCCTCATAACTGACACAATCACTAATAAGTTTCCGAATATTGCTGCTAATATGATGAACAGCATTATCAAACATTTTAGTATCACTAAAAACACTATTAGAGGATCATCTTCAAATCGATTTGAGTACACCAAGTCATTGGTCGTTTCATTGACTTCCAAAGTCTTGTTCACATAGATATCCGTCAGATACATTGAAGTTGATAAGTCGGCGAGGTCCAAAGTAAAATTGTCAGGTTCAAGAACGATTTCAAGTTTCATGTTTCACATTTTTTCAGGTCGCATTAACTTTTATTCTGTAAGCGTTGACGTGTGAATCCGTGGAGGTGATTTCCATTGTCGTTACCTGAAAAAGAAACGGAAGTTAAATTTTCTTTTGTCCCCAAAATAGTAAAGGTTTTTCATAAGGGATGCCTAGACACTTATTCGGCTCGGCATGATTCGGCACAGCCGAGCCGGGTGGCAAAAACAAATATATGTAGATACATGCTCGGAAAAAATTGCTCGGCTTTGCTCAAATTGAGCCGAGCAGGATGCTAAGCGCTAAATCCGTAGTTACGGTCGTGTGCCTCTCCGTAGCAGTTACGGACATAAGATTAGTTTGGGGCCTAACCTAAGAATGAATGACACCACGATTTGACAGTTGTTTCTACTCTCGATGTGTTTTTGCCCGTCCAAAAAATTTAACCAATGGGGTGTTGGGTTCACTCCGAAGTTTCGATCTATTATCGGACGGGCCCGTATTTTTGTTGACGGACTTAATGAAAAAGCCCCGGATCCTAACATGACTAAGCGAGTGTAGATGATGCCGAATGGAGTTTGCCGATCGGCACGAGCCGAATGAAAGCCGATATGTGTAGTAATTGCTTCGGGTCGACTTTGTTGTTCAGTACTGCGGAATCAAATGTACCGTCCCAAACATGTGTGTAGGGGTGCCTAAGGTACGTTTTTGCGCCATTTTAACATCAAACAGCTTTTGCGCGTGTTTTTGATCAAAGGGAAATCCGCGCTTTCTTTTCAAGAGAACTTTAGCGCTCTGTTCCATTGTGTGAAGTGAGGACGTGAGAAAATGTTACAAACGTCTTTGTATGTTTTCTTTAAAGGTTGGCAACAGGTTTTTTTTTAGAATCGATAGCTTTTTGTGAGTTGTGTAAAAAAACATACTAATGTAATGGTAATGGTTTATGCTTACAAAACATTTGGTGGTTAAAACTGAATCAATAAATCTGTCTGCCTTTTCACAACTATTTTGGGGTCAGCTTCCAGTCTAACCAGATGCAGCTGAATACCAGTATTTTACACGCAGCGACTCCCTATCTGACCTTCACAACCCAGTCACTGGGTGCACGATTCCCCTCGGTAAAACTGTTTGTCAGACTTCTCGGCTTCTGCCTACCCAAAACTACGTCGTTAAAAGAGAATATTAATACAAATTAAAACACGAAATATGAGTAAAATATCAACTATGACAACAGTTTGATGTTCCGTGGGTTGGCTTTGATAGACTTCCCGTCTACAGGTAGGTAGGTAAGTGTCAACCCATGCACGCTGCTTATAAATAGGTATCTACTAGAATTGATCTAATTACTTCTCGTCATTATATCTCTTTTATAAATTTTAAATGATATCGTGTAATAATTAGGTAACGTCAACAAAAAAACACAACCAACATTAATTATTTCATTTCATTAATGTTTGATGATTTTGAGTTTCTGAATTTTGTTCTGCTGTACAAAATCCATGGTTACGAATATATACAGGCTGGCAGGGACTTCGACGTGCAACCTGTTACCATGAATTCAGTACATTATTCTCAACCCACCTGCTATGAAATTTTTCAGTCCTGAATCATGTAGGTACTGAATCCGTGTTAACAGGTTGTATGGCGATGTCCCTGCCAGTCCATATTAAGAGTAATAAAAAATATATAATATGGAATAAATGTAAATGAAATAAACAAAGGAGTAATTATTTAATTTACATAATTCTGTACGCTGTCTTTAGTTCCTACGAATCACCTTTAATTTAATTACCACAGTTAATTTTACGTACTTTATTTTATAGAAACACTCCAAACCAATAACTCAATCACATTTCTATTATGTACCACTTCAGCGATACCTTTTAAAACAACTAATACTCACATTACATATTGCTTTTAGCGATAAGACTGCCCATTGTGTCACCCTGTGTAAAATTTCTACATTTATATCTGTAATTTTTATGGTTTACATAATAAAGAGTATTTTATTCTATTCTATTACTTTCACTGCATTGAAACCTCAACAATTAACTTCTCAAATAAATATTTAATCGCTTCATCCCGAATATATGGAACAAACACACACACATCCTACGGTTCATAATTCAACCTGTTCACAATAAACTCGACATAACAGTCCTTCTCATGAATATGTAAACTTCTCTTTGACATGAACTCCGCATGTTTACACACGCACAGATTTTTAAAATTGCCTCGAAACAGTGCCAGTGGAAGGCTGCGGGTTTGTGGTTAAGCGGAACGTTTAGCAGAAATCTGTAGTCAGTCTATAGCGGTCAGTGAAATAGATTTAATTTTATTCAAATTAGGTATTTTGTGTGCAGACCTTTGCTTGAATTATTTATTTATTTATTCACTCCAAACATACAAATATCCTTACAGGTTAGACTGAATGCGATATTGTAGTACACTTAAAAATTAAAAAGTTCCACTGCTTGTACCATAACAAATTCTATAGTTAGTGTAGCGGCATCTATATCGCCACATGCGAGCTACGCGTCACACTGACGTCACGCAAAATCCTGCATCGCGCAAGCAGAGTTTACCGCGCAACTAGCATATATACAACGTCCCGACATCAAACGTAGGGCAGTTGCCCACCAGACACAACATCCGTCCGGTCGGAGGATCCTCCCTAGAGTATGAGTAAACTATACACCCTGAGCCTCATACCTCTATAGTAGCTTTTCTTTCAAATTAACCCAAAGCGAAACAGAATATGTCGACGTCATCAGCAATGAGGGTTAGTAATTAAATGTTACTTATTGAATAACTACAAGTAATATCATCTAAGAAATAAAAGGTTTTCATCTAGCAGTTACGGAGAAGTGGATAGTCCCACAATGAACTACATAATTATTATAACGTTTTTTACTTAGATTCTCGAGTTCAAGAGCATCATTGTGTGAGTAATTTGTTTGCAAACTTTAGCGATTAAAAAGACATAATTCATTGCACAAAGACTAAACCTGATTCAGATAGAGTTCTAACTATTGAAAAACTTCTTTAGATTGAGTAAAATAATAAAGAGCTTAAATCAGCTCTAGCAACCCACTACGCTGCTACGAAATTCGCTACGCTACCCGCTACGCCGCGCCGCTACGAAACCGTAGCTTTCCAACCAAACAACCTTTCATACCTATACAGAGATAATAAATTGCGAAGGTAGGCATCACCGGTGTGCCCTGATAAGCAAATAAAGCCTTTTTTTTTAAGAATTAGTATACTAAGGGTCATTGTGTTAAATGGGGTTAAAGAACTGCACGTATATATTATAAAAATATAGATCTATAGAGAATGATGGGAATAAAAATATCATTCAACAAAAATCTGTTTTAACGTTAATTTTTATACCCTTTCAGCTTGCTTGCTGAAATGCTTGTACGGAACGGAAGCATGGCGGTCAACATCTCCACTATAAGGATGTGTTCAAGAGGCATCTAAACACTTGCGCCATTGATCCATCAGGGTGGGAGAGGCTTGCTTCACATAGGTCGTCTTGACGCTCTACTGTCTACAAAAATGTAAAATCTTTCGAAAAATGCGCCTCGATGCACTAACCGAGAAACGCCAACTATGTAAAGAGAGTCCTAAGCCGTCCTATACCTGTACCTTAAACTCTGCCGACTACCTCCATCGCATTAGCCGTGACCGGGTATTTAAAACAAAATTCGATCTGGCGAGTCATAATAGGTCTTTACCTATGAAATTGCCGTTTTGTATGAAAAAATTTAAACGAATTTTTTTCATGAATTTTTTATTTGTATTAATCGAAGTAATCACCCATGCAATCAATGCATCTTTGCCATCGCAATGGCAGTTTATTGATGCCCTTCTTAAAGAAATCAGCTGGACGGGAGGCAACAAATTCTTCAAAGGCATTTTGTACTGCCTCTCGGGTATTAAATTTTTTTCCCGCCAAGAAGTTATCCAAATTCTGGAAAAAGTAGTAGTCTGTAGGCGCAAGGTCTGGTGAGTAGGGCGGATGACGGAGAGCTTCCAACCCCAGTTCTTGCAACTTGGAGACCGTCTGCTGTGCAGTATGAGGTCGCGCGTTGTCGTGCAGGAGCAGCGGAGACGAGCGATTGACCAATGCTGGTTGGAGATGCGCCAGCTTCTCCATCATTGTGTTCAGTTCTTCACAGTACACATCTGCAGTAATGCTCACCCCGTTTGGTAAGAAGCTGTGATGAATCACACCGGCGCTAGACCACCAAACAGTGACCATCACTTTTCTAGGGGTAAGTTTTCGTTTAGGGCATTGTTTAGGTGCTGAACCAGGATCCAACCAACTTGCTGAGCGCTTACGGTTATCAAACAGAATCCATTTTTCATCGCAGGTAACAATGCGGTTCAAAATTCCTTCATTTGTGTGTCTGTTGAGCAGTGCAAGGCACGTCTCGACGCGTACTTCGCGCTGGCGATCATTGAGTTCGTGGGGCACCCATTTGTCAAGCTTTTTTACCTTGCCAATTTGACGCAAATGGACCAATATTGTTTTGACGCTAACGTCGAAAGCTGCTGCTAATTCAGCCGTAGATTGTGTATCATCAGCTTCCACAATCGCCTTTAATTCGTCATTGTCGACCAAAGTCTTCGGACGACCGCGAGGTTCATTTTTCAGGTCGAAATTTCCAGAACGGAAGCGAGCAAACCAATAACAGGTGGTGCGTTGGTTTGTAGAGTTAGCTCCGTAAACGTCGTTGATGTTGCGTGCCGCTTGTGCCGCGTTGCTGCCACGACGGTACTCATATTCCATAATTACTCGAATTTTTAACGTATCCATGATGACGAAAAAGATTTAAATGCGATGAAAATGTAACACTAATCAATAAAGAAATGACTACTTTTAGAAAAAAAAATCCATGTTTTTAAAATAAAATTAATTTGAAATTAGAATTCATAGCCAAACAAAAATTATTTTGATTTGAAATGGCCAGTACTGCAGAACGGCAATTTCATAGGTAAAGACCTAATATTAGGGCACACGCTAGGAAATAATAATTTCAAAGGGTCGCCGTTAGCGAAACCGATAAGGAGGACGGGATGTAAGATAGATGTAAGATATTATTAGATTCAGTTTCGATATTCGTTTCGATACTTCAACTGAATGAAACGAAATTTAAATCTTGTATAAAACGCACACTAGTAGCTAAGCATATTATGAGTTGGGGGATTACATCGCTGATAAAAATGCTTGGCCCAACGTTGGTCCTGCTCCACCAGGGCGCAATAACTAATTGATTAGCATTTGTACTTAACTACTGTTGGAGCTGCTGAAGATTGTCAAAACTATCTTTGCATTGTATAAATTCAATCTTTTAGTATTTTATCATGGTGATATAGATCATTAAGTTCCCTTCAAAATGGTTGAACTGAATGGTGTTAATCCATGCGTTATGTTCGTGAACGGGCGCCGTCAGTAGGGACTGGTCATTTCTTAGCTGCCAAAGCTTATTTTAATTTAATTTAATATTTGAATTGTTTTTGTCTTTTTATTACGGACACTTTTAACTATAATAATAATAAAAAATATATAGATATTAATAATTAATATCTATGGTTAGGTGACTTTTAATGAGGGCTCCCGTGTGTTTACAACTTACTGTTATATTATTTTAGTGATAGCCAAAAAGAAAGAAATATAAATAGGTTATTTATCACAGAAACACGTGCATGGTGACTGGGAGCTGTTCATCAGGAAGATCTGTAAGGATGCAACAGTCAGTCTATCAGTGTTGTGCCATTAGGACATATGCAGGAACGCAGGCGTTCATTATTTTACTAACAACGAAAAACTTCGCAAGCAATGAGCAATTACTACTGAAGGCGGGTGTCGACCTCAGGACAAGCTGCTTCTCACACGGACTACTGTACGTCGCTTGCTCCCGGGTCAGCAGTCCTAACTCTCTTCATATTTTTGCTGTTGAGACCATAACTACAAACGTAGTATACAGGAAAGTCTTATAAAAATGTGACTGTTACTTTAGTATATTATGGTGTCTTATACTTTTTTTTTCATTTTTTTTTGGTTTGTAGTTCGTCAAATAACTTCTGCCGGTCTGGGCGGAGCGGGAAGGCGTGTCAGACTTTTACTGACTATAATCCACCCATGTACCTTCAGTTGCCTGTGTGCCAGGGCTACGGTAACTCTTTCGAACAATCCGCGACCCTGGCAGGATATTGTGGTGTCTTACGACTTCCACGCAAACGAAGTTACGGGCGGAAACTAGAGCTTAATATTTTGCTTCATGGAAACATCTATGATTGCTCTACGCTTTCTGTTTCCACTGACACCGTTTAAATGCCTACATTTAAGTCAACAATAACAACCTTCATATTTTACCATGACTATGCTTAGTACCAATCAATTTTGTTTCTCAGCAAAAAGTTTAGAATCTAGGATAAGACTAGAAACTGCATCAAATGCAAAAGCTATTATTAAAGACGCTCGATTCAATCTCTCATGTGTTATGTAGGGAAAAAGGGATGTATCATTAACACGCAGGGACATGATGGTAAAGCAATAAATGGTTTATTTTACTTCGTTCCCATCAATGTATCATGCCTCCATTTACATGCATTATTTATCATATAAGTTGAACAATCATTCAGAATAATATACTTTTAATTACACCAAACACTTACACGAAATTGAATAGGTCAACTGGTTTTAAGCCTACTAGTTGCCTGAGACATTAAGTCCGCTTCTGTAAAATACTTCTACATAAAATATTCAGCAAATAAATAGGTCATACTCTAAAAAACACAAACAAAGTATGACTACATGTTGCACGAGAAGAAAGAAGTTGCTCTATTTTGTCACAAAGTCTTTGAGTCCTCAACTCGTTTGGTGAGCACACAATGTCTTTCAAAGTTTGCAGCAAATAAGGTTACAAATAATCTTGTAGCGAGCGCTTACTGAAGTATATAAATGTTATGTTTTGACTTTCTTTTTTTTCGGTCCCTTTGTGGATATCGGTAAATATCCCACCGAAATGTACTACCGGAATTAAAAATTGACACCATGGGTACACCGTGTGTACCCAATTTCATCCTAACCCGTTCAGCCGTTTTTGCGCCAATCTGAAACATGTATCCAGATAAACGGACAAACGGACAAAAATTAAAAAAAAACTATATGTATTTTCGGCATCAGACTCCTTCCCACACCTCGTACCAATTACTTATTTTTTTGAATGTAATATTTTTGCTTCTTCAGATGCAGACTTAGCCAAAATACTATGGAACATTCCAACATCCATTAATGAGACTATTGTCAAAGAAAAGGCTTCCTTTTATCTAAACATTTGAAAACCAATAGACCAGTCAAAAGTTAATAATAGGTCTTTACCTATGAAATTGCCGTTTTGTATGAAAAAATTTAAACGAATTTTTTTCATGAATTTTTTATTTGTATTAATCGAAGTAATCACCCATGCAATCAATGCATCTTTGCCATCGCAGTGGCAGTTTATTGATGCCCTTCTTAAAGAAATCAGCTGGACGGGAGGCAACAAATTCTTCAAAGGCATTTTGTACTGCCTCTCGGGTATTAAATTTTTTTCCCGCCAAGAAGTTATCCAAATTCTGGAAAAAGTAGTAGTCTGTAGGCGCAAGGTCTGGTGAGTAGGGCGGATGACGGAGAGCTTCCAACCCCAGTTCTTGCAACTTGGAGACCGTCTGCTGTGCAGTATGAGGTCGCGCGTTGTCGTGCAGGAGCAGCGGAGACGAGCGATTGACCAATGCTGGTTGGAGATGCGCCAGCTTCTCCATCATTGTGTTCAGTTCTTCACAGTACACATCTGCAGTAATGCTCACCCCGTTTGGTAAGAAGCTGTGATGAATCACACCGGCGCTAGACCACCAAACAGTGACCATCACTTTTCTAGGGGTAAGTTTTCGTTTAGGGCATTGTTTAGGTGCTGAACCAGGATCCAACCAACTTGCTGAGCGCTTACGGTTATCAAACAGAATCCATTTTTCATCGCAGGTAACAATGCGGTTCAAAATTCCTTCATTTGTGTGTCTGTTGAGCAGTGCAAGGCACGTCTCGACGCGTACTTCGCGCTGGCGATCATTGAGTTCGTGGGGCACCCATTTGTCAAGCTTTTTTACCTTGCCAATTTGACGCAAATGGACCAATATTGTTTTGACGCTAACGCCGAAAGCTGCTGCTAATTCAGCCGTAGATTGTGTATCATCAGCTTCCACAATCGCCTTTAATTCGTCATTGTCGACCAAAGTCTTCGGACGACCGCGAGGTTCATTTTTCAGGTCGAAATTTCCAGAACGGAAGCGAGCAAACCAATAACAGGTGGTGCGTTGGTTTGTAGAGTTAGCTCCGTAAACGTCGTTGATGTTGCGTGCCGCTTGTGCCGCGTTGCTGCCACGACGGTACTCATATTCCATAATTACTCGAATTTTTAACGTATCCATGATGACGAAAAAGATTGAAATGCGATGAAAATGTAACACTAATCAATAAAGAAATGACTACTTTTAGAAAAAAAAATCCATGTTTTTAAAATAAAATTAATTTGAAATTAGAATTCATAGCCAAACAAAAATTATTTTGATTTGAAATGGCCAGTACTGCAGAACGGCAATTTCATAGGTAAAGACCTAATATTATCATAAAACAAATCTCTATGAAACAAGAACCCTCATATAATAATTCAACGAAAACGAAAGGCAAACAAACCAATATAATTAATTACAAAATTAATTACATAGTTTTCTGCAAATAATAAAATTGCGTTTAACTCAAAACGATTAATTTCATCATTTACGATTTCATAATGTTAGAGATATATAAACATACATAAACTCACGCCTTCTTCCCATAGGGGTAGGCAGAAACTACAGAAAGCCCCCTGCTACGATCCTTACATATTACTTTTGCCTCGTTTATGTTCATACATTTGGTCACACACGCACGCCGGTTGCGAGCATTAAGCACCTGACCTTTCTTAAGAACATCACCAATAAGGTCACTATATGTCTACCTAGGGCGTCCCCTCCCGCCGTTTCCACTCACATCTGCCTTGTAAATACCTTTTGTTAGTCGCCTTTCATTCATTCTCTCAACATGAATAATATTTTTTATTTACATATTTCCTGAAATTCATCACTGATCACTGCCTCTATGGTCTAGTGGCCGCAAGCGCTACTGCAGAGCATGAGGTCCTGCAGGGTTCGATTCCCGGGTCGGGCAAAGCGTTAATGGGTTTTTCCATCTAGAATTTCTGAATAGTAGCCCGAAGTCTGAATTTGTGCCCGGTTGATGGCAATAAACTCATCCGACACATGACCTGATTCTGATTCTGCGAAGTTCTAAAATACCGCAGAGTGACATTTTAAGACTGAATTCCATGAAAGCGTTGTAAGAGCTTTTCTAGTGCACATCTATAGTATTGGCACAGGGTATCAAGTTCATGTGGGGATCTACAAATAGGTCTATGAATACGGCTGGCTGCAAGTGGCTCTTTTATATTGCTCGTCAGTTTATGTTTTCGAACTTTTTTGCATATACATATGTAGTTGAAAATTCAAACTCCGAGGTCCTAGCGAGAACGTGCGAGGTAAGCGTAACGTAAATTCGAACGATTTTTTAATCGAAAACTCAAAAAAAAAAAACTACTGACTTCAGATTCGTATACCTCTACTTGATATGTAAATAACAGTGACAGGAAATTATTAAAACAACATCAACATAATACTAAGTGGAAAAAATACGCAGTATTAAGGATAACTCCTGTATAAAATGTCTACATTTATATCTGTAATTTTTATGGTGTACATAATAAAGAGTATTCTATTCTATTCTATTCTACCAGTAGTTTTTGAGATCTTGATCAAATTTATATGGGACCACTTGAAAAGCACCAGCGTTCAAATAAAAAAGAATCATTAAAATCAGTTCAACTAGAAAACACTTCTGAGGAAAAACTAATTTTAAAAAAACAGTCGAATTGAGAACCTCCTCCTTTTTTTGAAGTCCGTTATAAATACTACTATGTATCCTATATTATTTTTATTACCAGCCCTTTGAGTCCCACTGCAGGGCAAAGGCCTCCCTACCCTGCTTCCACTTATCCCTATCTACTACGGTTTGTGGTCAATCCTACTGTTTGTGGTGTGTGTGTTGTCAATCCTTATGGAAAAACTTGAGTTTGTCCCGCCATCTAGGTGTCCTATAGCATTGGTTACATTTTTGGGACAAGCACAATTAGCATCATCCATGGATATGAATAAAGTAAAAACTAAGTAAATATTATGCGCGAAACGAGTATTTTCAGTTTTATTACGTTTATTCCGCGCGTTCGTGCTAGGTCCACAATTTAGATGGTTAAAAGACTTATTACAAAATAAAATCAACGATATTGGTACTGTCAAAAACAAGATTTTAATAAAGAAAATATTTTATATTATTTATCACAATATCCTGGCAGGAAGTCTGCACAGAATATGATATAAATAAAGCGTTCAATTATTTTCATCTAGAACTCATAATTTTCAACAAACTGTGTTTTCTACTCTTATTAAAAAGTTAAAATGACTTCAAATATACAATTCTCAAATATTCAATATAATAGAACATAGGTATTTTTATGTATATTCTGCATATCTTATTAAAATAAGTAGGTACCTATTAGGTATTCATGTAAAATTAATTTGCATATACTAAACAGGCAAAATATGGACTGTACATTAAACCACCAACTTTTACAACTGGTAACACCTATATTTTCTGCAAATAAATGGTTCTTATTCTTGTCCATAAGATATTATTTTGTCCTATCCGGGAATCAAACTCAACACATTATACACACCAACGGCTTAGTCAATCTAAAAATAACGTGTCCATTTTTAAACAAAAAGCATATTCATAAAATTATATTTCAACATCTATGCGAAGATTGATCGCCGCGACACACCCACGGGAAATCTACTGGTGAAGTTTATTGCCTCTATAAGCGGGTAAAACAAGCAAAATGGCGATTTTTGCTGAACAAGGACCGTCACGGAATCCCTAGCGTGATGTCAGCAGAGTTTATAGTTGTTACGATACTTCAATTTAAGAAGACATGTCAATATTTAACGAAGCAAAGGAATTGTAAAGATCAAACCAGGTGGGGTTCTGTCGATTGAAACAAAACTAATTGTTTACAAAACATTTTGTTTGTATTGTTCATTGTTGGTCCTGGCTGTCGTAATTAAACCGTACGTAGGTCTGATCACCAGTCTTACCAAAGGGTATCCTGTTTCTCAGTAACTGGGTTGTGGAGGTCAGGTCCGCTCCACAAAAAAAAAAAAACCTGCCAAGTGCATCTCGGACCACGCACAATGAAGGGTTCCGTAGTTGGGATGAATTTATCCCAAGAACAAACTTAACTTTGTAGTTGAATTTTTTTTTCTGTCAATACTTCGATATATATCACGGTCAATTCTCCAACTGCAAATGAAAGTTTGTAAAAAAAATGTGAATAAACTACAAATTCATAATTCTCTACTTTTCCTTTTCTTATGCTGTGAGATCTTGTTACTTGCCAAATTCCATGATTCTAGGTCAACGGGAACACCCTTTAGGTTTTAATTTATTTGCGAGTATCAAAATATGTCGCACATATGGCCGTATTTTTTTATTGCGTTGACTTAGAAGCTTGATTTTTAAGAGAGTTCTAAGGGTCCGTAGACCTACGTATTTAATATTAATTTCAACTAGATACCTTTAAGCGTTCCTGAGAAAAGGGGTCTTGACAGGCAGACGGACAACGTAGTAATCCTAAAAGGGTTCCGTTATTTTCCTTTTGAATTACGGAACCCTAAAAATGGTACTGGTATTCCAACATAGTTGGTAAAAGGTTAGGCAGGTGATGAATCAAAACTTAGACAAATCTGGAATTAAGTGTCTGCAAAAATATTACCAAAACAGCTCTCAACAAATTAAGTAAATACCTACAATATGGCTTGAATGATTTCTTCCAAAACCTTAGGATACTCTTTCGTTCAAACATCGAGACCTCAAAAGTTTCCGTATCACAGTTTTCAGGAAACCGATTAATTGACGTGAACTTTAAGAAAAATTGCTAAGACTTATTAACTAATATTTTATTAACAATATCGTAGCTTCATCTAGAATGCCACATGCGAGCTACGCATCACGCTGACGTCACACAAAATCCTGCATCGCGCAAGCAGAGTTTACCACGCAACTTGTATATACAACGTCCCGAAATCAATCGTCTGGTAGTTGCCCACCAGACACATCACCCGCCTAGTCGGAGGATCCTCCCTTTTCTATAGAAAATGAGTGAAATTTACACCCTGGTTCTCATACCTATATAATATTATATTTTAAAAGAGTGTCCATGGAGTTTCTTGCCCGTTCTTCTCGATAGGAACCAACTACGCTTTGGAATGGGCAATTAGCTTCAAATTTCTGACGGACCGACTCCTTGACAATACAAAAGTGCCTGTAAATAGTTTAAGTGAAATAAATGCTTTGACTACGAGTTTGAGTTTGATTTTGGCTCGCCGGCAAAGTTTGACTTGGGATAATATTGCAAACCTAGTATAGTCACGGCTTCAAATTGATATTAAAACTTTTTATTTTTCTTTCACTCCAGTTTATCTAGAACTGATAGACCTTTGACCCCTCATCATTTAACACTTCAACTGCAAGAAAGGTCAACTTATACCAGCTCCTAACTAAAGTATGCTAAGGCCTCGTCTGCAAAGTTGAACATGGACAAATCATCTCCAGGAGTATGTCAAAGACAAAGTTTACGTATCAAAGTAGGTTTAATTACATAAGTTTTGAGAATGTAATCAGGATCGGTTTCCGAGAGTATGAATGTGACAAGCTGCGACATTTAATACCTTCTTCTAACTTGGTACCTATAACGTTGAACCAGTACGCGCTAAATTGCTCCCTGATGGGTTTAAAAAGACTGTTATTTTTCTATTTTATTGAAATTAGGACAACCTTAGACGGTTATTAGTAATTGAATGCATCAGAATGTAAGAAAACTGGCTCTGTTGACAAACATCTGTTAGCAGTGTGTCGGACTTCAGTTTTTGTATCTTCACAACTAGCAAACAGACTTCTCACAGTAATTTCAGGCGATTTTGACAGTATGACCTGACAAAATTATCATACGCGCTTTCTGAAAACATATCACAACCTAAATAACCTTCTAAAGTACTGCGGAGAGGACGACTGAGTTGAATTTGCATGCGCCACAGCAGTGGTTGCATAAAAAAACAAAAAAGATTGTGTTTATGCAGCAACCGGCAGGTTGTTTTGGACGGCACGGTTGGCGCAGTGGTTAAGCGATTGACTGCTGCGGTGCGTGTGGCGGGTTCGATTCCCGCACGGAACAAATATTTGTATGATCTACAAGTAGTTGTTCCGGGTCTGGCTGTTTGTGTATGTGAGTCTGAATGTTTGTAAACGCACCCACAATACAGGAGAAATTCCTAGTGTGGGGCAACGTTTTAAAAAAAAACATACACACACTCTATAGCTTGTCACATTCATACTTTGAGTCCATAACATCAGTTTGTTATATCACTTTGTTCACGTATAAGCCATTAATGTTATCTAATTATTTCGAAATCAAAGTGATTAAGTATTGGAAACTCGTTAGGCAGCAACAAAAACATGTACTTAGTAGATACATAATTAAATAAATCGCTTATTTGGTGCACACAAAACATATAGCACAACATACAAATCCACGATTCAATAATAACTAATTACATGAATATTAGAGAATAGCTACAAGGTGCCAATATACAAAAATAAAGAAGAAAACCAGACATTATTGTGATGACGCTATTGGCTATGGCACACTTTAGAATTAAATGAAACTAGCTTTTACCCGCGACTTCGCTCGCGTTAATTTAGACTGACTATCAATTCGGGTTATAATTCAATCATGATTCGAAAGACACGTGGCGCCATCTATTATCATAAGGATGTTATTGTTGTTTTCCTCGGGAACAGTACTTTTTTGCGGGATGAAAGATACCCTATGTCCGTTTCTGTACCCCTGACAACGTATATGCAAAATTTCAGGAGGATCGGTTCAGTGGTTTAGGCGGGAAAAGGTGACAAACAAACGAACAAACTTACTTTCGCATTTGTAATATTATAAAGTTAGGAAGTTAGGATAGTTAGGATAACGAACATACAAAATACTGTGTGCGTCTCAAGATTGCACCAAATGGGAGTCCAGGTCAGCATATGTCAGGTTAATATACCTGACGCTGATATTCTGCTGGATCCCTGCAGACGAGATAAATACGCGAATAATTATTGGTGTTGTTAAAAGTGTAATGTGCCGAGTGAAACTATGTGAGTATACCCGCAATTGACGACACGGTTGGCGCAGTGGTTAAGCGGTTGACTGCTGTGCTGCGTGTCGCGGGTTCGATTCCCGCACGGAACAAATATTTGTTTGACCTACAAGTAGTTGTTCCGGGTCTGGCTGTTTGCGTATGTGAGTTTAAATGTTTGTAAACGCACCCGCAATGTATGAGAAATTCCTAGTGTGGGGCAAAGTTAAAAAAAAAAAATGTATTCTACAGTAAAGTTTAGCATTCGGAAACGTTTTTGTTCGATGATGATTTTTTATTTAATTACTTGATTATTTAAATATATATTGCATAAAAAATATAATCTTATCATGATTATAGTGGCTTAAGTGTGAATAAAATACTCGATTTGACTGGATTAAAATGTGTTAGCAGTACATAAATATAGGTCCACAAATGATTGAATTACTAATATTCCATTTGTTCACAAGTTTGACCACGACGTGCGCTAAGAAAACAGAACGATTCGACTAGTTATGTAGACTTCACGTAACTCTTCGAGTCGAAGAACATAAACTGTGAACAAATGAAATATTAATAACTCAAGCATTTGTGGACCAATTTGTTAGAGCTTAGAAATGTACTATAGTTATACAGATTATAATAACAAACTCCCTAGCCTTTTCAGAAATATTTTGGGATCGGCTTCCTGTGTAACTGAATGCAGTTGAATACCATTACTTTACATGGAGCAATTGCCTATCTGACCTCCACAACCCAGTTACCGGGTAACACGATACCCCAGTAAGACTGGTTGACATACTTTTGGACTTATGACTACCCGTAACAACTGTCACAGATCTACAAATGACAACCGGGACAAACGGCGTAACATACTTTCCGAGGCACGGAGGGGATTGTTATAAGTACATATAATTTATGCACTTATAGAGGTATGAGGAACAGGGTGTAAAGCTCACTCATACTCTATTGAAAAGGGAGGATCCTCCGACCAGACGGGTGTCGTGTCTGGTGGGCAACTGCCGACGTTTGATGTCGGGACGTTGTATATTATATGCTAGTGGTGCGGTAAACTCTGCTTGCGAGATGCAGGATTTTGCGTGACGTCAGTGTGACGTGTAGTTCGCATGTGGCGATGTAGATACCGCTACACACTATTTGGTTATGGAATCCATCTAATTAAAAACTAAACCTAATTTCAATCTAAATGAAACATAAAACTTACAGGTATACTCGTAGCTACCAAACAAAAAATGTAGGTAATCAAATAAAAATATCGCTTACAATACTTTTTAAATAAATACCTAAGATCAACAACCCACGCAGGCGAAACCTAATATTGTTTTAAAACATCTTAGATTGTCTAAAAATAATCAAACCCAAATTAAACGCCATGTCTGAAAGAATCTTCATCTTTTATCTCATCGTTTTATTATTTGAAAGTTCAAAGGAATTGTAATGTTATTACGTTTTTGAAATCTTGTTTTAATATAGAAATCAAGAGGACCTCTTTCATATTCTTTGTCAAATTTTTAAAGGTTCTGAGATAATGGAGTTAAGATCCAAGGCTATGTCACTTGCATACTATTATATCGCGTCCTAACCAAAGCGATCGGACACGGATACGCGATCGTCGCGTGTATATGTCACTCTTAAGTTCGGAAAACCGAAAGGCGTCCTCTGACAGCGAGACGACACGTTCAGGTTTACCGAACAAAATGAACACAATGGTCGCTTTGGATAGGAAACGGGCTTAATCTGCAAGCTTGTATTTCTAATCAATGCAGGGCTATCTGCATAAATATTTTATGTTACTGCAGCGATAGAACAGCGGCTTGATAGGTACCTGCAGGGGCACTCGATATCCGCAGTATGCTTTGTGTTTGAGTCATCTATGTAAAAAAAAACAACCGACTTAAAAAAAACACTATAATGTAAATAATTTTGCGATTGGATTACTTTAGTATGGTTGCTAAGCAATTTATGCTCGTCACAATGCATATGGTTAAGTAGAGCTGATGGTGAAGTACCAGGAGAACTGCTCAACAATTAACGTCCCTGCATCCGGAAAATGAATATTTTTTAAAAGGTGGATGAGCAGTTGCCATTAGGCTATTGTAACTTAAATAAATTCCAAACTGACCCACAAAAAAAGCGAAACAAACAACAAAATTTTATTACACAGCAAGTGGTATATGAATTTGTGTGGGGTAGGTACCACAACTAAAAAGTCTTTTTTTGTTTATTCTTTCTGCTTCGCAGCTATCTGTCGTCAACAACAATAAGCTATTTCCTTGTCTCATATCTCTGGGTTTTTTTTAAATTAGATTATGGAGCTTGGTGATAACTTCGAAGTTAAGTTTCTCCTTTCAATCAGCTGAATCTGTCCAGAAGAGTTGAGACGCTATGTCTCTTTAATCTGTCCAGAAGAGTTGGGACGCTATGTCTCTTTAATCTGTCCGGAAAAGTTGGGACGCTATGTCTCTTTAATCTCTTGAATTGCGGGCCACCATCGTAACTTAGTTTTAGAGCAAGTTCATTTTTGATGATTTGAGAGTCTCTTCTGGTATTTGCCGCTGTATTGAATTATCTCTTGTTTGACTATACGAATTTTCAAGTCTTAGTATATTATTTTGTTACTAATATATTGAGGTATTTTAAAGATAACTAAAAAGTGAAAAATAAAATAATCTTATTTTCATTCATGGGTGGGTCGGGCTCGTAGAGTTTGTAACTTAAGAGGGCGTACAACGGTACACTAGCGCCAGTCCTTTAAAAAATATTATCTCGTGACTGAGAACGAATTATGAATAACGGCTCAATAATGACCCTCGGTCTAGAATTTTCTAATACCTTTTATAAGTTTCATATTGAGACACGAAGCAAAAAAATTCGATGTAAAGAAAAGCGGCCACATTCCTCTAGATCGTATTTTGTTACTTCGTGTCTCAATACTAAACTTTATAAAATGTATTAGAAAATTCTAGACCGAGGGTCATTATTGAGCTGTTATTCATAATTCCTTCTCAGTCACGAGATAATATTTTTTTAAAGGACTGGCGCTAATATACCGTTGTACGCCCTCTTAAGTTCTGTATTTCTTACTTTTGTAAGCACGAGTTACTACTCTGATGGCTGTTAATTTCGTCATTAAATTAGAAGAGGAATACACGTAGTTAATACAGTGTTAGCAATATTATTTGGCAATTTACTGAACAAACAAACTTTCATTGGACGTATTCAGCACATAAGGAGTACCCCCAGTTGAACACACCGGACGCAGCTGTAGAACCTTAATACCATTTATTTCAGTATCTATAACAATTAAAGTCAACCTTTTGGAATGGAGCTCAAAAATCAAATGTCAAAGGTAAGGTCACATATTTTATTAAACTGGTACAATTTTTACCGAAACATTCTCTTTACTTCATCCTATCATACAGTTTATATTAAGAGCAGTGTTGGCCCATGACGTAACTAAGCAACGGCCGCGACTTACGAGTTGTAGGTCGTAGGTTCGAACCCAGATAGGCACTTTACTTTGTGTCAATTATTTTATCACCACTGCTCTCAAAACGGTGACGGAAAACCAACCCGCATTTCGCCCGCCTGGTGGATTACGGCCCACTGCCTCTCACCAAGAGGCCTGTGTCCCAGCAGTGGGGACATTACAGGCTGATTATGCTATATATTATATATTGCACCATTCAAATATTTTTTTGCTCGTGGGATATTGTTGAACCTAACCGAGCTACATTTTTCAGGCTAACGAAATATCCTTATACCTTTCCTAAAACATATATATAAACCCAATTAAAATCCATACCTAAAATCCCAAAAACCTTTCTCAAAACAAACAGACAAGTTACCAAAAACTTTGACAGTATAACTCAAAAATAGTTCCGTTTAAATCTGGGTGTGGCGCTAGTGTGACACATCCCCGGGCGAGAAACTTTATGGTTTCGGCGTGTGAGTAACACAACTACTGGTTGTTAGGGCTGCCGCGAAAGTGGAAAGGTAAGTCATTGTTTTCTTATTAAGTTTTAAGTTTATTTGAAAAATACCGTCAACGGTTTTGTGTCCTTCAAGAAAAAATGGCATTTAGTGTAAGGTGTTTTATATTTAGAAAAAAAAAATGTTTTATGCCAACACTGCGTCAAAACGATTGATATTATAAAAGAATAGGTACGTGAATATACGAGAAAAGCCTGAAAGGCTCACGAAACAATATCAAAATGGTGTCAGTCGCGCTGCTGATTTCTTGTGTAGTGATAATTTTAACATCACATATAACCTTATTGGTGATGTTCTTCAGAAAGGTCTGGTGCGTAGTACTCGCAACCCACGTGCGTGTATGAGCAGATGTATAGAATAGAATAGAATAGAATACTCTTCTCTTCTTCTTTTCTTTTTCTTCTCTTTTTTTTTCTTTTTATGAACGTAAACGAGGCAAAAGGAGTAGGTATGATATGAGTATAAAGAGCAAGGATATGTAAGGATCGTAGCAGGTGGCCTTCTGTAGTTTCTGCGTACCCCCATGGGAAGAAGGCGTGAGTTTATATATGTGTATGTATGTATGATTATTTTAATAATAAAGCAAAGTTACGATCCAGAATCATTTCAAAACTACTTTTTCAGACGGTCTAGAGAAGTGGCCATCACATTCAAAGAGTTTCGTATTTCTAGAACGACTTCAACAGGATTGACTTAAGCTTTTCGGTAGCCTATTTCAGACATCCATCAATCCATCCATCAATTTTTTGACAAACCACATCATTGCAAAAACAGATTTGGTATGTCATGTTATGACCAACCTAAGCCAGTCAACCGTCATTGGCGTAAATTATAATTTCAGTTTTTTCTGTAGCAAATTTTGACAAGTTCTCGTCCAAAATCTAAATATCAAAGCTCAATGTTTACAAATCCGTATACAAGGTTTCACGGGAAAACCGATATTGATATTCATGGAAGCTGGATGACGTACAGTAGAACAAACTATTTGGTATACAGGCTAGAATATTTATCTTTCCACTACCTTGCCAATATTAATTTTATTGTGCGTAAAAACTTTATACCCGAATGCGCATTCGGGTATACAGTTTTGACAGCAAAGATAGGGTTGTTTTTCACGCGTAGCTATGTATCTAAGTATCTTTGTATGTGCGATCCTTTGTACCCTCGAAGCATCCTAACGGCTGGATTGATTTTAATACATGAGATGTCTATCGACTCTTCTGTGTCACGCGATGGCTATGTTTGGTTTTATAAAATCAAAATGGTGTATTTCAGGCAGCATTATGTAATGTGATGAAAAAAATGGATTTTAACCGGAATGCAATTCAAATATATTCCATATCGAAATAGAGGGTTTTAGAAGACGATTCTGAAAAAATAAAAAATAAAAAAATTTACTTAAGATAGTGATGTAAAAGTACCTATTGACTACACAGCACACTCACAATATAGTTTAAAACTAGTTGCTAAGTAGCTGCCTGTGAACCAAATAGCTTGCTCGACGGTACACCACGACATATCAAGCTATACGTTTCCAGTTTTAGCTGACCTCGCATTGTATAGGGTTTTCGTACAATGAGAGGTCAGCTTATACTAGAAATATATAGCTTGATATGTTGTCGTGCGTACATACCACGTCGTTTCTGAACATACAGAACAAAGGAGAAGTACTGCGAACATCTTTTGTTTAAACTGACATGGAAAATCTTTCTATTGAAAAATGTTGCCAATGAAAAAGTTTCTTTTAAAAATCGAAACCGAATGTAAACCGAACTTTTAAAGCCAAGCTCACAGCCGCAACGGACCGCAGCGCTACGAATTTTCATACAAAAAAGCAGTGTGACCCGCTTGTAGTGTACATTGGTTGTAATGTATATATATAGTCCCCAGACCGTATTTCGGCCATGGCGGCCGATCTCAACGGAGAACTAGCCTTCGGCGCGGGAGATATTATAGTACACAAGTGTGTGCGCAGACACAGGTGCACTCTGTCTTCCCTCATTTTCATAGTCCGATGGGACGACAATCCGACACGACCGGAGAGAGATCAGGCGCAGGACCAACGGCTTAATGTACTTACCGAGACACGGGGGTATCACACCGCCAACTTCCAAACTGCGGGCTGTTACTAAGAAATTTCTAATGGAAAAACCCAATAACACTTTGCCCGACCTGGGCCTGGAACCTGGGTTGTAATGTACGAAAGTGATGAAAGAGGATTTTTGCAATCCGTTGCGTTTTGATCGGGGCCCGCCCTAATCTGTGCTTGTTTTAATACTGACAGTACAGTATTTTTATCTCACGAAGCGACGCGCGCTTTACTTGTAGTTACCAACTGTACAAACACGTTGTGAATGTTATGAAGCGCAGGAGGTCGCGGACCCGTCCGAGATAATAGCAAAGTCGGAAGTGTGTCTATGTTACGTGCTGACGCCACTCGACTTCACGCACACATTCACAGCGTGTTTGTTCACTAGGTTACCACAAGTAAAGCGCGCGTCGCTTCGTGAGATAAAAATACTGTCTCACTATGACTTCGAACACAAGAACTCACGTTTGGCAGTCAACCTTGAGACCACTAAATATTTAGATCAATCATTTTATTATGAAACAACTAACATTATCCACATCAATATAGTGCATTGAAAGCTAATGCAGTTGATATCATATTTCATTATAACCGTCTGTTGTTCTACCGACAATATTTGTTTAGTTTGAAAAATGCACGGAACGACGGTCAAGGAATACAATAGGTATCATATTACGATCATCCTAACTAATATCCTAACTTATATATATAATATATAATAATAATAATAATAATCCTAACTAATATTATAAATGCGAAAGTAAGTTTGTTTGTTTGTTTGTTACCTTTTCACGCCTAAACCACTGAACCGATCATCCTGAAATTTTGCATATACGTTGTCAGGGGTACAGAAACGGACATAGGGTACCTTTCATCCCGCAAAAAAGTACTGTTCCCGAGGAAAACAACAATAACGTTCTTATGATAATAGATGGCGCCACGTGTCTTTCGAATCATGATTGAATCAGAACCAGAATTGATAGTCAGTCTAAATTACCGCGAGCGAAGCCGCGGGCAAAAGCTAGTACTAAATAATGCAAGTTCTTGTAAAACCCACAGAGCACGGAGACGACTTAGCGGCCGCTGCTAGAGGCGGCATTGTCAACACTTTCCATGCAAACTAAGCGTGTATAGAAAGTGCGCTTCGTGAGATAAAAATACTATAACTTATCATAACAGGCTTTTCTATATTTAGAGTTTTAACAACTCGTTAGACACATTTTTGTTTTGTTAAACTTAAACTTAATTGTTAAACTTAATTGGGTTATGAAAGCCTTTTACCGTTTATATCCGACTTATTTCTTTCATAGACTACACACACATTTGTGAATTTTATCATGACTACATTATAATAATGTGGGTCATCACTGCACTGTGGCGCAGTGGTAAGGGCCGCGATTTACGAGTTGTAGGTCGAGGGTTCGAACCCAAACAGGCACCTTACTTTTTGTATATTATTTCATCACCACTGTTCTCAAAACGGTGAAGGAAAACATCGTGAGGAAACCGGCATGTCCGGGAACCAAAAACTCACAGACATGACATCTACTAACCCACACTGGACCCGCGTGGTAGATAACAGCACAATCCCTCTCACAAAGAGGAAGCCTGTGTCCCAGCAGTGGGGACATAATAGGCTGATTATCCTTACATATATTTATGTAGAAAATGCTTTTGTATATAAAATGCTTCAAGAAAATGTCGTTTAGGAAAGTAATTAATAATAGTACCAACCGACAATAAATCTAACAAAAAATAAAAACTACATAAATTACTAAAGGTAACAACCCTAAGGTTTCTCAACTGCCAGGTTTTGGACGTAAACTCGATATTAATAAATTCTCCAGAGTGTTCACTACAGAACTTTGACAACTTTCTGATGTGCGTATAGCTTGTGTCAGAAAAGATAAAGATTGGCATTTAAGAAAGAAAGATTATTGCGGTAACGTTAGATGAAGGTTTGTAGGTTTTGTCAGATAAAGATGATCTTTTGTTGTGAATCTCTTTTATTATATTCGGTTTCGTAGAATAAGTTTTTCATTTTTATTGCTTCAGGAAAAGTTCTTAGAAATAGGTAAGTGGTACTGGGTGGTAATTTATTTATAGGTACGGTCACGAGCATTTACCTTACATTTACGTAACTTGGAAAAGCGAATTTTTTGTGAAATAACAATTTCAACCTATTTCATAATGAAAAAACCTACACGACCTATTTCATAATGTAATATGGTTTCGAGAATATAATGTTCCTATCACCATAAAATTTCTATCACTAGTTTTGGAGTAAATCTCTTTTGAATCTTGATGTAAGGAGAGGGAGTGGAAGGCCAGAGAAAAGATGGATGGATTATGTGAGAAATGATTTGAACATGGAAGAATGGAAGAAGAGAAAATGTTACACCCGCCATAAGTAACATGGGACAACAGCAGGGAAATGATGATGACCAGAAGAAAATTACTTTTGAATCTGGCGTTTAAAATGTAAGGTATTTAAATGCTCGAGACTATACAGTAGGCCGAAAGTCGGTGGTATCACTTTGACCTTACGGGTTTGACGGTACGGGCTTTCAATATAAAAGTGGCCAAAGTTGAGGAGCTGCCGGATACATTGGTTTTGTTACCACTGACGTGTGGTCCACGGATACTCTATCTGAAGAGGCAATGCGTTGGCCATATTAGCCGTGGAATCGATGACCGTTGGGGTAGACGTGTTCTTGAGTGGAGACCGCGAATCGGGAAACGTAAGGTAGGACGCCCTCAGGCTAGGTGGAGCGACGATCTTCGCAGGGTGGCTGGTAGCAGCTGGATGAGAGTTGCCGAGAATCGAGCTAAATGGCTTGCAATTGGAGAGGCCTATGTCCAGCAGTGGACTGCTGTAGGCTGATGATGATGTGGTCTACTGTTCTATTACGAGCAGATTCAAAACGCTTTAGATAGAGTTGGAGGTATAAATCTATTGACTGATAGTCGAATATTATTCATAGATCTTTGACTGTTGTTACGGGTTGTCAGGAGCCCGAAAGTCTATCCCAGTCTTACCAAGGGGTATCGTGCCACCCAGTAACTGGGCTGTGGAAGTCAGACCGGCAGTTGCTGCATGTAAATTACTGGTATTCAGCTGCATCCAGTTAGAATGGAAGCTGACTCCAACAGTTGGGATAAGGCTAGGCAGATTGATTGATAGTCGAATATCCATAGGTATAGGTAGGACTTTACAAGTTTCCAAAACCGACACGTCACCATATCGTTAACAATGTTTTTTTTCATATACTTGTGTATTTGCGAACGTTTCTCATAGAAAGACCATAGATCACACACGATGCTAACAACGTTTGTCCACCTGCCAGTGTCAACGGAACGTCAACGTGAAACGATATTATTCGAACCAAATGTGACATCCCAGTGAAGGCGTGCGGTGGACACGCGTCCATAGTAAATGTATGTATCGCTACTTCGGTGACGTCATCTCGTTCTCGTTGACGTCCCGTTGACGGTGGCGGTGGACAAACGCCCACTATCCAAGTTCTTCACGATACCAAAAGTTGGTGTGTCTGGGTGAGTGTTGTGAGATACTTTGATTTGACTTTCTCGGGTGTCCTAAATGCCCGTTCACTTCCATCTTTGATGACCGAAAGAATTCCTCAAACAATAACGGATGTTAAAAGACACTTAATAATAATAATAATTTATTAATTTCTCAGATAACATGATCCATTATGGTTAGTAAACAACAGGAGCTTATAAACTATGTTAGTAGGTAAAGAATTAAAATAACAATCAAACATTTCATTTTACCGTCCCAACCACGATGCTTACCCAGAGCGAGTGTATCGGACACTGATAATTAGCCGAAACTATCCTCAGAATGTCGTTGCTACTGCCGCGTACTCTACCCAACAGCGACGACACACGCTTGCGTCTTATTGCGTAAAAGTCATCCGTACGCGCTTCGGCAAACATCGCGGACGCACTGCAGAACCGCGGCAACCGCAACAACATCCTGAAGACATTATTGTATTGTACCCGCAGAGCCCTGTATGCCCTTTGAGTATAATTAACCCACAGGCTGCTCGTGTAGAAAGATTGGCAATATGCTTTGAATAGCGCTAACTTGACTTCAGCTGAGCAACGAGCAAACCTGCGAGCCAACATATTTCCCCGGACCGCCAGCGCTCTGCGTTCACGTTCAATGTCTTCATTATCCCTTAGATCATCGGTGATAATGTGCCCTAGATATTTAAACTTTTTCACTCTAGTGAGAGGAGAACCATTCAGAAAAATAGGTGGAGGTTCATGAGGGGTTTTATCACCAAGACCAAAAAACATACACTCGCTCTTGGCAGCATTATACTTGAGACCATGACTCGCGGCATACCGCTCACAAACTCTAAGTAGATGACGAAGGGCCCTAATTGACGGGCTCAGCAGCACCATGTCGTCGGCATAACTTATATTATTGACAGCGACTCCATCAATATGACAACCTACATGCATGCTACTGAGCTCACCAATCAGGCTATCCATATATACATTAAAAAGAGTAGGCGAGGAAACTCCCCCTTGCCTCACGCCACACTCTAGCTTGCTTAATGAAGCTGAGAGTCACATGTAATCCCCATCAAAGTAATATTTTTGTTGTACTAGACCATACCTGGGAACCTTCTGGTTACGGAGATATTGAAGGTTAAAATGCCAACTTTTAATGACTTTTATTACGAAAACAAGTTTTTAATGTTATAATATTATAACACAACTTTTAAATACCCCGCGACCCCTGTACCGTTGCATGCACCCATAAGCACAATATTTTGCGTATGTTATTTTGCGCACTACCGCAAACAGCAAATTTATACACCAAAAATAAAAGTAGTTTCCCAGCAATTATTTTTGTGCAATTTTACTGAGTTTGATGTACAAAATGCGTAATTGACGGTTATGTGATGGGTATTTTCACAGCCTGTATAAAGAAGTAAAATCAAAGTATCGTCGATACGAAAAGATGAAGTGTGTCGGAACAAATCCACGATGAAGCTTGCCGGGTTTAATCCACAGCCGGTTTCTCAAGAAACGTGTATTTAAACCAGGCCAACACGTCGATTATATCAACGAAATAATAATACACACTTTACTAAATTAGGTACGCAGCCTTTCCGTACTTTTCCTGTGCGTGGGGGTACAAAAAATAACTGTGTTATTATTATTATTATGAGAGGTTCTATTGCTACCCACTGTGTTGAACGTTTCCATTGGGACTTATTAAAGTCGGAGCAACTTCTATTTAGAGTTTTTGTATTCAGAAATTAGAATGGAAAACACTGGGGAAGCTGGATTAGGGCCTCTAAAACGACGGAATTTCAATAATTTCGTTTACGGCTATTTAAAAGAGAAGTATAGTCAGTGGATCATGACTTCATGAGGTTGATCTTTAAGTCTAATAAAGGATCGTGTTTAGCGTCCATACCGACTCGAATCAGTATATCGATTTTAAGACTCAATTCACACCGTCAGGACTACGGCCGGCAGGAAACCCGCGGAGTAATTACGTAACATACTAACAGTAGTAATAGCTTTCATTTTGACAGTTCAACAAAATTCATTGCGTTATTTACGTTGTTGAACAGACACATTTTTCGAACATATGAAGCAATGTATTAGCAATAGGCTTCAAAATGATTCAGATTGTGATAGATAGTGTGGTACGCAATTAGGGTGCTGGCCACTGCCTGCCTGTTATGACTTACGGAGCCGAAACGTGGACACTCACGATACGGCTGGTCTATAAATTCAAGGTCGGTGAACTATGGAACGAGCTATGCTTGGAGTCTCTCTGAGGGATAGAATCCGGAATGAGATGATCCGGCAGACAGCCAAAGTTGTCGACATAACTCACAGAATAAGCAAGCTGAAGTGGCAAAGGGGCGGCCATATTAGCCGTAAAACTGGTAACCATTGGGGTAGACGTGTTCTCGAGTGGAGTACAAATCAGCAAATGTAAGGTAGGGTGCTCTCGGGCTAGGTGGAGCGACGATCTTCGCAGGGTGGCTGGTAGCAGCTGGATGAGAGTTAGAATCGAGCTAAATGGCGTGCAATTTGAGAGGCCTATGTGCAGCAGTGGACTGCTGTAGGCTGATGATGATAATGGAAGAAATAGCTCGCCCCTCAATTACATGGAACTTAAAAAAAACGTGCGAAATGTGGCAATACTTTATACCTCTGCGAACCCTATGGAGGAATAAAGATTGTTCAAAAATAAAAAACTCCATTGAAAAATGATCAAATATTAACTTAATTTTTCATCAAGAGTACCTACATATAGCTTATCGCCCCCGCTGTTTTCCGAGCTCACCGTAACTGCGATGAGTGCAAAAAGTTTTAATGAACGAAGGATAATGGTCCGCGGTATGAAACCACGCTGATTTTGTGCCCACCCGCTGATTCATACTGAAACAGTTAATTAGGGCGAAATTTATGGCGTTAGGTTTATTTGAACCTTGAAATAAAAGGCATATAAATTGCGTTTTGTAATCAGTTGTAATTTTTATGTAGATTGTAGAGTTATATTTTAGATTTCAGAACATTGTTTAAGGAATATATCGCATCTTTATCGCAAATGATTAAAAAACCTGATTCATAACAGCATATGGAAAGTCATCAATAGTAATTCCTAAAAAAGAAAGAATGCCTAACGTAAGATATATATTAGTGTTAATGCATTAATTATAAATCATCTAATTTCGGTCTGTCATAGTACTCAAGACTACCATGACAGACCGAAATTAGATCATTGTTTGATTCATAATTTAATACTAAAATCTTAATTATTTAATAAAAAAGTAAGAATCATGTCAAAACTCAAATTAAAACAGCTCATGCATTATTTAATTTGACATAAACGGGTCACATTTAAATTGAACCGCCAACATACTTGTGTATCACATATTACTCGTATCTGCATACTCGTACATTAATATTCAACTATCTCGTACTAGGACGACCGTTCACGGCCACGTCTGAGCTGTTAATGACGTTATCGCTTCCCCCACCCCTCAGCCTAACGAGAGCACGACCTACCCATATTATGGTAAACCTATTTACTTATTTATCTTCAAACTAGGGGTGTAAAGGAACCTCGCCTCCGCCTCCGCAAATGTAGAACTTCAACAAGAAATCGTACCTCTACGTCCGCAAGTTTTTAACGGAGTTATAACGGGGATACTCCGTAAAGCCATAGTGCTTCTGTGGAGCCACATCACAGATGATGCCTCAGCCTTTGTCGTGCTCTCTGTGCAATAGCAACTGCACTATGGAAGACCTTTGCAAGGTCAACGCTAAAACTGTCGAAGTGGCCGAATTCTTATTTAAAATAGAGCTTCGAAGCTTGTTTAAAATATACGTAGGTATACAAGTAATGTTCTATTTGAAGAAGAAGAAGAACAGAGGTCTAATAAAGAAAATAGGCTCCAACTAAGCGAAGACCCTTTAGTTTTGGTGGAGATACAATTCGAAGTTTCAAATTTTTGCTTCCATGTCACCAGCACCGCCAGGTTCAGTACTAAACGACCATGTTTAGTCATTAGGCAGTAGGCAGTTTAGTAGTGTAGGCGAAATAATCTAAAATACCAAGGTCGTTCATTTTGTTTTGTTATCCACCGTCGCCTCCGCTAATATGGCCTCCGTTCCACTTACATCCCTACTTCAAACCAAGTCTCTGAAGGGTAAACGGGAATACATAGAATAGCTTTTATAGGTTTCTGTAAGGAAATGTGTGGAAGTTTAGTTTGCATTACCACAGAGCATGGAACCACCGCGCCGGCAGCGTCTAGAGGCGGCAGTACTTATAAAATTAGTGGCGCCGAAAATACGTTGAGCGCATAGCTTCTGTCGCGGATGTCATTTAGAGCTGTCAGTTTGTTTCTACATATACGTCATTTGTGTCATACTGCGACTAAAAATAATAATCATTACTTCCAGTGTTACAATTTATACTCGTATTTACCACTTGGTATTACATGCCATATTTTGTCCTATAAATTGTAGGTTTATACATAGTTCTAATCCTCTGTCATCCAAGCTGAGAGTAATCTTGTGTTATGGGTGTCAGGGCTCTCAAGTTGAGGACACGGTGGAGCATACGGTGGAGGTCTGCCCAGCTTGGGCGGAGCACCGCCGTGTCTTCGTGGCGGCGATCGGCGGCGGCGACCTGTCGCGTCCGGCCCTGGTTCAGGCCATGGTACGGAGCGAGAGGGAATGGGAAGCCGTCACCTCCTTCTGCGAAGCAGTAATGCTCGCGAAGGAAGAGGCGGAGCGCGAGAGGGAGAGGCAATCACTGCGCCCTCGCGCCCCTAGTCGCCGCAGAAGGAGACACCCTGGGCGTCGGGAGTCGATTGCCGACTCCCGGCCACCGTAGGCGCGGGCTTGCGGACGGCGAGCAATGGGCAGCTCGCCGTCCGGTAAGGACCAGCCCCGGGTCGACGGCGCGTCGTGTTCCACGCGCGCCTCAAAGAGATGTCAGCAAAATTGACGGGGTCCGATAGGACCGATGCCTGCCGGGGCTGCGGATTGTTCGAAAGAGTTACCGTGGCCCTGGCGCACAGGCAACTGAAGGAACACGGGTGGGTTTTAGTCTGTAAGAGTCTGACACGCCCTTCCGCTCCGCCCAGAGCGGGAGAGGTCATTTGATGATTTCCCACGCAAATATACGTTCGGAGACACGGGAAATAAAAAAAATATATAGAAACAAAAATAAAGTAATCAAAAATAAAATCATTTGCATAGTGTGTTTGTATGTGTTGTGTAGTGTTGTTTTGTGTTTTATTGGAAAGGTGGGTGTATTTGAGTAAACGGTGAAACGCTTAGTTTGTATAGAAAGTGTTGACAATGCCGCCTCCAGCAGCAGCCGCTAAGTCGTCTCCATGATCTGTGGGTTTTACAAGAACTTGCATTATTTAGTATGATCGTAATATGATACCTATTGTTTTCCTTGATCGTCGTTCCGTGCATTTTCCAAACTAAACAAATATTGTCGGCAGAACAACAGACGGTTATAATGTAATATGATATCAACTGCATTAACTTTCAATGCACTATATTGATGTGGATAATGTTTGATTGATCTAAATATTTAGTGGTCTCAAGGTTGACTGCCAAACGTGAGTTCTTGTGTTCGAAGTCATAGTGAGGCACAGTTTTTTTATCTCATGAAGCGACGCGTGCTTTACTTGTGGTAACCAAGTGTACAAACGCGCTGTGAAAGTGTTTGTGAAGACAAGTAGCGTTTGAACAAAACACACATACACACAAGCTTCAGGCTTGGCCATTGTCTCGGAAGGTACCGAGAGCTCCTGTACTTACAAAAACACACACATTCACAGCGTGTTTTTACACTTGGTAACCACAAGTAAAGCACGCGTCGCTTTGTGAGACAAAATTACTGTAAATGGTTATATAATGAATAATTCCATCTACGTCCACTCCCCTGTCAGTTTTACTGTCAGCAAGTCCCTTTTTTCTGAACGTCGTCATCATGATTCTCTTGTCCTAGGTTATCACTATATATTTAGGGTTCGTGCAACTCTTTTTCTTCCATTAGTTTATATTAGTCACCATCTCATTTTTTGCTGAACGTCGTGATTGACAACATATTTTGCAAGCCCAATAATCCACATTTACCATCAAATAATGTGATTTGATTTTGTTTTTACTCCAAATATCTCATCAAGTTTCACAACCGACCATACAGCTCTCTCTGCGAGGGTTGCTATTAAAACTCGACATATTACTATTGACATAGGCCCGTCCTATAAACGCCATAAATGTATCTACTATATCCAAATAGCGGACAAACGCTTCTATATCGAAGTCGATCAATATCAATTATGTTCGGGGAAGGTTGTTTATCAACAAGCTGATCGGTTTCATATTATCCTGTGCGAGTCCCAATAAATACGTTTTCTTTCTTTCTTTCTTTATTAAACGAAGTGATTAAGGTGAATTAAATATTTTATGGGAAGTAGGTACCTATTTAATACGATACACTCAATCTGACTAGCCTTTAGCTCAACTATGTTGGGGTCGGCTTCCAGTCTAACCAAATGCAGCTGAACTAGTATTTTTTACATGGAGCAACTGCCGATCTGACCTCCACAACCCAGTGTATGAGTAATAACGATAATCCTTGATAAAAGTGGTTGGCAGACTTTCGGGCTTCTGACGACCGTAACGCCTGTCAAAGATAGAAAGAAAAGAAAGAGAGAAAATACATTTGTTTGCGATAAACATGACGCAAAGAAAAAACATACAAACACAAAAAAGAACGAGTTGGGAATAAATATATGCGTTACATTCACGCAAAACGGCAATTGCTCAGCATAATGCTACGACCCTATGCGAGACAGAGCCCCAGCGCTGGTTTTCAGCGATAGCCGGCGCTGACGTGATGACGTCAACCAGTGCAGCATACGAAAACTAAAAATAAAAAAATAAAAAATAAGAAATAAAATAAATTCACTATACCTAGTTCAAATGTATATAATATGATATGATATGTGTATATGTGTATCTATGAATGACAGCCGTGACGTATGTAAAGATGGTCATTCATTCACGGACTAACCTCGGCAAGCGTAGATTACCCTGACCGATCGACCCGTGTGGCCCTTATTACTTACCCACGAGCGATTTTATACGATATATTAGACAAATTATAATAATACTAGCTTTTGCCCGCGGCTTCGCTCGCGTTAATTTAGACTTTGACTATAAATTCGGGTTATTATTCAATCATGATTCGAAAGACTCGTAGCGCCATCTATTATCATAAGAACGTTATTGTTGTTTTCCTCGGCAACAGTACTTTTTTGCGGGATGAAAGGTACCCTATGTCCGTTTCAGTACACCTGACAACATATATGCAAAATTTCAGGATGATCGGTTCAGTGGTTTAGGCGTGAAAAGGTAACAAACAAACAAACAAACTTACTTTCGCATTTATAATATTAGTTAGGAAGTTAGGATTAGGATTAGGATAGTTAGCATATTATATTATATAATATTAATATTATATTATATTATGTATTATTATACATTATATTATAGTTAGGAAGTTAGGATAGTAATAATATAGATGGATTATGTGGAGTAAGAACGAAACAAGACCAAAGTAACCGTGTTACAAACTCTTCTCTCTTTATTCGTGTTACAAAGCAATTCAAAATTAATTATTTAGAATCTTATTTGATAAAAAGTCTGATCAAGATTACTTTTCTTTTTCTGATTTTGGCTTTGCAATTCGATTTCAACAATTTTGCCTGGCAGGGACATCGACGCAAAACCTATTACCATGGATTCAGTACATGATTCTGAACGCCCCTGTGTTGTAATTTTTCGTCGGTTATAAAAAAAAACACGTGTGGCACTCGAGGACTGCCGCTGTAAAGCTATTGCATAGCATTTTTTATCAACTTATGCAATTATAATTATTTATTTATTTTTTATTTATGCAGTTTTTTTTTTCTTTGATATTAATTCAAGTACAGTCATACCATATACATACACGTTAAGCGAACGCTCGGCCGAGCTACATGGTAGGCGGAGTGGAGGGTGTTAGGTTTTATTTTCGTTACGGAATTTCTTGATTCGGTCGCGGCGCTCAAAGACCGCGATAAAAGCTATGCAATAGCTTAAAAAAAAATGCTGTTCGATACATTTTGACCGCGTAGGTAGTGCACTTTTCTATATAACATGATTTTTTTTTTGATTACCGTCCAGATATTTCTACGGAAGGAGGTCTAGAATCATGTGCTGAATTCATGTTGACAGTTTGCGCGTCGATAACCTTGCCACCCTGTATAGGACGCATTTTCACACGTAACAATAATAATAATCAAAGTCTGGCAGTTTGAGTAATTAATACGGCCTACCCAAATGTCCTTTCTTTGGTATTGTTCGTCGAATCGTTAAGTTCGAGCTCCTTAAGTTTTGAGT
Source organism: Dryobotodes eremita (assembly GCA_917490735.1). NCBI lineage: Eukaryota > Metazoa > Arthropoda > Insecta > Lepidoptera > Noctuidae > Dryobotodes > Dryobotodes eremita. The sequence continues at coordinate 19,093,807 of OU823264.1, read as the reverse complement.
TGAGCTGCACGATTACTGACAAATGCGTGCACTGACTGGACAGGTCCACTCATTCTGTGTGGTATTTTTTCCTCAAAATTACCATTTCAGACTCAAATCTACACGGTCTTCACATGATCTGACCAAGATTATGTCTGGACTTTAAAAGAGACTGTGACCTCTGAGTTTGTTTCGGCCTTTCTTCTCAGAGTAGTCAGATAGGAAACGCCGACCTCATCTAGTTTTAAAATATGATTGACGTGTAAAAGTGTTTGTACAAACCTACTTACAGAAATAAAATCATTTATCATTTATCATTTAACATAATAATGTCAAGAATATTTCAGACACATGAACTTCAAAAACGTAGCTCCCATGAACAAGTAGAAATATGAATGTGTATTTCATATTAATGAGATGTTTACGAAACCTTATCGTTGAAGTGTAGGTGTAATAAAGATAGGTACGCTTCGTACATTTTGTTAATTTTATTTTAAGTTTTGCTGTTTATTATTGTTTTACCCAGTAACTGGGTTAAGGTATTCAGATAGGCAGTCGCTCCAAAATACGGGTATTGAGCTGCATCCGGTTAGAATGAAACCCGGCCCCTGTTTAGTTTGAAAAAGGCTAGGGAGATGATAATTCTGAGTTTTTTTGTAAATGGAAATGACCTAAAAAAACAAAAACGCATCGACAACGATAGGACAAGATAGAGAACACAACCGTGAAATCTAGCATCTAATCTCTAAGAATAACTTACCTACTACCAAAAGTGATCTCATCCAGGTAGACTGCTCTTAAAAATATTTACCACTTTACATAAACTTAGCGTCTCGAGAACGAGACAATTTTACCCACAATATTAAGATTTTTCGATGCAGCACCATTAACAAAATTGACACTTTTAATGGAGACTGTTCTTTATTCATGAACTTTACTAACTGATCCTGTAACGAATAATTAGGTCAGCGGCCACAAAGAATATTGGCATAATATTATAAGCACAAAAAATATCATTATATCGAGTATTTTCATTATTTCTTTATATTATAGTCACTTGTTTAAAAAATAAAATGTTTGAGTAGAATTAGAATTTATTTATTTGTAAGAATGTAGTTTTACATAGTATGGTGTTAATATTTTTTCAGGTTCTATACATTCTTCCACAACATATGGTGTACAAATGGAGTAATAATATATAATAAGAGATAAAAGGTATTTACAAGGCAGATGTGAGTGGAAACGCCGGGAGGCGACGCCTTAGGAGGACATATAGTGACCTTATTGGTGATGTTCTTCAGAAAGGTCAGGTGCGTAGTACTCGCAACCGGCGTGCGTGTATGACCAGATGTATGAACGTAAACGAGGCAAAAGGAGTATGTAAGGATCGTAGCAGGTGGCGTTCTGTATTTTCTGCGTACCCCCATGTGGAGAAGGCGTGAGTTTATGTATGTATGTATGTTGTTTAAAAACCGGCCAAGTGCGAGTCGGACTCGCGCACGAAGGGTTCCGTACCATTATCTATAAAAACGGCAAAAAAATCATGTCTGTTGTATGGGACCCCCTTAAACATTTATTTTATTCTGTTTTTTTTGTATTTTTTGTCATAGCGGCAACAGAGATACATCATCTGTGAAAATTTCAACTGTCTAACTATTACGGTTCATGAGATACAGCCTGGTGACAGACGGACAGACAGACGGACGGACAGCGGAGTCTTAGTAATAGGGTCCCGTTTTACTCTTTGTGTACGGAACCCTAAAAATAATAATAGCCACCATTCCCATTAATCACGTAGATTCAGCAAAATGGTATAAAGGTAAAAAAACACATCCATTATCCTTATGACGTACTTCACGTTTGCCGACCAATCCTGGTACGAATACTTTCATCTTCTTATCACCATTGTACTTATTAACATAGTACAAACAAACACAATCATTGTAATTATTTTATGATTATAACAAACATCTTCCACACGTGTCTACAAATATTTCTGGCTCGTAATTGTGCTTGCCTTAAACAAAATAAATTATAACATAACATCACGCCTCTAATCCACGAAAGGTTGGGCAGAGTTGAACGTGCACCCTATTGTACACCCACATTTCGCCAGTTTTGTTCCGGTGAAAAACCTAATAACAGTTTGCCCGACCCGGGAATCGAACACAGAACCAGGCTCAGCAGTAGCGCTGGCGACTGCCTGACCATTGCAACGAGGACTGACCAACGAGACAGTCCAAAGGAAGTAGTCCAGTCAAAAGTAAATTATATCGTACTAATACCTGCCTATTCGCTCCTAAGCCACGTATATAAGTTGTTTTCAAGAGTCGTCACGAATCGTCTAGCGCAAAGACTCGACGAGTTTCAGCCACCGGAGAAGGCCGGATTTCGAGGAGGATACAGAACCATAGACCACATCCACACAGTGCGGCAAATTATACAGAAGTCCGAAGAGTATAATCGACTCCTGTGTCTTGCGTTTGTGGACTATGAGAAGGCTTTTGGCTCTATCGAGACCTGGTCTGTTTTGGGGTCTCTGCAGCGTTGCCAAGTCGACTGGCGATACATCCAAGGGCTGAGATGTCTGTATGAAAACGCGACAATGAGCGTCCAAACTCAGTACCAGTGAACTGAACATATCCTCCTGCGTCGAGGGGTGAGACAAGGGGCTGTTATTTCCCCGAAATTGTTCTCTAACGCATTGGAGGATGTGTTTAAGATGCTGAACTGGGAAGGACGCGGCATTAACATCAACGGCGTATACATCTGACACTTGAGATTTGCAGATGACATCGTCATATTGGCTGAATCGCTGCATGACTTGCAGCAGGTGCTGGACGGCCTAATTGATTCTTCTGTACGCATTGGTCTACGGATGAACTTTCACAAAACCCAGGTTATGTTCAACGAACACGTCACTCCGGGCACGATAGCTACCAATGGCGGTGGTCTCAAAGTTGTTCGAGAATACGTTTACCTCGGGCAAACTCTGCAGTTTGGTAAGAACAACTTTGAGAAGGAGGCTAACAGAAGAATTCGGCTGGGCTGGGCAGCTTTGGGAAGCTTCGTCGAGTCTTCTCGTCACGTATTCCGCAGAGCCTAAAGACTAAATTCTTCAATCAGACGGTCCTGCCTGTTATGACTTACGGAGCCGAAACGTGGACACTCACGGTATGGTTGGTCCATAAATTCATGGTCGCTCAGCGAGCTATGGAACGAGCTATGCTTGGAGTCTCTCTGATGGATAGAATCCGGAATGAGGTGATCCGGCAGAGAACCAAAGTTGTTGACATAGCTCACAGAATAGGCAAGCTGAAGTGGCAGTGGGCCGGCCATATTAGACGTAGAACCGATGACCGTTGGGGTAGACGTGTTCTTGAGTGGAGACCGCGAATCGGCAAACGTAAGGTAGGACGCCCTCAGGCTAGGTGGAGCGACGATCTTCGCAGGGTGGCTGGTAGCAGCTGGATGAGAATTGCCGGAAATAGAGCTAAATGGTGTGCAATTGGAGAGCCCTATTTCCAGCAGTGGACTGCTGTAGGCTGATGATGATGATGATGACCTGCCTATTAGGTATCTGACACGACCGGAGAGAGATCAGACGCAGGACCAAGGGCTGTCCCATCGGACTATGAAAGTGAGGGAAGAAAGAGAGTGCACCTGTGTGTGCGCACACACTTGTGCACTATAATATCTCCCGCGCTGAAGGCTAGTTTCCGTTGAGATTGGCCGCCAAGGCCGAAATACGGTCTGCATGCATAGCATGACCACTTCGGTCTCTACTCTACGAAGAGAAGACAAATCACTTTCTTAACCAAAAAGTCATTATTTTCTTGAATTTTGTCATCACGCTGTAGAAATCTTTCCTTTTTCAAATCATTTTCCAATAAATTTTTCAATCATTTTGTCTTCCGTTTCTATAGTGGCCATGCTACACATGCTGGAGGACAATATTAGGTATAATGTACGTTTGTCTGTTTGTTTGGTATTCAATCTTGTTTGAGCATATACATCCGAGTGGGCTTTACCTAATATGATTGGCTAGAAAGCTGGCATACAGTATCTCTCCCTGTAATGGATATCAACTTTAATAATACAGGGTGGCAAGGACTTCGACGCGCAACCTGTTACCGTGGATTCAGTACATGATTCTGGACCAGCTTGCTTTGAAATGTTTCGTAGGTTTTTTTTTTTAAATAGCTGTTCCATACATTTTAACCGCGTAGGTATTGCACTTTTCTATGTAACAACCGTTTTATTTTTGATAACCGATCAAAAATTTCTAGTCCAGGGGGTCATTTCTAGTCCTTATTGTAGAGGAGGAGACGGAGCGCGTGAGGGAGAGGCAATCGTTGCGCCCTCACGCCCCCAGTCGCCCCAAGAGGAGACACCCTGGGCGTCGGGAGTCGATTGCCGACTCCCGGCCACCGTAGGTGCGGGCTTGCGGACGGCGAGCAATGGGCAGCTCGCCGTCCGGTAAGGACCAGGCTCAGGTCGACGGCGCGTAGTGTTCCACGCGCGCCTCAAAGAGCTGTCAGCATAATTGACGGCGTCCAATAGGACCGATTCCTGCCGGGGTCGCGGATTGTTCGAAAGAGTTACCGTGGCCCTGGCGCACAGGCAACTGAAGGAACACGGGTGGGTTTTAGTCAGTAAGAGTCTGACACGCCCTTCCGCTCCGTCCAGAGCGGGAGAGGTCAGGGGGTCTATAATCATGTGCTGAATTGATGGTTACAGTTCAAGTACCTCGATGTCCCTGCCACCCTGTATCGATCGAAAAATACTGCAGATACCGATATTTGAATACTTTAAAGTGCATTCACTTTCAATAAATTAATTAAGTGATTTTCTCGCCGGAATTTTACTAAAACTTAATTAATTATTTGAAAGGCAAAATTTATTGAGATGCGTTAGATTCCTAACTTAGTTAGAATTTATTGAAGCAGATCCGTTGTGAGATGAAGTTACAAATAGAGTATTTAGATGTAGATTAAGTGGTTGGAATTTGAAGATAAGTGCACACAAGAGAACTATTTTAGTTTGTAAATGACTTTTGCAGACGTTTTGAAGTATCATGCGCTGAATTCATGGTTATAGTTTGCGCATCGATGTCCCTGCTACGTTGTATATTACAGATAACATTGTTTGCTTCTAAGAGGTAATCTCTGGAAGTACTGATCCGATTAAAAATCTTTCGCTGGTAGAATGCTGCACGATTGATGAGCGCCATAGGATATAAAATGTTTTATCTACTCTCATATCATGCTCACTCAAATGTCTCGCTGGTGATGGCGTGTGTGTTGGATCGTTAGGTTCCCTTCAAAATGGTTGAGCTGACTGGTGCTGATCAATACGTCATGTTCGTGAACGGGCACCGTCAGTAGGGACTGGTCATCTCTTAGCTGCCACGGCTTATTTTAATTTGAATAGTTTTTTTGTTTTTATCGTCTTTATTACGGATGCTTTTAATGTGCACATTTTTTCCATCGTTCTCACAAGTATAATTTCAGCATGAATGATGTAACCAATTTTTTTTTGTAACGTTATGTTGGTTTATAAGAGTGTCCATGGAGTTTCTTGCCCGTTCTTCACAATGGGCAACTAGTTTCAGCTTTCTGACCGACCTACCCCTTGATAATACAAATGTGCCTGTAATTGGTTTATTTGAAATAAATGCTTTGAGTTTGAGTTCAGTTTTGAGTTTGAGTTTGAGTTATATAATAAAACTCGAACTATAAACTTCAAAATGAGTTTATATTGACATAATTTAAAAACACGTACCGAAATTTTTAAATAGAATCATGTTATAACACTTTTTCTCTAACAAAATAATTTTATAAATATTTTTTTTACCAATACGATACAGGGCAAATCCAAGAAGTTAATAAAGTTAATGCAGGTCACCAAACCCCCTTATAACTTTGCCCAAATATGTACCTCGAGGTACACGTGCACCAAACCGTCGAGAAAATATAGAGGAATTCGAAAATAATTGTATTTTTATCCTGCAATAATTTAAAACTACATAATAAATTATTTTTTATGCATGTACAATTGCGTTACATTTGGTTGACACTCGGGTGGCATTATTTCGTAGATGTCATTCACTCTCATTCCGTTCGTTTGTGAAACAACAGTGGCTGAAGCCGACAGCAGACAGCTGTCAACTTGACAGTTTTTCTTTTAATAAGTAAGGTAGTTGTGCTTGTGCCGATGATTGAGTACCGAAATGGCGTGCTTTTTATTATGTTAAAAGTAATGTTATTCTCGTCCCCGGGCAACCATGAGAAAAATATATAAATGCAATATTATTCAGAGTACTTTAGAGTATTTTATGCCACTAAGTGGATCTCGGTACTTCGTTTGGGCAGATTTTGGTGACATCCATTTCGGTATTATGTTTAAAAAAAGTGATGGAAACTCCTTGGTGATATTATTATATCACCAAGGAGATTTCATTTTTTCCATATCTTTTTTCGAATGGAACGCTTATGCGGATCGCGCCATTTTTATAACATTACAAAAAAGTTATGACTCCAATTTTTACTTGTCTGTGGCAGCGCCCGCTCTAGTGCATGCGCGGTGATGTGCTGGGTTTTAGCGCCATTCATACATTTTGTTGTACTGAATTTCGTGGAAAACTTTGATCTTTTATTTAAAAGGTTCAATCCCAATATATATGAGTAGATAAAGTAGTGTATGAAACTGCACATAACTAGGTATCAAAACAGTCGTCTAAAACTACTAAACACCTCGCATACGGCTCGGTTTTTAAACACACACTCGTGTTTAATACTCCTTATTATGCAACTGTTTCATAAACTACTATTATGGCATAGTGGACTTCCACGTGGACGAAGTCATGGGCAAATGCTAGTCAATGATATTAGAAAGCTATGGTAGGTCCTTATCAGCAATCTGTTTGGTACAGAAAGTCGTTTTTAAATATTTGACCCAAATCTAACTATAAACTGGACTTCATTTAAATTAAAGTTTTAGTGTACATCAAAACAAAAATAATAAAGCTTAGCATGTTTAAATCCTAAGCTCTGAAACGGTAGGATTGACTCAAAAGCCGCTTACTCAGTTTTTAGTTAAACCAGAACATGAAATGGCAAAAAAATGTTTTACTGTTGTCGGAATATAAAAAAAAACAATCCAGTTTTGATTTTAAAAAGAATCGATTGAAAATCACCGCACTATAATAGATTATAATAGGTAATTCTTTTTTTAAAGTATGGCGAATTGGATTTTCATAACATTTCATCATGCCTGTATTCCTCGAAGGTTTAGGCAGAGGTGTACCTATAGTACACCCACATTTCACCAGTTAAGTATGCTTAAGTCATAGAGGGGCGAGCTATTGCCTTTAACGGGGCACAAATCCTGGCTGGTACTGCGAAATCCCTGACGGAAAAACCCAACAACACTTTGCCTGACCTGGGAATCGATCCCAGAACCTCATGCTTAGCAGTAGTGCTTGCAACCACTAGACCAACGAGGCAGAAATTTGAATATCGTTCATTTAAAAAAAACTATACAATAAAACCTGGTGTCTAAGGACTTTCTAGGTGAATCGAACGGGTATGGTGAAATACTGCATAGCTTAACCGAATCCTAACTAATATTATAAATGCGAAAGTAAGTTTGTTTGTTTGTTACGTTTTTACGACAAAACAGCTGAACGAATTTTGATGAAATTTTGCACACATATAGACCATAACTTGGGTAAGGACATAGGTTACTTTTCATCCTGAATCGCCGACGAAGTCGCGGGCAACAGCTAGGACGGATATAAATTGCATGTTGTTCGGCTGAAAGTGAGCAAATTTTATTTTTATTTTTCATTATCCTACGCTGCCCCACTCCTGAGCAAAGGCCTCCCTCCACTCCTTTCATCTTTCGTGAGCCCACGCGTCCTCCTTCCAGTTTTGACGGAACCTATCCAGCTCGTCCCGCCATCTCCTTCGTGGTCTGCCGTGACCCCGCCACACCGTCTTAGAGCACCAGTTCTGTACTATTTAGGCCCACAGTTTACCCGGCATGCGGAAACTTGTCCTGCCCAGTCCTATTTAAGTTGGGCCACCTTTTGTGCCGCGTCAGCTATCTTTGCTTCGGAGCATAGTATTGTGTTGCGAACACGATCGTGACGTTAAATGTTAACGTACTATGTAAATAGATAGATTAATCATTTATTCAGTGCATACGAATACAAAAGACAAACATATACTAACCTTATTAGTGATGTTCTTCAGAAAGATCAGGTGCGTAGTACTCGCAACCGGCCTGCGTGTATGACCAGCACCCTAATTGCGTAACACACTATCCATCACAATCTGAATCATTTTGAAGCCAATTGCTAATCCATTGCTTCATATTTTTGAAAAATTTGTCTGCTCAACAACGTAAATAACGCAATGATTGTTGTTGAACTGTCAAAAAGAAACCCATTCCTACTGTTAGTATGTTACGTAATTACCCCGTACATGTATGGACGTAAACGAGGCGAAAGGAGTATGTAAGGATCGTAGCAGGTGGCGTTCTGTAGTTTCTGCCTACCTCCATGGGAAGAAGGCGTGAGTTTATGTATATATGAGTACAAAAGACAGCACAACACACAAAAACACAATAAATGATAGAAAATTACATGAAAATAAATATAAAAAATAAAGTGCCAACATGCAAAAAGAAAAACATACTTAAAGAAATATAGTAACACCATGACATACTTCAAAACAAATAACGAATGTACAAGGTGCGGTGTGCGTCTCAAGGTTGCACCAAATGGGAGGCCAGCTCAGCATATGTCAGACAAATAAGCCTGACGCTGGTATTCTGCCCGATCCCTGCAGTGACATACGCACGTCAAGCAGACGAGATAGACGAGAAGATTGGTGTTGTGACAAAGTGTTATGCGCGGAGTGAAAGTATGTACTCGTAAGTACCCGCAACTTATATGATGTATTAAAAATACAAACTCAAACAACAAAACAAACACAAATACAAATATGACGGAGAAGGTACGTCTCTCTCGTTATTATCAGCCATATTTTAAATACTGTGGGCATACTATGGGAAATGTTGGTTATTGCGCAATAGAAGAAGCGTTTGCAGTTCAAATCAAATTATAATTTAGGAACAAATTAATCAAAGTAGCGAATCACACACTGTAGGTACACGAAACAACTATACGGAACGCGTGACAGTTTCTAAACGTGTTCACTGCTTAACCGCCAACAACAAACTCTGCTTTTACTCTGGTCAAGCGTTAGTTATTGACTCTGTCGAGCGCCACCTGGTGGCGCTGGCGTCCCGATTTGTCAAAGTCCAACGATTAATTTAACGTATTTCCGAAAACAAAGAAAATGTGTTTATTGTATTAATTATTATGTGTTGTGTATTGTTAATGTAAATTGTAGGTAAAAAGCGGTATATCAGAGATATCAGAATTACAGTGCAAAAACCTTAATTACCTAAGAGCTCGATTGCAGTGCACAAGAGCGTTATATTTCGACTCAATGCACAGGGAATTAGTTGCCGAGCGTATATTCCAACTTAAAATCGGCCAGCAAAGCTCTATTTACCTATTCGTACCTACTTTCAACTAATTTTATAATGGTTTTCAACACAAATTGAAAGATTTAGTACGCATAAATATGGATAATTGTATTCTCTTAATATTTTTTGTTTAGGGTTAATAATTTTGGTTATGTTAGTTACCTAATTAATTTTCTTTTTGGTTAAGTTTGACATGTAAGTCATCATAAAAAAATACATTTGAAACCTGCAGAGTATCCACATCCATCAATTAGCATCGTAATACTAAATCAATTCTGTCAAACCTAAATTAATAAATAAATCAAATTATTCTAAAAATTAATCAAATTAATCTAAAATCGAATCAAAAGAACACGATATTATCTAAACTTATTACGGAACCCAGAAACGCTATCACAAAATTTTGTTATACCCGCTTACCGTACATTTTCGCACCACTGGACCGCTCGATTTTTCAGCATTTTTCTGAACGCTCCAAAACTTTCACGAACATAATTTAATATGTACAGTTAAAACAGTTGGGTATAACACACGATGGAAATTCATTTTCAGTTTGTTTATTTTATTGGCGACCGTGTTTGCCAATGCATATTGTGATGGCATTTGCACGGAAAATATTGTATGAAAATAATAGTTATTTTTGTGTTGTTATAAGGTAACGTTTGCGTAATGTTCCGGTTTTGTTGGTCCATTGGTTTTATGGCCTGTTTTTATATGTTTGTAACATGTTTTGGTAAAATTCCGGTTATTGTTGTGTTTGTAGATGGGACCATATATCTTAAAGAGTTGAAGTTTTCTTTGGTATAGTGAATACTTGATATAGGTCTGACTGTTTGTTGTGTAGATATGTGAGATTTGTATACTTGTTTATCCACCCATAATGGACGGTTATCTAGGAAAAACTCTACTGTGGGGAATTTTTTCAACAAAAATATGTAGCGACCACTTCCATATAAAAACTTTAAATTAATTGGTGTCGTTACAACATAATTTTATTTTATAAAAAGGTTGCCGAAAGAAAGAAAGCGATATTTTGAACGAAAAATATAATATTTTTAAGATTAACTCAATCTATCAAAATATGTATTCTGTGTATTGAACTCTGCAAAACCAGCAGTTGACTGCAGTTAGAATTAATCGAAGGATTGAAGATAAATTGCGAACTGAAAAATAAAATCAGAATCTAGAGACGAAATAATAATAATAATAATATAATATAATAATATCACAGCATTATGCTGAGATAGGAGCCATTTTGGCCTCGTACGGGTCTTTTATTTTTTACTTGTTAATTGTTGTTTTTAATGTTCATTTTGTTAGTTTTAAATGCTCCTTTTTTAATGTTTGTTTTTCCTGTGCGTATCCCAAGTAAAATATTTTTCTGTTTTTCTTAAATATATTTCCCCATATTTGTATGAAAACCTATTATTTAAATACACGCCACAGTTTAGTTCTAAATTACACAAGGGTCGAACGTTATCCCTTGGGGAAAATGGAAGAATTGATTCGTGAAAAATCGCTTATAGAGGATAGGATGAATATTTTTACCCTTTTTTAGTACGGTAGGCAGGTATTTTCACATTTGGAAGCGTTATTAATTTGAATCGTCCGTTTTTGGAACAGTGTTTTATTACGAATTTCGTTTAGGCACAAAATTAGCTGGGTCGGGTTAATGGTAGGTTAATTTAAGCTTCCTTAAATCATTTACACATTAAAAATAACTTATTATATTTTCGGAGTAAATTCTTTTGCTCATAAATAGTGTCAAAAAGAAATGTTACCCTGGGCAGTCAGCCCTAATACTGACTTGCTGACTGGCCAATATTTTGACCATGACATTCTTGCCATGGGGTATCGTGCCATCCAGTAACTGGGTTGTGGAGGTCAGGTAGGCAGTCGCTCGGTCAGTTTCCAAGGTCATAAGGCTTACAAGGTCGGTCCAACCGGATGCAGCTATAACTGCATCCGGTTTGACTGGAAGCTGACCTAAATATACACTGGCGTGCAATAAAATCGACCCACCCCCTGCTCTTCGATTTGAAACAATATAATTCAACAAGATTTACTAACAAACCCTTCCTGAAAGTACGTAGATTACTTTAGTTACAGAATTATCAAAACTGATTTATAAGTTTAAGAAAAAATCACGAACTTACAAACATGGGGGTTTGAACAACGAACCTCCTTTTTTTGAAGTCCGTTAAAAAATCAAATAAAATTTTCATTAAACAAACAGAAATAAAAGAAATTATTCTTTTGTCAATTTCATTGGCAAAAAAAAGTCACGCACTTTATCTGAGCAAAAGTGAGCGATGAGGACATCAGAAGAATTTAGTCGATCTTGTCAAGAATATTGCTTTTATCCAAACATGGTGTATGTGCAAATAAACTGTACCTTCCCTACTTTCACACAATATAAATTAATAAATTATATTCATTAAGATTTTCGAGATATCGTCTCTCAAATTGAAAGCACGGGGAGGGCCGATTTTTTTGCACGCCAGTGTAGTTGAGAAAAGGCTAGGTAGATGATGATGATCTATTTTAATATAGTAGACTAGCTTTTGCCCGCAACTTAGCCCGCATGTAGGTCGAAAATTATCCCACGGGAACGCACTACCGAGGTAAAAAATATCCTACATCCTAACCTAGATTATGGTCTATCCGTGTGCCATATTTCATCCAAATCCGTTCAGCCGTTTTAACGTGAAAAAATTATAAAAAAAACTTACTTTATTAGTTAGGATGCGAGACAAGAACTAAAATTATATAAGATGACAAAAATAAAACCTCGTAAAGTTAAAATATATGCCTACAGTTGAGTTTAAACCAAAGTCGAAATTGAATTCCGTTTATCGATTTCACGATTAAGGAACGGAATATTTACGTCAACCGCTTATAAATTTATAGCATAGACTGAAAAGCCGACGGTATGGGGTTAAAAATACTTTCGAGTCGATATGGTTTAGTTTCGAACTGCAGTCAATGACATCATAGTCTAAATTCGAATAGGAATGACCTGTAGAAGTTAGCCTCTTGGATAATGAGGTCTCGTGATCATCCTCTCGACCTTTTTGTCTATGCTGTGCTTGGGGTCGTCTTCCAGATACACCAGCAGTGACAATATTCCTTTAATAGTGCGACTGCTATCCTATGGATCTGGGACACTTGCGTGAAAGACATTTCCGCGAAAGACACTTGCGGGAACTCACTTGCGCGAAAAGACATTTCCGCGAATGGACACTTGCGCGAAAAGACATTTCCGCGAATGGGCTTTTGCGCGAACGGACTTTTGCGTGAAGAGACACTTGCGCGTCTTGCTACCCTGTCGTATCAATCAATCTGCCTAGACTTTTTCCAACTATGCTAGGGTTGGCTTCCAGTCTTATCAGATGCACCTGCATACCATAAATAACCCAATGACAATACCGATAACTATAACCGGACTTTATCACCTGATAAAAACTGGGACCGATAGTTTAATTCGCTCTCCAGGATACAGAAATTCGAGATGTGTAAAAATGGTTGCCCATCTACGATAATAAGATTACTATACTATTACAGCAAGCATAGCTTAACATCGCTAAACGAACGATACGCGTTATTTATCAAGGATCCAGCGGTCAAAAACATTTTTTTTTTTTATTGTGCTGATATCAACTAATTTTGCCATGAAAAAACTTATAATAAAGATAAGATAATTTATTCATCCAAAACATAAGTATACACACCATAGCATGGCATGCAAGATGTTACATTAAATTAATCACAAACACACACACTCTCACACTTTATAAACACTTTGAAAATCTACAAAAAAATCCCTCACAAAGACTTTTGCTCATACCATTCTCACAGAACCCACCATCATATTTTGTTTGTCACAGAGCGATTTTGTGAAAAACACTCCGACATAAGATCTTTGGGGCTTGAGTCGTGGATTAGTGTAATACCTCCTGGGGCCCTCAAACATAATCCTAGTATTACAACCCGAGACGGCTTTGTCATCAATACGATCATCTTTTGTTGGGACTATAAACAATTCTGTATTTTGTTCATCGTGTATGTACCGTTTTAAGCTGAGGGCACTCGATTTTAGTTCAAAGTGTATTGATTATATTATTGGTTCGCATACAATGGTTGATAGATTTATTGCAAACTGGCTGCTGTCCGCGACTTCGTCTGCGATCTAGAAAGAAAGTAGCTATGTCCTACTCCAGTTTACAGATGGGCAAATGTGCCAAATTTCGTCCCAATATGTTCAGCCGTTTTAGCGGGAAAGTGTAACAAACAAACAAATACAAAAATCTAATCTTTTCTTAAGATATCAACGACCCAAATCTTTTCAAAGAGCACGATAACCTCCTCATATTTTACGCCCTCATTTAAAATTACGGCCACTTATCAATAGATATCAACTTGACTTTCTGATAGGACCAATTCTAGTTAGCTAACTGCTGTCACATCTAGTGAAGATAATGAAAATGCAGCCCCTACTCGCATATGAGGCTGGACGATGGCAGAGGGTCCATCATAACGTTCATTACATAATGTGCCATGTTTTAGAATATTTATTAAGTAAACAATAAATCACAATGTCAAACCTATAGTTTTATGACAGCTGCGCGCACAGATTATTAAAGCCCAGCGGCGCATGAGTCCGTTGCCTGGAATGTTACCACTTTATAAATATTATGTTTATATACATATTGAACTAGGTAATAGAGTATTTATTTTATTTCTTATTTTTATGTTTATTTTTAATTTTCGTATGCTGCACTGGTTGACGTCATCACGTCAGCGCCGGCTATCGCTGAAAACCAGCGCTGGGGCTATGTCTCGCATAGCGTCGTAGCATTATGCTGAGCGATTGCCGTTTTGCGTGAATTTTACGCATATTTTCCCCCAACTCGTTATTTATTGTGTTTGTGTGTTTTTTCTTTGCATCATGTTTACCGCAAATAAACGTATTCTTTTCTTTCTTTCCAACGCATTAAAAATACTAACAATTGTGTTTTATGTGTAGTCGACTCCAAATTTAGGACCGGGCAATTTTCTTTTATTTATCGACATCTTCCACCTACGACTCCATCCGCGTGAAATTTCTTGTTCCCCCGACCCAACCCGTCGCTTCGCATCACCTGCCCGCGCTATCACTTCGTTTTCGCTTAGCGTTCTTTCTTACTTTTTTTATTTTTGCTCGGCTCCTAAGGGTCATAGCGTGATGTTAAATGGCCTATAGCCTTCCTCAAGAATTGGGCTATCAAATGCAAAATGAAATTTTGAAATCCATCCGGTTGTCCAGATAGAAAGAAAAGAAAGAAAGAAAATACATTTATTTGCGGTAAACATGGCGCAAAGAAAAAACACACAAACACAAAAAATAACGAGTTGGGGGAATATATGCGTCAAATTCACGCAAAAACGGCAATCGCTTAGCATAATGCTACGACCCTATGCGAGACAGAGCCCCAGCGTTGGTTTTCAGCGATAGCCGGCGCTGACGTGATGACGTCAACTAGTGCAGCATACGAAAATTTAAAATAAACATTAAAATAATAAATAAAATAAATGCACTATTACCTAGTTCAATATGTATATAAACATCAGATCAGATCATCAGATTGGCCTCTACTTACAAACAAACTAACAAATTTTACATATTTATAATATTAGTATAAATTTTTGTCTTGCAATCTTCAAATACTGGACTGCTAGAGGCTGATGATGAGGATGATAAATCTTCAAATTAAAATATAGCTAATTATCACTTTCTTGTTATTAATATACAGTCTGGCAGGGACGTCGACAAGCAACCTGTTACCATGGATTCAGTACATGATTCTGAACCACACAACGTTGAAATTTTTAGTAGGGTATTAAAAAAAAAAAATACATTCATTTTGACCGCATAGCTATTGCACTTTTCTATGAAACAGCAGTTTTTTGTTTTGATAACCGACAAAAATTTCTACGCTAGGGCGTCTAGAAACCTGTCTTGAATTCATGGTTACAGTTTGTGCATCGACGCACCATTTTTTAAAAAAAGGAAAGCTCGTCCCTGTCACCCTGTATTTTTCAGTCATTTGGATCTTGGCAATATTACCAAACCAAACAAACTTAATAAACCAAAGCGCGTATTTAATAGCTGAACAACACCATAAAACCAGGCAAACCATTAAATTGACACTTACAAATTGGTTGAAGCCATAAACACCTATAAAACCTGCTTTTACTGCCGGATTAATATGCTATCATTTCGGGTAAAAAATATGTTATTTAGGGCCTTCAATGGCCGCCAAATACTTAATGGTTACTTATGATAATTTTGGTAAAATCTATTAAGAAATAAGAGAGTTATCTAGGCTAAGCTACATGCCGTGTCCTCGTGGCGGCGATCTTTCGCGTCCGGCCCTGGTTCAGGCCATGATACGGAGCGAGAGGGAATTGGAAGCCGTCACCTCCTTCTGCGAAGCAGTAATGCTCACGAAGGAGGAAGCGGAGCGCGTGAGGGAGAGGCAATCATTGTTACGCCCTCACGCCCCTAGTCGCCACAGGAGGAGAGACCCTGGCCATCGGGAATCGATTGCCGACTCCCAGCCATGTTAGGCGCGGGCTTGCGGACGGCGAGCAATGGGCAGCTCTCCGTCCGGTAAGGGCCAGGCCCGGATCGACGGCGCGTCGTGTTCCACGCGCGCCTCAAAGAGATGTCAGCATCATTGACGGGGTCCGATAGGGCCGATGCTTGCCGGAGTCGCGGTTTGTTAGAAAGAGTTACCGTGGCCCTGGCGCACAGGCAACTGAAGGAACACGGGTGGGTTTTAAGACAGTAAGAGTAAGTAGGGAGTAGTAGTTAGGGACAGTAAGAGTCTGACAGGCCCTCCCGCTCCGCCCAGAGCGGGAGAGGTCATTGGATGATTTCCCACACAAAAAAAAAGAAGGCTAAGTTACATCTCGAAAATTATACTCAGTCAAGCCTTTGGACGCGGTGACGATGGTCTAAAATCTAAACTTCGTAAAATTACTGTTCCAATTTTATTTAAATAACTCAGTAATTAAGATTTAAACAAACTGAAGTTTTAATCGACTTATGACGCTGACTGTACCTATGGGTACAGTCAGCGACACAATCGCTTGCAATCGCAATCGTACGAGTATTTTGGGCAAATTATAAGAATTATTAAATAGGAAAATACCTAGTCTACAATTTGGTACCTACAATGAATCAGTTATTCAACATCCAACGCATTTCATACGAGACAATTGAGGTAAATAGCTGTTTATTGCTCTCATTGTAATGTTTGTAGGCGGAACCCAACATACTGTTATTATCTACTTGTGTACTCGATTGCTTTGCAAAAACTTAGGTACTAGATCTGTTGTTTTGTCGTTTTGTTGTCCTTATATTCTATCGTATCGGCACGACTATCAAAAATCGGTACGTTCTTGGATCTGTGTATAAATAAAGATGGAGGTATGTAGTGGAATCTATAAAAATAAAGTCTATTTCACATAACATCACGCTTGTGTCCCCAAAGGGGCAGGCAGAGGTGGGTATAACTGGCGGAAATGTACAGTGATCGGAGTAGGCAGAGCTATTTTGGTTCAATGACCACAAACGTTGATGTTAATATTGACATGCCCCACGATTGTAACTGAAACTCCGGGATTCGAAAAAATTAATAGACTTTTTTTTAATAAGAATAAAAAAGCTAGTTATAGTAAGTTTGTAACGGCTATTGATACTTGTCTATACAAAATTGTTAAAGAAAATTAAAAATAAATATTATTAAAAAAATAAGTTTTCAATTTCATTAAACTGAAACGTGTCCGTCTTATACTTACCTGTCGGAGGGGTGGAAGGATGTGTTCGTTCATAATTCCTTAAGACGTGAATAGCTTTTTACAAAGTAATTTCTAAATGATTTAATAATATATTATTTCGAATCCCAGGATTCCGGGAGTATCGATATTAAGTCAAAGTATCGCAAGTACAAAAATAACTCTGTCTACTCCGATCACTGGACTTATATATCTATGTACAAAATAATTTTATTAATGTTACTAAATATTTCAAATGACTTTAATTATTATAAATTAAATACATTATGTTAGAAAGAGTTTATGGATTAGCAGTAATAATGAACGTTGAGATATTGATATGTAGTAGGTATGCAATATAATGTTAACTTTTAAGTACTTAACCTAGTTACAAGTTAAATGTACTAATACTTGCTGCACCCTAACGGGGTCATGTACTCTTAAGTTTTAGCCTAGCCTGTAACTGAGTGTACATTATGAAAAAATAAATAAATAAAATGTTCGTGTACTTAGGCTATATTTTAATTAATTAATTATGTGCTTTTTATATTGCTGTTCGACATCACGTAGATACTCAGACCGATAGATCGAATATGCTTTATTGTTACCAACGAAATTAATAGGTGAAGAAAAATATACTGAAGAAACTTTATACTTGTCTGAGCAAAATTATTTGATATTATTACTTAGTTCTTTAGCGGTATCTACATCGCAACATGCGAGACACGCGTCACATTGACGTCACGGAAAATCCTGCATCGCGCAAGCAGAGTTTACCGCGCAACTAGCTTAAATAAGGTCTATCTATTCATACTCGAAATCTCTTAAGGGGTAATTGCATTCATCATAACAAACAACTTTTACTATGGGACCAAACCTGAAATCTCGAAAAAAAATCAGCTGTTCCCTACATTTATGTTTGCAGAACTCGTCAAAATGTATGGAACAGCAGATTGTTTTTTGCGATTTCACGTTTTGTCCTATAGTAATAGTTGTTCATAATAATGAGTACAATGACCCCTTCAGGTATTTCGTGTATGAATAGATACACCTTATATACAACGTCCCGACATCAAACATCGGGCAGTTGCCCACCAGACACGACACCCGTCTGGTCGAAGGATCCTCCCTTTTCTATGGAGGTATGAGTTAACTTTACACCCTGTACCTCATACCTCTAAAGTTGTCTATTAGAACACCGACACTCGTTTTCTTTTCGAAAAACATATCCCCTAAAATATTTTCCCCAGATTTTCAAACTTCTCTGCCTATTACGGAAACTGAAAAGTTGTCCCATCAGTCGTGCCATTCGTTTTTATTAAAACCGGTTTAGTTGTTCAGAGTTACGATAACATTTAGGCTAACGAGCCAAATTCGGACGTGAGTCAACTTGGGAAAACAACTAACTTTTTGTACCATTCTTTGAGTTTGATTTACTTCTTTTGTGGGCTCGGATGATAATTTATCATTTGGCATGATAGTAAATTATGTACGTAGATGTTTATAGGTGTTGTTTTTTTTCCATATACAGAGTCAAATTAAATTAGCTAGCGAAACTCTGCTGACGTGATGGGTATCGATATTTAAACACGATAAAATATTTTTTTAAGATTAGATGTTTTTTTAGGGGTCAATGATCGCTGATAGTGTTGTTACATGAAGTATGAGTTGAAAAAATATGTTTTATCGTGTTCAGATATCGATACCAATCACGTCTGTGAAGTTAACACCACAAGAAATGATTTTTAAACGGGTATTTCAAGTGAATACACTGACTGCGGTGGCAGACCCCACAAAAAAAATCATCATATTTTTTTTTTGTTTTTGGTTTATCATGTTTAGATATAGATAGCCATCCCGTCTGCGGAGTTTCGCTAGCTAATTTAATTTGACCCTGTATATTTAATTCTTCTTCGTTTATGCCAATGGTTCACGTATACCGAAGGCGGAATTCGGGACATCGTTATGAAATTAGAAAAGTCACCTTTGTTTTTGGTTGGTTAGAACTAATAAACTCCAGCTTCAGAAGCGCGTTAAAATAATAGAACTATATTTATTATTATTCCATGATAAAGTTATAAAAAGATTCAACGTCACATGCAGCCAGCAGTGACACGTTAGAATCATGAATGAAATATATCTAGAACATAGACTATTTTAGACAGAGATCAATACAATCGCTATATCGTAGTTTCAGGCAGTTCTTATTTGTATCATAATTTCTATATTCGTCTTTACGCTGTTGAACCTTAGGCGCTGGCGAAAATAGTCTTCTAAGTTCGAAATCGTTTTATGAATTATATAACTTGACTTTTAAGGGGGACGCTCTCATATAGCCCGGGAAATTCAAAAATACTTACGTTTTTTGCAATTTGCAGGTCACTGTCAGGTTGTATGTTGATTAAAATATGATTCCCGGCCAACAACAAATAATATGACATAAAATAACACATTATGAGGCAGAAAATGACACGTGCCTACATTTACTTGTGTGCAAAAATCGGAGCTGCTTGCTCCAAGAGGTATGAATCTATGTCGTACTCTCTCTGGTTGTCAGCCTCGTCATCAATTTCAATGGCTACTGTAGCCACGGGAGAAGCCTTCTACTCTTTCATTTAATTCGTGCTGATCCGAAAGAAAACTACACTAATTGTTGTCAATCTAACAAGTAATAAAGCGGACAAAGATAAGCTTAGCTTATTTCAGTCATGTTGGAGTTAGCTTCCAGTTGTATAAATGAAAATGATTTTGTTACTGTAAATAGGTTTGTAGAAACACTTTTATATGTCAAACATATTTTTAAAACTAGATGAGGTCGGCGTTTCCTACCTGACTAGTCTGAGAAGAAAGGCCGAAACAAACTCAGAGGTCAAAGTCTTATTTATTTAGAGTCCAGACATAATCTTGGTCAGATTTTACAAACCACGCTCACACTATATTTTCCAATGAAATACATCCTAGCAATTTACGACCTCAAACCACCACAAGGGAAAAAAGCCACTACCTTGTTAAGAGAAAACTCGTGTAAAATGAAAACAAAAACATCCTTTGCACATTAAAGTCTCGAAGGAAATCTAATTCCAATTTAGTTTCGTAAAAAAAGCAATTTTGATACAATTTTCTATTTCCTACTTGTTTCAGTCAATCGGTTTTGGGTGCTACGGTATGATAATAAACTGTATTATGATTTGAACCAAAGAGGAAAGTGTCCACTATGTGGGAAATTGTACATTACTGTAGCGGCCGACAACAGAGGCACTGATGGACGAGCGTGCAAATTTGGGCCGAGGCGAAGCCGAGGCACACATACGTGAGTCCATCAATACTTGGTTGCGGCCAAGGCTTTTATAATACTTTTCTCAAATTATGCGCAGATATTCAAACTAAGTTAATTCATTATAAATTTGAGAATTAATGACGAACAACGAAAACTTTTCTCGCGCCAATAATATATGTTCATTTGTTTCTTTTTCACTTTAAACAGTTCTATTTGCTAAGCCAGTTCCAGATTTAAAATTAAATCTTGATAAGTTACCTCCTTGGTTGCCATGTGTCGAAGTAACAAGTTTGTTCTATTTTTAAATTACACGACAGATA
Organism: Dryobotodes eremita; assembly: GCA_917490735.1. Classification (NCBI taxonomy): domain Eukaryota; kingdom Metazoa; phylum Arthropoda; class Insecta; order Lepidoptera; family Noctuidae; genus Dryobotodes; species Dryobotodes eremita. The sequence continues at coordinate 19,072,849 of OU823264.1, read as the reverse complement.
TGATTTATGAGATTTCATAGTAATTCATTCGACCGCGAAACACGAGAGTTATGGATTTTTATATTAACATTGCCGGCCGCTGCTCGCATGTATTTGACCATTACAGTATTTTCAATTTATTTCTAAGAAGATTGTCAAAATAATTCTCGAATTTGCAAGCATGTTTGAAAAATTTATTATTTTTCCAGAAAATAACAAAATATATGTTGTCTTTGTATCTACCCATCGACATCAAAATTCACAGTTTTACTCAAGGCTTTGAATTTTTTGCAAAATGGATTACCCGAGAATAATGTTAATGCTATGCTAAAGGCATACAAGCACTATGAAAAAACTTTTTTTTTTGCTTTTACTCGTTATCGCGAAAAAATCTTTTCTATTCCGTTTTCGCCGAAATCGAACTGATAAACTCCTTTTACCACTAATCATACATATATTTTGTAGTTCTAATAATAAACTCGCAAGTCTTTTGATTACTTCAGACCGTTTCAGACTGAAATCTACATGGTCTTCACATGATCTGACCAAGATTATGACTGGACTTTAAAAGAGACTGTGACCTCTGAGTTTGTTTCGGCCTTTCTTCTCAGAGTAGTCAGATAGGAAACGCCGACCTCATCTAGTTTTAAAATATGATTGACTTGTAAAAGTGTTTGTACAAACCTACTTACAGAAATAAAATCATTTATCATTTACTAATACTATTTCTCTGTAGTATAATTTTTCCCTCTATAGTTCCATCTAGGCCTTTTGTTTTTTTTCCCTGGGGATATCTTCATGGATACTCTCCGTCTGTAGAGAGAGGAGGGTTATGTCGTACTCCTACGGACTAAAACCCCAAAGCCTCAAATTTTTAAACTCTGGGAAAGCATAGATTTATTTTTGATTCACTTCTAGATACACATAAATTCCTACGTTCGGCATTTAGAATTTACATTTCCTACAACAGCGACCTCATTGAACGTTCTGTTCACGAAACACGTTTTTAGGATACGCTACGTTTTTTGCTGGTCGAATTCAACCTTAAATAAGGTCGACTGACCGAATTTTTTGAGTTTTACAAATCAAAGAATTCTTGGATAAGATTAAAATGTCGAATTGAAACTGGCTGTTTATTGAAAACCAGGGTTACCTCATTTTAGACACCCTTCAACCTTCTCCTTTCGCACTCGGCTTTGAATTTAAACTTGCTTTTATTATGTTCACTTGCGGTTAAAACTAAGAAAGTCAATTTTCACCGACGTCTAATTACGCTATCGTATTGATTTCAAACTTTTTTACTATAGTATTTGTATTTCTAAACGAGGCAAAAGGAGTATGTAAGGATAATTGCAGGTGGCGTTCTGTAGTTTCTGCCTACCCCCATGGGAAGACGGCATCAGTTTATGTCTGTGTATTTGTAACTTGTAGGGCAAAGACTCTAAAATCCTCTTTACCTACATACAATACCATTTGGATTCAGTCCAACTATACCTTCGTTCACCAAAATATTTACAACAGCATAAAGCATGTACACGTTCAACATTTTCTAAGCGTATCGTAATCGCATTTGGCTCGCGGCACCACGTTTCGCCTATAACTCAACCCGCCCATCTAGCGGTCCACACACCCCCTTACAATTCATTATTTATACTTACCTTTACCTTAATGTATTTTCGTGTATGATTCATAGGTATAAACGGTTCGCGGGTTTGTCCGAAAGGGTTACCGTGGTCTTGGCACTCAGGCAACTGAAGAAACACGGGTGGGTTTTAGTCAGTAAAAGTCTGTCACGCCCTCCCGCTCCGCCCAGAGCGAGAGAAGCCAATTGATGATTTCCCACCACACGTTTTCCAAGAAGAAAAAAAATACGCTTGAATTTAAATATTTATTGGAAATGTAATAGGCCGCAAAAGATGACACAGGGAAGAGATTTATGTTACTGAGGCTCTTAGATAAGTTATATTGGAGTTATATTTTAATGAGAAGAAGTCGTCTGCATAGCGGCAACAACTGGTAATTTTGTAAGGTGATAGGACTTTCCAGGACGATCTTCACAGAGAACTTTCTTACTAAGTACAAGTACTAGAAATGATTGGTCACATTCTAGCAGCTAATTTTGTACTCCACAGCAAAGTAGCTAGAAATACATGATAAAATTAAACATATTAACGTTACTCCATAATATAGTCCTCCAAACCGTATTTCGGCCTCGGCAGCCAATCTTAACGAAGACTAGCCTACGGTGCGGGAAATATTATAGTGCACAAGTGTGTGCGCAGACAGGTGTAGTCTCTCTTCCCTCACTCATAGTCTGATGGGACGGCCCGCAGTCCGACACGACCGGAAAGAGATCAGGCGCAGGACCAACGGCTTTTCGTGCTTTCCGAAGCACGGGTTATCACACCGCTGACTTCCAAACTCCGGGCTGTTACTAACAAATTCCTAATGGGAAAACCCAATTTCACTTTGCCCAACTTGGAAATCCAAACCAGGACCCCACGGGACATTCACCACCAACCGTTACTACAATACAGTGGACGACTAGGTCACAATTTTTCAACCTAACACCATTTCTTAGATTTTAAAACTACAACAAATAAATTTAATAAATAATATAACAACAAAACTTCTACAAATAGTTGTGAAATAGACTATAATTACCCTGATTGACAAGTGATATTGATTGTGACTATTTATGTTAAGTGTGATGAACATAATAACAAGTTTTCTCAAAACATCTAAAACTGTGCTAAAACGATTTATAAACAACAAAACAGTGCTAATAATAACATTTGCAACGTTCTGCTTTAAAACTACAGCTTAACAACAAGTTCCTACGCAGTTTACATCAAGGTTAGTGAATTACGTTGAAAAAACAAAACAAAGAATACCGTTTTCGTCAAAATATTCAAAATATGACCTTTGGACTCTGCATATTGTACGACAACTAGCGCTAAAGATTGCGAACGGTGAATAGACTAACTACAAATATTGCTACTCGCCGCTAGAGGGCGCGCATAATAATACCAGTGTAAAAAATAAAATTGTATTTGGTGGAAAATTATTATTTTTTGAAAACTTTAAAATAAAATAAACATGGATGAAAACATAACATACCGTAATAATAACCTATTTAGAACAAGCTCTTTGCCTGATATTACTGCAGACAATTCAGATCTTTTTGATCAAACTATGGCGAGTTTACCGAATACTTCACTAAATATGAGTCAAACAATATTAGATCTACAAGAAAAAGTTAAGCAACTATCCAGTGACCTACAAAGCGCTCACTTAGAAATTGAAAACTTAAACTCAGAAAACTTTAGACTAAAAACTGACGTCCAAAAATATATTAAAACGATTAGTGTTTACAAGAAAATAAATGATATTGACCTAAATAACATGACTCCATGCTCAGAACGTAAACATAAATCAAACCAAAATAATAAAGTAACGCCTATAAGGAAAAATAAGCAATCAATCACACCTGTGCAACATGAAAAATATAAGGAATCAACTGAGGCTGTTAGAAACTCAGTAACAAAAATGACAAAATCAGCAAACAGATTGGAATGTAATTCGACGCCAACCTCTGAACTGAACTCAACGCCTATCCACAAGGTCATTCGAGCGGAACTACCAGCTAGAAATTCAGACCAAAGTATCGCAACAGATATGTTAGACTGTAGGCCAGAAACAAGCACAGAATTGAACCATACGACCACAAATACCTTAATAACATTACCAAAACACGTGATGAAACCAGAAGTACGCAAAAAGAAAGTTATTATCATAGCCGATCAACAGGGACGACACATACAGAGAATTCTTCAAAGACTTTTAGGTGAAGATTTCATAGTAAGATGTTTCTGGAAACCAGGAGCATGCCTGCAAGAAATCTTGACAACGGAAAAAACAGAAATAGGTTTGTTAAATAAAGATGACTACGTAATTGTCTTAGGAGGTGTAAATGATGCCAACCCAATCCTCACTAAATTATGCCTAAGTAACTTTTTACATAATACAAAAAATACGAATGTTATGGTCTCTGAAGTACTTTTTAATACCCATTTAAATGAAAAAATGTTAAATTATAAACTGAAATTTATTTGTTCTCACTACAATCATTCAACTTACGTAGACATGAATTACTCAGAATATGTGCCAAAGTATCGCTTTTTACCGTTACATATATGTCAATTAATTCTGAAAGAAATACTAAGAAATGTTTATAAACGAAACTATGACAGATATGCTAAGAAAAAGCTCAACCCTGACATTGCAACTACTATTTATAATGACAAATGTACTCAGACAGAACTCAATTATGACGATAATGACAATTCTCCTACAAATAATGATTTTTTTCGTGTATAAACATATAAACATACTTCATCAAAACATAAACGGTTTAATGAGTAAATCAGATGAGCTGACAGTACATTTACACTCGCTAAGTAATAATAAACACTACAACCCTATCGACATTCTATGTATAACGGAACACAACATGACAATTGATGATAGTAAACTATTTAAATTACCAAACTTTGTGTTAGGAGACATTTTTTCCCGTAACAAAAGACATGGAGGGTCCTGCATTTTATTAAAATCAAGCCATAAATTTAAAACTTTACCTGAAGCCAAGAGACTCAGTATCAATGGTATTTTTGAATGTAGTGGCATTGAACTAACGGATCACAGAATTATAATATTATGTGTTTATAGACCACCTAAGAATAAAAAGGACTGCATGGACTTATTTTTTGCTGCCTTAACAAACATACTGAACAAAATATGCTACTCAAATAAAAAAGTAATAATGTGTGGTGATTTTAATATTAATAGATTAGAAAGTAATAACGTATCTCAACAATTTGAACAATTACTTGCAAGTTACAACTTAAAATTAACTATAAATAAACCGACCAGATTGAGCAGCATGACTTGTATTGACAATATAGCCCATAATATAAGAGGGGCAAAATCTTGTGTTCTGGAACTTTCGCTTTCTGATCATACTGCACAAGTGTTAAGGTGCCCAGTAAAAAAAAGTTACCTTATTAAACACTGGTTCAAAACAAAGCGTGACTATTGTGAGCATAATATTAAAAAATTTGAAAACTGTATTCAAAATCTTAAATTTACGGAATGCTACTTAGAAAGTAACCCTGAAACAGCTTATAATACCTTCCATGATTTATTTAAACTATTTTATGACTTATGTTTTCCTATCATTACTATTAAAATACCGATTTCTAAGAGACCGATGTGGTTAAGTAAAGGTATTAGGACGTGCTCTAAACGAAAACGTCAACTCCTTTGGAAGTACCGTTTAAATTCAAATCCTAAGGACAAAATGTACTTTAAAGAATATGCGGGAAGACTAAAGACAATTATTAAAAAAACCCAAAGATCACAAAATAACTTCTTCATAAACTCATCTACTAATAAAAGCAAAGCGATATGGAAAATCATAAACAACTACAAAACAGTAACACCAAAGGAGAATGTTAGTCAAATAAAAGTGACTGATAAATTAGTTACAGCACCGAAGGAAATAGCTCAGGCATTTAATAATTTCTTTATTGACGATATTAAACCGACGCTAAAAGGAAATAATAACTCTTTTATAAATACACTGACGTACAATAATGCCAATTCAATATTTTTAAGTCCGACAAATCCAAATGATATTGATCAAATAATCAAACTGCTTAATAATACAAACAGTACAGGTTATGACAGCATAAGTACAAAGATAATTAAAAGGGTATCTCAGCTTATCGCCCCCACACTAAGTCATATTATTAATCTTTGTCTTGAAAAGGGAGTGTTTCCGTCCAAGCTAAAATTTACAGTTATAAATCCCTTATTCAAAAAAGAAAACAAAGAGGAGATGAAATATTACAGACCAATCGCTTTAATACCAGTTTTTGCCAAAATCTTTGAGAGAGTTATTTATAATATTTTTTATAGTTACTTTGAATTTAACAACGTACTTGCGAACGAGCAATTTGGTTTCAGGAAAGGTAGATCTACAAGTGATGCATTGTTAAATTTTTTAAAGACTATAATGACAGGGCTAGATCATAAACAACAATTAACTGCGATTTTTATGGACATGTCCAAAGCCTTTGATCATGTCGATCATCAGATACTTTTGACTAAGCTTGAAAAATATGGAGTAAGAGGAAATGCTTTAAACCTTATAAGATCATACCTCACAAATAGATATCAAATGACACAAATAACACAAATCACAAAGATTACAAGGCTTGAACAGACTTATTCATCTGATCCAAAAATTGTTCAGTATGGAGTGCCCCAAGGAAGCATCCTAGGGCCTCTTTTGTTTATAATTTATATAAATGACCTCCCAAAAGTTATAAACCAGCAAATGGTATTATTTGCGGATGATAGCACGGCCATTTTTAGTGACATTGATAAAAATGAATATGAGACAAATATTAATAAATCATTAGAAACTATTATTAATTGGTTGACTCTAAATAATCTTAAAATAAATCTTGACAAAACAAATTACATGACATTTACAAATATAAACACAAAAACGAAAAAAATGCAAATAAATTACAAAGGTGAAATAGTAAAAGAAGTCAATGTCACAAAATTTTTGGGTATACATATTGACCGTGGACTGAATTGGAAACACCATGTTGACCAGGTCTGTAAAAAATTGAACCAACATTCATACGCCCTGTACATGCTCAGGAAAGTTGTGAACGAGAGTGCATTATTAAACGCATATCATGCATATGTGGGCTCCACACTAAAGTATGGCCTTCTGTTCTGGGGAAACTCCTCCAACAGAGAATATGCTCTTAAAGCCCAAAAGAAATGTGTGAGAAGCATAACCGGGCTTAAACAGACTGACTCGTGCCGGGAAATGTTCAAGAGTTTAAAAATATTAACTCTGCCTTCATTATATATTTATGAAGCGGCAGTAATGATAAAAAGTGATATAAGTAAATATGAAACACTTAGAAGTGCACGGCACAAAAATGAGCTATCGGGAATTAGATGTAGAACAGTTAAATTTAAATCTAGTATATTTGGAATGGGAGTAAAAATTTATAACAAATTACCAAACGATGTTAAATGTATTTCAGCGATCAATATTTTTAAACATAAATTAAAGGAATTCCTGTTAAGTAAAGCGTACTACTCTATAAACGAGTTTTTTAACGACAAAAATTTGTGTTAGTTTAAATATTTTGTTTTTTCTCTACCATGACGACTGTTGTACGACTTATATTCTATTTATAATTTGACATGTACCTATAATATTTTCAATGTTTCAACTTGAGTAATGAATGTATGTTATTATGACTTTTTATTTTATGTATAATTTGACATGTATAATTTGACTAATCCAAAATATTTTTTTACAATACTTTATTATGGTACAATTTTATACTAATGCAAAGAGTGTAAACTGGGGATAAAGTGTAAAATGTATATTATATTAACGTAAGTCAAAAACAAAGCGCCAAAAATATTGTACACCTTATAGGTATGTTACATTGCTCCTAAAATTATTATGACTATGACATCTTTATCTACATGTGACAAACAATAAATGATTTGAATTTGAATTTGAATTTGAAAACCTAAAAACAAGTAAGCAAATCCCAAGCAAAATAACCAAAAAACAGACGCCATTAATTTTTAAACCACAGAACTATAACAATGTATGCACAGGTCTGACCCTCAGTTACTCATTCTGATCGTTATGTACAAAGTTTTGGCCCTCAATAAGTCTGAGAGAAAAATCGTGTGCCGCGTTTTATAAATTGGACGAGCAAGAAAAAGTGTTCAGTACAGCTGGGTTAGATTTAAAGGTCGGTTTTTGTGAAGTATAGAAACACCCCTTTTATTGGCTAAAGGATAAATTTCTCGTGTTTTCAAAATAGAGGTTAAAGTCACGTCAAATTGCCATGTTAACTTCTGAGTGGTACTGTACTGCAGCAGAAATAATCTTGCTTATGTATGGGATCCTTTTCACAGACTCATCTCCAAATCAGTACTTGACTCGTATCGAGTCTTGACAAAAATGTGACATTTTCCCTTAATTATGAAATACTTTACCTCATACAGGCCGGATTTTTGAGACGGGGCAGTAAGGGTATAACGATAAAAAAACTCTATTGAAAAACCTGAGGTTTGATTACTAGAAAATTCAGAGATCGATTGGCATCAATAAAGTGGTTGCGAAAATAGCCCAATTTTTTGCTGAATGTTTTTTTTTTTCAAAATTTCTCAAGTATCTAAGGACAGTATCTTAAGATCGTTATCCTGTAGCTATAGTAGATATGGTACCTGACCTTACTGCCCCATGTCAAAAAATACACCCTGTGTATGGGCGGAACAGCCTGCACGGGAGTTTCTAATTATGCAAAGTGCAGTATAGTAATCCGTATTCGTAGTTCATAAAGTAAAAATATCATAACCCGCTTAATCGGCCTATAATGTTCCCGCTGCTGGGACACAGACCTCCTCTCTGTGAGTGGAAGTGGGCCGTAATCCACCACGCGGGCCATGTCCACCATGTCTTCGAATTTTTGGTTCTAGGACATACCGGTTTCCTCCCGATGTTTTCCTTCACCGTTTTGAGAGCAGTGGTGATGACATAATTATTTACACAAAGTAAAGTGCCTGTCAGAGTTCGAACCCACGACCAACAACTCGTAAGTCACGGCCATTGCCACTAGGCCACCACTGCTCTCTAAATTAAAATAAAATTTGTAAAAATGTATATAGCGAAATTTAAAAAAAAAACATGTCTTACCCAAACCATGTCTTTACCTCTAAATGATTAATTCTGACCGTTTGTAGGGATCCGTACCCAAATGCTGCCAACGGGACCCTATTACTATGGCTCCACTGTCCGTCCGTCCGTTTGTCACAGGACTGTATCTTTTGAACCGTAATAGATAGACACTTGAAATGTTCACGGATTGTGTACTACTAAGGCCGCTATACCAAAAAATAATAAAAAGTGACCATAAGATAAACATTTTTTCTTCGGCGTTAAAAAAAATATAATACACGCGTAACCCTTCGTGTGCGAGTCCGACTCACACTTGGCCGCTTTTAATAAAATATCGGTGCTTAACTCTGGAAGAAAAATCGTGTGTATATATATATATATATATATAGGACGAGCGAGAAAAAATGTTCCTTACAGCTGGATAGGGTCGTCGATTTATTAGCCAGTTTCTTTGATGTATTTTGTTTTAGGGCAATTTTTGACAAGCTTTTTAATAGTTGGTGTTCTTTTCAGTTTAGCCATTAAATTCAGTTAAAACCAATTACATGTAAAAATAGAATCGTTAAATTTGTTTTGTATGTGTGTACAGGGTCAAATTAAATTAGCTAGCGAAACTTCGCAGACGTTATGGGTATCAGTATCTAAAAAGCTAAAAAAAAAAAAAAATGATGTTTTTTTACGTGGGGTCATCCACCGCTTTGAGTGCATTCACTTAAAAATCTGTTTGAAAAATCTGTTTTTTTTTTGTGTAATCTTTCCAGACGTGATTAGTATCGATATCTAACCCCTATAAAACATATTTTCTCAACTCATACTTCAAGTAAAAAACTACCAGCGGTCGTTGACCCCTAAAAAAACATCAAATCTTTTTAATTTTTATTTATCGTATTTATATATCGATACTCATCTCGTCTGCAGAGTTTCGCTAGCTAATTTAATTTGACCCTGTATAATTCAGTAAGTATGTGAGTTTCATACGATCAAAAAAGTTCATAGCTTTGCTAAAAATATGATTTAGGCGCACTCAAGACAGTTCCACCTAAGATTTTTTCAAAATATTTCATAATATTTAAATTCTTAGGTGGATTTTTTTCCAAAGTTTGACGATTGATATGAAATTAATGATTATTATTCAGTAAATATATATTTTCTACAGTTGCGACTCGCATTATGATCAACATACGACGTAAAACAAAGCTGCAATTTGCAAAAAACCAAAGAAAATTTTAATTTGGCGGGCTACAGCTGAGGATTATTGACCTTAAGAAAAAGTACATACATATATTTCCTACAGTACTAGGCTAGGCCGCGGGTAAGGTCACTGATTCACTGTTCTGAGCGCTCGCACTTAAAGGTAGGAAGGTTGGTTTCACGGGACGCCGGAGGACCTGTCAGCACAGGCTCATCTAGAGTCCGACCAGAGGGCCTAGACAAAGTAACATTCAATTAGCGATGACGCTAGTAGAAAAGCCAAAAAAATTATGGGGTTTACATAAGCTATCGAACTGTCACGTAATCATAGGTCAACGAATAGAAATTAGCTAGACAATGTTAACATCATTCGATTCTATGAAACGAATCCACAGCGTCGATCGATTCCTTCCATAGAAATGCGTAGCCATGTGGCACATTTTGACAAGCGTTATCGCTAGTTTTTGATTCGTATGATGGAAACATTAGCGAAAGCGATAGCGATTGTAGAAATAGAATCGCTCCGAAGCAAATGTCATTTGTCTAGTAGGCCCTCTATTCTTTGGAAGGCCGCAATTAGCATGCATTTGGTAGCAGGTCGTGGAACTCCGTAGCGCGCAGTTCAGCCACGCGTGCAGCGCGCAGTTAGGAGCAGCGTGCACCAATGTGCACGCTGCTCCTAACTGCGCTACGCTAGGTTAGGGCACGCTACTCCAATGTGTACGCTGCTCCAATGAGCAGCGTACACATTGGAGTAGCGTGCAGCATGTAGATGCCCAGCCTCAGCCTAGACGTAGAACCTGAATCCTGAGAGTCAAGGAATAGCTTCGGCTAGCTAAGCAAGCGGATGTTCAAATGCCCGAGTGTTATAAGAAAATTAGTGTTGTTCCATGATTTTAATGATGTGCTTAGCAACTTACTAATTGTCAAATATTCAGCATCAGTCGACTATTTACCGTTGACAAACCACACAAAGATAAACAAGCATTACCTTAGTTGTAGCAGTACCATTAGTTGAAACTAGTTATAAGTACTTAATGCTAAAGTTTTGAATCAAATTTTGTAATACAAGCCTTCTAAGATTTAAAATGTAGGTACCTACATACCTACCTACACTAATACAGCATCGTCTTCACATATAATTTTATAATTAATGTATACGTAATATTGTAAAACATTTTAAAAGAGTAACGATGCAGTTTCTTGCCTATTCTTTTCCATATGAAACTACCTTTTGGAAGGGGCAACTAGAATCAATTCTATTTTCTTATCAATTTTGAACTCAAAACTCAAACTCAAACTCAAAGCATTTATTTCAATTAAACCATTTACAGGCACTTTTGAATTGTCAAAGAGTCGGTTAGTTAGTCAGAAAGTTGAAGCTAGTTGCCCATTCCAAAACGTAGATCTCTATGGAGAAGAACGGGCAAGAAACTCCAAGGACACTCTTTTTAAATCAAGATATTACAAAATCCTGGGTACATTATTCGTGTTGCTTCTATATGCGAGAACAATGAAAAAAAATATATAAAAAAACAATTCAAAATATAAGATTAATAATAAAAATAAGCCGTGGCAGTTAAGAGATGACCAGTCTCAACTGACGGCGCCCGTTCACGAACATGACGCGTGGATCAGCACCATCCAGCTCAACCATTTTGTAGGGAACCGAATGATCCAACACACGCGCCACCAACAGTGAGACATTTAAGTGAGCATGACATAGTCTCTACTGCCATGCTGTCAAGCATTGCCGTTCAAAAATGCCTTTTTTTACCTTTTTGCAACTGAGCCGATGTCGACTATTCTGCCAGCGTTATGTAGTGACGGAAAGTGCCTTTTATTCGTCTGTTTGAAATAAATGATTTGACTTTGACTTTGAGTAAACAATAATTATACATCCTGGAAAGTTAAAACTTTACACAACGGTGCTAAGAGCTTCTAGATTTCATGAAATACTTTATTTTATTTTACCAACTTCGACACAATCCACAACATCAGCATTAAGCCATATTGACTTAAGAGATCAAACTGTGGTCTCGCACAGTACTCTCGGCTTTCTAAGTTAAGTAAACGTTATAACGAGAGAATCGTCAATATTGACGAAGTTTGATTGCCGTAGATCTTGTTCTTGGAGCCATCGGTTTAGATTCAGCAAACGCTAAGGAAGATCAAAGAGTTTTGTTTCGGCGAATATTATCACGTGGAATTGGCATTGCACGTAAGTGTGAAAGAAGAATAGTATTTATAATCGAATAATCCTCTTTCTATTGGTATAAGTAAGTATGATCATCATCATCTTATGGCAGTCCACTGTTGGACATAGGCTTCTCCAATCGCATGCCATCCATTTTGACTCTCGGTATCTGTCATCCAGCTGCTACCAGCTACCCTGCGAAGACTGTCGCTCAACCTAGCCTGAGGGCATCTAACCATCCGTTTGCAGATTCGCGGTCTCCACTCAAGAACACGTCTACGGTAATTGGGTCTACGGCTAATATGGCCGGCTCATGCCATAGCAGCTTGCTTGTTAGCTATGCCGCCAACTTAGGTTCTCTGCTGGATCACCTCGTTCCAGATTCGATCACCTAAATGTGCTCCTTCACCGGGAGCATAGGCATGTAATGTAACCTTTACCCACGACCTAGCCGTGGTACTTCTACCTATACCTGTATCTTCGAGTTTGTCTTTGCATAGCTTAAAACTGAATGAATGTGCACCGCGCACCTTAAAACAACATCCTTAAAACAGAAAGCGCGAAATGGCTGAAATATGTTTTTTGTTTACGTTTTCAACCCCCATCCTCCGACCTTTTGAAAAATTTCGAAAAACTGAATCGACGAAAAATATCCATATAATTATCGAATCTGCTTACAAAATTTCACGAGAATCGGTTGAGAAATGCGACCTGTAGAGGAGAACATCCATCCGTCGAACATCCGGACATACGAAAGCATTTTTGCCCAAGCTGAAACGAGACGCTTCGCACTCGCTCGGTCAATTATTTATTTGTATAAACCAATCCTGCTGGTTTCAATTATCTCTCTACACTACTTAGCAGTTGACGACCTGCGCAAGCTACTAGCAAACCCTTGCTGTTCCAGTAGAGTCTTGGGTGGTTCCATTACAGGCGAATGCGGGCTGATTAGGGAGCGCCTTAAAGTGACTCCCTTTTCATAGCTTGCTGAACGTCTGGTCTATGTCTGGTCTGGTCATCTGGTTTAAATAGGCTTTATATTTCTTATTTTATTTATCTTTCATATTTTGTGAATGTAAGAACGTTGTAGGCCTAACTTGTAGACTGTAGATTTGTAGACCATTTTCTATTTTGTTAAGTATCTGGTACTTGTTGACAGGCTTAAACTATCCTCCCATACCTATTAACACTGTAATTTGAAACCGTTGTAAAAGCCAATTATTTTTAAAAGAGTAACCGTGGAGTTTCTTGGCGGCTCTTCTCTATAGTAAAGGACTAATAGAAACCGTGCACCTAGCTTCTGACGTTTCATAAGTGCCCATGTAGGTTTATGTTAAATAAAATATTTAGATTTTATTTGATTTCAGCGACCTTGAATCTGTGGACAAGTTGTGCCGCACGTGAGTTAAGTATGACTATGTCGTATCATTATAAAAGGAACAGCGTATGGTGTCTAAAACAACAGAGTCAATTTAGTATATTTGTTTACACAAACATGACAAAATTGGCTCTTGTCTACGTAGTGTCGATTACATGAATGCTTTTTGACACAGACATTTGGGTAAACAGTCTGTATTATCTTTTGACGGTGATGGAAAACAATTAATTTAAGTGCTTGTTGAACATGGCAACGGATAAGGAACATTGTTTAGTTTTGTGTTGATAATTAAGTACATACAAATGGTATTTGAACTAAGGCCTCTTGCATGGCCTCGAGCGATGCGACTTGCGACGCGACTTGCGTTAATCGAAACGCGCGCGCGTCCTCTGTTTCCGTTCATCGCTACGCAAGACGCGTCGCGGTGCCTAGTGGCATGCTTTTTCAATTTGTTTTCTCCGCAGTCGCTGTTGGAAGCAACGCTCAAGCGATACGCGTCTTGCGACAGCGAATGCGGAGTAAACGAATGAAAGAAGTTGTTTAGAGTATGCCACGAGTCACGGCGACGCGACTTGCGGAGCTATGGACGGAAACAGGTGACGCGTGCGCGTATCGCTTGACGGAATTTGTGCCGAAAGTCACATTGCTCGAGGCCGGAGGGAAACACCAGTGTAGTCTGCGAAATTCAAATGTTCTTACGTGTTTAGAAATATGCAGCTCAGTATCAGGTTGTATGTTGGACAAAATATGATACGCGACCGTAACGAGTATGAATGAATGACTGTTTCTAGAAATACCCCTTCGATGGGATTATATTATGAGCTTAGACTTTAGAGGGTTGTATTATTCGTATATTATTAGAATTATAATCATTAAAATCATCAGATTTTAACGATTATAATTCTGTAAATACATACCTACTTGTTACGGTCGCGTAGAGAAAGTTATAAGTAGAAATCTAACAGACAGCAAACTTCAAAGAACCCTACCGCGCAGATTTGCGATTTTCTATAAAAAGTTAAACTAAAAATAGAAAATTGGTTTTGTTACTGTCGGCCCTACGTTACCGTTAAGTGACGGACCTACATAAACGTATACCTTTGGTACGCGATCGAAGTATACAGGGTGTAGAAAAAAGAAAGAAATATTTTATTTAAGTAGGAACCGATTCAGTACGTAAGGTACTGGTTAATCGGTCCCTGCTTAGATGCAATCTAGAAAAAATAAGAAAAACTATTTTGACGGTTAATTTATTTGACGGTGCTCCTTTTTCAGCAATATTTTATTGACATATTTGTTATTCTTGCAAACGAATGTAGTTTTTTTCCGAAATCAGCCATTATTATTTTGTTTTATTTTATAGTTGTTTTCCATACTCCAAATTCAACACCAAACCGCTCAACATCTCAAAGGTCTTTTTGTTAAACAACTTGTATACTTATTTAGTTAAATGCTCTCGGTACCTTCAAAGAAACTTTGTTCGTTTTTCCATCTCATTGACTCGTTTATTTAAGAATGTTAACCAATTTAACAGGATTTAATGGCATAGTAAATTCGTGTCCGGGAAAATCTTTTTTGCAAAGATAGCTTAGCTTTCCAAAGAAAATAATATTACCTACGATCCGGCCGTCGAGAAAATGCGTTCTTGACATCTGTCAGGTTCATACAAACGAATACGTGTTTGGCGAATTTAATCTTTATTACATCTTCGCACTGACAGGTATCAGGGGGCCTACTTTCAAGTCCCTCAACGAATATACGGGCCCATCCGAAAGCAGTTCGATGCCTCGGGAGAACACTTCTCCCGATTAATTATCTTTTTCGGACGGGCAAAAACCCGTCAGGAGTAAGGAGAACTGTCAAATCGTGTTGTCATTAATTTTTAGTTCGGGCCCCTGACTAATTTTATGTCCGTAAGTGACACGGAGTATGTATCGCCCGTAACTTCGGCTGAAACTACGGACATACACACGGACATACACAAATATTTTGCGGAAATCAAACTGACCTCACTGAAAAAATAATATCAAGGGTCGATTTTGATCGTGCTACTTTTGATTTGACCTTTGGAAAGGGTCAAAATTATATTTACGTTTTCTCACGTTTGGTCTACGTTTTCTCCTATAGAGGGCCAGTAGAAAATTGTCTGTGGTATTGTAATTCAAAACTGATCTATAGTTCAAAAGGATCTTAGAATAAGTACATTTTTAGTTAAATTATTTTTATTTTTTTATTACAGACGCCATTCTGCATATTTCAACATGAATGATGTAACCAATATTTAGTAACCATATTTTGATTTTTAAGAATGTCCGTGGAGTTTCTTGCCCGTTCTTCTCCAGTTAGTTACCTACTACGCTTTGGAATGGGCAACTAACTTCATCTTTCTGACTGATCGACCCCTTAACAATTAAAAAGTGCCTGTAATTGGTTTATTTGAATTAATGCTTTGAGTTTGAGTTGAGTTTGTATTTTTCAACGTTACAATGGCTTACCCTATAATAAATAATTAGGTCCCCTGTACGAGCTTTTCCCCTAATCACCACTTATGACACCCATAAACGAAGATTAAAAGTAACGTCATTTGACTGCATGGTTGGTCTAGCGGTCACAAACACAACTGCGGCGCATGAGGTCCTGGGTTCGATTCCCAGGTTGGGTAAAGTGTTATTGGGTTTTTCCATCAGGAATTTCTCAGTAGCAACCCGGAGTCTGGATTTGTGCCCGGTTGATGGCAATACGCTAGCCTCCTATTTCATGAGTCTTAAACATAACTGGCGAAATGTGGGTATACTATAGGTACACCTCTGCCTAACCCTTCGGAGATTTCAGGCGTGGCGTTATATTATTACCATTTATTACGACACCCATATAAAGATTAAAAGTGGTATATATTTCTTAGCCAAAATGGTTTAGCAAGACTTGGAAAAATAAGGTTTACGTATAATGTACAGTCAGCAAAAGAGATAAGTATTCAGGGTCGCCGGATATAGTTGAAGTTTAGTAAGAAACCAATGAATGTTTTCGAATAAAATAAAATAGTATTCATAGAAAACAAATAGTTCATTTATCAAATTAAATTTCATTCGAAAACATTCATCGGTTTCTTACTAAACTTCAACTATATCCGGCGACCCTGGAAACTTATCTGTTTTGCTGACTGTACACCGATATTTTAATGTATAAATTGAATAAAAACCTCGTTACCATAAGTAAACCAAAGCAACTCTAGCATGACTAGAATATAGAATATATTACCGATCGATCACCTGTAGCTAATACTGATATTATTCATCTCTTTGATCGACACTACGTTTCTCTTTGATAAAATATTTTTTTTGTTTTAATATCATGGTCGGTTTCCTCAACTGAAATGGACATAAAATTATTGCAGTATAGGTACGGTCACCAAAAGTGATAAGTAACCAGGGTCGTTGAATATAGTTGAAGTTTAGTCAGAAACCAATGGATGTTTTCGAATAAAATTAATTTAATTAATAGAAAACAAACAGTTAATTTATCAAATTAAATTTCATTTAAAAACATCCATTGGTTTCTTACTAAAATTCAACTGTATCTGACGACCCTGGTTACTTATCTCTTTTGGTGACTGTACAGTGTACACGTGTCAAAATTATTAGTAGGACGCCAAAGAGTTAAAACCTGACCGACTTTTTTTCCCCACCCAGAATGTATGTATACGAGGTGAAAAAAAAGATAGGCAAATAGAAGAGGAAGAAATCCTTATTTTGTTGTGTATAACAAAGTTTCTATGTATGCTATGTTTCTTCTTTGCTTGAAGTGAAGACCAGTGAAGTGACAACGGGGTTACTGAAATAAACACGCCAATTAGACTAAGGCCTACTTGCACCGCCGGTCACTAAATACGTTTAGCGATAAACAAGTTTAAAAATAATTCTGTTTCTGTCAAATATTTGAAGATGACAGAGACAGAATGAAGTTTTAAATTCGTTTAGCGTTAAACGTGTTTAGTGATTGGCGGTGCAAGTGAGCCTTATTATTTGTCTTCTCAAAGTCCTCGTCGATTCTTTATAACCAAAACGTGCAAACAACTAAACTGACTAAGGACAATTTGTATAGTAAAGATAAGCTACTACAGAAAGATTTGAATTGATTTTGAACGATCTATCTTACATAAAATATTGAAGATAGTGAATTACGTTAATTTACAAATTAATTAATAAACATTTACAACTGACTGTATTATTATTGTTTGAAGGATGATAATCAGAGATCGGGTATTCGGATGCATATTTACCTAAAGTTAATTTTTGTGTCTGGAAGCGGCTTATTAAAATATGTTTTTTTGTAAAAAAATCAGATGCATATTTATTTAAAATTAATGTTTAACCCCCGATGAAAATATATGTATGTAGGGTGTAGGAAGAGGGGTGTTGTTTGTTAGTTAAACCAAAAAAAATACATAAATTAAATTGTTTATTTTTATTAAATTAAGTACTATATCCTAATTGGGCGTAAATATTACCTCGACTACAACAACTTTAATCACTTCCTTTCGATCGCTATGAATCGGTCCAGTTTGGTCACTGAAATCTGACGTTAGCGGGATTTTGTCGATACAAAAGCGTATTCCATATTAGCTAACATCTCAACTTTAGGTGAATATGCATCCGAATATCCTATCTCTGATTATAATAATATGAACGTAAGCGGGATGAATGTTGGCGTGACGGCTGACGGGGGAGATTAGACGAGAGAAACATGTTCCGCCAACCCCAAGTAACATGGGACAAGGGCGGGACGAAGGTATATTTCGACATGGATGCCAAAAACTACTTCGTGTTATTTTAAGGCATAAATCAAGGATAATGGGTCCGAACCCAGGCAGGCGCTTTACTTTGTCTAAATAATTTCATTACCACTGCTCTCAAAAACGGTGAAGGAAAACATCGAGAGGAAACCGGCATGTCCTAGAACCAAAAACTGCCTATGAATCAAGGACAATGCTGCAGATCAAATGTTTTAAAAACACCATGGTGTATATTTCTAGATAAATGACGATGAATATTTTTTCTGTAAATTGGTTTTAACAAAACACTGTTACCCCGCGTCCTTACCAAAATCTTTTTGTTCAGTGAACCGGAACGCAGGGTCGCGCCGACAGATGGCGCTTTCCGTTTTTCTGAACAAAACTGATGAACGCGATGGCGGCGTATTGGTGCAATGATTGCTTTTGGTTAGGAGGCTGCAGTCTCACACGTTAAGAAAATAATGACGAGGTCGGTGTTTTCTTTCTGAATATTCTGAGAAGAAATACCGAAACAAACTCAAAGCTCACAGTCGCTTTCAAAATGCAGACAAAGTCTTGGTCAGATAACATGAGGACCATGTAGATTAGTGCCTAAGATGGCCTTTTGAGGAAAGAACCACACAGCTATACTAAACTCAAAATCGGAAACCGCGTCATTTTAACTAATAATTTCTTACGAAAACAAAACTTGTAGTAGTTACGTATAGCGATCAATGAACGAGAAAAGGAGGCATATAAAAAACTTAATGGAATCAATTTCTTCAGGCTGAAAACCTGAAAAGCGTTCGAGGAAAAAAAACGCGAAACACAACTTTTCCGACTTCAAGTGAAGTTGTATATGTGTGAACAAAGTTAACGAATGTTCAATGAAACGGTGATTTTATAAGAAAGTATTTTACGATACCTTTGTTAAACGATATAAAAGTACCTAATATTGTAACTTCAAAAACCACTCAATTATAAATATAACATAACATCAGGATTTTCTTCCCCAGTGGGTTAGGCAGATGTGTACAGTCACCAAAAGAGATAAGTAACCAGGGTCGTCGGATATAGTTAAAACTTTCTAAGAAACCGATGGATGTTTTCGAATGTAATTTAATTTTATAAATGAACTGTTTTTTTTCTATTAATTAAGTTAATTTTTATTCGAAAATATCCATCAGTTTCTTACTAAACTTCAACTATACCTGACGGCCCTGGTTACTTATCACCTTTGGTGACCGTACCTACATAGTACACCCATAATTCGCCAATTATATTTAAGCCCCATGTTATAGGGGGCGGGCGTATTGCCATCAATCGGGCACAAATCCAGACGGCTAGTGAGAAATTCCAGATGGAAAAACCCAATAACACTTTTCACGACCCGGGAATCGAACCCAGGACCTCATGTTAAACAGTAGCGCTATTGCGACCACTAGACCGACGAGGTAGGCACTTTATTATAACAATTGATGCAATTTCCACATTTTAAGTACTAAGACCCACTTGCACCGCCAATCACAAAACAGCTTTAGCGCTAAACGAGCTTAAAACATAATTCTGTTTCTGTCAAATGTTTGAAGATTACGGAGACAGTATGATGTTTAAGACTCGTTTAGCGCTAAACGTGTTTAGTGATTGGCGGTGCAAGTGGGCCTTAGTGTGTGTAAAGTAAATCTAAGTCAAAATTGTCTAATTGCTGCAGAAAACCGTGAAATAACGCGATCAAAAATAGACAAATCTGGCTTAGCCTTTTGTTCGCGCCAAATTTTGCATTCAGTCGGAAAGTGAGTCTTGATAGCATTCGCTCACAATTAAATCAGTTCACGTGAACGAGTGAAGCTTCACGGCTTCGGCTCATTCATTCGTTCATCTGTCTCCGCACGCATCGCGAACGGCTTAGCTGCCATTATTATCGGGTACGTCGCACCGCCCTTTTTACTCTGCTAATATATCTTCGTTGTAGACGCATGCGCGTCTCGCGATTACCCGGTCCGCTATCCGCTTCGCTGATCGCTCTGCTCGTCACGTCGCGTGTTTAATGGTTGGCTCGCCAATAAATCTATATAACGCCGATAAATAAGAAATCTAAATCACTCTGCCGCTACCGCTGTGGTGAACGTCCTCCATCTATTGCTTCTGCTTCTTCAACTTGGCTCAAGAATCAAAGACCGTGGATGCTTAATTGGTGAGTGATGTTGCTATGATTATCTTGCCAATTTACTGCTAATAGACGCGTTTATCTATATACTCGCCCCGTTTCTATAATTATATTATCCCGCATTCAACTTACCCCATAAACGCTTCACTACCTATTCCCAACCATGTTGGGGTCGGCTTCCAGTCTAACCGGATGCAACTGAATACCAGTATTTTACATGAAGCGACTGCCTATCTGACCTCCACAACCTAATTACTGGGTAGCACAATACCCTTGGCAAGACTGGTTATCAGACTTTCGGGTTGCTGACTACCAGTTACGACTTTTATAGTTCTACAAATGAAAGCCGAAACCAAACGACTCAACGTGCTTTCAGAGGCACGAAGGGGGCGTGGTACGGTATGTATATGACCACCCATCCACGGACCGACCTTGGCAAGCGTTGCTTAACCTTGAAGATCAACCCGTGCAGCTGTTATTATTTAGCCTCGAGTCACAGACAAATTGAGAAATACATATTTAAAAAAAAACAGGATAATCCTGATTTACAGAATAAAAATGGAAAATATGGTTCTGTGGTATCGCCCCAAAAGATTAATGTGTTAAGTAATTATGTCCACAACTGTACTGTTCTTAATTAACGCTTGTGTGCCGAACCGTACAAAAACGGTCATTTGTTACTGTTCCGAGGTAGATATAGAAATATACAATGCTTTGAGGACAGAGAGGGATGGAAGGATATATTAGAACAATGTCGTTTGTGCCTTTTATTAATTAAGTAAGAAAGGCCTGAATAATGAAGAATTCAGAATACAAAGTAAGATTACAGGGTACTTGCCGAATTCGTGATTTGACTTGAGAAAGAAATTCCTGAATAAAACCACAATTCATTCAGTAATTTCGGGTCCGATTGACTATGCCTAAAATAAACCATTTTGCTTACCGATCGCAACGGCGTAGATAATATAATTTTCAGCAGGAGATGGTAATTTCACTTTTCATTCTTTGAATAGTTTCATTTTTGATTTGATTACTCAAATACTTTATCAAGTTTGTCTGGAGTATGAATATTCAATATGATTTTGAAGCCTTTCGGTCGATGTCGTGTTGGCCCAGTGGTTAAGGATAAAGCCTCGCCTCTCATGCACGAAGTTGTGGGTTCAAATCCGGGCAAGTACCAATCTGACTTTTTCAATACATATGTACTTTCTGAGTTTATCTTGGACACCACTGATATCGGTGAAGGGAAACATCGTGAGAAAATCTGGACTTTATAGTTAATATCAGTTTGAAATATCCAAGTCGTCTTGAGCAAGCGTGGTGATCAATGCTCGTGCCTTATCTGTATGAGAAGAGGCCTTTGCACTGCAGTGGGACAGTAATCGCCTGCGTATCATGTCGCTCGATTTCTCTGCGAAATTTCTCGCGGTGACCTACAGTTACTGTAAGGTGTCAATACAGGTAGACTGTGGTGATACAAATCTTCGTTCCACCCATGGTATAATAATATACTTCCCCAGGTATAGCATTCCGAGACTCAGTGGTCACGCGGGAGACACAAGCCTACGTCATCACCACTGTGTTACCAGTAGTGTGTAATAATAACTCCCCAGCCGCATTTATTATCTGTACGAATCCGAAAAAACAATGAGGTTTTAACTAACAATTACGTTGGTATATGTTTAAATTGAATTGTTTCGTTTGATTAGAAAAACGAAACGACAATTTAAATGCTTTATATATATTTTTTAACAGAATGCTGACTGAAAATGTTTCCCTAATTCTTGTTTTGTTGCAATAAAGTGGCAATTGGATAGTGACGTAAGCATGTGTCACTCCCGGAATGCCAGACCTTTTTTTTTTAGACCATGGTTCCACCAACAATCGTCTTCTACGATGTCATTCTCACCGTTCTGGCTTCATTCATTCTTCTTTCTTTGTCCAGGTGGTCATTCTTTGGAACGCGCTCCCTCTGGACATCAGGCCGGCAACCAGTCAGTTATCTTTTAAAGTGAAGGCACGTGAGCATATCCGTCAGAAGTTGGCCAAAACATCCCAGCGCTGATTTGCTGGATTCATTTTCTCCTCTACCGATCGTTGTTTCTCCTGACAAAGTTTACTTTGTTTATATGTATGTTTTAATATTCATGTATTAGTATTTGTTATTGTATTTTATAGTTATTCCCGAGCTATCTATCCCGTATATTGCACCTGCCATGTTTTGTCTCTGCATCACCCTAAGGTTGACTGGTAGAAAATGCCTCGGGCATTAAGTCCGCCTTTGTAAAGTATTTTGTTTACTTCTGCAGTATTGGTACTCAAATCAGAGAAATCAGGTGAGGTGGGCCGGTACTTTGTCGGACGACTATAAATTGGAATGTGGTGTGAGACAAGGGGGGTTAAGCTCGCCACTATTGTTTAATTTGTATATAAATAAGCTGATTGAGCGGCTCAGTAGCACTCATGTCGGTTGCTTCATTGATGACAAATGTGTTAACAATATTAGCTATGCAGACGACATGGTGCTGCTGAGCCCCACAATCAGCGGATTAAGGAATCTGGTGTCTCAGTGTGAGGCATTTGCAATGTCGCACGGACTTCAGTACAACTCCAAAAAGAGTGAGGTATTAGTATTTAGAGCGGGTACTTACTATCCCACATATGTTCCTCCTGTCGTTCTTAACGGTGCAGCCTTAAAAGTAGTGGACAGGTTTAAGTATCTGGGTCACATAGTAACTGGCGACCTTAAGGATGACGAGGACATAGAGAGGGAGCGCAGGGCGTTGGCGGTGAGAGGCAACATGCTCGCTCGCAGGTTCGCACGTTGCACCAACGAGGTGAAGCTAACATTGTTTAAGGCGTTCTGCCAGTCATTTTACTCGAGCGGCCTGTGGGTGAAACATACAAAGCGAACCTACACAGCCCTGCGCACCCAGTATAATAACGCTTTTAGGATGCTGTTGGGGCTGCCGTGGCGCTGCAGCGCGTCTAGTATGTTTGCTGAAGCCCGTACGGATGGCTTTCAAGCCATCATGCGCAAGAAAGCAAACTCCTTGCTGCACCGTCTGCGAAGCAGCAGCAACAGCATTCTGAATGTGATTGCTGCCCGTTTTGACTGTCCTTTCCAGAATCAGTGGATAAGGACGGCCATAGGCATTAGTTAGGTATAGGTGCTAACATTACTAACGTAATTTTAGATACATATTTTTATTTTTATTTTTTTTTGTTACTAACACACTAACATTTTATGTTTGTATGTTTTGTTTTTTGTTGTGATATTATGATATGGAGATTTCTCTGAAATAAATAAATAATAATAATAATAATAAAGTTTTAATAAATAAATAAATATTACAAACCATCTACGTATACAAACAAGGACCACAACTATCAACTCAATTATAACTTAAGCTATCCCTCTTTTACTCTAATTAGTCTTCACAAGCAAAGCAATCGAAGAAAATACCCCGTTCCTTAAATTACAAGAATAATATGTGGCATGAATAAATTAAGTTCCGCCTCAAATGTCACAGCCAATGAGCGAATTAGCCAAGCTGGCACCCAACAAGGTGGAACATGTCATTTGTTCCGCACCACGCATCTAGGCTACATAATAGATGAATTTTGTTGAAGTAACGTGAAACTTGGGCATTATATAAAGCGGTTTGTCTAAGAACTTCAGCCAAAATTGTTATAATAATATATAATCCTTCTATAATTTTGTCTTAAACTGTAGTCTTTTGTGAAAAAATTTTTAGTACACCTCTTTTGGGCTCTTGTAGTTTATCTAAAAGTCAAAGTTAAATAATTTATTTCAAATAGGCAAATGATACTTCTGAACGTCAAAATTTACAAAATAAAATTGAATTGATTGTATGTAGTTGCCCCTTCCAAAAGGTAGTTTCGTATGGCGAAGAATGGGCAAGAAACTCCACCGTTACTCGTTTAAAATGTTTTTCAATATTTTGTATACATTAATTATATAATTATATGTAAAAACGATGCACCTAGAATAAAATTACTGTACCGCAATAGGTAAAAAGAATTAAATATAAAGCAATGACAGGTAAATTAATTATGTGACAGATACATGGTGCTCACATATTTACAAAAAAATTAAAAGTAAATGATTTTCCTAAAACTTTAACAAGTAATAATTTAGTGTGTGAACTAAAGTAATTACAGAAGGTAATATTAATGTCATAAAACTTATAAATTATACAATTAAATTAGCAACCAGTTTGATTTTGTCTTGACTCTAGATTGTCCTATGGAGCAGGATCAGCATGATTCCAAGTATTCTTATCTAGGATATAATCCTCTAATCCTTTATCGATACAGTACATAATAATCGTCTATGTCAGTACATAACATGACATGACAACACAGCTATAACTCTCAAACGGTTAGGCAGAGATGTAGCTATAGTAAATACACCCGCAATTAGTCCTTCAGGTGGACCATTGTGCGTGCCAACATGTCACCTGTTGTTTTTAAGTCCCATGTAATGGGGCGACCCTATTGCCATCAACTATATTGCATACTTACCATACTTTGCATGGCTCCAAATTTTTTTAATAAGCTACCAAATGACATAAAAGATTTACACTGTCTTGACACAATTTAAACGTAAACTAAATACATTTTTAATAGACAAATGCTACTATACCATTGACGAATTCCTAGTTGACAAAATTTCATGTGAATGATCATTTTATGTATTTATGTTTTAATGTAATATTTAATTATATCTTTTATTTTAAGTTCTATAGATATGATTTTTTTCATTGTGGTTAATGTAATGTTTAACTTAATTTTAATATTGTAATTTAACAATGCATGCCTTAATAGGGTAGATGTTTGAGCTACTATAAAATATTTATAAGATCCTGTTGAGTCACCAAAAATCGCATTAATAAAAAACTTTGAGTTTAACTTTGACTTGACTTTGATCAATCGGGCACAAATCCAGACTCCGGGCTGCTACTGAGAAATTCCTGATGGAAGAACCCAATGATACTGCCCGATCTGAAAGTCAAACCCAGAACCTCGTGCTAAGCAGTAGGGCTTATGCCCACTAGACCGCTGAGGCATTCCAAATGAAGAATTCAAATACCCAATAATTTCTGATTGCCAGAATACTATCACAAACCTTCTTATCCTATTAAAAAAGTTATTAATTGTTTTAGACGTCGAAAATAATTCTTCCGACCGGCCACCGTGTGACAACGCGATGATTCACGATGAAAAATGAACGTACAGAACTGCGGTAAATATACAGCTACCAGAAATATGCTAACAATGTGATATTTTTAGGAACCGTTTTTTCGAACGGTGCAATTAATCAACGATATTATGTTGAAGGTATCTGCTATTTATAAGTTGGTATAGATATGTATATACCCGTGTTTTTTGGGAGACGGCTTTTATTTGGCAAGTTTGACTGGTGACTCTCTGCAATGAATGTATACTATGAACTCTTTCTGAGTCCGCCAAGATAGATAACATTGTAATAGTAGATTGTTATACAAGGGTTGAAAGGAATCAATTCCCATGCGAGGTATTTAGACTCTCGAGCGTAGCGAGGGCGCCTACGAGTATAGTCCGAGTAGGAATTGATGACTTTCACCCGTGTTAATAGAATAGAATATAATATATTTATTGTAAAACATGAGTATACATCAAATAATATGTGCAAGGTTTTAAAAATAACAGGTAGATCTGCATGTTTTGCCATTTACGGCTTACAAAAAAAAAAAATTATAAACCATATAAGAGATTTGAATCTACAACAAACTATGAAATTACTAACTTAATCCTTATGCTAATTAAAAAGGAGAAAGTATTGTTTTTACAGATATGAGGGTCAAATTGTGAAAATGTCGTAATTATAGGATTCTATTTGATTAATTGCGTTCATTAAAAAAATCCGATATAATAGCATTTGGCTATGAGATCTTTTTTGGGATTTTATTAAGGCAGGCTTAAAATGTTACATTTAATAAAAATACTGTTTTCATCTATCAATCATTTTCAAACCAAACATAGCCTTAATATACCTATTTTGTAACTTTAAAATGATTTCTTTATTAGTAGTGTTTCCCCAAAATATAACTCCAAACCTCAATATGGAGCCGACATAAACACTACTTTTCATTTCGAATTTAAGGAAAGTAAAAAATATGTAGTAGATTTTCTAAAATATGTATTGATAATAATAACATGAGACTCATTTTTAATTAAATATTAGTAAAACCGATACATATTTTGAATTACAGAGTTAGTATCCCGCCCACGGATATCGATCCCGCCAAATTATACAGTCTTCCTTTTAATTTTAAATATGGAACACACCGCGTCACCGCCGCCGCGCCGCGGGCCGTCCTGTAGGTATTTTTTAATTCACACTAGCTGTTTATACACTCACAAGACCGCAGCATTCTATCAATATTTTTCTTAATTATTTAAAAAAAAATCGTAGCCGACGGCCTAACCAAATTTAGTTCTATTTTTTTTATTTCTTCCTATCTAGGATAGGAAGAATAAGAATAGAATAGAGGGAAGCAATTACTATGAGTCTTTTTCGCTCAAAGATGGGGAGCAGCGTCTTCCAACCGCTATTCGGATCAAACAAACTCTACTTTTGAAGTATGAGAATTGAAAATGAACATTTAAATACAATGTCCGTTCACCTGCACCCTGGACGATCTGAACAACGTATCCTACACCGCAGTGAACATCGCCATCTACTGGACCCAAACAGTATAATGTAGAGGTACCTACCGTCGAAACGAAAAGAAAAGAAGAATATGATCTTGGCCTATAATTATTTTTACTCAATCAACCACCATAGAACAAGAAAGAAGAGTTCACAGAGTAGATATTGCTTGAGTAGATTGGGGACTCCTACAAACACAATCGATCTCATACAGGTTCTTGCCATTTTGTGTCATGATGTTTACTATGGAAATATACAGATATAGTACCCAGTGAACTGTCCGAAACTACAACGTCACCACTTCAAAAAACCCTAAAATGTCCGAACGCACGAAACTCACCCCTTAAAAATGACAGCAGACCGCGTGATCCCGTCTCTTAGTTTTTTATGTTTTTGAATTTTCTGCGTGGACCCACCTCTTGCGTTCCAAGTTCTTATAAAAGTTGGACAAATGTAGCATATTTTCGCCACAATCCGAGCGTGTGTATCGGAATTATGACATGTGGGTAACTGTAAAAGCACATTCAAGTTTAAAAAAAAAACTGAGGGCCTAGACAAAGGGCATTCGCTTTGAAGAGATTCTATTTGTACAGTCGCTATCGCTTTCGCTAATGTTTCCATCATACGAATCGAAAACTAGCGATAATGCTTGTCAAGAAGTGCCACTTGGCTACGCATATCTATGGAAGTAAACGTTCGACGCTGTTGATTCGCTTCATAGAATCGAACGATGTTAACATTGTCTAGCTAATTTCTATTCGTTGATCACGTGACATTTCGATGGCATAAGTCAACCCCATACATTTTTTGGCATTTCTACTAGCGTCATCGCTAATCGAATATTACTTTGTCTCTAGGCCCTCTGTTACGTTTACGCTAGCATCAAACTCCACCGATAGCGTCCGGCCTGACATTTTTTTAGACCAAGAATCTTTATGACTATTGCAACCATTGATATATTTCTACGACTGCAATAGTATTTAGTTTATCTTGTAAGTATTAAGCTATGCACATTTTTTTTTAATACCCGCACTATACATTGAAACACGCGTTCCTTTTTAAATTTGTCTTTATTCAACATGTTCACCTGTCCTTCGCACGACAAAACTCACAAACATCTCTATAGTAATGAAAATGATTCATGACATGCTTCGCGGTATCATCTATAACATTGTCGATGTGGCGACGAAATATATGCAAAGTGCGGTAAACAGAGTAGAACAAATGGACAAGCTTCGACACACGAGTTATGGCTTTATTCTGTCGCGAGTAATTAATATAGTACCTATATTATATGTACCTATGGTTGTGTTTGGTGATCAATTTTCAGGTAGTGACGGTAAAATAAAGTCAGTGGATATATTTTTCGAACTGTTTTTGATGAATTTTGCGTAAGCCGCGGGGTTATTACGTAACACACTAACAGTAGGAATGGGTTTCATTTCGACAGTTCAACAACATTAATTGCATTCTTTACGTTGTTGAACAGACACATTTTTCGAACATATGAAGCAATGGATTGGCAATAGGCTTCAAAATTATTCAGATTGTGATAGATAGTGTGTTACGTAATTAGGGTGCCGGTCACTGCTGGTGCTTAATTTGGTAACAAATTTTTGAACTAACTTTTACAAAAAGGTAGTTTACACTAAAATATCTGGTTGAGAATAAAATGAGAAGCTCCTAGTAGATAATTCGGCTGCATTTGACGCTAAGCGTGATATACTGCTACAAGGTTACATCGACCCAGGACTCTAGGACGTGCCACAGGCGTTAAAACATTGAAGTGGTCACCCGAAGACAATGTCGAAAAATTTTAAGTTCCTATAATTCCGCTAGAATCTTTAAATGCAAAACAGTAAGAATATATCTGCAAAACATACGACAAATATTTCCTTTCACAATAAGTTTTACTTTTTCCTAAGTGTATGTAAAAAACCTGATAAATCAATTAGCGTTAACAGTACTGATAGACAGATACTCGTAGATAGATATACAAAGTTAGTTACGAGCCTTTACTGTACAACTTAATCGTTGGCATCCATACTAACATTATGGCGCGATTTTTATGAACGTTATCTAACATGATGACAACATCGATTATTTTTTAAACTGCAATCCTTCAGTGGCCTGTGTGCCAGGGCCACGGTAATCCTTTCGGACAAACCCGCGACCCCGACAGACATCAGCCCTAACGGACCCAGTCAATGTGTGCTGACATCACTTTGAAGCGCGCGTGGAACACAACGCGCCGTCGTCCCTGGCCTGGTCCGTACCAAATGGCGAGCTACCCATTGCTCGCCGTCTGCAAGCCCGCGCCTATGGTGGTCGGGAATCGGTTATCGACTCCCGACGCCCAGGACGTCTCCTACGGTGACTAGGGGCGTGAGGGCGCAACGATTGTCTCTCCCTCACGCGCTCCGCCTCCTCCTTCGCGAGCATTACTGCTTCGCAGAAGGAAGTGATGGCTTCCCATTCCCTCTTGCTCCGTACCATGGCCTGGACCAGGGCCGGACGCGAGAGATCACCGCCGCCGATCGTCTCCGCGAGGACACGGCGGTGCCCCGCTCAAATCGGGTAGACCTCCACCATATGTTCCACCATGCCCTCCGGGAGATCCACACAATGGTAACATCCCGGCGTTTCCTCCCGCCTGATCCGGAACAGGAACCTCCCGAAACAACCGTATCCGATGAAGACCAGCGTCAGGCGGAAGGTGAGGACGCCGTGGGGCCTCTCAATCCACTCCTTAAAGAGGGGACTTACCGCCTCAATTATGGCGTGCCCAACGCTAAGACCCTTAGGAACTGATAGAGAATATATAAATAATAAAAATAAAAAAGTCAGAATAAACGTTAAGCGAAAACGAGGTAATAGTGCTGGCAAACGATGCGCTACTACAGGGTGGGACGGAGGAACAAGAAATTTCACGCGGACGAAGTCGCGGGCAGAAGCTAGTAATATTTTAAATGCAAACGTAACTCTGTCTGTCTGTCTGTAACCTTTTCATTTCGGATCCGGATTTTGACGAAAGGCACACAGGTAGACCTAGGTTAAGACTTAGGATAGTTTTTATCCCAGTAGTACGTTCCTGTGGAATAAATTCCAACCTTCACGCGAGCGAAGCCGCGGACAAAAGCTATTTAGTATTATACACAATAATCAGCCTATAACGTGCCCACTGCTGGAACTCAGGTCTCTCTGTGAGAGGGAGTGAGCCGTATGAAACCACCTCGAGGGCCCTGCGCAGGTATTTGTTATATTATGCTAACCTAATACTCGTAAGTAGTGATTTGCACAAAGTCAGAAAACTTCATGAAATAAATCAACTTTTGTATCATAAGTATAGTATTATTTAATTTTATTCCCTTTCACACCAAAACTCACTTCAATTCAGGTGCTATAAGTCTCTCATCCTGCCCCATTAATTGCAGGCATAACAGAATAATGCCATTATTTGACGGATCCAATTCGACGCGTTGTCGTATTGGTTTTAATTTGTTTATCCCGGTTCATCCCTCTGTGGATACGTTGTTACTTTGTGAGTATATTTGTGACGCTACATCTTTAGTATCTAGCAGTAAATTATTGTAATTAGCATCAATGCAACATTAATTGTGTTTCGTTTGTGTATATCTTTAATTCAATATAGTATTTTTATCTCACGAAGCGACGCGTGCTTCACTTGTGGTTATGTGTACAAACACGCTGTGAATGTGTGTGTGAGCGCAGGAGCTCTCGCACCGTCCGAGACAACGACGAAGTGGGAAGTATGTGTCTGTGCGTGTGTGTGTGTGTGCGTGTGTGTGTGTGCGTGTGTGTGTGTGTGTGTGTGCGTGTGTGTGTGTGTTATGTTCTGACGATACTCCTCTCCACGCACACGCTCATAGCGTGTTTGTATACTTGGTTACCACATGTAAAGCGCGCGTCGCTTTGCGAGATAAAAATACTGTAACAGACAACGTACAACCTACACCGCACGGGTCTAAAAACTTGAAATGCACAAAAGTTCATCTTAAAACAAAGGTGATCAGTGTGATCACTAAGGAAACTAAGGATTCTTGAAAATTTATTATTCAAAGGGTTTAAATTCAAAAGAAGATGAAAGTTAATATGGTAGTTAGTTATTTTTGCCCATGGGAAATCCCATCAGACACAGAGATTGTAACACTATAAAAACTAAATAGTGTGGTGTCCATAAGTTCCGAAAGTGCCAGGTTGCCCGCGAAATTTACTTAAGTTTTTTGCAATTTGCAGGTCAGTGTCAGGTTGACATTTTATTAAATTGTCATTCAATAGTATTATATGAGCTCAGAGGGTTGTGTTGATGATTTAAATTATTATAATTCTGTAAATATACGTACTTGTTACGGTCGCGAATCATATTTTGTTCAAGATACAGACTGACACTGACCTGCAAATTGCAAAAAACGTAAGAAAATAAAAAATTCCTGGGCAATCTTGCGCTTCCGTTCGGAGCACCCCTAACACCATTTTTTTTAAAGCAATTCGTTGGCTGGGTAGCCCAGCCAATGAATTGCCCTCGTAACGTGGGTTTGTAAACAGAAACCAATCTCACATGGACATTTGTACCACTTTTCTCACAGCGCAAGTCAAGACTTCTAAACTTATTGCTTCTTTTGTAATGACAATTAGTTTCATGTACCAAATTGATTGATTACGTTAATTTGCTGCTCGACATCCACATTGTCATCTTCGTTCGCAATCAATTCAATTCATACGGCTATGGAAATCGATGATAATGTGATATGCATGTTGATTGGTATTACGATGGCGATTGATATGTCATTCACGCAGAATATTATGTGAAGAGGGGTACTGAGGTATCTCAGAGGGCCAATTCCCGTATTTTCAAGAACACATTTTTAACATAATTTTGACATTCGCTGAGATGCGACTAGTTTACGACTTAACTTTGTTAAGTACGAGAATTGCTATTGAGCCGTACCGTGTCAATGCTAAAGCATGAATGTCGCCCGCGCCCACGCAGATTACTTCTAAGCCTCTATCCTAAAATGGAGACATTTTCTTTACAAATGTTGATTGATTTACATATGCTGTTATTTAAATGTAGTACTTCTAACCATCAATTTTTCAGTGTAACAATTGTTTAGTAAGAGTAGGGAATAGTTAAAAAAAAATTGTCTTATGGTAAATATTTTTTACGGCAATAGTATTTAGCCATATGAAAACATCCTATTAGAGAAATGATGAATCTATAACAAATATTTTTGTCAAATCTTCTTACCAGTCCGTTAATGAGAAGAAGGCTTTTTAAAGTGACCGTGTTACGGTATCAAACGGAAGTAAGGCCCTTATAATCTGACCGTAAAAACGTGTAGTTCTTTCACAGTTTTATAATTTTTACCTCTGACAGCAGTCACCTAATAGCAACCTTATTAAGGGGACCACAGGACCGAAACGAAAGTTTTATAATGCCTAAAAGTATATGATCCACTGCAGTAAACAAAATCACAAAAATATATAAATTCTCAATATGCTAGTTAGATAGTGTGTTGAAAACATAATACAACTTATTTGATACCTACGATAGAAAGAAATAGAAAGATGCCTCTAAAAAAATATTTTAACGATTAAAAACCATACTAATATAGATGCAGTCATTCTGATTTTTTGTCAGATTATTCTACAAGCAACATATTAACGTAATAGTGTTTTAATATTTTAGTCCAATCAATAGATTTTTTGTAAATAGATAATTGCTTCATATTTTATAATAAAATACCAGCACTGTGTCATCGCGCTTCTCTTTATTTTCTATGCAGTCCGATAGTGACCGCGCTTTAGCTGTTGTCAGCCTCCTAAAACGAAAATAAAGATCATTGTGATTCTGACAGACTTGACAATGGCAGCAAACCAACAACAACCTTATTTCAACGACTATAAATACCACTTTGAAGATAATAATAAGATCTGCCGATTTTTTATGTAAAAATCTCACCGTGAGAAGTTAGGTAAAGTGAGCTGTCATTTCACGGATTGACACTATTGACAGCTCACTTCACTTAACTTCTCACGATGAGATTTTTTATAGAAAAAATCAGCAGATCTTAAATATCTTCGATAGGTTTTATTGACGCTCAGTTTTGTTCAGTGTTAGCCATGTAGGCGTGAATTGGGCTAAATTGAGGTTTCCATATCTTTTAGAATCCTGAGTGTGACTGATTTAAGAGAGTGTCCGTGGAGTTTCTTGCCCGTTCTTCTCCATAGGTGCCTACTACGCTTTGGAATGGGCAACTAGATTCATCTTTCTGACTGACCGATCCCTTGACAATTCAAAAGTGCCTGTAATTGGTTTATTTGAAATAAATGCTTTGAGTTTGAGTTGAGTTTTAGTTTGAGGCAAACAAACAACAATATCGCATTTACCAGTCGTAATTGTTTGCGGAAGCCCCTCCCAGGACTAACTTTTTATGTTTCTCAAATTGGACAATGCAATCTATCTAATCCTTAGAAGTAAAATCTGTAGAAATTCAAAGAAAGTACCCAAACAATCTCACAAATACGATACTTCTATGCACCTATAAACATTTGCTCTCTGACTGACTGTATTACTGAACTTCGAAGTTTAAAATATCGATGTATTTAATTGAGAATGTTCATAATCGCGATGTACGGAACTTCGAAAGAATGTCATACTGAACTTCGAAGTTTGAATAGACATTCCTTCGAAGTTCCGTACATCGCGATTATGAACATTCTCGATTAAATACATCAATATTTTAAACTTCGAAGTTCAGTAATACAGTCTCTCTGACTACCTAGAATATATTTCAGCAACTGATTTTTCTTACGTAAACTGAATCATCAGCTAAATTGCCATCAGTTTTAGCACTAATTGCCCTTCGCAAGACATCGAGAAGTCTTTAGGGAGCTAAACTTAACCCAGACTTGAATGATAAATGTCCGACCGTCTGCCCGAAATTGTGAAGTTCTCAAGTCCATTGCAATTTGAGAGATACTTTAATACGGGCATACATTTTGTATGGGAGTTAAATTATAGAGCGTTATTGTTTAATACTGTTTGATTTATCTTCTTCTACTTCATCGTGTCGCTGGCACGACTGCATGTGAGATCTTATTGCCCCAAAACTTCGCCACTTCCACGGCATCTTTGGTGGCAGCGCAGAGGTCACTTTGACTGCATGTTTTGGGACACAGAGGGCAAGATAGGAGGTAAAGCATAGTTTGCGACCCTGCTACTGCCGTTCCGTCGAGGCAGCCCCAATTTATCAGGTTGGAGTTACATCTTCCCACTTGCGTCCGGAGACGGTTTGATTTATATTGAGAAATGATTATATTTCTGTAAGATGGTTTGTACAAACACTTTTACACGTCAAACATATTTTAAAAACTAGACGAGGTCGGCGTTTCCTATCTGCTTTTCCTACTTTTAGAAAAAAGGCCGTAACAAACTCAGAGGTCACAGTCTCTTTTAAAGTCCAGACATAATCTTGGTCAGATCATGTGAAGACTATGTAGATTGGTGTCTGAAATGGTCTAAATGTTCATATGTTTATAAACGATACACATACCATAACATAACATCTCGCCTATTTTCTCCAAAGGGTTAGGCAGAAGTACACCATTTTGCCAGTTATGTTTAAGTCCCAAGTATCTAATAGGCGGGAGAGCCTCAACTATTTCACAACTGTGTTGGAGCTAGCACCACATGTGATAAACAACGCATTGAAATACAAGTGTTCATAGGAATGATGCGCTCGATAACAAAGAAAACTAAAACTGCATTTTCAGTTTTTTCCGAAATAATTTACCAAATATTGCATCCGAAATTTCGTAGTGCTGATTTATCGCTTGAAACCATAGCCTAAGTTAAAAAAAAAAATGTTTATTGCAATTACACAAAATGCTTTTACACACATGAGTTGGAGATCACAGTTTAAGCAAGAGGATGCTTGTGTTAGGTGAAATAACATCGCAACTTTACTCATACCATCTGTACCTATCAAAACTCGCTTCTAAACGTAATCGTCCCCAAGGTAAGTCATAATTAATTAAGTTCTTCTGTTAAAAGCAATTTGAGTTTGTTCCAAGAAAAAACACTTTCACCGTGCATTTATGTTCAACTACTACAAAATAAATTAACTACGTAACTACATTAAAAACGTATTTTATTACTAATACTCAGCGTAGGTCGCAAAAAATTTCACTGCACAGATTTTCTGCGATGTTTGCTGTTTCGAAAGACCCGTGACTAACTGCGTGATGCTCAAAAAACCTCGAAATTTTCGAACTTCTTTCAGTTTCTGACTTAAATAACTTCTAAAAAGTGCATCCTACGTATAAGTCACCTAGGTACCTCAGGTATTATTGGACCTACAGAGCTACGGCTGCCCTCAAATTGTAGAAAACGTTGTATACTTAAAAAATATACTGGGTGACTTATACGTAGGATACACATTTTAGAAGTTATAAGTCAAAAACTGAAAGAATTCCGAAAATTTCGAGGTTTTTTGTGCACCACGCAATTAGCACGGGTCCTTCGAAGCTGCAAACTTGGTTTGACACTATTGGTAACTATCCTAACATCCCACCGAATTAATACAGTGCATTTTTTGCGACCTAACGCTATTTTTGTGTCTACGGTGGTGATGGTATATCTACGGTGGCCTATAAGGTAAATAAAGATACCTACATAAGTATGGTTTTTCAAAGATTTTTGGCGCGTGGCTAAAATAGGAACTAACTCCGCCATCTTGTTTATTCAATACAATTTCAAAAATCTAT
The DNA here is from genome assembly GCA_917490735.1 of Dryobotodes eremita. Taxonomy (NCBI): domain Eukaryota; kingdom Metazoa; phylum Arthropoda; class Insecta; order Lepidoptera; family Noctuidae; genus Dryobotodes; species Dryobotodes eremita. The sequence continues at coordinate 19,036,861 of OU823264.1, read as the reverse complement.
TTCACAAATGTTTACGAATAGCTACTGCAGATGTTTCTCCACAGTGTCAATGTCACTCAATCCTTGTATCACTGGTGTTACGAACGCTACTATCTAATAAGTTCTCCTTTCTAAATATCCTTTCACTCACAAATCCAGAAAGATCATCTACTTTTTATTCGTTGCAGGACATTAAGCAGTTACAATCAGAGATCGAACTCTTTTGATCTCGCAGAATGATTGATGTTTATCCAGTGTCGATTACTGACCACTATCCGTTCCACGTGAATGCTCCAGCTATTTTGACAAACCAGTCTAATGTATTGTGGCTACATTTGGACTGTATATATTACCCTTGGTCAATCCCCTTATGCAATCGGTGATCACTTTTGGACTTTGTTACATTATGGGGGATGCGCTCAGGTAGCCCGCGAAATTCAAAAATATTTACGTTTTTTTGCAGTTTGCAGGTCATTGTCAGGTTGTCTGTTGATTAAAATATGTTTCGCGGCCGTAATCATCAATACGTCAAATAGTCATATAGCAGTCGTTCATTAGAATCAGCAATACAACTCATAATGTTAGAATTGGCCTCAAATGTCATGTTTTTATGAAATTGTCATTCAATAGGGTAATATGAACTTAGAGAGATGTATTGCTGATTTTTATGATTATAATTCTATAAAAAATCATATTTGTTACGGCAAATTGCAAAATTGCAAATTGCAAAAATTTAATAAAATATTGAATTTCGCGGGCTAACTTGGCGCATCCCCCTTAAACTACAACATTACAAGATTGTTTTTTCTGCTATGACATCTCGCAGGTTAAAAGCTGCTTAACCGGGCTGTTCTATGGATGCCTTAATAAATTAAGGCGTCCAGCCAGGTCATAAAACTTATAAATTAACGACTACACGCTAAGGGCACCTCTATGGGGTACGAACCTCGGCTTAGGGCGTCGACAAGGTTTGTTTAGTTTAGTTTGTTTTATTCATAAACAATTTACATTGTGTTGAATTTCATACAAATACAAGATACAAAAAATAGAACTATGAATATACAAATTATGAATTAGTATCCAGCTTTTTTACAGTTTCAAATATAATGTCAAACAGTTTTAAATATAATGTCAAACAGTTTTAAATATAATGTCAAACAGTTTTAAATATAATGTCAGACAATTTTAAACATTATGATTAAAGCTATATTTAATGTCGGCAAATTATTTGAAAATTATATAATTTCAAATGATTAAAAACAAAAACAAAAAAAAAATACAATATAATTCATCTATTATTGTGTGACACTAACTCCGATATATTATACAGACATTTCTCCAATAAAAAGACCTTTAATTTTGCTTTAAACAAGTGGGTGTTATAAATCAAGATCTTTAGATCAGAAGGCAGCTTATTGAAAATCTCTACAGCTTGATACTTCGAGCAATGTTCTACTATGTTAAATTTTGGTGCTATTGGTTGTTTAAAAATGTTTCTTCGTGTGCTCTCTCTAATCTCACGTTCCTCTTGCGATTCAAACTCATGTAGATACTTGGCAAAATAACTTAAGAGGACCAATATGTACAGACTAGGAACTGTTAATATTGCTAATTTTTTAAAGTAATCTCGGCATGAGACACGTTGTGAAATTCTGACTATTGTCCTTATGGCTCGTTTCTGTAAGACGAATGCTCTCTGCCAGTTATAACTGTAACTATTTCCCCAGAGCAGGATGCTATACCTAATCCTAGACTCGACCAGCGCATAATATATAGCCTTTAATTGTTCTATATTCAATTCATCCCTAAGACTTCTAAGTGCGTAACATGCTGACGATATGGATGATTCAATAACAGCAAGCTCTGGTTTCCAATTTAAATGCGAATCTATGTTAACCTCTAGGAATTTAACCTTGTCCACTAATTCAATATTGTCTCCATTTATTTTTATATCTAAGTTGTCATTATTACGAGTCGTAGTCCTAAATAACATGAGGTTAGTTTTACTTGTATTTAGTAATAAGTTATTGGCTGTAAACCATTCGCAAACTTTATCTATAATTATTTTTGTATTTAATGTCAATTTTTCTATGTCCTTTTCCCCAATTATTACGTTTGTGTCATCTGCGAAAACAAGAAGTTTCTCATTCGGCTGGGTTTTATTCATGAAATTAAGAAAGTCATTTGTAAAAATAATATAGAGTATAGGTCCTAAAATTGACCCTTGGGGCACACCTCGTTTCACATATGTCATTTTTGACTTGTATGTCACTTCGTGATTATTTTCGTCTATATGTTTGATTTCTACATACATTCGTCTATTTTGTAAGTAAGATTTCATAAGTTGTAATGTCTTGCCTCTAATACCATAATGTTCGAGTTTAGTAAGTAGTAGTTCATGATCTATCGTGTCAAAAGCAGAACTGAGGTCGACAAATAGTCCAACTACTTTCATTTTTTCATTTAATTGACTAACTATGTCATTTATTAAAGTATTCATAGCCTCCGAGGTACCAACACCTTTCTGATATCCAAACTGTCTCAGATTGATAATTTTGTTCATACCTAAATGTAGCATAAGTCTAGTTTTAATAATTTTTTCAAAGAGTTTTGATAAAGTTGGTAATAAGGATATGGGCCGGTAATTTTTTGGATCGGTCTTAGTGCCCTTTTTGTGTATCGGAATCACTTTGGCCAATTTCAACTGGTCAGGAAAAATTGACTCTTCGATGCATAAATTGAAAAAATCAGATAGAGGAAAAGCTAATACGTCTATATTCTCCTTTATAATCGATATTGGTACGTCGTCGAACCCGCAAGAATGTTTATTAGCCATTTTACTAACCAACTTTATTATTTCATTTGGTGTTGTTGGCTTGAGATTTATATCACTTTCAACTCTCTTCGTCGTGTCCATCAGAAAAGTTGCTGCTTTATCTTTATCTTCATTTGATATTGATGACTTGAATACAAAACTTTCTATAAATATATTTGCAACATCCTGAGGATCAGTAATTATTTTATTATCTACATTTAATATAAGATTTCTACGTTGTTTGTTTTTCTTCTTCTTAGTATGTTCGTTTACTATTTTCCATGTTTCTCGCGCTATATTTTTTGCGCTATTTAGATACCTTGATATAGCTTGCTTTTTGGCTTGTGTAATAACTTTCCTATGGATTCGAACGTAATTGGTTTTATAATTTCTGACGCTGACATTATTTAGTGTTCCAGAGCACAGGACCCTTTTCATTTTACTTGATATTTTAATACCCTTTGTAATCCACTTTATTGTATTTTTCTTGTTAGACTTTATCCTAATTGATTTTTTGGGATAACAATCTTGAAACAATTTATTAAAATAGCTTAGAAACTGATTTATTCCCAAATTGATCCAGTTTTTGTTAGTAATACTTCTTTTGAAAACGGAATTGTTTTTCTCATTAAATAATCTTTTACTTACTGTAGTGCACTCGAAGCTTTTAGATTTTTTGCTGATTTCATCAAGAGCTACATAACAGAAAAGTCCACCATGACCATCAGCTAAGCCATTATGATCCACAAAACATTGCTCTATGTAGTCACTATCGAGATTTGTTATAATATTATCTAAACACGACTGTGAGTTATTTCGGATAAAAGTCGGAGTTCTTACAAGGTATCTAAAATTATAGCATGTCAATATACTTAGAAACTCAGAAGATTTTTTGTTTTCGACAAGTACGTCAACGGTTAGGTTATTGTGATGCGTGGCCAAAATTGGAACTAACGGTGCCATCTTGTTTCGTCAATACAATTTCTGGGACATAATGGGGAACTGTCAAAATGGCGCTATCGTAGCTAGTTCCCAACACAAGCTAATAATATAAAGCGTGAGGTGGTTTTATTTTATTTTTACGAAAATGACGCTTTGTTATGTTCTTATGTACTCCGAAATTGGAGTCTACCTTTTCCCGAAAGATCCTAAAATTAGAAGATGGTAACTTAATGCTATTCATAGAGATTTAAAAAAATTAAATAGAGTTCGTGGTTCTGTCAGAATCATTTTGAAGAAAGTGATTACGAAGAAATAAGGTTTAAATTTCTGACACTTTCCATGTCAAATACTTGATTTAAAATATTGAAATCACCGAAAATAACGAAATATTGAAATAAAACCAAACCAAACGCATGAATGAACACGAAATGGAACGAATGAACGAAATGTGAAATTGAATGTAGGCTGTACAGACCTAGCTATGATCACGCCATCTACAATTAGCTTACCAACAACCTGTCAATGTCAATGTCATTCAGGTGCCAAAATATCCTTATAGCGCTCTAGTTCCGTGGCGAGTCACATTTTTTACGTCACCATCTGCATCGTTATTATGAAAGGTTCTAAGTATGGTTTAAGGGTTTCGTAAGTCTGCCGTACTCGTTATCAGCCTAGCCTTTCCAATGTTGGGGTTACACATCAAACATTAAAATTGTATTAGTAAATTTAGTTATGATGAGGCTGACTTGCCACTTTTATCCACAGTGGCAAGTCAGCCACATAAAATATAAGAAAAAAATATGAAAAACTATCTTGGGGTCGGCTTCTAGTCTAACCAGTAGCATCGGGTGCAGCTAATATACTAGTATTTTACATGGAGAGAATGCCTAGCCTAGGTCGTAAACTGATGTAAAAATACTCCTACGATAAAATTCTGCTTTTACATTGTCACGATAAACATATCGCCTGCAGATGTGTTAGAGATATAAATATGTCAGCGCATATTTTTATAGAGATGGTATCTTTTGTGTGGTGGGAAAGAAACTGGATAAGAGACAAATACGATAAAATAATGTCGTAGCATGACCACAAGTATTTTACTGTAAATGTTAGAAAAGTCCTGTAAGAAAAACACCATTGTTTTGATTAAGCATATTATTACTAAGTTACTTTGTGATATTTTAATGTTTTGGGCAAAGCACATTTCAATCATAATCCTCAAAACTTTGTATTTGAATGAAATTATTAGATATAAAGCTGAATATAAAAACACGCTTCGTTATTATAAGTATGAGTACAAAAAATACGCCTTATTATTTATTAATTGCACGCATCTTTATGGTAAACAAAATTAATGTTTTTCAAATAAAAATATTAAAACTCCGAACATTGTATTTTCGTAAATAAAACAACTCATTAAATTAATTGCGTGTATATTTTTCTTTTAAAAAAAATTCAGTAACACGTGACACGATTCTAAATTAAGTATTTTGTATGTCAAAGGATTCTTAATTTACAATTAATAAATATAATATTTGGCTATATGAATATGTGGACTTATATTATTTCGTTTATTAATCTTATAACATATTAAATATATTTTTAAATATTAAAAAAAAAAACTTACAAAAACATTTAACAATATAAAAAATAGTGACCCATCGGCATCAGAAACAGGGTCCAAGCTGCCGGTGGTCAGGGCTCTAGAGAGAGGAACCTCCTCACTATGCGTGTCGTGTCTAGGAGTACTGCTCTCTGAATCAAGCCCTTGACCCAACTGCTCAATGAGAGCCTCCTGAGGTGTTGGTCTTATTATTATTAAATTAAGTATTAAAACTGGTAGTCCATTATTAAAACTTTATGGTCCATTAGTCCGAAGTATGTAAGTGTTATGATATGCTTGATCAATAAAAATAGATACAATAAATATTTTTTTGCCATTTATGACATTATAACTTTCAAACTATCAGCGAAAATAAGCGACGATTCTCACTTCTTTTAATTACAGAGTTGGAAGCGGGAGACAACTAGATTGTGGAGGTCTAATAGGCGCTCGCTCCATGTAAAATATTGGTATTCTGCTGCATTCGGTTAGGCTGGAAATCGACCCCACCATAATTGGAAAAAGGCTAAGCAGATTGATTGATGCGGGAAGCCCAAGACCGGGTAAAATGGAGTGCAATGGAGGATATCTCTCAGCATTGAAGAAGCGAAGAATGTCTTGTTTATATTCTGATCTCATAACTTTTTATAACACCCGGAAAAGGAAAGATGAGCAGCCTATAAGACGCAAAATACAGTCATTAGCCGTAATACTTTTAGGACATAATAATGTACGGTTAGTTTTATATCTACATACCGATTTTTTTTATATTTCCATACTGTTTAGTGTGTATCTCGCAGTGAACACAATTTGGAAGATATAGTTCTTAGTGGGAGAAGACGTGCGGACATCAGCCGGTCTATTCTGAATTAATCTCACCGTGAAAATGTAGGGGAAGTGACCTGACGCTAGGGATTTATACTATTGACATTATATGACGGAGAAGGTACGTCTCTCTCGTTATTATCAGCCATATTTTAACTACTGTGAGCGTACTATGGGTAGTGTTGGTTATTGCGCAATAGAAAAACCGTTTGCAGTTCAAATCAAATTATAATTTAGGAACAAATTAATCACACCAGTGAATCACACACTGTAGGTACACCACACAACTATACGGACCGCGCGACAGTTTCTAAACGTGTTCACTGCTTAACCGCCAACAACAAACTTTGCTTTTACTCTGGTCAAGCGTTATGTTATAGACTCTGCCGAGCGCCACCTGGTGGCGCTGGCGTCCTGATTTGTCAAAGTCAAACGATTGATTAAACTTATTTCCGACATATACATTACATTATATTATACACTTCAAACTCACTTCACCTAAGTTTTCACGGATAGACTTTTACATAATTTTTCGGCATTTTCGGAATAGATCGGGAAAGGTTTCCGTAGATCGAGTGTAACACTTGATCTACGTAATTCGCCCTTATCACCTCGAAAGATTGGTATTGTCTACCTCAATTTAATACCATGGACGTGCGGTTAACTGGACAAAAAGATTCTTTCGAAAATTAACCATATAGGGCTCAAAGTTAGTATGGAAGAGGATTTCCCGTGTTCTAGTAATCTACGTGGATAAAAAGCATGCTTAGTTTTCAAATTTTTGTTACAAGTTTTTGTTTATAAATTTTACGGCACGGTTGGCGCAGTGGTTAAGCGATTGACTGCTGCGCTACGTGTCGCGGGTTCGATTCCCGCACGGAACAAATATTTGTATGACCTACAAGTAGTTGCTCCGGGTCTGGCTGTCTGTGTATGTGAGTTTAAATATTTGTAAACGCACCCACAATACAGAAGAAATTCCAAGCGTGGCGCAACGTTTAAAAAAAAGTGTTATTTTAATATACATATAACTTACAATATTCTTCGATCTTTATCACGTCAAACGATCGGCGATCGCTTACTAGAAGTCGTTAGCGCTCAACGATTTTTACGATTATATTAATTAAATTAATTTCGAGTGTTTTTCTTATGTACCGTCGATGGTTCATATGACATTTGTCGGGTTAAATTCTTTGTGCAAACACGAATAATAACTAGCGTAATTTCCGTAATAAAGGTATGTAAACATTTATCTTAGTATTGTTAATCTTGTAAGATACAATGTTTGTGTTAGATAAGGCAGAGTACCTACATATCGAACAATGTGAGTTGATATCTCTAGTGTATGATACCATTGTTGCGTGATTTTAATTCAATCGAAGTAGGTAGATGCACAAGATTGCGTTCGTAAACGTGATCCATTGTTCAAACTCATCCAAAAAAAAACAATTGAAAGTATGTAAAGTCAGAGAGGGAAATTAATTTTTAAACTGATTGGCTACCTACCAACTTAAATTGTCCGTATATTCAAATCACGACTGTCAAGGCTCCCGCAGACAGGCGTGACGCGATGCTGGTAGAACAATTTCCATGAAGTTTTCATAGAAATTGTCTTACTAGAGTAGCGTCGTGCCTGTCTGCGAGAGCCTTCATTCTTTGTTAATAAAATTGTATGAAATGGCTGTGACACGAAAAATTGACGTAGGGTGTGAATTTACTTAATAATTAATATCCCGGACTGTACCTACCATGTGTAGTCCCTTGCCGACAGTTAAGTTTTTGCACATCAAGACGCGCGTCATATTTTTTTTTTTCTTAAAAACTATTATTTATATTGGGTTGTATACGAGCAGGTACTTGAGAGTACGAGTAAGTCTTAAAGGCAAGGGTGATATGAATTATGCCTAAAATTATACCAATAATCATACCCTTCATACCGTAAAGGCTCCCACAAACAGCCGCGACGCGACAGCACGACAGAAAGGCACCGCTCGACGTGCGACACGCGTCTTTGTGTTGCGCTGTCGCGTCGCGCCAGTGTGTACGAGGCTTCACACAGTGCAGCAACACTAGGACATAATTCTTACGATATTTTCAATGCATAGTACTATCCAACTTGATTGTAATTGAAATTCGAAGAAAAGAGACAATTTATTTTCTCTCTTTGATAATTAATAAATAAATCTTCGGAATAATACCTACATCTTTTAAGGGATATCCTTCAAAGCCAAAAATACCTTTGCAAGGCCGCTCCAAACGACTCCGGAAGCTAAATAGTATATACAAAAGTATTAGTAAACAGTTGCTATTTTTGGAACGGGTTGACCAAACGATACGCCTACGGAAAGAAAAACATTTTATCCTTAAAATATACAGTCAATTAGTTGTTTATCGAATTGACACACTATATTTTTGTCAAATTGCCGTGCTAGCTGCCAGCTGTCAAAGAATAACAATTGTATTGTGATTCTAAATTAATTACCTACGGACCATTTAACTTAAGAGTCAATTTGCTAAACAATTAATCTCCCTGATTTTACATACTTTTAATTGGTTTTCTTTAACTTGTTCAGGAGGTACTGTATCCACTCTTTGATTTGGTCCTTCGCAGCATTGTCGACTGAATGGTAGTTTTTGTCAATTAAGAATCATTCACAGAATTATTTATTCAATCAACGTGAAGGAATTAATTCTGTAAGATATTTCCTTGAAAACAGCTACTAGATAATTCTTCTATAGATACTACTACTAATATTAGCCTGCATCAACCCACTGCTGGGCAAAGGCCTCTTCTCATGACTTCCAGCTCTTTCGACCCAGGGCTAAAGTGTACCACTGGTCGTTTGGTTTCTCCAGCTCGTCCCGCCATCTTCTCCGGGGTCTGCTGCGACGCCTTCTGCCTGTGTCAGGGCTCCACGTAGTGGTTATTTTGGCACACAGCTCATTGGGCATACGGCAGACGTGACTAGCCCAGTCCCACTTCAGCTTAGCGGCTTTTTGAGCAACGTCAGTAATCTGTGTTTTGGAGCGGAGTATGGTGTTGCGAATACGAGTATGGTCTGTCAATTCGACTCCTACAATACTGCACTCCATTGCACGTTGGCAAACCTTGAGTTTGGACTTTTGAATGCATAAATACTATAATATTATATAGAGGTCAAATTTGTGCGTTGTTTTGTATGAGGTAATCTTCGAAACTACTAATCCGATTTCGAAAATTATTTTACTAATGGAAAGCTTCAGTATCCCAGAGTGCCACAGGAATGCTTAGCTTTGCTATTTTTTACTAGGTATTGTACTTTTTTTTATGTTTTCGTATTCTACACAGGTTAACGTCATCACGTCAACGCCGGCTGTCGCTGAAAACCAGCGCTGGGGCTCTGTCTCGCATAGGGTCGTAGCATTATGCTGATCGATTGCCGTTTTGCGTGGATGTGACGCATATTTTCCCCAAGTTGATCTTTTTTGTATTTGTATGATTTTTCTTTGCGTCATGTTTACCGCAAATAAACGTATTTCCTTTCTTTCTTATGTTAAAACGAGAAACTTCACGTGAAAACTGTCGCGGGCAGAAGTAAGTGGAAGATATTTCCTTGAAACTTTTCTAGTCTCGTAGTATCATTTCCTAGTCCATAAAAGTTAAATTTAGATGTACTATACACTTCTGCTTACCCCTATCTGAAAAACCGGCGTGAAGATACGTCTCATGTTATATAATTCGTACCTTTAGACAATCAGTGGTATCATGTAAATGTAACATTAGTATTGTATAATTAATTATTACAAGTCTGAACATTGTTGATACGCCTACGATTGTAGTCTACGATTGTGTACATCTAGGAGAGATAATTTAATATTCAAGACTAGTCTAGACTTAAGAGAATGGGTGTCATGTGTAGTGTATAAACCTTTAATGCCCGTTTTCGCAAACACTAGGCGACAACTAAATGAATATAAGAACGCTGTTGCATTTTCAACTTTCAGCGCTAAGTCGAAAGTTGTAAATCCAACAGCGCGCCTTTAGGTGTCTTGTCTTAGTGTTTGTTTAAGCTGGGACTTAACGAAAGCAAATAAAATTGTAATTATAGTCCGTTTAGTTCATTGCTTTGACACGTTCTCATGCCAAATAATTGATTTGCAATAGAAATCGAGAGTTGGTTATTCCATTACGGCATGTACTCATTAATATTTTTTATTTAATTCGTTATTTTTCGAGTTTATCAAAAAGTTGTAGGCTACGCTGCGTAGAATGAGTGTTAAACTGTAAAAGGTTGTTTTCAATATTCTAAACTTAAATACTTTAATGCCCGGTTCTCATTATTCCAATTCCAGTCTAGCGATCGAAACCAGCGCTGGAATGCCACTGAAATAATGTGAACCGGCACGCATTCCAGTGAACAATCCAGTCCAGTGTCTGGATTGACAGTCTTCTTTTTAATTCTAGCTCGTCCATTCCAGCACCAATGGAATAGTGTATATGGTCAATCCAGCGCTATATGCCGATTCCCGGCCACCGAAGACATGGGCCTGCGGACGGTGAGCAATGGGTAGCTCGCCGTCCGGTAAGGACCAGGCCTGGGTCGACGGCGCGTTGTGTTCCACGCGCGCCTCAAAGAGATGTCAGCACACATTGACGGGGTTCGTTAGGGCCGTTGCCTCCCTGGGTCACGGGTTTGTCCGAAAGGGTTACCGTAGTCCTGGCACACAGGCAACTGAAGGAACTCGGGTGGGCTTTAGTCAGTAAAAGTCTGTCACGCCCTCCCGCTCTGCGCAGAGCGGGAGAAGTTATTTGATGATTTCCCACCCAAAAAAAAAGCTCTGTATTATAAAAGTTGAACAGTGAACACGCATTTTTCATTTTTGCCCCACTGTCTGAATGACTCGACTAATGTAGACAATATGATCCAGTCTAGCACTGGACTGGATTTACTCACTGGATTACTGCACTAGCATAATGTGAATCGGGCATAAAGCATTATTTTTTAATTTAGACAAACATATTATGTACACATTTTTACCTTCCATGTCCAAAGGTGAACCCAGGTGCAAATCCCTAAAACGACAGTCTAAAGATGTAAAGAATTACCATACATTCACCTTAATTGTGTTCGTTAGGACCTGCGGGGTAATTGCGTAACACACTTACAATAGGAATGATTTTAATTTTGACAGTTCAAGAACATTCATTGCGTTATTTACGTTGTTGAGCAGACAAATTTTTCGAACATATGAAGCAATGGATTAGCAATAGGCTTCAAAATGATTCAGATTGTGATTGATAGTGTGTTACGCAATTAGATTTCGTCTCTATCTTGCACTTGTAGTTTGACAGTAGTGCGACAGTGAACGCTTCGCCAACGTACGCGCTACGTAACGTTTATAAATCCCTGGTTCAGATTTAAATATTTAATTGTTTCTATTGATCCTAGAAGTTTAGGTATTCTTCATGTTTATTTGTTTGTTGTGTTGTCTTGTCTCAACGTCAGTTTTAAACTGCTGGTCGTGACTTGGGACTAACACTAGGCAACTAAAATTTATGCTTAAATAAAAGCGCGCTGTTGGATTTTCAACTTTAAATGCTGAACTGAGTGTTGGAAATACAACAGCATGCTTAAGGACCAATTTAACAAATAAAACTGAACACGTCCAGCACATCCCGCGTTCAAGAGCTGTCAATGTCAAAATTGCTGTGAAAATATTGACACTAACAGCTCTTGAACGCGGTTTAAAAGTGCTGATCGCGTTTAATTTCATTGGTGGAATCCCTACTTAGTGTTAGGGAAAACGGCCTTTAACCGTTCGGAAAAGTGCTTTTTATTTTGAAAATGCAAGAAGAATGCGAATTACTTTCACTTTAAATCATGCATCTATGGGAAATTTACAATAAATGGCAGATTTACTAATAAAGACAACACAAAAAAATGCGTGGCTATGGGGGAGAAGTTTAGTTTTCCTAGCCGTGAAAAAGGGTCCTTTTATTACAAAAAATAAAATAACCTATAATGTGATCGTAATAATAATTTTAATCAATATTGTGAGATCTAGAAAAACTCACCATTCAAATTCACTTTATAATGTTTGACAATACCAAACAGATTTTTCAAACCGAATTAAAAAGTCTTGTTCCCTCAATTTGTCTCTCTGTGTTCTCTGTGTTGTCTCTCTTGTTTATTTTGTATTTATTTTCGTCCATTCCCTCTTCCGGCATAAACACTCATGAATATAAATAAACATCTTATTCTGATTTAAAAAGTAATTCAAATCAAATTAAAGTCAACATTGGAATGCAAGAAGTCTCTAGAGTATTACGCGTATCTTGATAAAGATATAAGAAAGTATGAATAAGGCTAAGTGCTCATACACACGGGCGACATGCGTCAACGGCAGAGGCAACTGCAGCCGTCGACAACATGCCGCTCGTGTATTTGAGCACCGTACTCAAAATTTGACACGCGTCAACGTACCGCTCATGTATTTGAGTCTCAAATACATGAGCGGTACGTTGACGCGTGTCGCTCATGTGTATGCACGCTAGTTTTGCTTGCGATTAGTTTAATTTCTTTTTTCCTGAACAAAAGAACATAACACACCCTGGAAAGTTTTCACTTTATCTGGCGTAGGTACGGTCACCAAAAGTGATAAGTAACCAGGGTCGTCGGATATAGTTGAAGTTTAGTAAGAAACCGATGGATGTTTTCGAATAAAGTTAATAGAAAACAAACAGTTCGCTTATCAAATAAAATTTCATTCGAAAACATCCATCGGTTTCTTACTAAACTTCAACTATATCCTACGACTCTGGTTAGTTATCTCTTTTGGTGACTGTACATACTCGTAAATATAAATTGATTGATTGTGATTAAAATTCAAAATAGTTTATTTCACATAAACCTATGTATAATTGTACGACGGCTCCTGTGCAACGTCAGAAGCTACTTAGGTGCACGGTTCCAATGAGGGCTATCGCGCTTGAGTTCGCCGCTAGAGGCGCTAGTGTAGAGTAAGGTCTCTAGATGTCAAAATATGTACTGAACGTTCACTGTTTGCGGGATTTTTGATCACGGATTTTATCGAATGATTCATAATAGCTGTAATGGTTGTGCCATTCTTGATTAATTATGGCTTAAGATTTTAAGTAAAAAGTTAGGATCTAATTTGGTAGCACTTGAAGGAAGAATAAGATTTTTCTGCTTCATGCTTGCCAATTTTAGGAACATTATAATCTATATATTCATTGGAAGTTTTAAAATATAATAAAATAAACATACTATGAATATAAGGGTACTTAAACATATCCAAAGCATCAAATAAAAGTACTGTAACAGGACCTTACTCGACAGTGGCGCTAACTGGTGAGCAAAAAACGACAGCCCCCATTGGTCGTTTCGTATGAGAAGTGTTGGCAATAAACTCAACGGTTAGGGTACGCCTGCACTGACAGGCGGCTTGCTTAGCGCCTAGAGCCTTGTGACTTACATCGGGCTACTTGCTAGGATACACGGTCACCGCACTGGAAGATGGTTTGAGTGTAGAGTCGCTAGGAGCCTACGTTCATTTACTTGTTGGCACGTCAGCAAAATATCACTTTCATAAATAGCTCAAAAACTGCTACTTCTATAACTTCTCATTGTTGTAAATTATCTCAGCATATCATAATAATCAATAAATCCACTATTTGGAAATAACCATCTTTTTGTACTTCGTCTGCTACCTCTAGATATTTTGTTTTAATAATAATAATAATAATAAACTTTTATTTCGGACCAAAGAATCCATATAGTGTTAGTAACATACAAAAGCTTACTATCTAGTGTTAGTACCTATCACCCTCCTCACAAACTGCTTCATTATCTGAGAGCTGAAGCTCTCTCCTACAGTCCTCAGGATGCTGTTGTGACTGCCCCGCCCCCTCCTCAGAAGTGAAGTGAAGTGTGTTTAGGGACTTTTCCTTTTTTATCGAGTTCATTAGCTGGATTCCACAAAGGTTCTCTTTTAAAAATTGATGCAATTAATTAATATTTCATCCAATTTTTATATGCAAAATGCCTCGCGCCTCGTGACAAAATACAAACACGTTTGTTTACTTCGATACACACTAGGCGGCTCGTAAAAGTGCCAAGCGCGCAGTGCGGCCGGTTGTGAAAATACTAGAACGTTCATTTCACTCCGCTACTCGCCAGGTGACTCGCTGGCTCTAGGCGGTAAGCAAGCTGGCTCTAGGCGGTAAGCAAGCTGCCTCTCAGCGCGTACGTAGCCTTACTCTTCTTAGCCCGCTGCCGAATCCCGTTTTGACAGCGTGTGCAATAGCAGACCGCAGTGGAATTTTTATAAAGCAGATTATCAATTATTGTATTCGATGTTAACTTCTGCTGACTGGAGTGCAATGTATGAAATGCATGACTTGGAAGACATTTTAAATATATTTTATGTGAAATTAGGCCGTATTTTAGACGAATGTGTACCAAGGAAAAAGTTTACCCAGGAAAACTCACGTTATGTGTATCCCGAATGGTACACCGCAGAAATTATTAAAGAGATCAAAATTAAAGCAAAACTTCACAAACTGTTTAAAAACTCAAAACGTGATTGTGATTACGAAGAATACGCTAAATGTAGGGCCCGGATAAAAAAGTCTATAGAAATTGCTCACAGAAACCATAAAAGTAAAATTCAAAATCAGTTCGCTAAAGATCCAAAATCATTCTGGCAATATATTAGATCAAAAAAAAGTAGAGTGAATAGGCAAAGTATTATAAAAGATGGGCAAAATCTCACTGATGAGCAGTGTGCTAGGGAATTCGCAGATTTTTTTGAGTCGGTATACAGTCAGGAACCACCGCAACTAGACGTTCAGGCGGCGATGGCAGAGTTCGGCAGTGCTACCAGTGCTCGGGTACATATAGAGACCTTGAGTCTCAAAGATGTGCAGGATGCGCTGGCGAACCTCAAGCCAAAACGATCATCTGGCCCTGACGGTATACCAGCATTTCTCTTTAGAGATTGTGCTAGAGTTTTAGCAAACCCGCTGCATTACATATATAACACGTGCTTAAAGCAATCCATGTTCCCGGATCAGTGGAAGACGACACGTGTCGTTCCAGTACCCAAGGGTAAAGCAGGTCCAGATGTCAGCGGTTATAGACCAGTCGCAGTGTTGTCGACGCCGGCAAAAGTTTTTGAAGCCGCTATTCAACGCTGCATACAGGGGCAAGTACGGGCGCAACTGTCGGACGCGCAGCACGGCTTTCGGCCCGGACGCAGCACTTCCACCAACCTGCTTAACTTCATGGCACAGGTTATACCGGCAGTCGACGCTGGAGTACAGGTAGACGCGGCGTACTTTGATTTTAAAAAAGCCTTCGACACCGTGGACAATGATGTCTTATTAAGAAAGCTGGCAGATATAGGATGTACGCCGCACTTGCTGCAGTTCTTTGTCAGCTATATGAGAGACCGTAAACAGTACGTTGACTACAATGGGTACGAGTCGAGGCCGTACTTCACCAGGTCCGGAGTAAGCCAGGGCAGCAATTTGTGACCTCTTGAATTTATCATAATGATAAACAGTTTGCCGGAGGTCGTCAGACATGGCTCATGTTTATTGTTCGCAGATGACCTCAAGTTGCTGCTCGAGGTAAGGGATGAGTCAGACTGTGAGCGGCTCCAGGGTGACATTGATAGAGTGGTGAAATGGAGCCATGACAATAAGCTGTACTTCAACGTGTCCAAATGCTCGGTAATATCCTTTGGTCGTGCGCGCACCCCTATCCGCTATGAGTACAAAGCAGAGGCGATACCCATGCAGCGAGTAACGCAGGTGCGGGATCTAGGGGTATATGTCACTCCAGATCTTACGTTTCGCGAGCATGTCATTAAGATATGCAAGAAAGCGTACAGAAACCTCGGCTTTGTACTAAGGCAGTCACAGGGGTTCACTAATATTACGACTATAAGGGTGTTATACGACACTCTAGTCAGGAGTCACTTGGAGTATGGTGCGGTCGTATGGGCTCCACATGAAGCCAAGTACTCTATCATGGTGGAGCGCATACAGAACAAGTTCACGCGTCACTTGTACTTCAGACTGTACGGGGTTTATCCATTGTACCCGCTGATGTACCCCACCCTGTTTGTACTGGGCATGGTCGGGTACAATGAGTTAAGGGTGCGACGACAGTTTACTCTTGTCGTCTATTTAATTGAACTACTCCGGGGCAAGGAGCACAATCCGGGCGTGCTTCAGTGCTTGCGGTTGTCTGTTCCGGACCGCTACGTGTGGAGGCGGCGGCGCCCGCCACTGCTGGCTGTGCCAACTGCCCGAACCAACCTGCTGGCCAAAGCACCTCTCACGCGAGCAATTCGTACTGTTAACGGAATTCAGAATAGGTTGGACATTTTTTCGTGTTACTTTAGTGAACTTGCAAAAGTAAGTTTATATATAATATGTTACGAAAGCAACAATTAGTGTAATTTTATGTTTATTGTTTATGAATATTACATTGTTATAATTATAATGTTGTATTCTATTAGTTATAAGTAATTTGGTGTTAATGTATTGTGTAGTTATTTGTAATTGTTAGTAATAGTGTTATTTAAAATAGTTAATATTATAAGCAGGCTTAGCTATCGCATTAGGTTTCTAAACCTGTAATGATAGTTTAAGAGTTTTTAAATAAATAAATAAATAAATAAATAAATAACTAGCTGACCCGACAGACGTTGTCCTGTCCTTATTTCAATAATTCTTAGAAAATGCCCGGGCCGTGGAGCATAGGTGCGGTGGTTCTGTTCTTAAAAAAAGTTGAAAATACCTTGCTAAAGAACTAAATACCCATCTCACTTCTGATTTACGTACAGAAGCTGTTCTCGAGAGTCGTCGCGAACCGTCTCGCCAGGAGACTGGACGAGTTCCAGCCACCAGAATAAACCGGTTTTTGAAAAGGCTTCAAATACCATAGACCACATCCATACTGTTCGGCAAATTGTACAAAGACCGAGCAGTACAACCAGAAGCTGTGTATGGCATTTGTGGACTACGAGAAAACCTTCGACTCCATCGAACTATGGGCAGTTCTGACCTCTCTGCAACGATGTCGAATAGACTGACGCTACATCGGAGTGTTGAGATGCTTGTATGACGCTGCCACGATGACTGTCCAGATCCAGGATCACAAAACCAGTCCCATCCAACTGCTCAGAGGGGTAAGACAGGGGATGTGATATCCCCGAATCTGTTTATCAATGCATTGGAGGACGTTTTCAAGACGCTGAACTGGACTGGACAGGGTATCAACGTGAACGGTGAGTACATTTCGCTCCCTCGCATTGCCGATGACATCGCCATAATGGCAGACACGCTGGAATAGTTAGAACAGATGCTGCACGGCCTAAATGGAGCCTCTCGGCGGGTTGGCCTCGGCATGAATTTGAACAAGACGAAAGTCATGTACAATTCACACGTCTTGCCGAGTTCAATCCACATCGAAGTATAGCTTCTCGTTTTGAAGGAGTATATACCGCAGTAAACCGCAGTTACCGCAAATAAATGTATTTTCTTTCTTTCTTTTCTTTTTATTTCTACCTAAGGCAAGTTATCTAGTTCGGTGGACAAAACTTTGAGAAATAGACTGACAGAAGGATCTAGTTGGGTTGGGCAGCGTTTGGGAAACTTTGTCAAGTCTTCTCGTCGCCTATCCCGCAATGTTTGAAGACTAAGGTCTTTAACCAGTGCGTCCTGCCCATTATGACATACGGTGCCAAAACGTGGACACTGACAGTCGGGCTAGTCCACAAATTCAAGGTCACTCTGCGCAGTATGGAGCGGGCTATGCTCGGTTTTTCTTTGAAGAATAAAATCAGAAATGAAATTATCCGGAAAAGAACCGGAGTTACCGACATAGTTGCAGAGTAAGCAAACTGAAGTGGCAGTGGGCTGGCTATATTTGTCAAAGGACCGATGGCCGGTGGAGCAGACGAGTCCGGGAGTCGAAACCGCGAATCGGCAAGCGTAGCGTGGAACGCCCCCAGCTATATGGACCAACGTCCTTAAGAAAGTGACTGGGACAGACTGGATGCGAAAGGCGGAGGACAGGGTGCTATAGCGCAGTCTGAGAGAGGCATATGTCGGGATAAAAAATGCACTTTCAGTTATCCCGAATTTTCCAATTTTCCCGGAAGCTTTTAAAAATTTTCTTTCCGTAAGAACCTGCGGGGTAATTGCGTAACACACTATCAGTAGGAATGGCTTTAATTTTGACAGTTCGACAATATTCATTGCGTTATTCACGTTGTTGAGCAGACAAATTTTTCGAACATATGAAGCAATGAATTTGCAATATCCTTCAAAATAATTCAGATTGTGACTGATAGTGTGTTACACAATTAGAATGCGAACAATTCGGACTATTACGAACATTTTAAAATAACGTTAAGGAGCGATAAGAAGATTTTTTTATTTGATTGACAATTGCGCATCACGGCAACAAAAATAGGTTCAAAACAGCGATGCGTTTGATATTACTTGAATCGAATGACCACCAAATTTTGCAGTCTTAATTAAATTAAAAAATAAATGCACGGCTTAATAGTTTTTTTTTAGGTATTTCCTTAGTTTATTGAATTCTCTTTATTATCATTACATAAAATATGATAGTTTACGCTCAAAATCTTGAGAATTATAGAAAGAAAAATATTTTTTGAGCTCTGTTTTACGATTTTTTTTATCCAGTAGGATCAAGTATTTTCTTTGAACATTTGACAATACACTCAATTTTTTTCTGGCTTGTAATAAATATGTACCAATACGCCTAACTGTGCGGCAAAAAACTGAGCGTTTTACGGTGTCCTACGTTTGTGCAGCGCCTTAAACTGCAATTGCGAAATATGTTAATTTTTTAAGCTATCAAAATAAAACATCATATTTCTAACAATTCAAATTATCTCAACAAACCACTTTTAAATATTATCTTAAATAATATGTCACAATTGATAATGAAAGAGATTTGCTGTTTATCAAGAATTTCCGAAGGTAAGTAGATAAATCTGGCAAATAATTCGTAGATAATTTTAAGTATCTAAATCTTAACACCTCTATAGGCAAGATTGGTTTAGAAACGTTTTCCTCTATAGATTACACTACCGGGTAAAGTCAAAGTCAAATCATTTAATTCAAATAGGCATATAAAAGGCACTTTTGAACGACAACATTTACAAAAAAAAATTGATTTGATTCTAGTTGCCCTTCCAAAAGGTAGTTTCGTATGGAGAAGAATGGGAAAGAAACACCACCGTTACTCTTTAAACATAATATTTTATAATATTTTGTATACATTAATTATATAATTACATATGAAGACGATGCACCTAGAATAAAATTCTTATATCACAATAGGTAAAAACAATTAAATATAAAGCAACGACAGGTAAATTAATTATGTGATAGGTACATTGTGCTCACATAATTACAAATATAGAAGAGTATACGATTTTTCCAAAAAATTAACAAGTACTAATTTAGTGTGTTAGTTAAAGTAGTTACAGAATGTAAAATCAATGTCATCAATGAATCAATCAAATCAGTTTGATTTTGTCTATGACTCTAGATTGTCCTATGAAGCAGGACCAGCATGTTTCCAAGCATTCTTATCTAGGATATAATTCTCTAATTTATAATATGCTTGTGTACAAAGTGTACTTTCAAAATGAGTTTTAAATTTTCTTTCATTTAACTGCAATATATCACAAAGTATTTTGTTGTAACATTTCACACAGTACCCCATAAAAGATGAATGTACTTTAGATAATCTGAAAAATGCATGATCTATTTTATATTTATTTCTAGTATTAAAATTATGTCTATCACTTATTTTATTTAAAAGATGTCGATTTGTTCTTACATACATAATATCTTCATAAATTAATTGGCAAGGCACCGTCATCATATTAATTTAACGTAACGCCGAATTTTCCTGCCAGTATTTATCCTCACACATCTCTGAACCCTGAAAAGGTAAGCAGAGGTGTATTAGTAAACTGAAATTTCGCAAGTTATTTAATAATAAGTCCCCTATAACGGGAAGCAAGCCAATTGTAATTTACCGGGCTCAAATCCAGACTCCGGGCTGCTACTACCAATCACGCTTTGTTGACGCAGAACCCCACACCCGGCATTGGCACTTGCGGCCACAAGTGGGCAGTCAATGATAGACTGTCAATGTCAAAGTCAAAGTCAAATCTGTGATTTAACTCCAAGGGGGATATTACAGTGTCATATATCTATGGGTCACAGATATATGACAATATTATACAGGTTGACTTGTAATTTCTCATATTCCTTCCAGAACGTGATAGTGTGACTCATTTGCAAAAATTAAGCACCCAATAAAGCTTAGGCGAAAATTCATGAGATTCGAGAAAACTAGATGTTTATGATTTTTTTGTAAATTTCTCAGAATTCGTCACAATTTTTGTTATTCTCTGAACTCTCCAAGTAAATAGTTTTAATTGTTGTCCTATTGGGTATCCAGTACCTTAACCTTCCGATGTATCTAAATGTTCTAAAACATCAAACAGTTCGAATTTAAAGGGAGAAGTTTAGTAAACATTTTCAAAAATCATTTACCTCCATGAACTTTGACACTAGATCTCAATATTGTATTATGGCATTAAGCGTACAAATGACAGAGACGACATTTTCATTTAGTCAGCTATCTAACGAGGTACAAATGTAAAAAATATATTAAGAGGTGCCTATAATAATAATAATAATTATTATTTGGCCGCCTGAAAAAAGTATTTAATAGTCTTCTATCAGGCGGAAACAAGGTACGCGCCTTTAACGGTTGGGTCATGCCGGTTTTGATGTATTCTTTTGGCATACTCAAATGGACTCAGACCGAACTCGACGCCCTGGATAGGAAGGTCCGTACACTGCTGACTGCAAATCGAATGCATCACCCACGGTCATCGGTAATGAGGCTGTATATCCCGCGAAAATGTGGAGGTCGAGGCTTTTTAAATGCTAAGACCCTCCACAATCGCGAGATATGCAGTCTCAGGGAATATTTCTTAGAGGCCGACGTGGGGATGCATCGAGATGTGGTCAAAGTGGACAAGGGCCTCACCCCGCTCTCCTTGGCTAAAGAGAACTGGCGCAAGCCAGTAGTGCTTGACACTAATGATCGCATGGAAGTATGGCAGAGTAAGGAGCTTCACGGACGCTTTTTTCGGGCCCTACATGGACCCGATATAGATCAACTAGCGTCCGTAGCCTGGCTACGTTTCGGTGACCTCTTTGGAGAAACCGAAGGTTTTGTATGTGCAATTATGGACGAAGTTATGATGACAAACAACTACCGGAGATTTATTGTGAAAGACGGCACGGTTGACATTTGTCGGGCATGCCACCGTCCGGGTGAATCAATCAGACACATTATCTCCGGATGTTCTAGTCTAGCTAACGAAGAATACTTGCATAGACACAACCTTGTAGCCAGGATTATCCATCAGCAACTTGCTCTCAAATACAGCCTTGTAGAATCGGAAGTGCCGTACTACAGGTATGTGCCCGACCCAGTTCTCGAAAATGGAAATATCACATTGTACTGGGATCGATCCATCATCACCGACAGGACTATTGTTGCCAATAAGCCTGATATAGTGGTGGTGGATCGATTAGAGCGGCGTGCAATGATTGTTGACATAACGGTCCCACATGACGGGAACCTCGTGAAAGCCGAGAAAGATAAACAAATCAAATATCTTGACTTGGCTCGCGAGGTTGTCGACATGTGGGATGTGGACTCAGCGATCATTGTACCGATAGTCGTGACAGCCAATGGGTTAATAGCCAAGAGCCTCGACCAACACCTGAGGAGGCTCTCGTTGGGCAGCTGGATCAAGGGCTTGATTCAGAAGGCGGTACTTTTGGACACGGCCCGCATTGTTAGGAGGTTTCTCTCTCTGGAGCCCTGACCGCCGGTAGCTTGGACCCTGTTCCCGATACCGGTGGGCCACTATTTTTTATATTTTTAAATGTTTTTATATTTTTTTATTCTAATATTTAAAAATATAATTTATATGTATATATATATGAAATAAAGGAAAATAATAATAATAATAATTAACCTCACTGCGTACCGTGGTAGGATGCTGTCTCTATTTCAGGAACTAGAGCCAACCGTCAACGTCTCGGCCCAGCGATTGTCGGATCAGGTGCGGGTCATCCAACGTAGTCATAGGTTGGACGATGCCGCACTTGATAGGCTGCGCTCAGAGCTGAGCAACCATATCGTCTCGAATCCGGCACAAACCGCGGTACAAACATCGACCATTTATGAAATACCGCCGCGGTCTAATAATAGTGTAGAAGTGGAAGATGATAGGGTTGCTTCAGTAAGTAGCCAGTGCAATGCTCGATTGAGGAGCGCACTGGAGGATGCATTTCGTGAGTACAGATCCACTCCGACCGAACTTAGACCCCGATTACCACGCCTGCCTATGCACAAAAAAAATAGTGCGCTGGTGTGTGCCCTGGACTCGCAGCTTAAGAATGTGTTCGAGAGCAGCGAGGATCTCGTTGATACACATTCGATCCTGTATTGTGCGGCTGTTGCGGCATGTCGTTTAGCTAACGTCAAATTTCCAAACTGTGACGTGGCTACGCAACCAAAACCAGCCGTACCAGCCTGGCAGTGCAGGATCCAGCGTCGTATCGATGAGGCCAGGGTACTCATCGGCAAACTATACTGCTTCAGGGACGGCAATACACGACCACGAGTGATGCGCTTTGTAAGGCGGGCATCCTCGGGGACTGGAATCAGCTCTCGAGAATACATGTCCCGTGTCACAGAGCGCATCGACTTCCTGAAGCAGAAAGTTTGTGCATGGGCGAGTCGTATTCGGCGGTATAAGCGGCGGGTTGATCGGTACACACAGAATCGCATGTTCCAGAGCGATGAGAGATGGGTGTATAGAACTTGGGAGCGATCTGAACAAAATGTGACAGACGAGTGCCGTCCGGATGATGCCGCCACGAGTACATTCTGGCGCAGCATCTGGTCAGTGCCCGTCTGTCACTCTGAGGCTAGCTGGATACTGGATGTCGGGCGAGCGTGTGAAACTGTACCAGAAATGGAAGCAGTTTTAATTACGCCATTAGATGTCACCAGAGCAGTCCGTCCGTTACCGAATTGGAAATCACCGGGACCGGACGGATTGCACAACTTTTGGTTGAAATGGCTAATTAGTTCACACGCCCGCCTGGCATCTCAGTTCCAGTCATCTTTAGAGTCTGGGTCGCTTCCGCAGTTTCTATCAACAGGCGTTACCCACCTGCTCCACAAGTCAGGTAGTCCCACGGATCCCAAGAATTATAGACCGATCACGTGTTTGTCGACGGTCTATAAACTTCTTACATCCATTTTGAGAGCGAAAATTAATACGCACATTGAAAGTAACTCGATTATGTCAACCTCTCAAAATGGATGTCGGAACGGGTCCCGCGGTACTAAGGAGCTACTCCTCATCGATATGGCCATAAGCCAACAGGTTCGTCGATCCCGCAAGGATCTGTCGACATGCTGGATAGATTATAAGAAGGCCTATGACTCGGTGCCACATACATGGCTCATGAGGGTGCTGGAGTTGTACAAGATAGATGCAACTCTACGCACCTTCCTTAGGTCATGTATGGGGCAATGGAGAACGGTTCTTCGCTATCCAGGGTGTCGACAGATCCAGGGGAGCGATTAGCCTGTATGGATTAAACGGGGAATATTTCAGGGCGACAGTTTGAGTCCACTTTGGTTCTGCTTAGCCCTGAATCCTTTAAGCTCACTACTTGAGGATTCAGGACTAGGCTATCGGTTGAGGAGAGGTGGTCAGGTCATATCTCACCTCCTCTACATGGATGACTTGAAACTCTTTGCCCCCAACAAATTGCAACTGATGAAGCTACTGAAGGTAACTGAAACTTTTAGTAGCACCATCAGTATGGAATTTGGTGTGGACAAATGTGCAGTCATGCATGTAAAGCGAGGTGAGATTATGGAATCCGAGGGAATTCAACTTTCGGATTCTATACACCTTAGATCTCTCTCCTCATCCGAAAGATATAAGTATTTGGGTATGTCAGAAGCGCTAGGCATCAACGTTGCTGACATGAAGCAATCGTTGAGGGAGCGCTTCTTTGGTCGCCTGAGGAAGGTATTAATTAGTCTTCTTTCAGGCGGAAACAAGGTGCGCGCCTTCAACGGTTGGGTCATGCCGGTTTTGATGTACTCTTTCGGCATACTCAAATGGACTCAGACCGAACTCGACGCCCTGGATAGGAGAGTCCGTACATTACTGACCGCAAACCGGATGCATCACCCACGATCATCAGTAATGAGACTGTACATACCGCGGAAGTGCGGGGGTCGAGGCTTTTTAAATGCGAAGACCCTCCACAACCGCGAAGTGTGCAGTCTCAGGCAATATTTTTTAAATTCCGAAGTGGGTATGCACCGTGATGTGGTTACAGTGGACAAGGGACTCACCCCGCTCTCCATGGCTAAAGAGAACTGGCGCAAACCTGTAGTACTTACTACCGATGACCGCAAGGAGATATGGCAAAACAAGGAGCTTCACGGGCGCTTCTATCGGGCTCTTCATGAGCCCGGTGTAGATTTCTTAGCGTCCGTATCCTGGCTACGTTTTGGTGACCTTTTCGGGGAAACTGAAGGTTTCGTCTGTGCAATTATGGACGAAGTTATCTTGACGAATAACTACCGGAGACATATTATGAAGGACGGGACGATTGATGTGTGTCGGGCATGCCATCGTCCGGGTGAGTCCATCAGACATATTTATTATCTCTGGTTGTTCTCGTCTAGCTAACGGTGATTATTTGGACAGGCATAACCAAGTAGCCAGGATTATTCACCAGCAACTTGCTTTGAAATATAAACTAGTGGATTCTGAGGTACCGTATTACAAGTATGTGCCCGACCCAGTTCTCGAAAATGACCATATCACGTTGTACTGGGATCGATCTATCATTACTGACAGGACTATTGTCGCCAATAAGCCTGATATAGTGGTGATAGATCGTTTAGCGCGTCGCACGGTGATTGTCGATGTTACCATTCCGCATGACGAGAACCTCGTGAAAGCTGAGAAAGAGAAACAAATTAAATATCTCGACTTAGCACACGAGGTTGTTGACATGTGGAATGTTGACTCGGCTATCATTGTGCCGATTGTCGTATCGGCCAATGGCCTGATGGCCGAAAGCCTCGACCAGAATCTCTCGAGGCTCTCGTTAGGCGGTTGGATCAAGGGCCTGATTCAGAAGGCAGTACTCCTCGATACGGCTCGCATTGTGAGGAGGTTCCTATCTCTGGAGTCCTAACCACCGGTAGCTTGGACCCTGCTCCCGATACCGGCGGACCACTATTTTTTATATTTTTAAATGTTTTTTTTAATGTTTTTATAAAAATATTTAAAAATGTATTTAATAAGTATATAAATAAATAAATGATAATAATAATAAAACTTTATTTCAGACTAAGGTCCATATTTTTGTTAGTATTTTGGTTTTAGTAACAATGGTGCTTAAAGTAGGTTAGTATTGTTAGTTTACACGAACTAAATTCATTTATATAGACCTATGACTTTCCCCACCCAGTGTCCCTGAAAGGGACAGTCCGGTCTGGCAGCGATCATTTTATGAAACAGCGGATAATGCTGGCAAAGGTCGAATTTGAAAATGATTGAAATATTAATAAATTGTGTGATAACCGAATTAATTGTTAAGGTATTGGGTACCCAACAGAATAGCGATGAAGGCTATTCAATTTGAGAGTTTAGAGAAAAATGATATTTAGTGTCAAATTCTGAGAAATTTTAAAATATACATAGAAATTGGATTTTCTCGAATTCCATAAATTTTCGCCTAGGCTTTATGAAGTGCTAAATTGTTGCAAATGAGTCACACTATCATGGCTTCGAAGGAATACGTTAAATTACAAGTCACCCTGTATAGACATAATTATGAATCATTTATGAACTACGGTATACTATATATGATTATAAATATTATTAAGAGTCATATAGATGCGGAGACAACAACATCCCATTTTTCAATTATAGCAACTTTGAATGCAGTCTGTCAATTTAAGTCAAATGCAGTCTGTCAATTTGTGTCAAATCAGCTTCATTGTTTGTAGCAAAAACAGCAACATCTCATTTATAATAACCATTGAAATTATAGGTTTGTGGTAAAAATAGCAATATCCAATAGTAACTTCTTAGAAACCTAAAATATTGTTCCCCGTCATTTTGGTCTAGTTGGATGTAGCTACCATTGCATCTATATGACTCAAATATGATAGTGTGAAATCCCCCTAAATCAAGAAGAATGCTAAACAACACTGTAGTTTTATTACACTAGAAGCCTTATTATTTCACAAAATTACACTTCAGATGTCATTAAGGCTCCCACAAACAGACACGACGCGACTCCAGTAGAACATGAATTTCTATGAAAACTTCATGGAAATGGTTCTACAAGAGTCGCGTCGCGCCTGTATTGAAGCTTCATTCATTATTGATAATTAAGAAGAAAATTTTGTTATTAAATTGTTAACATTAATCCCCAATAAATTGTAATTATCATGAAGTGTTAGAAAACAAATAAAGCCACCAAAACGAATTTGTTAATGACTTGAAACCTGAAACTGATCGGCGAAGTCATTAAAACGTTTAGTTATTTTGTAAAGAGGTTTTATTGCTACTTGATAGGGTAGTAACCTCCTTTGATCTTCAATTTGAATATTGTTTCAGAATGCCTCCTCGAGTGGCCATACTTAAATGTATAGCTGTACAGCCCGTGCACAGTTATTTGACCTCACAGCAGCAACATAACAGCAACCTTATTATAACGAGAATAAAGATCACAATGATTTTGATAGACCTGTCAGTAGCAGCAACCCAATAGCAACCTTATTTTAATGAGAATAAAGATCACTGTGATTTGTAAGCTGATGGAAAATCAGAGATAAAACAAGTGAACAGACTGGACGTCCAGCGCACCCTGGTCACACAACATTGCTGACTGGCTAGGATTCTTACTAAGGCTAACCATACATGGGCAGCTTGAAGCAGTCAGGATCGATTGCTTCAAGCTGCGACTGCATAGTGAACTACAGTCTTCTATTTGCATACATACACGGAACCGCTCGAGCAGTTGCGACTGCTCCGGGCGGTCAGTAGGACGGTGAAATTTCATCGTTCGGTCAAGCAGCGACTGCTTGACCGCAAGCATACACTGACCGCTCGAGCTGTCGAATGCTCTCGCGAAGTTACCCCCTCCGCCCGCGCTCCTCAATCCACGTCGCGTGCGCCTCCCGGTTGAATGGCGCTACTGATTTTAAATTGTCAGTTGTCGAGCAGTTGACGTTGAGTGCACGAGCGGTCTGTGTTTTTTGATCACTGACTAACTGCTCGAGCAGCCCGTGTATGGCCGGCCTGGCATGGACTTTTTTTGTATACAGAATGAAATTTTAACCGGTGCGCAAACTGTAGCCATAAAGTCAGCATATGATTCTAGAACATCTAGCATCTAAATTTTTCATCGGTTATCAAAAAAAAAAATCTGCTGTTTGATAGAAAAGTGCAATACCTACGCGGTCAAAATGTATGGAACAGCAATTTTTTTTTATAACTGACCGAAAATTTCTACCCTAGGGGTCTAGAATCATATGCTGAATACATGGCCACAGTTTGCGCACTGATTAAAATTTAATCCTGTAGATTAGCGATTCGATTTTATTTAGTAATATAGCCACAAGGCTCGGACAAGCTAATTTTAAAAAATCTTACAAATACGTACCTATACAATGTGGCTCAATGCTGCGCTTTTACAGAATAGCTATTCATTTTCTTCATTTCGTAAATTGCAAAAGCATTATCCTTATCTCTACCCTATCTAGCAATAATAATATTTCAAGGACCTGAAACCCTGAAACGCTCAATAAAGTTCTACGTAAGATTGTCGGGTGAACACACCTCCCGTAAACGTACGAGTATGTCCCAAACCCCAGTCCTTTTCCAACTCATTAGTCAATACCATAACACACAAACGATATTATGTCTTTACTTATAACTAGTGAAGAAACCAAAGAGGGTTTACTTGGACGCAATAAGTCTTTAACCGTTTGTTTGTGCAACTCTGACGACAAATAGTAGATTGTTATACAAGGGGCAAAAATTACTCATTATCGACGAGGTCGTTTTAATCCCGAGCTTTAACAAGGGGGTAAATAAAAACCGAGGAGTAATGGGTTTTTAGCGCCGTGTGTTACTCTCTACTTTTCACTGCGATTGCGAGAAAATAAAATAATCCAATACAATATTAAATAGATTACTTTTTTTTTATTTCTTCTCCGGAACTTAATGCACGCATTCTACCGAATATATCGCCGCTTTTAGTTAAATTTTTGGCTCTTGGACATACCGGTTTCCTCACGAAGTTTTCCTACACCATTTTGAGAGAGCGCCTGCCTGGGTTCAAACCTACGACCTAAAACTCGTAAGTCACGGCCGTTTCCACTGGGCCACCACGGCTTTCTTTGGTTAAACCATTTTAATTAAATAAACAAATAAATTATAGACATCTCATTCATGCTCAAAACTTTCCTCACGATACTTTCCATAGCTTTTCGACTCTGACCTATTTTTTTTTTTCAATGGCCACAATATTCCTGGTTAAAATTAGTGGTTATTTTTATCTACTGTCCAGATGCTGTATACGTAACAAGTTTTTTGCTTTCTGCACCAACAACAAACATTTTTTTTTTTTAATATTGAACGTTCAATGTTTTTATTTATTTATAAGCTATATTATATTATAATTAACAATATTTTTTATCGACTCTACACATGAACTGGCCTATTTTTTGGCCAAAGAGTGCCTTTTGGGCACTTTTCCTGTCGACAGCGATGCGGAAGCATTTTTTGATGCCCTATGATTCTTTTCCTTCCTTTTTATTTACATATACATACTATTCATATTATTTAAAGTCTGTTAACATTTGTTTTTTTTTTTAATTTGCATAACTTAACCATCATTCTCGTGCCCATAAATCCCAATTTATTTTGGGTAGGCGCAACATGTCATTTTCTTCCATAAATCACATACTCTAGCATTCATTGTCGTATTCGTATTTTTGCATCACTTACAGGTAAAACAGTTATTGAAAAGGTGTAACAAATGAACTATTTTAGTATTAACTAAATTACGCGGAAATAATTCCATTGTTTCTGTTTAAACGACAAACAATTAGCTTTTATTGTTTTCTTAGTATGTATTTACCTAAATAATACCAGTCTATAATTGTTTCACTACAGGGTAAAGGCCTCTTCAGCTCGCCGGCCGATAAGGACCAGGCCCGGGTCGACGGCGCGTCGTGTTCCACGCGCGCCTCAAAAAGATGTCAGCATCATTGACGGAGTCCGATAGGGCCGATACCTGCCGGGGTCGCGGATTGTTCCAGGCTTACCGTGGCCCTGGCGCACAGGCAACTGTACTTATTACATTTTTATTATTGTTTTATTATAGCAGCAATAGAAATACACAGTCTCTAGTTATTACGGTTCATGAGATGCACGCTGACAAACAGACGAACGGACAGCGGAGGCTTAGTAGGGCTCCGTTTGCACCCTTTGGGTACGGAACCCTAAAAACGAAAAAGAATTTGTGAAATTATCTGCTAGATAAGTTATCCGAAACTTATTAGGAGGTGGTGAAATAGGCCACAGTTAAAAGTAATCCGGCGAGCAAATTTCTCAGATGTTATCCCCAAATTACTGACTTACAAACAGTAAACTATAATTTATTATCCTCTAGCGACCCGGCCCTGCTTCGCACGGTTTTTACGACTTAACAAAATACCGAGATTTCTTTATTACATGTAATTTTTAAAGCTGCTTCAAACAGGCGCAACACGCGACGCGAATCGCACGCGACACAAAGGCACCACTAATCGCGCGATAAGCTGTGCCTTGGTGGCGCGTCGCGTTGCTCCTGTTTGAAGGAGCCTTAATACATTAGTATTTTTTTTATTTTATGTTTAATTTTTTTTTTCACTTAAACATTCCATAAATTCTCTAAATTATGGTGAAAACTACACCAAAATCTGTTGCGTGGTTTAAAAGAACAATGCAATCACAGACAGACAAGAAAAGCGATTATTATATAACATGTGTAGATATAGAAGTGTAGATAATGATAGTGATTATAAAATAATATTAGTAATTAAGATATAATTACTGCCACCAGCTGCTTTTCGCCCTGTGAACGTTTAAATGTTTTTAAGTGGTACTTCAAAATTAATTGTGTCTGGGCAAACAGCGTGGTTGTGCTTAAAACCCTGATGGTATTTATTTAAAGTTGGTAAATAACACAATTTTATAGCTATCAGAAAATATTTACTTTAATGCGTTCGGACGTAAATTTATCCTAACTTGATAAAATATCTGGAAAGTTTAACCAATTTTCTGGGAGGCTTTACCATTTTTTTCTTTCCGTAAAAACTTAATTCGGACTAATACGATCAATTTAAATCAAAAAATTGCCAAATCGGTCCATTCTCAACTGATGCGTTTACCAACGAACAACATTTCATATTTATTTATGTATATAATTGCGTAATTAAAAATTAAGTTATTAACAAATTTTCCGTTTTCTGATGAAAACCAATGGTTATAATTTAAGATATAATTATACTTAAAATTTGTATGCTCATTCTTTCTTCAGGTCTACATTAGAAAGTTTAATACAGTTGTAAATTGATACACGATTAAGTTACCCTTGAAAAATACTTATCTACCAAGTAATAAAACTTTCCGGTCATCTTAAATAAAATAAGTACGACAATCCCTCTCAGAAAAAACTTTTACTTTAATACAATTCAAACTTACCAATTTAGCAAAAAAATTAAATAATCCACACTCACTGATAAACCGTCACACATACACATATAAAACAAAAAAAAAAAATTTTTGAATTAACACACGTATTCCACACAAAGGATCACTTTTGAATTTGGAGCGCGAATAAGGGCGATTGCAGGCATGCGACCATCGCACGGCACGACGCGAGACTGACTGGAGACGCGGACCGAAAGACTCGCTGCAGTGAATTATTGCTTGTAGCGCAGGTTCGCCCGTAACCGCTCGTATGTACACGGTCATAGTGCAGTCTAGTTTCTCAGAACACGAAAACACGATGCAGTTTTTTTTTGGCATTGTCTGTTTGTTTTTGGAGTAAAAACTTCTTTAGGCGCGTTGAGCGATTTTTGGTAGGGGGAAATCTTATGGTTTCGCGTCACCGACATGCTAATGCTAACAATTTATCGGTAGCTATCAGTATTACGTGTTGCGCTCGGCCAGCAGTGAAAAACTCACTGATGTTTCATAGTTTTAAGTTTTCACTTCTGTCGGTAGTCCCCATGACTGTCAATGTCTTTTTTTCTTGCTTCAGACGATTTGTGCATTCAGCCAATGTCACGTTTAGTTTAAGTATTTTTAAAGTTTAAATTTTGTCTCAAAAAGGACGCGTCCGCCAAGTTAGCTTGTTTGTAAGTTGGTGGTAACGTCAACTACGTAATCTTTGGTGGGAAAAGATTGTATGTATTTCGAATGCGGCAAAACGGAATCTGAGTTTCTATCAAAATAATTTTCAGTAGGTGTAAGTATTTTCCACTTTCAGACTGAAAGTCGAAAATATTGAAAATTCGTCTAGATTCGTTGAACAAAAAATGAAAAAACAGTTTTCTGCCTCCTCTCGCTTTTCTTATGCTCAAAGTGAGCTTGAGCGCAAATTTTCGGCCACTTCTGTAATCTTTGGGTATTTATAATAAAAAAGAAATACATATCTATGGTTAGGTGACCGTTCACGAGAAATCCCGAGTGTTATATTATTTTAGTGATAGCTGTTCGTCAGGAATAAACTGTAAGAATGCATCAGTCGGTGTATCAATGTTGCGCCACAAGGTGCCTAGTAAATGCAGGAACGCAAGCGTTCATTAATTCAATAAAAACAAAAACTTCGCAAGCAATGGGAAATTGCTACTGAAGGCTGCGGGTGTCGACGTCAGGACAAGTTGCTCCTCACACGGACAATTGTACGTCGCTTGTTCCCGCGTCAGCAGTCCCGACTCTCTTCATATTTTGGCTACTGAGACCAAAACTACAAACGTAGTATACAGGAAAGTTTTATAAAAATGTGACTGTTATTTATGTATACTGTGGTGTCTTACGACTTCCACGCGAACGGAGTCGCGGGCAGAAGCTAGTAAATAAATAAACAAGGATCTATATCTTAATAATGGAAAAAAATATTACTCTTTTTTCACGACACCCAAATTGTAAATTAGAACAATGGAAAGTACAAAAGAAGTGCTCAGTTGTTTTAAAAGTAAGTATTTTTATCCGCCTTTTCTTTCGCGTTTTAATGTTTCATAAGATTTTTATTTTCGTTTTTAAGACCTCCGGCCTTTTTTGTTACCGAATTTTTTCTGAGTTATTAAAATTACCTATGACTAGCTGCGTGTCGCGGTTTTACCAGCATAAGTCTCGATCCCGTGAGAATGTCGGGACAAAAAGTATTCTACGTCCTAATGCCGGTAATGGTCTACTCAAATGCCAAATTTCATTCAAATCCATTCTGCCGTTTTAGCGTGAAAGCGTAACAAGCAAACATACAAAAAATCAAATCGTTTCTCTTTATGATCTTATCTCTTGGAATGCCTCCCTCTATGTTTATTATTTATTGAAGTATTTACTACCAAAACTTTTCTACAAAAAAAAACAACCGACTTCCAAAAGAAAAACACAAAAGAAGTGAAAAATAATCTTTGGTTTTGTATTTTCGATTTTGCCACCGACTTCCGAAATTAAAGTTATTTTTCACTTCCTTTTGTTTTTTTTTTTTTTTGAAACCGGTTGTTTTTTTTGTAGAAAAGTTATAATTTTTCACTTTTTAGTTGTGGTACCTACCCCACACAAATTCGTATACCACTACTTGATTTGTAAATAACTGTCACAGAAAATTAGAAGGATAACTCAAAAACTACGAGTACTAGTCAGAACTTGATCTTATATGGGACTACAAGAGAAGCACCAGCTTTCAAATAAAAAAGAATCATCCAAATAGGTTTACCTAGAAAAAAGTTATGAGTTAACACTCATGAAAAAAAAAATATACAATCGAATTGAGAACCTCCTCCTTTTTTTAAGTCGGTTAAAAATTAAAATATAATAACCTAATCTGACTAAAACTATTACACTACAATATGGCGTCAAAAATTTCCTCCGCATCGCTGTCAACCGGTAATGTACCCAAGACTGTAATTTTTCTTTATAATATTAGTTTAGATTAGGAAATACATAATTATCCTGTTATCCAGTAACTGGGTTGTGATGGTTAGATAGGCAGTTTCTCCGTGTCATCATCATCATCATCATTTTATCCGAAAGACGACCACTGCGGAACATAGGCCTCCCCAAGCGTTGCCACATCGAACGGTCCTGTGCTTTTAGATCCAGTGCATGGCCGCGGCCTTCACCAGTCTTTGGTCCACCTAGTGGGAGGCTTTCCAATACTGCGCCTTCCGGTACGCGGTCACCAATCCAGAATTTTTCAGCCCCATCCGTTCTGCGAAAAATGTGTCCTGCCCTCTGCTACTTAAGTTCGGCAATTCTTCGGGCTATGTCGGTTACACTGTTTCTTTTGCGGATCTCTTAATTTCTGATTCTTTCACTCAGGGACACTTCTCCATTGCCCTCTATATTAAGAGTGAACAGGCATCTTCTGGGTCCGCTCGCACCATCATAGACCCCATCCATCGCTTTCCATCAGGCGTGATCGAGGTCAAGAGCAGGCCAAGAGCAATCAAACAAGCAATCGAAGCAAGTCAACAAAACAAATTTAAAAAAAATGGCCGCAACGATTACGCAACTTAAAGTAACCCTATTTTTAGATATTTGAAGGATATTCCAATTACTATTAACCTTCTAAAATACGACAAAGTATTACTCGTACAAACTCATTCTCTCTTATAATTAAGAATAATTATCAACAAACTACAAGGACAAACTACACGTAATTATTTTGTTAATAATTTGTCGACCAGTAATTTGTTTTACCAGCTTGTCATTATTAATTATGATGAAGCTGTGACAATTAATAACCGTAATATTTTCAAGGGAATAGAGGAAATAATGGATATTATTTAATTTAATCCCAAGGGCTTTGTTGTACGTCACCACGACTTAAATTGATGGATAGTGGTTTCATTTATATCTATCTATAGATACATCTAATATATAAAAATCTCGTGTCACAGTGTTTGTTATCGAACTCCTCCGAAACGGCTTGACCGATTCTTATGAATTTTTTTGTGTATATTTGGTAGGTCTGAGAATAGGTCGTAAAGTATATTTCATACCGCTACGAGTGAAACCGCGGGGCGCAGCTAGTATTATAAATTGAAGTCGCTTTTCGTGTCTGTTTGTGTGACCGCGTTGTTCTTCTAAACTACGCAACGGATTTTGATGCGGTTCTTACAATAGTTTAGAGAATTTATTCTGGACTGTTTATATGTATAATTATTTCATATTAAACTTAAATATATAATAAAAAATGGGGGTGCATGAAAGGACGCGTCCCAGAGCGACGTATTTACAAAGCCACTTTACGTCTAGCGCACCTGTGTAATCAGCGAGTTTCGACGCTGATTGGCTAATCCTTTCACCACGATGCCAACCCAAAATCCACTTACAAAACCGGCTCTGTGCATAGTCTCGATTAACATCGAAGGGTTCTCACTATACAAATCTAAAATTCTTTCTGGTGTCTACCGCAAAACTCACTGTATGCGAATGCGTTATGCGAAGTACTGGGCCGGCCCTATCTTTTTCAGCGGGTGAATTCGCGTGCCCCGTGTGGAATCGTTCTGCCTATGTAAAGTTAGTGGATACAGCTTTGAATGAAATGTGCTGAAGCATCACTGGTTATCTAAAACCGACCCCGGTACAAATGCTGTATCCACTAGCAGGAATAGTGCCACCAGTAGTTCGCAAAGCGAAACGCGAAAGCGAAGTTTGCAAAGCCACAGCAAAAGAGCCATAATGGTATCCGACACACGACACCCTTTGCCCGACAACATCCTTGTGCCACGAAGGCTAAAAAGCCGAAACAGTTTTTTAAAGCGTGTCGTCCCACCCACTGGGGACCGTTCAAAAGAAAGACTAAAGCTGTGGCGAACCACAGGTTCCTTACCCAAACCATTCGTTCCACCCGCTGAAGGAACCTTTCCGCGGAAGAGCCTTGGGTAACCTGAAAGTCTTTAAACAGACTCCGGACCCAGGTTGGCCGAAGCAAGGAAAACCTGTTCAAGTGGAGATTCATGGACGACTCCGCTTTGGAGTGTAAACGTGGTGCTGTTCCACAAACGATCGGACACTTAATATCATGGCCTGCGTGTCCTGTCAGCTGCACGGTACAGGAGCCGATGGACGCTAGTGATGGTACCAAACACGTAGCTGAATTCTGGGCCGAGTCTATTTAGATGACAAAAACCGTGCGAAGCAGGAGCGGGTCGCTAGTATTCTATTATAGTTTTGAAAAGCTTTTAGCTTTTTTGTTTTAAATGGAATGGATAATTAATTTGAAGGATTTTTTAAGAGAATTGTAGGTACATGGTATTCAGTAGGGTGACAGAATGCTTCGACGAACGTTTGCTACAAAAATAACCATAATCAGAAAACTGGTGATTGCAGTTTCTTTTAATTAAAGCTGAGCCATTACAACGCATTCACACATGACTGACTCGTCAATACGGATCATGATTTTTGATAAATCAATATTCTTTTTTTTTGTAACCCTTGAACTCTTACAACCGTCTTCACCCACTCAAGCTACAGTTTCCTAGAAGAGCGGTGGCCGCCACATCGCGTCTGCAATTTACCGGCGAATGACGCCAATGAAACATTATTTATGAAAGTAAGTTGTTGCGTTTTCCTAGAGAGCGTTTTTGACACCGTAAAGTCAAACCCTGCCGCCATCATTTTCATGTCAGATGTCATTTCGGCGGTTACATGGCGGCCACCGCTCTTTTAGGAAACCGTCTTAACGGATCGTGAAAAATTACGGTCATGTCAAAAACAGACGGAGCTTCACGGATGTATGTGTGAGCTGCTTATCCTTTTGGTATTAATACGTTCCAGGACTATTTGCAAATGTCATGATAAGATACTTCAAAATCCCTTTATCATACCGTCTACAGCTGTACTACCACATTATTACATATATTTTTTTTTTTTTTATACAATAAATACGGCCACAGACGTTGAACATCGTTGTACTTGTATGGCTCAGTCTACGCCTGTCGGCGGTGTGAATATGTTGTTTTGGTGCATAAGCACTGCGTATGTGTGTGTTGAAAAATTCCTCGTAAAGAGTTTGCCGTGACACCTACGAACGAATGAAGTCGCGTGATATGACACTAGATCATGTGCTTCCTAGGAATGTTATGGGCAAGCAACGGCTATCGACGGTTTGTCAAATTACATTCAATAAAGTTCACCGACCGTAGCCGTACTGTCATGTAACAATATACCGAGATAACGTCGAGAGGCGGTCTGTCCCGGAAAATGTTAACCTAATATTGAACTAACTTATTGTTATTTTATCTTCCCTTTACAACCTTAATAATTCACCAATCATAATCTGTCCTGATAATCCAAAAAGCAATTATTACTAACCCCTTTCCTAAATTACTTCCATCATTGAATACTTTACCGAAAATATCGCGTAGCAAAAGTTAATTTATTCAATTTTCGCTTACACAAGCTTTTATGAACCAAAGTAATCTCAAACCTAGGATATTGTGGCCTTGAGAGCACCGGTTAAGTTGGAGGAAAGGCCACTTTCTTTCTCCTCGGAAGGTTGAAGGGATTATGTTAAGAAAATGGCTAGCAGTATATTGCCTTCAGCGCAGGTTAGTCAAGATTATGCTTATCGCAATTTATAAATTACCGCCATTGCAATGTATTATAGACTTTTGGAACGACGTTCCTTATCACACGCTACACTCTGCACACTTGGCGAATGAGAGCTAAATCAAAAAAAGTGTAATATTTTGACCGTCACAACACTTCTGCTATAGTAGCTATGCGTGTGTGTGTGTGTGTGTTTACAAGCGTATGTCTATAACTGTAATTTCGACCCTTTTTTTTTGTTTCCCCATTTTATTATTTATTTGGTACACCAACAGCAGTACATACAAAAAATTAAGACAGAACAATAACATAATAAAAGTACTGGTATGTATGCCTATTATAGTATACACAGCATTTACCGCAAAACAGCATCGTAATTAACAAAAAAAAAACTTATGAAAACATAAATTACAATTAGAAATTAAAATTCAAAATGATTGAATACAAAATGTTACCACGAGAGAAAAAATAATTAAAACCAAATTTTACCACGAGAGAAGGAAGGTGAAAGGGTGAGTGATATCTAATAATATTCAGTGTATGCACTTTCGTACCTCAGAGACTGATCATCTCAAGGGCAGTCAGGGGTATTTCTTCTCAGGGGTAGTCAGATAGGAAATGGCAACCCCATCTAGCTTATTTTTTTTTTAATTAACGTGTAAAAGTAATTCTGATATCGTATT
Source organism: Dryobotodes eremita (assembly GCA_917490735.1). NCBI lineage: Eukaryota > Metazoa > Arthropoda > Insecta > Lepidoptera > Noctuidae > Dryobotodes > Dryobotodes eremita. The sequence continues at coordinate 18,998,970 of OU823264.1, read as the reverse complement.
TACAGAATAAACAATTTCATTTCATTTCAGTATCTAGACGTGCGGGATGCGCGTCAGCTGTATTCGAATAATTAAGCGAATGTGTATCTGTGATAAATATAAAAACAAAAAAAAGGGAATGGAACTTCGTTCCTACCGGGTGTCTATCACGATGCCCCCTGTTTTTTTTTTCATCTTAAAGGTACTTCTTCCTTCTGAAAGTGGTCCTTAAGAACGACAGTAAATAACAAAGAAGGGCCACTTTTTTTCTTTGTGTAGGTATCACAAAAGGTGGTTAAGATTTGAGAAGAAAGAAAGAAAATAGGTAAGTTTATTTGCGGTAAACATGACGCAGAAAAAAACACACAAATACAAAAAAGAACAAGTTGGGGGAAATATGCGTCACATCCCGGCAAAACGGCAATCGCTCAGCATAAAAAGGCAGCGGCAACGGTATTTTCTATAGATTTTTTTTTAAAGATTATTTTATAACGATCCACCTGTCTGCGTACATTCTATGCTAATAAACATTGTATACTATTTTGTTCTATCCAGAAAAAAAGCAACAAACTGATCACCAATTAGTTATAGCAGTTTAATGTGTGATGGTTTAAAATATTTGCCTTTCACAACATTTTTAACAGCGCTAGTAAGGCCTATTTTTAGAAAATCCATTTTTGTTACGAGTGCTACAAGACAATGCTGCCTGTCCATTTGAATACAATATGGTCCTCTTGACTTCAGTTTTCTTTAGTATTATAACTGACCTAAAATAAAAAAGTAACAGAAACCTGCCTGGCCTGAGCATTCTACTTGAGTAGATTTCTTGATCTACTCTTTCCTGGAAAACTCTAATATCAGCCTATTTTTGTCCACATGCGAGCTACGCGTCACACTGACGTCACGCAAAATCCTGCATCGCGCAAGCAGAGTTTACCGCGCGACTAGCATATATACAACGTCCCGACATCAAACGTGGAGCAATTGCCCACCAGACACGACACCCGTCTAGTCGGAGGATTCTCCCTTTTCTATGGAGGTATGAATGAACTTCACACCCTGTTCCTAACACCTCTATACCACTGCAGGGCAAAGGCTTCTTCTCATACAGAGAAGGCACGAGCGTTGATCACCACGCTTGCTCAAGACGGGTTGGCGATTTTAGACTTATATTAACTACCAGTGTCTGCCCATCAATTCGTCCGCGTGAAATTTCTCGTTCCCCCGACCTAGCCCGTCCCGCGTCGCATCGTATCGTCTGCCCGCGCTCTTACTTCGTTTTCGCTTAGCATTCTTTCTGACTTTTTATATTTTTGCACGGCTCCTAAAGGTTATTAAATAGCCTAAAGCCTTCCTCGAAAACTGGGCTATCAAATGCAAAAATAATGTTTTAAATCCGATTATTAGTTCCAGAGATTAGCGCGTTCAAACAAACAAACAAACTTTAGCTTCATTATTAGTATAGATATGTCCAGGTTTCGTAATTGTAATTTATTAGATAATAAAGCTATAAACTTATATTTTATCTATATCTATCTATGAAAAATAAAAAGCAATTTTTATGAAAAACCTCATTGGATCACTAATGACAATCGTCCTAACGTTCCATATACAACATTACTTACAATACATCAGCACGCGTAGCATGACTATTATAGAAACGGGTTTTGTCGACGGAAGAATAGCAAAAATGACGTTCCGTGAAGACAGTACGACGCGACGGCAGCAAAGTAGAAAGAGTCAACTGCACATTTTAGGAAATTCAGTAGTTTATTCACGTTTTTCTTTTATTTTGCTTATATCTCGAAAATGGTGTGTCCTATCGCAAAAATAATGAAAATTTCGACTCCCTTTATGACAACCTTAAACCCCTAAAACTAAACATGTAGGTAATACTTTTTCACATTTTCCATACAAAAAGTGAAAAAATCCATTTTTCCATTCCATTTTTATACTTTGCTGCCGTCGAGTAAAACGTTTTCTACTGTCATTAGCATGGCGATTACAAAATCAAATTGTCTTCACTACCTTAGACAACTGACAGTTGTCAGTCTGATTTTGACGTTTGGGATAGAAAACTTTCTTCTGAAATAGTCTACATACAAAAAGACCTAGACAACGATCGGTAAAACGAAAGACAAAATGACGGATTTTAGAAGGATTTTTACGGTGCGATGTCAAAAATGGAGAAACGAAATGTCACTTTGTATAGAAATAGCTATGTCTTGTCTTCCAAGAAATAGAAAGCGTCATGCTACGCCTGCTGCTTTCATCAATAATATCTGTCAATAACAGCCGAACAAAGCCGACAACAGCCGAACACGCCGGAATCATAACGAATAAATTATCTTTTACCTCAATATCCGATGACAATATTAATTAATTTATGGCCAGGCCACGGACCGGCTACGGATATATTTAGGCCGTTTATTATGATTGGAGCTAAAATGCTGATTTTACGTTTTAATTAATGCTAATCAATGCGATTTTGTAATTAAATTAGTTTGTTCATGTTAAAGCTTACTGAAGTTTACTAAATGTTCTTGGACAATAATTTTTGGTATAACAAATATTAGGTGTACATTTTTTCAGGCATAAATCCTTCCTGACATAATTATGATTATTAAACGCAGCATCTTAAGTCCCATTTACACGGTGCAAGTTTAGTGCCTGTGGTATGCCATAAAATTGAAGCAACAATTGACTGGCATCGTCTAAACAACACGTACAAGTGTTGCACGATGCGGGCTAGTTAGTTACCATTCAAAACTGGTATAGGTGTAAACAGCACGTACGCACGACTACATATCAAGCTATACATTTCCAGTATAAACTGACTCCTCATTGTACGAAAAGCCAATGCGAGGTTAGATAAAACTATAAATATATAGCTTGATATTTCGTCGTGTGTACAATCGAATCGCATTCAATTCTGCCATGAACATTTTCTATCATTCAAACATGAGCGAACGAAATAAGTAAAAAAAAAAACTCGAGAAGACGTTTCGTAAGATTTAATGAAATATTTAGCAGCACAAATACGGGAAATACTTGAATCAATTGTACAAGGACGTGCAACTCTGTGTTTAGATGAGGCAAAACTTGCATGCAATAATTGCCTTGGTGTAAACAGAAGTCACATGCAATTATTGGATGGCAAAACTTGCATTCAATTATTTGTATGGCATTTTATGGAAATTGCACGCGTGTAAACACTTGCATGCAATTCTTGAATGGCAATAATTGAACGTGCTTTATGGTATGCGATTATTGCTCTTTAACATCCCAGAAACTTGCACCGTGTAAATGGGGCTCATTACTTGAAAAACACTTCTCCGATTTACTCTTAATCTTTCATTTTAATTCATAGGTACTGTAGAGGTTATCTGCATGAGTCAACCTTATGTTGACTGGCTGGTAATTATATTATCGATGGTGACTCTCGAACATTCAAGCAAGTTTGAAATAAAGAAGGAAAAGTGATGGTAGTTTGTTTAGAAAGGAGATAGGCTAGGACCTGTCAAAGTAATTTGAAAAATTCCTTGATAAAATATAATAATTTAGTTAAACATTAAATATAGTTTCCTTTCTCATACTCCCCCACTTTCATATATTGAGAAAGGTATAACAGTACTTACTCTGACCAGCAATGTAGCATGACAGAATGCAGAAAAAAATCATTAGAACTCTGTCAACGATCTGTCATTTTGTCTATTCTTCCGTTGACAAAATCCGTTGTTATGGTGGTCATGCTTCGCGTGCAGGTTTATATTTCAGACACAGTTTGCTCCAAAGAAGGCATTAGTAAGGTTTTTAGTAGTTATACACACAAAAATATAATGGTGTTATTATTTTTTTGTAAACAAGACAAGTTACATAATAATTTACATATAGTCTATTTCCTATTTCCCTCCCTGTTTAAATAGAATTTACCTACGTGAATCAAAACAACAATATTTACCGAAAATATTTACCATACAAATATTTTGGTCCTTCAATTAACTTATCAACTATTACAAACCCCAAGGTCTTATCAAACCACAACACTATCTTATCTCCCCTATCTCCTTGTAACCTTCGCTAATGCAGACAAGTTTCATCAAAACAGGATACATCAGCTGTTTATCTCACAAGGTCTTGACTAAGAGAAATGAATCTCCTTAACCCTTTAAGTGAACTGGTCATCCGTCACTGGTATTACAATGAAAGGACTGACACTTGTGGCCTCGTGGCCTCGTGGCCTAATGGCCTTGTGGCCTTGTGTGCTCTTTTAGAGGTTACGGAGTAGTGTTTTCAACCGATGTCAAAACTTATGTTGAAAAACTGAAACTGAAAACGATGGTTTCAATAAAAATCAATTAAAGGCAATTTTGAATTGTCAAGGAGTCGGTCTGGCAGAATGATGAAGCTAGTTGCCCATTTCAAAGCGTAGTAGGTACCTATGGAGAAGAAGGGGCAAGAAACTCCATGGACACTCTTTTAATTCTAAATCTTGGGTACAACATTTAAGTTGAAATTATACATGTGAGAACGATGTAGAAAACTTTTTCTAGAAAATAATTGTTGTTTCAAACAGAGAACATTTAGGTCAAATTAATACAACAACAATAGATGCACTTTATTGTACACTGAAAGAAAGTATATCAGCAATTTACATACAATAAAGATGGTCGTAATAGGCGGCGGTCTTATCGCTAATGCCCGGCTTACACGAGTCTATTTTTTACGCTAGGATAGCAAGCAAGTAATATCTTAGCTTGGTACCATGGTAGAGCTGTTTACACGAAGCTAGTAAATTTTAAGCTAATGGCATTCAAACTCAAACTCAAACTCAAAGCATTTATTTCAATTAAACCATTTACAGGCACTTTTGAATTGTCAAAGAGTCGGTCAGTTAGTCAGAAAATTGAAGCTAGTTGCCCATTCCAAAACGTAGATCTCTATGGAGAAGACTTTTCGGTGACTTAGTCCGTAACTCCGTAGAGTAAAATGATCCGATTGGGTACTATCTTCACCGGCCACGCGAGGCTAGTACACAAGCCAGAATAGTCAAATCAGTTGTGGGGGATGCTACTAGCTCAAAAATAGAACCCTATCCTACTAAAGTAGCTTACTATCTTTCTCACTAGCTTACTAGCGTAAAAATGAGGATAGTTCTTCATACACGAGGCTAGAGTGACTAGCTTGCTAGCTTACTAGCACTATCTTGCTATCCTAGCTTAAAAAACTAGCCTCGTGTAACCCGGGCATAAGAGTTCTTCCAAAGAATCACTTAGGAAAGTATTAACATTAATTGCAATTTGCAAGTGGGTATGACTAGTGTTTCATTTTTTTTGCATGGTTTATTCTTTCAAAAGGAATTTTTCAGTTATTTTCCAGGAAGAGACTTTTATGATTTATTGTGGTATGCGCCAAAACTCCTACCTCATTCTGTTGGTGGATACCTGGACCAGGACTCGTTCAAAACACTCACTACATAGAATATTAGTCCTCCCGACCGAATTTTGGCCTTGGTGCTAATTGCAGCGGAGCCGTCGGCGCGGGAGATATTATAGTGCACAAAAGTGTGCCCAGACACAGGTGCACTCTCTCTTCCCTCATTCTCGTTGTCCAATGGGGCGACAGTCCGACATGACTGGAGAGAGAACTGGCTACTTATATCCAACAGCTAGCCAAATCCTGTATTAATTAAATAAAAGTCCATACCTCCTCTTTCTGCTTCATTAAATTAATTGACAACAGTAGGTAATTTCCTTTAAGGTTCTCCGTTATGAATAACGTTGTATGTGAATATTTTTCGTCCAAAAAAACCAATGAGGCGAGTAATAAGGAAGCGGCCCAGTAATCGTGGCCTTTGTTTGTAAACTTAAGGCCGTTAGAATAGACCGTTCTGACGTATGGCAAGGATTCATTTAAATGGAGATTTAAATATCATCATGCCTGTATTCCTTGAAAGGAGAGGCAGAGAGGTATTGTATACCCGGATATCACCAGAAAAGCTTAAGTCCCATATATCTGTGCGGGTCAAGCCGATTGCCACTAACCGGATACAAAACCAGACTCTGGACTGCCACAAAGAAATTCATGTTAGAAGAACCCAATAACATTTCGCCGGACATAGGAATTGAACCCAGAACCCTACGCTCAACAGTCGCGCTCGGCTAGAGAGACCAGCAAAAAGGACTGATTTTACAATAGTTGGACAATTTTTAACTGAAGAATGTAAATTACAGTTTGACATATTTTCTATACAAAAGCTGTCAAACCGCCATTATTAATTCCTCAGAAAAAGTTACCTGTCTATTGAAAAATCTACCCTAAATCATACAATATACAAATAATATGCTTGTATTTTTTTCCGTAGGCACTTTTTTTTTATTTCTGAAAGTTATCTTTTATCAATTCTAAAAAACATTTAGTAAGTTTCAATCAAAAAAAGTCCATAACAATATTCCCGGACTTCAGAAAGTTTTGTGAATGGAACGGCTAGTAATGGTTCCCTCTGGAACTATGAACAACTTTATCGGAAGTGACCCCAGCAAACAAGGCCTTTGTTCTCTATTACGAGGCCACAAAGTTTACGTACAGCCGGTCTGTTCTGTGAAAATCTCACCGTGAAAACTTATGTAAAGTGCTACAGGGATCTTTTGGCGCTTGACTGACATTATCAGAAGGACTGTTAGTAAACAGTTGTAATAATGTTTTGTGAAATTGTATTAAAAAACTGAATGGCGGCGTTGGTTATGTATGTAAGAAAAAATCTACATCTTTTTAATCAAATAAGTGATAGACATAATTTTAATACTAGAAATAAAGATAAAATAGATCAACCATTTTTTAGATTGTCTAAAGTACATACATCTTTTATGGGGTACTGTGTTAAATGTTACAACAAAATACCTTGTGATATATTGCAATTAAATGAAAGAAAATTTAAAACTCATATAAAAAGTACACTTTGTAAACAAGCATATTGCAAATTAGAGGATTATATCCTAGATAAGAATGCTTGGAAACATGCTGGTCCTGCTCCAGAGGACAATCTAGAGTGAAGACAAAATCAAACTGGTTGCTAATTTAATTGCATAATTTATAATTTTTATGACATTGATTGTTACATTATGTACTTAACTACTTTAACTCACACACTAAATTAATACTTGTTAAAATTTTGGAAACATCATCTACTTTTCAATATTTGTAAATATGTGAACACCATGTATCTATCACATAATTAATTTACCTGTCTTTGCATTATATTTCATTCTTTTTACCTATTGTGGTATAGTAATTTTATTCTAGGTGCATCGTCTTCACATATAATTACGTAATTATTGTGAACTTACATAATATTGTAAAACATTTTAAAAGAGTAACGGTGGAGTTTCTTGCCCATTCTTCTCCATACGAAACTACCTTTTGGAAGGGGCAACTAGAATCAATTCTATTTTTTTGTAAATTTTGACGTTCAAAAGTGCCTTTTATGTCCCTATTTGAAATAAATTATTTGACTGACTGACTGACTGACTTTTGACTTTTTTTTTTGTTCCAATTATGGCCACGCGCCACAAACTCAAACCATTTATTTCAAATAAACCAAATACAAGCACTTTTGAATTGTCATGGGGTCAGTGAGTCAGAAAGATGAAGCTAGTTGCCCATTCCAAAGCGTAGTATCTACCTATGGAGTAGAACGGGCAAGAAACTCCACGGACATTCTTCTAAATCAAAATATTGTTACAAAACATGGTTTCATCATTCATGTTGAAATTATACATAAAGAACGATGTAGAAAGACGTGACGATTTAAAAAGCACCCGTAATAAAAATGATAAAAACAAAAGAAAAGCAATTCAGAATTTCAAATAAGCCGTGGCAGCTAAGAGATGACCAGTCCCTACTGACGGCGCCCGTTCACGAACATGACGTATGGATCAGCACCATTCGGCTCAACCATTTTGAAGGGAACTTAATGATCCAACACACACGCTCCCACCAGCGAGATATTTGAGTGAGCATGACATACTCTCAGCCGCCAGGGCACATTTAAATCAATGAAAGACGAACGCAGTAAAAGGTAGCTTTATAGTAGGTACATAGTGCTCACACATGTGCTACGCAATTATACAAAATCCAACAATCCCACTATAGAGTGAGCTTGAAGTGAACTATCATTACACATGATGCTAGGGATTGACACGATTAACAGCTCACTACAAGCGCTCTTCATATTGAGATTTTTTTTGAATAGATCGCAAGTCGGGCGTTAATACTATACATCGAGCTCCAGAAAGGAAATTACACCCAGAAATGAGTGACAGAGAGGACGACTAAGCTAAACTTTTTATAACTCAGTGCCATTATTACTGCAGGGTTAATGTCCTGCCAGGGTCGCGGATTTTTCGAAAGAGTTACCGTGGCTCTGGCGCACAGGCAACTGAAGGAACACGGGTGAGTTTTAGTCAGTAAGAGTCTGACACGCCCTTCCGCTCCGCCCAGAGCGAGAGAGGTCATTTGGTGATTTCCAAGCCAAAACAAAAAAAAAAAGGGTTACTGTATGTACCTACGTATACAAATATGGCCTGAATTAATCATAGTCTATTAGGTTTAGTACCTACCTGCGGAATATTACGCTATCTATACATCTATACAAATAAATAAAATTGAAGTGTCTGTTTGTAATGTCAAAATAACAGCTTTTTACTAAATGCATATGAAAGTATATACGGGAACTTATATTTTTTTATTTTTCTATTTCTGTCTGTCTGTTTGTTCCGGGTAATCTCCGAAACGGCTGGACCGATTTTGACGCGACTTTCACTGGCATATAGCTGATGTTATAAGGAGTAACATATTTTTTGTACCGGCAGCACCGTCCCGTTGGATAATTTCCGACATCCCCGCGGGCGAAGTTGCGGGCAGCAGCTAGTGTAGAATATAAATGCATGCAATTTTCTTTATTGCAAATCAGAAATTAAAGTGAACTCAATTAATAATATTATAGTCAGGTACATAAGTCAGCCTCAGACGCGGCGGTCTTAGTCTAAGACTTATCTTAGTCTTAGTCTCAGGTCCTTTAAAACACAGTAACAATTGTATTCAGAAAATAAACAAAGTGAAATTGGCCTTCATCGCTTTATACGACCACGGGCTAAACAGACTCTGTTGGACTTCAATCATGAAGGCTATTTTGCAAGGATGCCAATCAAGTGTAAATAATACTTAGGAAACTCGACGTATTTACCCCTTCTTCCCAAAGAAAAGACTCCGTCAAAGGAACGATTCTATTCAGGATGTAGCCTTCTTTGCTATTTTCGAGGCCTCGGACAAGAATAACAAATACCCTTTAAAATACATCTTATCGTATACTGTAACAGAAAAGTCATTTTAATCGTCTATCCGGACCTATTTTTAGAAAACACTGTATTAAATTTGGCCTTTGTCGCTATTTTCGAGGCCATGAACTATACAGATACGGCCCGAGTGCAATGGACAAGAATGCCATTATCATAAAACGCATTAAAGGAATACTTTAAAAGATAATTCACATGTCTCACCAGTCCTTCGCTATAAAAAAATGGGATCAATGATATGATTATCCAGGATATGGCCTAGCATGTAACCGTAATCACTTTTTTTGAGGCCATGGCTTATGTAGACGCGGCCTTACTTTAAACGTGACGTAATCGGGCTTCAAATAAAGTATAGCGGTATAAGTGTATATTGGCGCGTGGGCAAAATTGGAACTAACGCCGCCATCTTGTTTTTTTTAAATACATTTCAAGTGACGTTTCACAAAACAACTGCACCGACAGCGCCCCCCTGTCAACGTCATGCGAGCGCCAAAAAATCCTTGTAGCAGTGTAACTGTGACTTATTAAAAAAACCGGCCACGTGCGAGTCGGACTCGCTTGTATGGGGACCACCGTTCATTCTTAACTTTATTAAATTTTTAGGGTTCCATACCCAAAGGGTAAAAACGGGACCCTATTACTACGACTTCGCTGTCTGTCCGTCCGTCTGTCTGTCACCAGACTGTATCTCAAGAACCGCGATAGCAAGACAGTTGAAATTTTCACAAATTATGTATTTCTGTTGCCGCTAGAAAAAATAAATATATATAAAGCATAAAGAATAAATTTCAACTGTTTACGTTCCGTAGGCACCCTTTGGGTACGAAATCCTAAAAAAGGTCTTACAATATGATATTGGAAAGAGAAGTGGGACTATGATTTGTATGTCTATTCTCATAGTTATTAATGTAACATAACCAGTGAGAAAATAATGAAAATAAAAAATAATGTCTGCATGATAATTTCTCCTAGACTGTCTCCAAAATTGTCTGGGAGAAAATTATAGAGACAATATTTTCTCTCCAAAAATAACTACATTTGCAGAAATCTATGTCATAAACGCTTACAAGGCTACAAAATTCTAGTATGACATAAATCACAACTATTTTAATATAATAACAGAAAGCAAATTAAGGAATAAATATTTATGTGCCTTTTATAGTTCAGTGATTTTATTTCTATACTGTTACTGTTAGCCTGCATCATCCCACTGCTGGGCAAAGGCCTCTCCCCATGAGTTCCAGTTCTTTCGATCCAGGGCTAAAGTGGACCACTGGTTGTTTGGTTTCTCTAGCTCCTCCAGCCATCTTCTACGGGGTCTGCCGCGTAGTGGTTATTTTGGCCCACAGCTCATTGGGCATACGGCAGATGTGGCCAGCCCAGTCCCAATTCAGCTTAAAGCCCTTTTGAGCAACGTCAGTAATCTGTGTTTTGGAGAGCCGTGTGGTGTTGCAAATATGGTTTGTCAATTTGACGACTAGAATACTGAGCTCTATTGCACGTTGGCAAACCTAAAGTTGGGACTTTTGAATGTTTGTCAAAGACCAAGTCTGGGATCCATAGATCAAAATGGGAAGGATACACATGTTCATAACTTTTCGCTTGAGTGACAAAGGAAGGATAAGCTCTTTCATGGACCAGTAGCTCTTCCAGGCACTTTCGGTTCGACTTAAGACTTCCTTGTCTTGTCTGGACTGGAAAGAGACTAACTGGCCCAAGTAGATGTATTCATGGACATATTGCAATTCCTCATCATTCTCTCTGACCCTATATTTAGTGATGTTTGACATCAACTTGGTCTTCGACATGTTCATCGCCAGTCCAACCTCAAGGCTTACATCACTGAGTTGGTTTAATATCATCTCCAGATCAGCCGCAGTGGAAGAGAATACGACAAGTTCGTCAGCGAAGCGGAGGTTTATTTTACCGCACCCCGTCGACTTCAATGCCGCATTTCTCCCAACTTGCCGTTATCTTTTTACATTAGGTGAAAGCGGGTCTCCTTGTTTTACGCCTTTTTACATTATTCTACAGCATCATCATTTTAGCCGAAAGAGGTCCACTGCTGGACATAGGTCTCCTCCAAGCACCGGCACTTCGACTGGTTGTGAGCTTCCCGCATCCATCGGATTCCTGCGGTCTTCACAAGGTCATCGCTCTACCTTGCGGGAGGCCTTCCAACGATACGTCTTTCGGTACGCGGTCGCCACTCCAGAATCTTTCAGCCCCATCGGCTATCTGTTCTGCGAGCAATGTGCGAGTTGCTGCGAGTTGGCAGTTCTTCGGGCTCTGTCAGTTACCTTAGTTTTCCTGCGGATCTCTTCATTTCTGATTCGATTATGTAGGGAAACTCCAAGCATATAGCCCTCTCCATTGCCCTTTGGGTGACTGTTAGCCTTCTAATAAGGCCCATTGTGAGTGACTACGTTTTAGTTTATTATTATTATGTGAATATATATTCATATATATTTCTGTGAATTTCAAATTTATTTATTAATAATCAGATTGTACAATAACAGATTGGACGGTGTCCCAAAACTAGGCAATTGCCTGTATCTTTGGGGTCAAAAAAGATTTGGAATGGTCTAATTTGTAAGAAAATCAAACAGAAAATCAGAAAAATAAACATCATTCCCGTATTCTTCGAATGGATATGCAGACGAGTATAGGATACCCCACAAATAACGCTCCCTGAGCCGGTGATCAAATTCGGGAGTCCACGCTAGGTTGTTACGCTTGCGACCAATCGCCCAACTACTTGAATAGATATACCGTCTTTCAACATCGCTCTCACATAGACCTGTCTTTATGTACAATTTCCTTATGGATGATGTAACCAATATTTGTGGTCTAAAAGAGTGTCCATACAGTTTCTTACCCATTCTTCTCCATTCCTACTACGCTTTGGAATAGGCATCTAGCTTTATATTTCTGACTGTCCAACTCCTTGACAGTTCGGAATGTAAATAAAAAATGTCCTACGCTGATTCCAAAACTATTTCGGGCTTTTAGGTTTCTTAACCTTATTTTTCTTTTTTTAGCGCTTAAAATTATAAAATAGAGTTAATTTTAACTTAACATAAAACATGAAACCACTCGACTTTCATTTGACTTCCTAATGACGTCAAAAAGTAGGCAGATTGGGAATACTTTCGGTGTCTCCCATGACATTAAAATCAAGTCATATGATGTCAACTTTAGTGATGACCATTTGGGCAGCTTGCCGTCCGGTAAGGACCAGGCCCGGGTCGACGGCGCGTCGTGTTCCACGCGCGCCTCAAAAAGATGTCAGCATCATTGACGGGGTCTGAAAGGGCCGATGCCTGTCGGGGTCGCGGATTGTTCGAAAGAGTTACCGTGGCCCTGGCGCATAGGCAACTGAAGGAACAGGGGTGGGTTTTAGTCAGTAAGAGTCTGACACGCCCTTCCGCTCCGCCCAGAGCGGGAGAGGTCATTTGATGATTACCTACCCAAAAAAAAAAGGGTGACCATTTATTATAATGCGGTCATGCGAACGATATGGTGGATGATAGATGGTCAAATCATGAAATGGCGGCGATCACGATATGGCCATTTCTACGATCGGACCACGACATTTACACAATATCTTTCGATAAAAACAACATAAATATATTCGTGTTTTAATTTCTTGCGGCTAATCTTTTACAAGCACTAGAGGTTTGTAAACGGAAACGAAGTATTTTAAACCTTTCGCCACTCTTATCTCCTAGTTTTATTTACTCTAGCTTCTTTATCCACATTGAATGAAGATTTATCGTTCTTCCGGGCGGCCATTACTTCTTTTTGCTTATTTTATAAAGCTAGCTTTAAAGATGGTGGCACTCTATTAAATGGTAGCCCGTTTAGCGTCCAACGACTACATTTTTCTTTACGTGACTGTTAATAATTGTGCTGGAAAACTGAAAGATGGACTCGCTTTAGAATTATTTATATTTTGCTGCTCTTTAGCAAAGTGGTTGTTTATTGTTGTTATAATTAACTTGATGATAAATGAATTAAGTATTTTACGTTGAAGGCTGATAACTGAGCTGTTGTAAGGCAAAGACCTGTTCACATGAGAGAATTCATCACTACACCATTGCTTATTGCTTCATCATCATCATTTCAGCCGAAAAACGTTAACCTTTGGACGTCAACCTCCCCAAGCCTCGCCACATAGACTGGTATTGATATTATGAAGTCCAGGTATCTTTGTGGTATTTTCTTTAATAAGTAGCAAGTCAGTGTGTGATACCTCTACAACTAAATGTTTGAAAACTTGAAATATTCTTACCACGTCCACTTGACTGGCTTGATATATTCACAAAAAAAGTTCTAAAAATAAATAACAAATAACCGGGATACCATGTCATTGTCAGTGAAATGTCGACTTAAACGTGTTAAACCAAGATCCGGTAAAGCTAAAACATTCTATTTATAAACTTTATAAAGACGGCGGAACCGAAAGAAAACAAAGAAGTGGCAACCATGGCCCTTCACACGTCCGACTTGTGAGGATGGTTGCTTAGGGTTGGCATGCACGCAAAGGAAATTGAATAATAATTTTCCGTCATCACATAAGAGACCATGCATTCGCCATGTTTGTCGAAGGACCGATGGCCGGCGAAGCAGACTGGTCCTGGAGTGGACACCGCGTATCGGCAAGCGTAGTGTGTGCGCACCCCAGCTATATGGACCGACGACCTTAAAAGGGTGGGACAGTGAATGCGGAAGGCGGAGTACAGGGTAGTGTGTGAGGCCCATGTCCGTGGACTGCGATAGGCTAATTTGATTAATTGACATAAGATACAAGAAAATTCAGAAGTGAATATTAATGCTACTCATTCTTGCTTTCTGGATGCTGACAAGCGTAATGCTTATAGAATATTTTTTTTTTACGAAAATGCAAACAAACCAAAAATTAAAATTGTTTCCAGATAAAAAGAACATTGTAAGTACTTATTTTTTATTCCTGTAAAAAGTTACTATTTCAGGATGTCCGTAATGCTCAACTGAAAGACGTCAAACGTTACATGTAAACTTCCTTTATTACTGATATTCTATATCAGTAACAGACAGCACCCATAAAACTCCTTGCGTAGTAAAATACTATTTTAGAACCCAGTTACTGAATACCTTGTAAACAGTCCTAGAAGTGAGACTGGTTTTCATACGTCTACCTTTCCTCAGGACGGCTGTCCCTTTGAAGTAAAACTGAACCTGTCAGTAATAAAATACTTTATTACAAAAAACAACAGCCTTCCAGAAAAAAAAACACCACAAAGTAAAAAATTGCTTTAATTTTGGAAGTCGGTGTCTTTGTAAATGGTTTATAAATATGTGAGCACCATGTATCTATCACATAATTAATTTATCTGTCATTGCTTCGTGTTTAATTCTTTTTACCTATTGTGGTATAATAATTTTATTCTAGGTGCATCATCTGCACGTATAATGGTATAGTATGGTTATGGTGGTATGGTATCGTATTCATGGTGTTTGGGGCCAGAAGTGTTAATACTGTACCACCTGTGTGTATAATTAATTCACCGCTTGAGAAAGTGGAACAGTTTAAATACTTGGGTCACATTGTTACAGCAACCTAAAAGACATTGCGGACTTTGAGCGGAAGCGGAGGACGTTCTTAGTCAGAGGTAATATGGTAGCGCATAGGTTTGTGCGTTGTTCGAGGGAGGTAAAAATAACGCTCTTTAGAGCTTTTTCAAATAAAAATTCTATTTATCTACTCTAATATAAGTCTATTCCTTTACCTAATTTAATAATAGTCTCCACTGTACCTACTTTAATATTATTCGTTAATTGATTTAAACATAATAGATCTTACATAATCTAGTTTTATAATACTCGTAATATACTCAAATTGTTACTCTTTAAGTCATTGATAATATTATATCTTGTTTTTAATTTAGCTTCTAATTAATAAATTTATTGTTGTCTTCTTTTAAAATGTTTGATGTAAATTGATGGCCTGAAACACAGGTTTTTATAAACCTAGATCAGGCAGGTCTACATTACAGTTAGTATTAAATGTTTCCTCAATTGTAAATAAGGTAAATCATAAGTTTATTTTATAATTGAATATTTTTATTTTTATTATTGTACGTCCCTCTACACGTGCAGCCTGTGGGCAAAGTGTACTCGTGCGGCGAATAGTGCCCTCCGCGTCCAGTTCAATAACGCGTTCAGGGCGGTGTTGGGCTGCCCCGCCACTGCAACGCCTCGGGCATGTTCGCGGTGGCGCGCACCGACTGCTTTCACGCGACGATGCGCAAACGGTGCGCGTCTCTGGTGCGCACGAGTGCGGGGCGGCGCCAACACCGTCCTGGCGATGATCGCCAACAGACTGGATTGCCCTTATATCCGGCAATGCTGCAGCAGACATGTTGTAACTTTGAGATTGTTCGTTTTTGTCTGTGCTTGTGATCCTGTCTGTATCCTTTTATGTATCTGTTTGTTTGTATATGAGTCTTATGTTACTTGAAATAAACTAATTTTATTTATTTATTACAATTATATAGTTAATGTACAAAATATTGTTTAACATTTTAAAAGAGTAACGGTGGAATTTCTTGCCCATTCTTCTCTATACGAAGGGGCGACTAGAATTAATTATATTTTAACGTAAATGTTGACGTTTCAAAGTGCCTTTTATGTGCCTTTTGAAATAAATGCTTTTACTCTTACTTTGACTTTGGACCTGTATTTTAGTTTTTTGCCACCGACTTCCAAAATTGAAGTTACCTATTTTTCACTTTTCAGTTATGGTACCTACTCCACACGTGAGTTAGATATCCAAATCGCTATAGGTGTGCCTATAATATTTGAAGAGTTCCCTCGATTTCTCCAGGATCCTATCATCAGATCCTGACCTGATGACAATGGGACCACTTGAGAAGTATACCCTTTTAAACAAAAAAATAATTTTCCAAAGCGGTCCAGCCGTCTTTGAGTAATCGAGGAACATATACAAAAAAAAGATTCCGACGAACTGAGAACCTCCTCATTTTTTTTTTATCGGTTAAAATCTGCCATAGCTAATTACTTCCTTTACAAAACACAACACCTTAACAACACAACATCACAACATCTTAATTTAACTAAAACTTGATATTTACTTAAGTTACTTTGATTGATAAAAGCCTTGATGTCTATCATGGTTCGTCTCTGCATCACTCAAAAGTTAATGATTAGAGGAAACCTAAAGCACTTTGGACTCAGTACAAAATTATGTCAATGAAGAAATACATAAAACATACATAAACTCACGCCTTCTTCCCATGGGGGTAGGCGAAACTACAGAACGCCACCTGCTACGATAAAGAAATAAATAAATAATAACAAACATTTATCAGTTTGTGCCAGCCCTACCCCGACCGCACGGGATGCGGGTCAAGTGAGTGCCACTCGCGTGTAGAGGGCACACAGCACACATATATTTTGTAATGTAATATCTTCTTTTCTCATACCCTCTTTTATAATCTGTGCTCGCAACCTTACTTGTATCTTACTCAGTCGACATCAAAGACCTCTTGTTCAACAAAGAAGGAACAGGCACTGAATACACTTGCTCAGTGCGTGCTGGTGGTTTAAGAGCATTACAAGTCCAGATTTCCTCGCCATGTTCTCCTACGTCGTGGTGATGTCCAATATAAACTTGGAGAGTATACCTAAATTTAGTACTTCCCAAGTACGAGCCCACAATCGCGTGCGCGGTGGCTTAAGAGGGCGTACAACGGTACACTAGCGCCACTCCTATAAAAAATAAATATCTCGTGACTGAGAAGGAATTATGAATAACAGCTCAATAAGGACCCTCGGTAAGTGTGTCTAGAATTTTCTAATACCTTTTATAAAGTTTAATATTGAGACATGAAGCAACAAAATTCAATCTAAAGAAAACCGACCACGTTCCTCTAAATCGTGTTGTTGTTATTGTTGTCATCTTGTTGCTTCGTGTCTCAATATGAAACTTCATAAAAGGTATTAGAAAATTTTAGACACACTTACCGAGGTTCCTTATTGAGCCGTTATTCATAATTCCTTCTCAGTCACCAGATTTTTTTTTTAATGGAGTGGCGCTAGTGTACCGACGTTGTACGCCCTCTTAACCGCCGACGGCATAAATCTGTAGAAAACTATAAAATTTCGCCAAAATTTCCCTAGGGGATGGGTAAAGGTGTATAGCACACCCACATTTGGAAATAAATGTTACGTATAGAGGCAAACCAATGACCAGGTACAAATCCCTGGCTTTTACACAGACTTTTTTTCTCTTTAGAAAATGTTTATGGCCCGGACCCCACGCTCAAAACTCACGATTGGAACCACTCGACCAACGATGCATTTTCACGCGTAAAATAGAAAATATTGAAAACACAAAATAATACACAGGCCGACGCAAAACTTAGTTCTATAATATGTAAGTAGTTAGTTAGGAAATATAAAGTTCTAAGTTTTTTACTGTACACCGTTTTAGCTAAACTAAAACCTTAGTAGGCGGCGTTCCAACCTAGAACTCATATAAAAGTGTTTAGAAACTTGTGGAAACTAGCTAATTTTATTATTCTTCGACCAGTCAAGTTCATTATAAACTGAAGAAAAGTTATGTGTTAAGGCAAAATATATTAGAAGTAAAATTGTGTGGTTTTACATAGAATTTCTTGCAATAAGATCAAATATTTAAACGTGTTTGTGAAGTGAGGACTTCTTTAGCCGCGTTTAGTGATTTTTGGTAGGGGCAAAACTTATGCCTACTGCGTACTTGGTGAAGAACATCACCTTACTGGTGATGTTCTTCAGAAAGGTCAGGTGCGTAGTACTCGCAACCAGCGTGCGTGTATGACGATGTATGAACGTAAACGAGGCAAAAGGAGTATGTAAGGATCGTAGCAGGTGGCGTTCTGTAGGTTCTGCTTACCCCCATGGGAAGAAAGCGTGAGTTTATGTACATACGTAAAACTTATGGGTCCGCGTCACCGACATGCCAACGTCACCGACATGCTAATGTGACATGTTGCGCCAGACTGGCGACGCGCAGCGGCCTGTGTATGTTTTGGGGTTTTCACTTCTGTCGGCAGTACCCATGACTGCCTATTTTTTATTTTTTATTAATTTTCTTATAAAAAATTTCTTACTTCGACTACCTCTTTTGTTTGTTGGTCGCAAGGGCAACTGCTGAGCATGAAGTCCTGGTTTCGATTCGCAGGTCGGGCAAAGTATAATTGGGTTTTTATATCCCAGTAGCAGTCCAAGGTCTGGATTTGTGCCCGGTTGATGACAATAGGCTCGCCCCCTATTACATGGGACTTAAACATAACTGGCGAAATGTGGAAGTACTATAGGTACACCTCTGACCAACCCTTCGGGGAAACACGGCGTGATGTTATGTTTAAAATGTTTCTTCGAAAGAATTTCTACGCGTGGTGGATACGACCCCCTCGTTTCACAGAGAGGCGGCCTGACTCCCAGCGGTGGGAACATGTTTGCGGACGGCGAGCAATGGGTAGCTCGCCGTCCGGTAAGGACCAGGCCCGACTCGACGGCGCGTTGTGTTCCACGCGCTCCTCAAAGAGATGTCAGCACACACTGACGGGGTCCGCTAGGGCCGATGCCTGCCAGGGTTACGGGTTTGTCCGAAAGGGTTACCGTGGCCCTGGCACACAGGCAACTGAATGAACACAGGTGTAATGAAAAAGTTCGGCATAAGAATCGGCATTTGCAACGATACCTGTAGCGATCATTTGGTAGATATCCTGTTCAAATAAAATTGTATAACTCTCTTCTTTAAAGTAAAATAAAACTACGAAGAAATTCCAATTTGTTCGCATTTTATTGATTAGAATAGAATAGAACAGAATATTTATTTGCCAGAAACGTGGCTTGTTTACAAAAATGTTCATAATATTTCGTAGTGCTACATGTCTCACCGTTTTAACGGTATGCAAAATCAATTTACAATTAAATAAAATCATTGAAGTGACACTTCAATTATTATATTATTAAATACTACACACACTTCCATTTTTACCATGTCATTAAACAAAAAAAAAAGTTTAACATAGTATCACCTTACTTAAATAATTACTTAGGCCTGTACTTTGATGCCAGATCAAGAGAAAAAAAATTACAGGGACATTTTACAAAAAACTCGTGAATTGAGTAAAAACATTCCTGCAACAGCCTTCTAGAGCTGAACAATCTTGAAAGGTAATTGGTTAATTGATTTCGGCAAAGTATTATAAATCAGTGGAGCCAAAAACACATCTTAAGCCTACTTCTGAAACATCCACTATTATTTGCAGGAAGTAGGTAGGTAAAGTCTGCAGATACAAGCGACTAACCAATATCTAGACAACATTGGGTTCATACTAATTCGAAATTTTCTACAGAAAGAAAGGACCCTTATATCTATTTATCAGTTTAAATTATTAAAAATTGGTATACCACTCTAAACAGCCCCAAATAATAATATACATGGTTATTGGTCATATGTCGGGAATCCGTTAACGGGATGTAGGAGAAGTCATTTGCAACCGAATTACCCCTGATGACCCCTATGCAAATATCAACTATTTTCGAGTAATTTGACATTTTATATTTTGTTGAAGATTATTGTATCTCGTTGGATAGCTAAGTTGTGCATGTTTTTGGAATAGTCTGCCGATACAGTACTTTCATGTTTTTTTGCAGAAATCGACTATTTTAGTCAAATAACCTGCTCAAAATTATAGAAAATTGTAACGATTTGTAAAACTATTAAAGATAAATGTCATTTTATGATTCATTATTATGTATTGAAATAGAAGCAAATAATAATAATTAAAAAAAAAAACATGCATTGATTTTTTTAAATAAATTGTCATACACTCGGCGTCACAAAAATCGCCTCTTTAAGAATTCCCTTCAAAGTCATTTTAACCCTATTAATCAACGGTAGACATATGACTATAAGGTATCATTGGAATGGCAATTTATTTAAATTTCAGAATAAATCAATAGATTTCGTTTTGTGTTTACCAGGGAATAAAAACAGCAAGCTAATGCAAATTATTAAAAAGTTTAATTTAATTTTATCAGCAAAAATTGCAACAAAGTCCATAAAAACAATTTAAAACCTAGTGTTACCCCCCCTAGCCCTGATGACAGCTTCCATGCGTTCTCTCATGGACCTAATTAATGTGACAACAGTCTCTTGAGGAATGTTGTCCCATTCTGCAACGACGGCATCTTGGAGGTCTTGGAGAGTGGTAGGGGCAGGATCACGTGCCCGTACTCGCCGTTTCAGTTCATCCCAAAGGTGATGAATAGGGTTCAGGTCTGGACTACGTGCCGGCCAGCGCATTACAGGGATTCCAACTTCTTGCAGGTAGTCACTTACAATTAATGCGGTGTGACAGCGGGCGTTATCGTGCATTAACGTGAACCCACTGCCAACAAAACCCGCATAAGGGACAACCTGCTCCTCTAAGATCTCTGTTATGTACCGATGAGCAGTCAGCGACCCTTGCCCGCGAGCACTTCCAGTCCGAGAAACACACACAAGGTTCGTTTTGCCGTCGATTGACATGCCGCCCCAGAACATGCACGAGCCACCCCCGTATACTGTCTCTTGAATACAGGCTTGTGCGAATCGTTCTCCTTGCCTCCTGTACACTCTTCTACGCCTGTCGTTGCAGAAAAGACACACCCTCGTCTCATCCGAGAAGAGCACAGCTCTCCATTGGTCTATTGTCCAATCCACATGGTCACGGGCAAATTGCGACCGGTCTCTCCTATGCTGTGCAGTCAATTTTGGCCCTGTAGCAGCCCTGTGAGCCGCAATTTTCTTCTCCCGCATTCTTCTTCTAATCGTGGAGACGCTTACAGAAGTTCTGCGAGCTGATCGCAGTTGTTGTTGCAGCTCAACAGCATTGGAGAACCGATTACGTAAATACGTCGAAACAATGAAGCGATCGTCTCTTTCGGATGTGCACCGTTGTCTTCCAGATCCACGTCTTCGGATATAGCCACCAGTCTCTTGGAAGCGTTGGAATACTCGTCGAACGGAAAAGCGACTTAAGTTCAGTTGCCGAGCAACATCACATTGCCGCAACCCTGATTGCAGTAATGCAATGACTTGAGCGGCTTCATCTGCAGTGGTATCCATTTTCTGGGGTATTTTCTTGCTGTAGCTGTTCACGTGTGTTCACTTCAAAGGTTGGATAGCGAATGACCCACATTTATTTTTGACCACTGGGGGTCGTGGCTGCTTAACCGGACTGTCCTGTGGTTGCCTTTTGGATTTTACTCTAAAGGGCCTCCAGCCAGGAGCGGAAAAATTTAAACTAAACTTACAAGTTAGATGACCGCACGCTAAGGGCACCCCCTGTGGGGTACGGACCTCGGCTTAGGGCGTCATCGAGAGAGGGCAGCGCGATATTGGGGACGGGCTGGATCGAAGGGTTTATAATATCATGATTATTAATCGGGGAATTTAAAGCTACAGGCTCAGCTACGGCGCGGGCTGAGGCCTCATCGGACTGGCGACGGGGGGAACGGATGCGGGGGGGTCGTCGCGTGGGACCTCGTCGGCGAGGTCGGAACGATGGCGGTCTGTGTTTGTGCACTGTACTGGTGGCCCTACTGCTCTCCTGGAGGAGGGTTATGGGGTCATCGGGGTCGACTAGGACATGCCGGGGACGGCGGGTACGACTGATTCGGGAGGGGACATAACTGGCGGCCGCGACAACCAGAGGGTTGCGGTGAGTGGCGGCGGAGTCGAAGAAACGCTTGGATAGGCGTTTCATGAACTGACTGATGGTCGGGATTTTAAGGTCGAGATGGAGACTTTCGTTCCGAACGAACCACGGGGCACCTAAGTGACAATTTGCTGCGTTCATTCAGGACGGAGTGGAGCCTACCGAGAGCGAAAGCGGCGCGCGAGCGCGCCTGCTTTATGTGCTCCGAGAAGGAGAGGTGCTGGTCGAGGACGACGCCCAAGTATTTGGCTCGCTTCTCCCAAGGGATAGGCTTGCCGTACATGGTCAGCGGACGGGGACCCACATTTAACCCGGGTCGCCCTTTTTATACCCTTGTAGGGAGGTGCAATTAGTGGCCGTTGTAATGCGTATTTTGACAACATTTTTTTTAACGTTACGTGCTAATGAGATCTGTTGTGTTTAGGAATTCTAACTAATGTTAATTTAAAGGTCGTTAAATATACTTTCAATTGATACTAATATTAATTAGGTTAGGCGGGACATGCTTGAAACTTATTTTCGGAGAGGTGCGATTTTTGTGACGCCGAGTGTAGTTGTATTCCGCAAAAAAAAAAAAAAAAACTCAAATTACTCGAAAATGGTTGACTTTTGCGTAGGGGTCATCCGGGGTTTTGTTGCAAATGACCTCTCCTACATCCCCTTAATGGATTGCCAACATATGAGGAGGTCAGGAACAAAAAGTGATAGAATCCGACTCGATAGATTTTTTTTTATTTGTACTCAAGACCTTGAATTTTATCTATTTCTGAACAGATTTGGTTCAATTAGTGGCTTATTTCACGAGAAAATGGCATTTAAAAGGAGTATTCTGTACAAAAGGTAACATTTTACGTTAGATCGTGCATACGCATATTACATTTTCCTCGGTTCCTGGGAAAAAAGAAAAAGTGTAAGTGTCACTTTTTGTTCCTAACCTCCTCATTTAAGCAAGAACCCTGTTTATAATTCAAATAATTTATATTTTTCAATTAATATATATTTATTATTAATATATATTTTTATTTTTAATATTGTGGCTATTCAGTCAGGCAAGATCAGTTTTGATCCCACGATTTATTTAAGCTTCGTAGAATATTTATAACCAAAATTAATTTGAATAATCTAGAGTAGGTACTCTCGTCTTGCGGATATCGTGAAAAACAAAGTAATTGTCTTTTATTTAATTTTTTTGCGGTCGCCTTCTGTCTACAGCTTTTTGCAGCGAATCAGTAGCGCGTTTCGTTAACGCACGTCTGCTTTTTCTTTTTCCGTGAGCCTGAGTCAAATAAATTTATTTTCTTACTTCTTTCTTTCTTTTGACCGTTTATCGCAATTGTAACCTGCGTCAGGGGGTCTACTCTTTAAGTTTGTCAACGAACGTACGAGTCCATCAGAAAGTAGTTGATACGTCACAACAAGCGTCAAATTATATTTTTCGAACGGAAAAATACATATCGGAAGTAGGGACAACTGTTAAATCGTGTTGTCATTCATTCTTAGTTCGGGCCCCGAAGGAAGTAATCCTAAGTCCGTAAGTGATACGGTGTATAACACGCCCGTAACTTAGGTTGAAGCTATTTTTTTCGTGCATAGGGAGTAGGCTCCCTGAAGGGATTTAGTAACGATACAATCGCATAGTATCCTACCTACTGTACTATAGTCATTTAAATCTAGGTACATAGTGTTCACATATAATTATAATGAATATATACAAAATCTTGTAAAACATTTTAAAAGAGTAGGAATAGGTTACTGTGGAGTTTCTTGCCCATTATTCTCCATATGAAACTACCTTTTGGAACTTAGAATATTTTGTTTTTAATGTAAATTTTGACGTTCAAAATTGCCTTTTAATGGCCTGCTTGAAATTAATGACTTACCGTAACTTTACCGATTCAGCATCGATGCCAACACGCGAATTTATTGATCCAGCATCGTTCGATTGTTTCGGGCGACTTTGGGTAAAGGTAGAGTGAGAGGAACCTTTTTTTTTTGGGTGTGAAATCATCAGATGACTGCTCCCGCTCTGTGTGGAGCGGGAGGGCGTGTCAGACTTTTACTGACTAAAACCCACCCGTGTTCCTTCAGTTGCCTGTGTTCCGTGTGTCACGGTAACTCTTTCGAAAAATCCACGACCCCGGCAGGCATGGGCCCTATCGGACGGCGAGCTACCCATTGCTCGGCGTCAACAAGCCCGCGCCTACGGTGGCCGGAAATCGGCTATCGATTCCCGATGCCCTGAGCGTCTCCTCCTGCGGCGACTAGGGACGTGAGAGTGCAACGATTGCCTCACCCTCACGCGCTTCGCCTCCTAGAGTGAGAGGAACCTAGCTTTACAATAAAAAGTCTGATATGGTTTTGTGTCTACTGCTGTTAGAGAGCAGTGGTGACCCTAAGGTAACGGCCCCGACTTACGAGATGTAGGTCGTGGGTTCGAACCCAGGCAGGCGCTCCACTTTGTGTAAATAATTTCGTCGCCGCTGCTCTCAAAATAGTAAAGGAAAACATCGTGTGGTCACAAAATTCGAAGACATGTGACATCTACCAACCGGTGGCAGATTACAGGTCACTCCCTGTCGAAGGGAGGAGGCCTGTATCCCAGCAGTGGAAACATTATAGGCTGATTATGCTGATGGAGTACCAAAAAACTTTCTTATCGCCAATCCGCTTTGAGCAAAACGCGGTGATCAATGATCGTGCCTTCTCAGTACCTATGAAAATACGCCTTTGCCTTGCAAGTGGGACAATTATAGGCTGATAGATTGATCCAAGACCCTCCGTGCGTCGGAAAGCACGTTAAGACCCCAGAGGTCCCGGCTGTCATTCATAGATCTTTGACAGTCGTTACGGGTCGTCAGAAGTGCGAAAGTCTGACAACCAGTCTTACCAAGGGGTTTCGTATTATCCAGTAACTGGATTGTGGAGGTCAGATAGGCAGTCGCTTCATGTACAATACTGGTATTCAGCTGCATCCGGTGAGACTGGAAGCTGACCCCAACATAGTTGAGAATAGGGTAGGCAGATGATGAGGTATATGAGCCTAGGGACTTGATCGCTTGATCCTTTCCATATTATATTATAATACGAACCTTTTAGATTATTTTTTGCTTCCATCCGTAGTTTTGTCATTCTTCTATATTTCCATAAAAAAAACCTCCTTGCCTAATGAGCTGTGATCGGAAAAAGGTGAGCTAAAATACCTAAAGTTCGAAAAAGAACAGAGACAAAGTGGAGACGACTTACGACAAAATATTTTTTCGGGACTAATTTTCCGGGTTTCAGAACATTACTTAAGTACAACTAAAATTAATAAAGTAAAACAACTATCGTATTCATATCCTGTTTCTGTTTAAAAAAGAAGAGTATGCACGATGTATGTATTCGTTTGAACGAGTAAGTAAGCATTCTTCGTCTATATAATTGTGCTTATAGTGTGACAAATGTAAATTTATAATCTACAATGTATACAGTGCTATGTGTTCTTGTTTTATGAAATAAATATTTTTATTATTATTATATTATTATTATTCTCCTTGTTATTGAAGTCGGTTAAAAAGGAAAATCAATTCAATGTGTTTACTGTATCAATAACATTAATATTAAATGTACTTAAGTGATGTCCCGAAACTCGGAACAGATATTCCGAAAACCAAATTTTGTCGTAAGGAAGTCTCCACTTTTTTTGTCTCTGTTCTATGAACTTCAGGTATATTAGCTCTACCTATGCCGATCACTGCTAATGAGTATAGACGACAAGACCACAGAGTACTTTGTATATACTACAAAAAGTCTAGTGTAGGCATGGAATTAGTATGTAATAAATAATACAACAGTGTAGCACATATCATCGTCTTAATGTAATAGTCTGTGCCACAGACTACATAGAGATATGGTCTGTTCTGAAAAAAATAAAACGTCACGTAACTGAAAATCATGTATTAAAAACTATTGCTTAAAATTATTTGTAAGTAAAAATATTGTTTTATTGATAAAGTCAGTACTTAAATAATTAATCAAACAGCCGTGATGGGAAACTATTTACATTATTAATAACTATGTGAATTATTTGTGGTCCATCTTTATGTGTATTAAAGGGTAAATAAGCATTTCCCAATACTGTTTATTTTATGAACAAGGCGCTCGTAGACAATGCCGGATTGCAACCACTGTTTATGTGGGTAAGTACAGTCTAATGAGCTATTTGGTAAACAAGCAGCTTCTTCTTCTTCTTTTCGTGTCGATAATACTCTTTTTTGATGTTTTAATTGTTTAAGCACAGTAGGTGGCCACGTTGATTGCGGCATACAGGCAGCTAATTTGCAACAACTTACACTGCCGCCCAAGATACAGGATTTTCCTAGTTTGGGGGGCAGGGTACCTATTTTTATTGGACTTTCGACTTCTACCCACCTTTTGTACCCAATAATTATAATTCTGCTTAAGTTTTTTTCACCATTCTATATACCTATTGTCATAGTTTATGTTTTTATGAACAAAATTTTTTAAAATATTATTATTAACTACTTTTAAACAATGTTGTGAGTTTGTTGCTTAGTCAATTAAATCACTCGTTTTATTTATTCAATTAACAAAGTTATTATGCACACAATAAAAATTTGTTTATGTTATTGGGTTTTTCCATTAGGGATTTCTCAGTAGAAGTCCGGGGCTGTCACCTCCTTCTGCGAAGCTAATGCTCGTGAAGGAGAAG
The DNA here is from genome assembly GCA_917490735.1 of Dryobotodes eremita. Lineage (NCBI taxonomy): Eukaryota > Metazoa > Arthropoda > Insecta > Lepidoptera > Noctuidae > Dryobotodes > Dryobotodes eremita. Next base: position 18,972,169 of record OU823264.1, on the reverse strand, counting down.
GCGGAGCGCGTGAGGGTGGGGCAATCGTTGCGCCCTCACGCCCCTAGTCACCGCAGGAGGAGACACCCTGGGCGTCGGGAGTCGATAGCCGATTCCCGGCCATCATAGGCGTGGGCTTGCGGGCAGCGAGCAGTGGGTAGCTCGCCGTCCGGTAAGGGTCAGGCCCGGATCGACGGCGCGTTGTGTTCCACGCGCGCCTCAAAGAGATGTCAGCACTAATTGACGGGGTCCGATAGGGCCGATACCTGCCGGAGTCGCGGATTGATCGAAAGAGCTACCATGGCCCTGGCGCACAGGCAACTGAAGAAACACGGGTGGGTTTTAGTCAGTAAAAGTCTGACCAGCTCTCCCGCTCCAACCAGAGCGGGAATAGTTATATGATGACTTCCCACCAAAAAAAAATGTATTCACATTGCAGTCGACATTTCCTTTCTGACTACCTTTGAGAAGAAATGGCGAAAAAAACTCAGGATAGATAGCTATCCTGAGTGTTTTCGCCATGTAATAGGGGTCGAGCCTATAGAGGCCCATATCGATCCCCATGGGACTTAAACATAACTGGCGAAATGTGAGTGTTCTATAGGTACACCTCTACATAACCCTTCGGGAATTACAAGCGTGATGTTATAATATGTGATGTAAAAATAAATATCGGCAGTGTAGTGGAAAGATGAATATTTTTGCCTGTACACCAAATAGCTGATTCGACTGTACTGTTTAAACCGATTTCAACAAAAATGTGGTACAGTAGAGCGCACGTCAATAGTAATAAAACCAGCATAAGCTGGCCTCTCATTCTATTTGAATTCCGTTCTCTGTCAGGCCAGAAGTTTAATTGCGTAACACAGATACGATGGCAATCGATGGCAGTGCCTTTCATTTTGACAGTTCAGCCACGTTGATTGCGTTATACGTGGTTGTGCGGACAAATTAAGCAATACTTTACGGAAGTTCCTTCAAAACCCTCGGATTGTAAATGAAAGTATGTAACGCAATTAGATTGTATCTCAAGTTCAAAGTATTACCAGCGACGTGCGGTTGACTGTATAAACTAGAGCCTAGATGTAATGATGTGTTTTATATGTTTATTTCGCTTTCTTTCATAAAAAGATTTTAGATTCCTCTTCTTCTTTTGACTCCTTTCTTTCTTTTGTTTTTCACTCCTTCCGTTTTTTTGTTTTTCAGACTTGGATGCCCTCTACCACCAGAGATCTTCGACTTTCCTGCTAAGTTTCGGTACAGATCACCGATAGACTGTCTCGGGTACCCTTACAGATGCTGCTGCTGCATCCCACTGAAGGCAGGCGTTGCTTTAATATGCTTTATTTCTTTTGTAAGTACATAATGTTTATAGAGGTATGAGAAATAGGGTGTAAAGCTCACTCATACTATATGGAAAAGGGAGGATCCCCGGACGAGACGGGTGTCGTGTCTGGTGGGCAACTGCCTAACGTTTGAATTCGGGACGTTGTATATGTATATGCAAGTTGCGCGGTAAACTCTGCTTGCGCGATGCAGGATTTTGCGTGACGTCAGTGTGACGCGTAGCTCGCATGTGGCGTTGTAGATGCCGCAACATGTTTTGTCTGAATCTACTAGTTTCTGACATTCTGGTTAAAAACACTTCTTCTCTCCTTAAACATCATCATTACATTTAGTTTCCTTGCTCTTGTTTCATGTTTATTATTGTATATATTATATGTAGATAAGGATATGTTTTATGTATATATGTATTGATTGTATATGTAAATGGTACACCACTGACTACCTGCATTATTGTCTCTCCTTCTCGCTTTAATCCATCCAAAGGTTGTCTATAAAACATCGCTTTTAGCGGTAAGACCGCCCATTGTCTCACCCTATGTAAAATTTCAACATTTATATCTGTAATTTTTATGGTGTACATAATAAAGAGTATTCTATTCTATCGTATCTATCGCTCTTGCTTTGGCACGAGAGAAATACGACAATAGTTTATAGGGAGAAAAGATAGACATGATATTCAGCGAGTTTAACAGCTGGAGTCTTGTGATCAGTTAATGGCATTAGGCTCGAGTTCTGTACATCTATAAGTACTTACATATTATAAATTATAGGCGTTTTCCGTGTCCATCTATGTAACCACGTCGTTCTTCTAAACTATACATCGGATTCTGCTGCGGTTTTAAGCCTCATTTCAACGGTGTAGTATCAATATCTAATAACTAAAAAAACATGATTTTACAGGAGGCGAAAAAAAACGTTTAGTTTCTAATTTTTTTTACATTTGAATCTAAAAGTTACTTATATTTAAAAAATAGAAGGAAACCCTTGTGAGGGTGCTAATAATTTCAGACCTACGAGGTCTTTTATATTTTACCTACGAATATGCAATAAAGTGAAAATCGCTGAAATATTAGATATTAGATATTGATGCTTCACCGTCGATTTAGACAATTTATTCCAGAAGGTTTATGTGTACAATATATTTCTATAAAACTTACCTAGCTAACATAATTCATCATGTTTTGTCAATTGGTAAAACCGCGCGAAGCGGGGGCGGGTCGCTAGTAGGACCTATAAACATAACTGGTGACCTTAACCTAGTCCTTTGCTAAAACATTCGTTATGTTTTGTTCCACACCATAACATAACATCATGCCTGTATTCCCCGAAGGGTTAAGTAGAGGTGCACCTATAGTGCACCCACATTTCGCCAGTTATGTTTAAGTCCCATGTAATAGATGGCAAGGGTATTAGCCGTTAGGTTTCCATGTCGTTACTGCTAAAACGAATCAACTAAGAACATTTGGTGTGTGTAAAACTTTGTTACTTAACTGCTAAACGGTGGCGGCAAGCGTGTTAATCTATGTACCTACTGCAAGTAACTAATTGAATTTGAAACTTGTACAGATGTAACTTGCTTGCTCGCAAGTTGAGTACGGTTTGATAGTCGGAAGTTGTGATCTAATTTAATGTTTAATGGTCCAATTATCGCCAATCTGGTTCCTATCTCCACATATTTATCAAAAATACGTTCTAGGATAAAATAAATAATATTTGTAGCGTTTAGCTAAGCTTTTAAACTGCACATCAATATATATCTACATAAATAAAAATGAATTGCTGTTCGATAGTCTCGCTAAAACTCAGAAACGGCTTGACCGATTTGTTTTATTTTTGTTTTTTTGTTTTATACACCTCTTTTCTGGGGTGGTTTAAAAGGAAAAAAAAAATGGAAAAGCCAAAGGAAAAATGTTGACAGGACAACGTCTGACGTGTCAGCTAGGTAGAGTAGGTAGGTAGGTAGGGTAGGTAGGTAGGGTAAGTCAGTAGGTAGGTAGGGTAGGTATGCAGGGTAGGTAGGCTAGGTAGTGGTAGATAGGTAGGGTAGGGTTTAGATAATTAGTGCTACCTACTAAGGTAGATAGGGTAGGTAGGTAGATAGGGTAGATAGGGTCGGTAGGTAGGTAGATAGGTAGGTAGGTAGGGTAGGTGTTAGATAATTAGTGGTACCTGTGCCAAGCCGGGCCGGGTAAAGCTAGTTTATACATATAATATAATCGTAGCGAAGTCAAAACTGTACATTGTTTTTTTTATAATGTAATTTTTGCGAAGTCTAGGAACGATTCTTATGCCGAAAATATTTTGTTTTTAGTTTTTGCCTGTTTGTTTGAATGGATGTTCCAGCATCATTCCAGCAAAAAATACCGGTTAGATTTTGTTCAAATTTTGCATAGATACTCCCTATAAGTCTGGTCAGTCTATATATAGGCTGTAAATAATCACGCTATATGCTATGGGAGATGAGCAATATTGCAATTTGTTCGTATGCTTCTATAGTTTACCGCAAATTGTAAAAATACGAGCCAAAATGTTGTAGATGGTTACAGATTTAACCTTTAAATGATTATAGATAGATAGATAAATCATTTATTCAGTGCACACAAAAGACATACAACACACAAAAGCACACGCATACCTACACACACACGCATGCAGCATGCATTACCATCACGCTATAACTTTATGGAGCTAAGCAGTTAATGATGACATATACAGGCTGGATTTTTGATATGGGGCGATAAGGACAGGTACTTTAATCGTGGTCGCCATAAGAAAACGGTATTAGGAGACTGTTCTTAACTTTTTGAAACATTTTGAACTGCACTCACAGATTTTGAAAAAAAATTACAGTCAGCAAGAAAATGGGCAAATTTCACAAAAAATTATGTTGGTGCCAATCTATCCTGTTTCTAATAAGGATCAAAAAACTATTATGGACCGACTGAGGTTAGAGTACTAGAAAAGTCAGAAATAGCAAAAAAAAACTTCCCATGAATTTCGTAGGAAATGCGACTGAGATGAGAGAGAATACAATATACCAGTGTATGACAATAGTCGAATTATCCCATTACTTCACTGGACTGAATAAGGGATGAATATAGCAGACAGTTACAGATTTAACTGTAATGTAGATCTAGTCCTTTCAGATCATACATCTCAGATACTTAAAGTGCCTATTAACAAAACTTGCAAACTAAAATACTGGAAAACTAAAAAGCAGGACATAAGCATGGCAAATCTGATTACTTTTAAAACCCATCTAAAATGTATATCTTTTATGACAGTACACGATGCCACGGACGCAAACGAAGCTTTTGACAATTTCATGGACGACTTTAATCTTTTATATAAATTATGTTTTCTGGAAAAAGTTATAACTATAAAAACAAGCAGCAAAACAAAATGGATCTCCCATGGAATAAAAATATGTAGTAAGAAGCAAAGGCAGTTACTTTGGGCACATAGATTAAGTCCTGACTCAAAATCTAAAATAGTTTTTAAAAACTACACTAAACTTTATAGGAAAATAATAAAACTAACACAAAAAGCACAGAATAATCATTTTATAAATACCGCCGAAAACAAATGTAAAGCTACCTGGCAAATAATAAATACATCTAAGATGTGTTTGCCGCAGGAGCCTGTAATGTGCGTCAATAGAGACAATTTATCTTTTACAAACCCTGTTGACATTGCAAACGAATTCAACAATTATTTTATTGATGCAATTGAAAATAATGTAAAACCTGACATCACATTGAAAAATATTAATTTAAAAAATCAGACATTAAATTCACTATTCATGCAACCCGTAACAATTGACGACATAATAAAAATAATTTGGAGCCTAAAAAACACAAACACTGTAGGATATGATGGCGTTTCTACAAAAGTTATAAAATTTACCAAAGAAGTAATAGCACCACCATTGGCCCATATAATCAACTTGTGTATTGTTGATGGCATATTCCCAAAAAAACTCAAAAAAGTTATAATCAAGCCATTACATAAAAAAGATGACAAGACAGATTTAAAAAATTACAGACCTATTGCAAAAATTATAATTTTTTCTAAAATTTTTGAGAAAGTCATCTATCATGGTTTATATACTTATTTCGACAAGTATGAATTATTTTGCAAAGAACAAAAGGGATTTCGTAAGAACACCACAATTAATATGGCACTATTTGATCTACTAGCTAATATCATGTCATCTGTAGATAACAGAATTCCTGTCTGTGCAATTTATACAGACATAACCAAAGCATTTGATTATGTAGACCATAAAATTCTATTACAAAAATTACATAGCTATGGTATAAGAGGTAACATCCTAAAGCTAATAGAATCGTACTTAAGTAATAGGATTCAATACACAGAAATTTCTAGAATATGTCCAAAGAGTAAATTAGAAACCATTTATTTATCAAACCCAAGGCACGTGAGATATAGCGTCCCACAGGGTAGCGTATTAGGGCCGCCACTTTTTTTAATTTACATAAACGATCTGCCGAATGTAACACTAAACAAAATGGTTCTCTTTGCAGATGACAGTACAGCTGTAATAAAGTGTACAAATAAAAATAATTATGAGCATGAAATCAATACTTGTTTACGTGACATCATAAATTGGCTACATAATAATAATTTAGTAATAAACTTAGGAAAGACAAAAGTAATGCACTTTCATCAACGCTGCGAAAACCCAAACGTTAGTATTGCCTACCAAGACTGTGATATTGAGGAAGCAAATAAAGCTAAGTTCTTAGGTATACTGATCGACAACAAACTCACATGGAAACCACATGTTGAAGAACTCTGTAAAAAACTAAGTAAATCTGCATATGCTCTCTTTCAACTTTCAAAGAAAGTCAACAGTCAGGCTCTTTTGACGGCATACCACGGACTAGTTGCCTCTGTTTTGCGGTATGGTGTTATTTTTTGGGGGCAGTCTACTGATAAGGAGCTGGTATTCAGGATGCAGAAGCGATGCATAAGGTCAATGTGCGGTCTGAAGACCACGGATAGCTGTCTTCCCTATTTCAAATCCTTAAAAATATTAACATTTCCGTCTTTATATATTTTGGAAACAGCTTTATTTGTAAAAAATAATCCACATCTTTTTCAAAAATTGTCGGCAGTCAGAAAGAATCCAATACGGACTCAATATATAAATCAATTGTGTCAAGTGAAGTGTAAAACTGCATTAATGCAAAAGAGTTTTTTTGGTATTGCCCCGCGCATTTATAATAAAGTACCTAATATGATTAAAACTATGACTGTATTTAAATTTAAAAGGGCACTTAATGAAATATTAATTGAAAAAAGTTATTACGCAATTGATGACTTCCTTAATGATGAATCACTGACTGATTGACATGCTATTATTCCATTTGACATTTTTTATTACTGTAACCTTTTTCACATTTGACATTTTTTTATTTTTTTTATTACTGTAATGTTGTTGACATTTGACATTTTTGTATTATTATGACATTTTTAATGTATTACTAACCATTTTTATTTTGTATTATTTAATTTTTCTAATTGTTATTTAAAAATTTAAAATTTAAGTAAATTAAATAATAATATGATTTGCATGCCCATGTGACGGTAGAACATGGAGGACTATTATAATAAAACATCTATGTACTAATTACTCATGTTTGCAAACCAATAAATGATTTGATTTGATTTGATTAACATTTTCTTTCCTCTTTTCAGACTTTCTATCTCTTTCTCCAGGTTTCCTAATTTTGTTTTTAAATTTTATTTTCTGCTATAGGTTGTAGTTTTTCGTCCATTCTCTCCGTTATTGTGTGAATTATAGTATTTTAGTTCCATTGTTTGTTTTTCCTTTTCTTTTTTCATTTTTAAAATAAAAGTTTAAATTGATCTGCCATTTTTCTTTTCGAATTAAATCTGCGTATAATGGAACGTGGTAGGTACAGTCTGTCTATAAAGTCATGAAAAAAAATGAGGGCGCTGCGGTCGTGCACGTAGCAACCCTGTATAGTGTGACTAAATTGATTTTGATACTAGAACATTATTTTGTACTAGAAGCAAACCTGGTTTTAATTAAAACGTCGAGACGCTGTTTTTTTAAACTGGGGAGAAAAGGTAAAGTCGTAAAAAGCGTAGATCTTATTAAAAAAATCTACAGAAACCATAGACAAAGATGCGACTCTCAACAGAGAAGTCACGAGCATTGATCACCACGCTTGCTCAAGACGGGTTGGCGATTTCAGACTTATATTAATTATAAGTCCAGGTTTCCTTACGATGTTTTCCTTCCGACCTTCATTAGTTTGCATATACGATCAGATAGCACAAATCTATTGTCTCTGTCGTTCAAATAAATAGAGTAAATAAAGGAAAAATGTTCATACATATTTTTTATTATATGTTTTAACTTTCTTTTGTTAATGAAAAATATCTCATAACATAATAATTAATTAGTTCCATCATCTGATTCCAAATATTCTACGTTACAGAAAGTATTTTCATTGTCAGCCGCGTCACTAACAACGTCTTCGCTACTGCTGTCATCGCTGCTGCTATCTTCGCTTAGGCGAATGACTAACTCATCTATATCTTGATATAGGGTTCTTCCTCGTTCATTTTTCAATGTTTGCAACAACATACGTTGCAGTCATCCATATTTTTCTTAGGACGGCCTGATCTGTGTTTGCCGGGGGTTCCAAATTAGCCATTATTTTTATAGCCTACATCTGCAATACGCCTCACTGTACTCTCAGATTTTCCTGAAAGAGAGATTAAAAAAAAAGTAATATCTAACAGAAAATAGATTGCATAGTTTTAATTTCAAATATGATATAATTTAATCATATTTAAAATCAACGATAACTTTGATCACCCAAAAGTATCAAAAGTTCTGGTCGCACTACAATATGGCCTACTTATATTTGCAATCTAACCTATTAATGCGCAATGTAAACAATCCTTATTTTAGTCTTAAAATCGTATATTTAGTAAATTTGTTACTTCTGGTTGATAAAAAACAAACAGTAACACGATTACATACCTGTCATAGCTGCTGTTCGAGCATAAATATCATCCAAATTTGATAAAATTTGTCCAGCTTGGTGTTATAACAAACATTGCTGATACACTTTAAAAATAATTTCCCGAGCTCCACTCCTATTTGTTTTCCTCATATTTAACATGTTTCTTCGAAGTTTTATCCACGTAGATGTGAAAAACAATAAAAAATGCAATAGATAACGAGTTACAAAACAAGTCGATGACGGCCGATGACATTCGATGTACTATGATTTAGTGTTGCCTTACTTTTGAATAATGTTAGTTCCTCAAACATTATTTTCATGACTTTATAGACAGACTGTAGTAGTTTTTATTTTCTTAGGTTGGCAACACGGAGATAGATGTCACTGGTTTGGTCTGGTTTATGGTCGAAGTGATTTCATGCAGATTCCGTAATATAATTCATAACCTCTATTCAGCGCTTTGCTTGAGAATGTATTCCAATATTCGTAATACGACGCGAAGCCGATATTTCCGCTGCACTCACAGTACTTCGATTTATATTTTGTGAGAGGTTTTGAGGTTTGTTTTTTGTGGTTGGTTTTGTTTTATATTTTTTGAGTATAGAGGTATGAGAAACAGGGTGTAAAGCTCACTCATACTCTATAGAAAAGGGAGGATCCTCCGACCAGACGGGTGTTGTGTCTGGTGGGCAACTGCCCAACGATTGATGTCGGGATGTTGTATATATATGCTAGTTGCGCGGTAAACTCTGCTTGCGCGATGCAGGAGTTTGCGTGTCGTCAGTATGACGCGTAGCTCGCATGTGGCGATTGTAGATGCCGCTACAATGTCACAATATCAAAAGGTGTCGGTAAATGTTTTTAAAACACGATATAATCAGGAGCTGCACAACTATGATGTTTACGATCTGACAACCGGAAACGGAAAAGAACTTCTATATTTAAAAAAAAACAATAGATATAGATAAGATTTCTTGTATCATTTAGATAATAAGGTTTCCCAGAAACAGCCCTTAACAGACAAGGTAATTTTCGCTACGCAAACGTTTTGATAATTCCCGGAACCCTAAAAAAAACAACTGATTACTCATTTAATGTTAGTGACTCAAACTATCAAAACTAAATGATATTTATTTTGTAAATTGGTGCAAAATAATGAAAATGAAAATGAAAATGAAATCTTTATTTGTAAACATAGGTTTTTAAATGGTGTTACAATTAAATATAAGAGTCCCGTCTATGTTTTGCGTTTAAGCGTACAAATTAAATTGATGATTATAATCAGTTTTTATCAAATTTCAAATTACAAAAATAACAATAATGTCAGAATGATTAGAAAATAACAATATTTTAGATTATTAATTACAGTCAAAAATTTTTCACACACAAACAAATTAATTGTCACATAAACATAGAGGTAATAATTATAACAATTTTATTTCAATAATTTAATTCAGTGCAATGTCAAGTTTTTACTAATGTCATAAATCGGATATAGTAGTTCTAGCAAGTTTCATTAAGATAGTCATTAATAGTGTAGTAACATTTTTCAATCAAAAAATCATTTAACCATTTTTTGAACTGATCTGTATTACTAGCTTCTATGATATGTTTGGGTAATTTATTGTAGATTTTGGGTGCCATGCCTAAAAGGTTTTTGCTGAATATAGCTTTTTTGTGTCTTGTCATGCATATTGTATTTTTATAGCGTATGCTCTTCGGGCGATTATATAAATGTAGATTTGATTTGACAAAAGTAGCTACTTCATATATATAAAGACACGGGAGTGTAAGTAACTTAAGCTTTTGAAAATATGGCTTACAGCTCTCTGTATTTTGTATGCCACATATTGCCCTTATGCATTTCTTCTGTGCCCTAAACGCCACTTCTCTGTCTGGCGAGTTTCCCCAAAATATAAGTCCGTAGCGTAATGTTGATGACACATAACCATGATATGCCACTAAAAGGGTGGCCTGACTTGATATTTTCCTTAGGTTATAAAGGGCATAGGAGCACTGGCTAAGTCTTTTACACACGCCCTCAACATGCATTTTCCAGTTCATGCCTTTATCTATCCACATGCCCAAGAATTTTGTGTGATCAGTATCCTGAATACTTGTATTACCATATCGAACGTCTGGTTTTTTATTATTTGTTTTTTGTTCAAATGAGATGTAGTTAGTCTTATTTAGATTAATTTTTAAGTTATTTTCTGTTAGCCAGGATATTATGTCATTAAGGTTGTCATTAATTTCTTTTTCAAGTGTGTCATCATTTTTGCTTTTAAATAATATTGTGCTATCATCTGCGAACAAGATAATAGGATTGTTAATGAGTTTAGGCATGTCATTAATATATATGATGAAAAACAATGGAGCAAGTACACCGCCCTGTGGTACCCCGCATAAACATCCCCGATGTTTGGATTGATATGTAATTTCTGTTTTTGTACGGGGGTTGATTTTATTGATACATGTAAATTGTTGCCGATTGGTAAGGTATGATTCAACAAGTTCAAGGATGTTGCCTCTGATACCATATTTTTCCAATTTGTTTAGGAGTATTTTATGGCTAACATGGTCAAATGCCTTTGACATATCCATAAACAATGCAACTACAGGAGTTCCATTGTCCATATTAGTCAAGACATGTTCTACAAGCGCATATATTGCGGAATTAATACTTTTATTTTTCCTGAAACCGTACTGTTCGCTGATTAAGATTTTGTTTGTTTCTAAGAAAGAGTATATACTATTATGCATTACTTTTTCGAAAATTTTAGAGAAGACCGGAATAAGTGCAATAGGTCTGTAGTTACCTGGATCTTGCCTGTCACCTTTTTTAAACAAAGGTTTGATTACTGAAATTTTCAGCCTTTCTGGGAATACGCCTTTCTCAATGCAGTTGTTTATAATGTGACTGAGTATTGGTGCAATAATTTGAGACGTAGCTTTAATCACTTTAGTGGTAATATCGTCATATCCAGCACTATTAGTATTCTTCAATGATTGGATTATTTTAATAATGTCAAAGGGTATCGTAGGTGTCATGAAAATTGAATTAGGATTTGTGTCAAATGTCATTGTATTATTACAGTTAATGTCATTCTGAGATTGATTAAAATTTATAAAATATTCATTAAGTGATTCCGTTATTTGTTCTGGAGAATTTTCAACTTTATTGTTAATCTTTATGCTGCAAATTCCTTCTTTTGGGTAATTTATTTTCTGTTTATTAATGATACTCCACGTAGCTTTGCTCTTGTTTTCGGACGTATCTATAAAATGACTGTTTTGCGCTTTTTGTGTTTGCTTGACTATGTGTTTTAATCTGTTAGTGTAGGTTTTTAGTTTGTTTTTATTTTCTGAGCTAGGCGACTTTCGATATTCCCATAGCATGTCCCTTTTCCGTTTGGAACATTTTTTTAGTCCCGGTGTTATCCACTTAGGTTTTTTAATTAGCGAAACCTTTATTTTATTAATCGGAAAACATAGGTCATAAAATAGTTTATAAAGGTCATGGAATTCATTAAATGCATTATTAGGATCAGAGCACATAAAGACATCATGAAATGTTAAATTTTGAAGGCATTCTCTAAATTTTTTTATATTTTCGTCACTATAATCACGTTTATGTATGAACCAGTGAGAAAGCGTACACGTTTTTTTGACACGACATTTTAGCAGTTGCGCTGTATGGTCAGACAATGACAAAACAACACTTTTACACGTTTTCTTTTTAAGCTACTGCATAGCTTTTATCACGGGCTTTGAGTGCGGCGACCGAATCAAGAAATTCCATAACGAAAATAAATTCTAACTCGGGCATGTTTGCGGAAGCGTGCACCGACTGTTTTCACACCACAATGCGCAAGCGGTGCGCGTCCTTGGTGCGCAGAGTGCGGGTCAGCTCCAATGCTGTCCTAGTGATGATTGCTGGACGATTGGACTGTCCTTATATGGGGAAATGTTGCAGTAGGCATATAGCCAGGGCATGTTAATGACTGACGTGAGATTTGCTGTTTTTATTAATATATTATGTTATTATTTTTATCTAAAAATTTGCCCAAAACATTTATTTTTATTTGTATTTTATATTATTAATTTCCGGTAAATTTTTACATTTTTATTTAAAAAAAATATTTTTATTATTATTTTTAATTTTTATTTTTTATTATGTTTAATTTTTATTTTCATTTGACATTGAGTTGCTTATTTTTATTTGACATTGTATTTATAATTTGATGACATTGTATTTACTTTTATATTGTGATTTGTATTTATCTCGTGTTTGTTATTGTAATACTTGTGATTGTAATATGGGAGAACCTGAAATAAATGGATTTTATTTTATTTATTTATTTTATTTATTTAACGTGTATGTATATGGTACGACTGTACGAAGCTCGCACGGATCGAGACGAGCTGTTCCGAAATCGGACGAATACGTAAGCAGCTGTTTGTGAGAAAGTATATAGGTGTATATGTATCTATTATATCTTTATAATGCCACACTCACCGCATAAAAAATAAAATAAAAATATTTTAAACGATATTAACTTCTCATTTATTCAATAAAAGAAAAAAAATGTTTTCTTATCGGTCACCACGCTCAAAAAGTGTAACTTGAATTAATATCAAAGAAAAAAAAATACTGCATAAAGAAAAAAAAAGAATGTTAATAAAACAATCTGACGGTAGAGAGCTCAGATTGCTCCCGTTGCGCGTACGTGCCTGTTTGTTTTGAGCACAAAACTTACTTAGTGCTCATACACACGAGCGGCACGCGTCAACGCGTGTCGACTGCTGCAGTTGCCTCTGCCGTTGACGTGTACCGCTCGTGTGTATGACTACTAAGTAACTTTTGAGCCCTAAACAAATAGGCACGTACAGGCACGAGTCATTTGTATGCAATGAGTAGTTCAAAATTACATATTGTCTGTGTGCACACCCGACTTGGCACTCGCTGTCTTTTCAATATTTACGTCATTTCCACCGGGATAATATGTTGAAGAGAATTTTGCTGTGTGTATTATGTTTATGTTCACGGTGTTATATGTGGTTTGTCCGACTAGTTTTGAACACAAATGGGGCAATGAAAAACAGGAATGTTTTAATATATCCACTAAAACATTCATGCGTAAAAGTGTCTTAAAGATAATATTCGTACTTAAGGAAATAAATATAATTTCATTTCATCATTTCATTTTATCACTTTATTTAATTTTATCGTTGAAGGTATAGTAAAATAAATAACTTGGGCGTATTTCCTGCAGGACAATTAATGAACTCAGCCTACCTACAGTCTGCCGGAGTCGCAGATTGTTCGAAAGAGTTACCGTGACTCTGGCGCACAGGCAACTGAAGGAACACGGGTGGGTTTTAGTCAGTAAGAGTCTGACATGCCCTCCCGCTCCGCCCAGAGCGGAAGACGTCATTTGATGATATCCCACCCAAAACAAAAAACCTAGTCTTTTTTTTTTGATATGGGTTTTTTCTTGACTCTAGTCTAGGTCAGAGATGACAGAGACAAAGTCGACGATGGAGTGAGCTTACCCAGAAGAAGCCTGTTTACACTCACTTTGAAGAGATTATTTATTAAGTCTACTGTTCATTAATTGTCTAGATTCGTGGAAAACAAAGTTACAGTTCCCTAACAAAGTAGAACAGAATAAAATATTGTAAATTTATTGTTGCTGCAGATGGTTGACAAATAAAGAGGGTCAAAATTGAAAAAAATCTCCACATTATTACATACCTCTAGGGTGTAGGTACAATAATAAGAAAATATATAAAAAGTAATACTCTTTCATCGATAGCATACATAGAAAACTAAACTTTAAACAAGAACTATTCTAAATCTTATAGGGAAAGATATAAGGTAGGAATACACAGGCTACACAAAAAGACAGTAGGTAAAAGTCTAGGCAGACTATTCTATAGTCTGACCGCTTAACTGAGACCGTTCCTGAGGTACCTACGCAGTGCGGGAGGGGTGACAGTTGTCACAAGATGACGTATCAGCTGCGGATTGTTCGAAAGAGTTACCGTGGCCCTGGCGCACAAGCAACTGAAGGAACACGGGTGGGTTTTAGTCAGTAAGAGTCTGACACGCCCTTCCACTCCGCCCAGAGCGGGAGAGGTCATTTGATGATTTCCCAACCAAAAAAAAAAAAAAGATGACGTATCAGTGAGCTCTCGCAGCGTGTCACCACACCCCTCCCGCACTGCGCAGCTACCTTAGGAACGGTCTCAGATAAGTGGTTGCGCTATAGTAATCTTCTTTCTTCATTGCTTATTCATTTCTCATTTATAAATTGTTTTCAGATGTGGGCCCTGGTCGAGCTAGCACGATCAGAAAGGACGATGGCTACAATATTCCCTAATAAAGACAACTTATTTAAATACGCTAAAATGATCCACATATTCTTAATAACTGTATTCTTGATATCATGTGGGGTGCTCATGCTTGGAATTATTACTGTGAGTATTACCATAATCTAAAACCAAAAAACTATGGAGGGACTGTGTGAAAGATGATATGACTAGAAAGGTAACTACCACGATGACGACTAAAAGAGAAGTATGGAAGAGAAAGACATGTTCATGTTGTTGTTGGAGTCATCTGGAACATAGTGCGATCATATGGGCTCCACATGAGGCTAAGTACGCAGTGATGTTGGAGCGGGTCCAGAACAAGTTCACGCGCCACCTGTACAAGAAACTTTATGGGGTATACCCATTTTATCCTTTGATGTACCCCACTCTATTCGTACTGGGTATGGTGGGGTACAATCAACTCGGGGTGCGACGGGAATTTGCACTGGTGTCGTACATGGTGAAACTGCTCCGAGGCATAGAGCACAACCCGAGAGTGCTGCAGCGGTTGCACTTGTACGTACCCGACCGTTATGTGTGGAGGCGACGGCCCCCGCCACTGCTGGTCGTTCCATCAGCCAGGTCTAACTTGCTGGCCAAAACCCCTCTGACTCGAGCAATACGCACCATCAATTATATTCAGGCCGAAATTGATATATTTACATGTAACTGGAGTGAATTCGCAAAAGTACTATTGTTTACACTATGTTACAAACAATCATCTTTATGATCTACTGATGTATTTTGTGCTTTAATTAGAAAATTTGTGTGTGTGACTTGGCTATCGCATTAGGTTAAGACCTGTAATGATAGTTTTAAGGCATTTAAATAAATAAATAAATAAATGTTGCGCCCATTCCAAGTAAATTGGGTCAAATTCGGCCAAATAAATTGGAAGATGTGGTGGGATAAGGTCATGGGAATGATGAGTATGAGCTTCATCTATGTAATTTTTTTGAGTTTCTGGTACCAGAAGAGCTTTAAGAGTTCAGGGAGGTTACGATACGCTCTTATACACTCAAACTCAAAGCATTTATTTCAAATAAACCAATTACAGGCCATTTTGAATTGTCAAAGGGTCGGTCAGTCAGAAAAATGAAGCTAGCTGCCCATTTCAAAACGTAGTAGGTACCTATGCAGAAGAACGGGCATGAAACTCAATGGACACTCTTTTAAATCAAAAATGGATACAAAATTTTGGTTACATCATTCATGTTCAAATTATGCATATGAGAACGATGCAAAACGTTAAAAGTGTCCATAATAAAAAGACAAAAACCATTCAAATATTAAATTAAATTAAAAATACGCCGTGGCAGCTAAGAGATGACCAGTCCCTACTGACGGCGCCCGTTCACGAACATGATGTATGGATCAGCACCATTCAGCTCAACCATTTTGAAGGGTACTTAATGATCCAACACACACGCCACCACCAGCGAGACATTTGAGTGAGCATGACATACTCTCAGCCGCCAGGGCACATTCAAGTCTATGAAAGACAAACGTAGTAAATGGTAGCTTTATCGTAGGTACATAGTACTCAAACATGTGCTATGCAATTATACAATACTAAAATATTATATATTTATTATATTATATATTTATACAATGTAAAGATAGTTTTTACAATCTTCAGCAGCTCCAACAGTAGTTTCAAATGCTAATCAATTAGTTTATGCACCCTTGTGGAGCAGGACCAGCGTTGAGCCAATCATTTTTATCAGCGATGTAATCCCCCAACTTATAATATGCTTGACTGCATAGCAAGTCTTATAGCACTCGACGCGTCGTGGATTACGGCCCGATCCCGCTCACAGAGAGAAGGCCTGTATTCCAGCAATGGGTACGTTATAGGAGATAATGATCTGCTATTAGAAAAATGAATTTGTCTGGAGCGGTTGTGGGCCATGTGCTGTGACACTATCAACGGCCATCTTGACCTATCCTGCACATCAACCGCCCTGAAAATGATTTATAGTATGACCCCAGTTCTAAGAAAATTCAGTCAGAATCTAACAAGAGCTTATCTCTTAAATTGGAGAAGACAAAACTGCAAAGGTCTGCAAGTAGTTTTGGAGTAACATTTGTTAATTTTTATTATTAGTCTGTTATTATTTCACAGCTAGGATTCTTTCTATTTTAGATATCAATCGACTGCATAACTCCACCAATATTTCATCAAATAGTTTGTTTCACCCACTGCTGAGTACAGGCCTCCTCGCTTCTGTGCCATGCTTCTATAGAGGTATGAGGAACAGGGTGTAAAGTTCACTCATGCTCTACAGGAAAGGGAGGATCCTCCGACCAGACGGGTGTTGTGTCTGGTGGGCAACTGCCCGTCGATTGATGTCGAGACGTTGTAGATGTGCTAGTTGCGTAGTAAACTCTGCTTGCGCAATGCAGGATTTTTGCGTGACCTTAGTATGACGCGTAGTTCGCATGTGGAGATGTATAGATGCCGCTACACTTCCATAGTCTATACAAGGCTCATCCAAGACTTTCCCGCAGCCTTTTGTAGATCATGCACACCAATCTGGTAATTTTATTAAGTAATTCTTCTTATTATTTACAGAACAAGTTCAAGGTCATCAACATATATGTCTGGATCGCATTGATATTCAACTGCATATGCATAGTGGTAGTCTTGACATCGCTTACATGCCTGTACATAAGGTCAGAAGTTATGACTAGGAGGATAGCTTCGCTGCTGACATTGAGTGTTTTTTGGTATAGTTGTAAGTACCTTATTAACCTACGTACGCACGAAGGCTTAATTAACGCGACATTATTTTAGCGCGCACTGTAATTTCAACTCTCGACGTTAAGCCGAGCGGTGAGAATCCGATAGAGAGAATCTCTAGCGCGTTAAGCGCGCACGTGCTAGTTAGGCTTACCATTTGAATTCACGAGACACCAAACTATACGTGTGCTAGCTCGCACTGTCTAACATTCTATTAAGGCGAAAGCGCCAGGGTAGCCCGCAAAATACAATTCAAAAGCATTTTGCAACTTGCAGCTCGTTATCGGGCTGTATGTTGATCAAAATATGATTCGCGACTGTAACAAATATGTATTTACAAAATTATAATCATTAAAATCATCAAGACAATACTCTAAATTCAAACTGCCTATTGAATGTCTATCATGAAATCATGCCATTTCTAGCCAATTGTAAACTCCGGGTTGCAAGACTATTTTTGTATGTGCACACATCCATTCAGGCTTCAAAGTAACTGTTGCAGGTTAGCCTGTCCATGTAACTTTATGAACTCGCCGAGCTTGGGGTTTTGGCTTCGATTCCCAGGTTGGACAGTCTTTATGGCTTTTTCCTTTAAGAAATGCTTAGTAGCGGCCTGGAGTTAGGACTTTACATCATACACGTCTGATACCCCATCCAGGAATACAAGCGTGAATATACACGGTGTAAGGGACATCGACTCGCATCTTTTTGTGAACCCAAATAATTCCTATTTTGGGGTCCTAGAAATACTAAATAGCCATTTACTGCGACCAACTTGGATGTTGCGCTCGCTCAGGTCGCACGCGGTTGGTCACAGTTCTAACCTAACCTTACCCGTTTGTTCGGGGTGCCCTAGCTTAGTTACTGCGACCAACTATGAGAAAAGGCTAAAATGTTAAAAACAGACAAAAAGAAAAAAAGTGTGTATCATTAGCAGCCCAAAATTTTATTACAGGTTCATTCATTTTAAAAAGTGTACATCATTAAAATGTCAATAAGTTTTTAGAGGATTAGTTATATTTCCCAATAGTAAGGAGTGAATTATTTTTGAAAATGCTCAATTGCAGCCCGGAATGTGGACTTTTAATTATACACCTCTGATAGCCCTTCATGGAATAAATTCGGGAATGGATGTATGTTAAACTAGCTTTTTCCCGCGGCTTCGCTTGCGTTAATTTAGAATTTGACAACCCATTCGGATTGTTCAGGGAATTATAGTTAGGAGGATGAAAAACCGGTCCATCGACACTCGACTCTCAAAATATATTAGGTACTTAAATAAAACATAAAAATATCTTAACGCACTACTAAAGTTTATATAATAATATAATTCAATCATGATTCGAAAGGCACGTGGCGCCATCTATTATCATAAGAACGTCATTGTTGTTTTCCTCGGGAACAGTACTTTTTTTCGAGATTAAAGGTACCTTATGTCCGTTTCTGTACACCTGACAACACATATGAACAATTTCAGGATGATCGGTTCAGTGGTTTAGGCGTGAAAAGGTAACAAACAAACAAACTTACTTTCGCATTTCAATATTAGTTAGGATAACTAAATTACTTGTTTGTTTGTCCACAGTATGCTTCTACTACATAAGTGTGGTGAACAGTTATAAGTATCGTGTTTATACTGCTTTCCATTAAAGAACTCAAGTTAATTAGAATTGTTTTATTTTTATTTTTTTATAAGGTTTACCAACAATTGTTCACACTGAATACAGTGACATAATACATTCATTCATACATTAATTAAATAACAGCCCAAAAATTACTTATAGGTAAACAACACATGCATAAAACAACAAATTACAAAAATAAGTGAACTTACTAAGGGCTGATTTTACCAAAGTTATATATTTATATAAGTTAGATATATTTTATCCGTGGAATAAAATTGACGTCTGACAGTTCTAGTATGGAAAAACTGTCAAAAATCCAAAATATATTCTCAGGATAAGACTTATTCTAGGTATAAAAGTTTGTTGAAATTCGCCCTTAGTAATAAGCGCTAATATTCAATTAAATTAAATTACAATTGGTAATATTGATTGCAATTAGGGGTTGCTTGTAATCTATTAAGGCTGGATTTTTGTCTATCAAGAGAATCAAAGTGGAGATCAATAACATCACTATAGCCATTTACTGCCTCACACATTCTTGCACAAGGCGAATTGGCTCCCAAAACAGTTCTTCGAAAAGGCTTACTACAAAGAGGTGTGATGACACTACGCGAGATTCTAGAGGGTGCACGAAAACTGAAAACAGCAAGCAAGCTGGGACTGTCTATTTTATGCTTAAAGATTGTATAGGCAAACATTGCATCAATTAGGTGTCTACGTTAGTCTAGTGAGGTCATGTTAAAACATATAAATGTTCTTATTTTTTTGGCGATACCATTGGGCAATGCGAGGTGCTAAAGAGAAACGTTTCTAGACACGTTCAAGTCGCAATGAATGTGTTGCGTTGTGAGGACGCCAATGTACGCTATTATATTCCAGGATATTACGAATGAGACTGTTATACAGTAGCATTTTGGTTCAATTGTCACGAAAGGTTTTACAATTTCTTAAGAGGAAACTTAACATTTTCGTGGCTCTTTTTATAATACTATCGAGGTGTGTGTGAAAGTTAAGTCCTTGTCAAACAGTACACCGAGGTCCGTTAATGTTTCAACTTCCTTAATTTCATTTCCGGATATTTGGTAATTACTGCATATTGGGATGTACCTTCTTGTGAATTTAACATAGTAACATTTTTTTCAATTCAGTTCTATTTTGTTACTGCTACACTATTGAACGAGACGATTGAGGTCACTTTGTAGTTGTAATGGGTCTTCTACAGACTTAATAATTCCCAAACACTTAAAATCGTCAGCGTACGGTCACCAAATGTGATAAGTAACCAGGGTCGTCGGATATAGTTGAAGTTTAGTAAGAAACCGATGGATATTTTCGAATAAAATTTAACTTAATTAATAGAAAACAAACAGTTCATTTATCTGATTAAATTTCATTTGAAAATATCCATCGGTTTCTTACTAAACTTGAACTATATCGACGACCCTGGTTACATATCTCTTTTGGTGACTGTACATTAAAAAAAATCCGAGAGCAGAAAACATCTCAGAATAATAAATATAATAAATAAAATAAATAAACAAAATTGGCCCTGAGTGCGAGCCCTGGGGAACACTGGAAGAAACGCATTGCGGGGTTGACTTATAATCGTTAAAGACAACGAAAAAAAATCTATCCGTTATACACAAACCTAGCCAATCTAACAAAGATCCAGAGATGGCGTAAGCGTGCCACTTAGTCATTAAGATTTTGAGGGATACTCTGTCAAACCCTTTCCTGAAATCCATTTGAATAACGTCAGCTTGATAGCCTGTCAATAGCCTTTATGAGAAGTTCTGTAAAAGGTACTCAATTTGTACTAGTAGAACGGGTCTTAATAAATCCGTGCTGATGGTCACTTAAATACATCTTTAAATGATCCTGAATACAAGAGCATATCAGCGACTCGAATACTTTGGCGTACGATGATTAAATTGAAATAGGCCTGTAATTGGTTACAACGTCATTATCATCCGATTTGAGAACTGGAACAACTTTTGCGATTTTCCACTTTGAAGGAAATATACCGGTCGTCAATTATTTGTTATAAATCAACATTAATGGATAAACCAGCTCAGGTAAACATGCTATAACAAATATTGAAAGTATTCCATTTGGCCCAGCCCTTGGTTTTGGATCTAAGGTTTTCAGTTTCTTGTGGAGAGATTGACAAGGACTAAATAATTTTTATTTTAACCTGACACTGACATGCATATTGGTGAGTGATGTGATATCCTAACGCCAAGGTTCTGTAGAGTTGAAAGTATATGCTGTAGTCTGCAGACTAAAGCACACTTCCTACGCTGAAAATATGTGCTATAACTATTTACAACTGTGCAAACATCTTCTAGCGCGTGGAAAAAGTCGAAACTAACTCCGCCAGCTTGTATTTAGGGTTCCGTACTCAAACGATACCAACGGAACCCTATTACTAAGCCTCCGCTGTCCATCCGTCTGTCTGCCAGTAGGCTGTATGTCACGAATCATAATAGGTAGATAGTTGAAATTTTCACAGAGTGTCAATTTCTATTGCCGGTATAACAGCAAATAATAAAAATAAAATAATATTAAAAATTAAAAAGGGTCTCCATAAAAGAAACGTGTTTTATTAGGCGTTTTTTGCCTTGTGCTACAGAACCCTTCGTGTGCGAGCCCGACTCGCACTTGGCCGATTTTTCAATACAATTTCACATAATCATTTCACAAATATTTACTAACAATGCCCTGTCAATTTCATTCATTTGAACACAACACAACAACACACACATCGTCGTCATCTTTTGACATAACTTTCCCATCGACACAGCATTGTATTTAGGAGCAGGTACTCGGAACGAAGAATATATTATACAATGTGGGTTGACTATTACTATAACCTATAATAATTATGTAAATATTTATGAACAGTGCTACGAATTGGCTACGCCGTAGCTGATATATGCTACGAACTTACTACGCCAGCTACGTCATCGTGAAACACCGTTTGCTTAATAAAGGTCAGCAATGAAAGTTGATGAACACTATTACTTCAATGTAAACTGAAACAAAATTATTCGGCAATCCGACAATTCGATAATTTTACTTACATTTTCTGCTTATTAAACAGCAACTGTCGTGAAAATGTGTAACTTTTAATTTTTTCTAATTATCTCACACTATCAGTTGTATTAAATATAATAATAATAATAATGGTTATTGAAAGAGAACATAGACATTTACAAAATATTTTAAAAGGCTAATTTAAGTCAGTTTAGGTGGTGCGCTCATCTGTAGCCGAACTAGGCAGAGCCTGTATTTCGGCTATCAGCGCCAAACCCCTCGAGTATTACACATATAGCCATTTTATAATTTATATGAACCTGGTTTCAGTATTTTAATATAAAATACCTACAAATTTTCCATTTACTTATGTAACTATTGTTTTAATTTGATAAAGCGGAAAGTGACCTCGATGCTGCCAGTACAAATATAAATATACAACCATACACAATTTATAAAATACGTGGGACGATTGGTAATATAATACAATCAAAATTGGAAAAGCAGCATTGAAGCAGAATTGGTTAGCAGAACTTAAGCAAATGTCAAGCACCTTAAGTAAATACTTAGTATTCGCGTAGGCAGCTTTAAGTACAATGAGTACAGTCACAAGCACTAATATGTCAACACTTGGCAACTTTCAATTGCGATTTTTTTGTGAAATAACCAATGCAAAATTAAAATACGACATATTACATAAACATATGGTTTCGAAAATACTATCCTCGTAACAACATAAAATTTCATTAAAAAATTAAGGAGAAAATCGATTTTGAATTTAGCCAAGTGTATACATATCTATGCTCGTGACTGTACATCGAGTACATCGAACGCCTTCTTAGAGAACAACTTGAATAAGTAAGATATATTGTAGAGAGTGAAAGTTTTTCCATGTCACTTTGTAAATGTGGGCAGATTGAAATATGTTGGGTTTGTATATTTAGGTTTTTATGTTTATATGCAGTCCCAACGTTATAGGCACTTTAGCCACCGATTTTGTGGTACAGGATAAAAGGCTTAGTAGCAATGCTGGCGGTTCTGACCTCGGTTATAGTAATCTAAAGCATGTACTTAATCGAACCTCAAATAATATCCATTTTGCTTTCTTAAAAATATTATTGAACACTGTAATTTAATGAATGCGCCTCTTTTTGTGAACCTCAAATAATTCCAATTTTGGGGTTCTACTAAATAGCCCCGTTAATAGATAAGTTTTTGGAGAATCAGTTAAATATTTCCCGTAATCTAAATGACACGATGTATTCCGGTTTTCTGGCAAAAAAGATTTAAATTCAGCATAGGTTACTCTAGGATAGTAAGCTGGAGCCTGTTTCTTTTTTCAGGTTTACCCTGACCATATAAACAGGCTTCGAAGTAAGAGAATTGACGCCTCGAAGGACACGGCTCGGTATCTTGGGACAACACGATAGCTATTTCCGCTGCAGGCTGTTGATAACTCATATAACATCACGCCTGTATTTTCTCAAAGGGTTAGACAGAGGTGTATCTACAAAGTGGGGCAAAAGTAGTCACCCGATGTTGGTTTACTGTAATTTTTTTAGCAATGAAAAATTTCAGTTGTACTTGTGGATTATGTGTATTTAATAAATTAGAATTATTTCCATCAAGTCGAGAAAATGATATCGGTCAAGTGGCCGCCGTCAAAATTGATGACCATGCGGGCTCTTTTTATGGCATTTTCCATCAGTTGTGTCAGAATTTCTGGCGATAGGTTCTCGCATACCTGTCGAATATTCGATTTAAGGGCTTCAAGAGTCTGAGGCTTGTTTACATAAACCCGGGACTTCAAGTAACCCCACAAAAAACAATGTGGAGCGGTCAAATCGGGTGATCTGGCCGGCCAGTGCGAAACGCCAGCAATGATTTTTTAAATTTTCGCCATCACTGTTCCACTTGTTTGGTTTAGTTTTAGTATCTAGTTTAGTTAGTTAATTTTGATTTATTTATTTATGTGCCTCAAAAATCTTCTCTTTGCTTATCAATGGCAAAAACCTCCTCCAAGCTCCAACCTATCGATCGTGACATAAAAAGGGGCAAGGGTGATAAGGAAAATCAATATTAGTTATGCGGGGTGCAAGGTGTCGAAGTTCTGTTAATCTATCTACTGGGTCATTGCCATAACCCAAAAAAAAAACTGTTCATACGAATCTATAAGTCACTTTTAATAATTGCGTCTTAATTTTACATCATAATAATCAAGTGAACGAAACGTTAGACCATAACTGTAACAGATTTACTATACATTTATTTATTTTTTACTTTATACCACCATTATATAACCGAATTGTCCACTTCGGTGGACTGTTCGGATTCTACCTTTCAATAGAATGTAGCTTATAATAAATACGTGTTTAATATTATTTTACAAAAATTATATATTTTCCTAATCTACGTGTATGTTTTCCATTTAACGTTAAAATTATTTAAAAAATTGTTAGAAAAAACACACTTTTTGCATCATTTAATCTTGTCACAACATTTTTTGTCTTTCCGGTGGACATGATTTTCGATACTGACTAAAATGAAGTAAATGTCAAATGATGGAATGGAACATAAAGTTGAACGCAGCCAATGTCGTACTATCCCTGTCTGAGGCCATTGTGCCGCGACTCGTACGCAGAAAACGTTGTTGTTGTACTAAGAAAAATATTTAGTGGTGTCAAAGTTGAGTTGTCTTTCCGATTACTGCTGTATTTTGGTAAGTAAATCACTATAAATTCATCAAATATTCTTAATAACTAGTTAAACAATGAAACCTTATGAATATACCTTGGCTTTTGACATAACCTATAAACGGCGCAAGGTATGAATGATTTTGCAAAAAATCTCCATTCGGTGGACATCTTTTTTGTGGAACTTTTGTTCGCCGAAACGACAGATGTCCAGTGAGTAGATTGTTTTCTTGAATGTGGGTTATTTAGTTATTATAAGTTATAAAACTGCTTCTGATTACTGGTGTTTTTATCAGTTAAGAACTAATGACCTATTTTTATTTCATTTTCGCTTTATTTTTATGAGTACCTAAATATGTTTTAAACCACTACTTCCCTCACAGCTTTCTACACCATGTCGACATGTAGTTATCCATAAATACATACTCTAAGTTAACAATGATTGGTACCTCTTATGCATTTCTAACGGCATGGCAAATAATATTTTTTCATAAGCACGGTCGTTTCCCCTATGCAAAATGTTTTACTAACAAAATCTCTTGCTCTTCCTTTGCACAGCTTTACTTTCTTTTCGTTTGTGTGCATTGCTTGTTGTGATTTTTCAGGTGATGGCGAAAACACGAAGTAAACTTACCGATAATCAGAAAAAAAAAGCGATGCCGTGAGCAAAAAACACTGAGTATGAGGAAGGCGCGTGAAAAACTTAAACAGGATCCAGAAACCTTGGAAGAAAAGCGAAGAAAGGACAGAGAATATTACTAAAGAAAGAAAGCCGAAGGGAAAATAAAAACTGTGGAAGCTATCCCAGATGTGCAAAAAAAGCTTTTGAGGAGGAAATGGAGAGAGAATGCAAGAAAACGCAGAGAAAAAGTCAAAATACAAAAAGAAGCTGAAAAGTACATTGAACGCGAAACGTCGCTGTCGAGTCCGGTAACTTCAGTATCATCAAGAGCTGAAATGGGTGCACGTATTGTAGTAAGAAACAGAAGAAGGTTGAAAGTCGAAAATGTTTTACTGAAAAAGAAGTTGGTGAGTTTAGAATCTAAACTTGCTAAGTACAGAATGCGATTACACAAATTACGGAACAAGAAACGAAAGGATGCAAATGAAGCACAAAAATAGAAAAGGAATGAATGTTCTAAGAAGGACAAGGAATTGAAAGATAATATACAACAATATTTGCTTAGCGATGAATCAAATCGTCTTACATCTGGCAAAAAAGCACGTTGCTCAAGGAAACGATGTCCATAGTTTGGATGCCTTCATGGAGTGTGTTCTTCAAAACTGTAAAGGTATTGAAGTCATAAGAGTAGATGAGACGCATGTGGAGTCTATTGAGAGTAAAATAATAAAATAGCAATATTGAAATAATGAATTGTCTTTTCGGTAGACAGACACAAACCATTTTTTTATTTACTTTTCTAATGCTTTTAAGTGACTGATTTGTTTGTGATTATGTGAAGATAGCATTAACGTTATTTTTGTTCAAGCTGTTAATCACTTTTTTTTTTCAATAATTATCATTTTAGTCCACTCAGTGGACATATTAGTCTTTTCGGTGGAACCGAAATATTGTTATTTCCTTATAAATCGCCTTTTTCGAATTATTGATCTCAGACTGATCCTCACTTTCGTTGTAACGTAAAGTAAGAGTCATAATATACCTTTGATTTTTATAAATCACGTGTTTCATTTTTTCGCAAAAAAAAAACCCTAAGCTTGACAATGACCC
Organism: Dryobotodes eremita; assembly: GCA_917490735.1. Classification (NCBI taxonomy): domain Eukaryota; kingdom Metazoa; phylum Arthropoda; class Insecta; order Lepidoptera; family Noctuidae; genus Dryobotodes; species Dryobotodes eremita. Next base: position 18,945,608 of record OU823264.1, on the reverse strand, counting down.
TACTGGGACTGGTAATTAGTGACCGATAATTAAATACATCATTGTACTTATCATAACAAACAACTTTCCCAAAAAAACGATATTTTTAAATTTACTAAGCGCTTGACCCCAGTCAGCCTATTAGAATATTGAGTACCTAACAAGAGTAATACAACATCAGCCGTAATCTAATTTAGTTACTAATTATTCCACTTTTACCATGCATTATATAAATAAACATACATAAATAATGTGTGTACATAAATAATAAAATAAATAAATAAATAAAAATATGTTAAATAAAAACGCAAAAAGTATATAAATAAAAATCAATTGCCAAAAATGTTTGTTTACGCATCCCTTCAAAGCGGCTGCACCTATTTGGCTAATTCCTTTTTTGTTGTGTTTGTAATTGTCAGGAACAACTTTTTATGAAAGATTTTTTTTGAGAAATCCACAGCAAAAGTCAGAAATTTGGATGCAATTTTTGTATGAAATTCACCCCGGGCGACGCCGGCCATGAAAAGCTTGTTAATAATAATAATACCAGTATATTATTGTCCCATTGCAGGGCAAGGCCTCTTCTCATACAGAGAACACAATGCATTAATGACCAGACTTGCTCAAGGCAGATTGGTGATTTCAGAATTTTAATTAGACTATTATTTATAAGTCCTGATTTCCTCACGAGTTTTTTCGTCACCGTTATCAATTATGTCCAAAAGAAACTTAAAAATACATCAAAATTGTAAAATTCACATTGGTACTTATCCAAATTTGAACCCATAACTTCCACCATGAGAGAGGCGAGGTAGTAGGCACCTGTCCTACCACTGGCTTTTAACGAGAAGCGAGTAGAGCAAAAGAATTGGTGAGCAACGAGCAGCGACTGCGTGACGGCGACGAGCACTACTACTGATTACTTGTTGATATGCGTATGTACCAAGCGTGAGTCTCCCTGCGAATGTTCTGCCCACCAAGAGAGCGTCGCTGAACGAGTACTCTCTTTGATAGCTCTTGTCACTGCGACAAACTAGAAGACAGAGAGTCCTCGCCGGCAGTGTGGAAACCTCGCTGGTATTGTGGAGTCCTCGCCGGCAGTGTGGAGTCCTCGCTGGCAGTGAGGAGCCCTCACTGGAAGTGTGAACAGTGAGCGATCAACTATTATCTCTATTATATGACATGTATTCTTTTACTTACACAGGAGTTACAATCTTTTGTACGTTTCTTCAGCAAAAAAATCGTTGAAAGCCAGTCGCTTCCTCGTCGGCGGGGGTACAGGTGACTTAACCACTGGGCTATCACGAGTTCAGTTATATTAAAGAAATAAAAATATTTTCACAACTTTAGAGATTTATTTACGTGAAGTAGAAATGATAATCGACCACCATCCGAGCCTTAAAACTGTTCACAATACTTATGAAGTAGAAGTATACTGTGAACAAAGAAACATTAGGTAATTTAGTTATCACACAAAACATTAAAAAATACCATTAGACCAATTACAGCCGACCAACAGATTGACCGGATGCAGCTGATACCAGTATTTTAAATGAAGCAAATGCCTATATCTGACCTCCATATTCTCCGCAACCTAGGTACTGGACAAAGACATTTAATATACTGACGATTACTGGGTAACACGGTTCCCCGGATTAATTGTCAGAATTACGAAATTCTAACTACACTGATAAAAGGATATTTTGGCGGTTGAATTGACAGCGCCCCCCTGTCAATTCAACCGCCAAAATATCCTTTTATCAATTTTAGCGGTTGAATTGACAGGGGGGCGCTGTTGGTATTTTCCGCAGTTTAATTAACAGAGGGGCGCTGTTGGTAATTTCCACGATTGAATTGACAGGGGGCGCTGTTGGTATTTTTTTGTGTTTTTTGTGAAATGTATTAAAAAAACAAGAAGGCGGCGTTAGTTCCGATTTTGGCCAGGCGCCACAAAAACCTTGTAGCGTTGTACCCATAACTACTGTCAGAGATCTACGAATGACAGTTGGGATCAATAATTTAAGTGCTCATACACACGAGCGGCTTGCGTCAACGGCAGAGGCAACTGCAGCCGTCGACACGTGTCAACGGCCGCCGCAGTGCCTGCTCGTGTATTTGAGCACCGTACTCAAATAAACGAGCGGCAGTTTGTCGTCGGTTGCAATTTCCTCTGCCACTAACGTGTTTTCCAAGACAGGGCCGCCGGAAGAGTCAGAGAGAAAAATACAAGTCTAGCTAACGATAAAAAAACTATTATCAAACTTACGACTATACCATACAACAGAGATGAAAAGTCTCATAATTGTCTTCCTAGAAAATTTCCCAGTGTTTATCACTTGAATAGTAATTGAGGCAATTGTCATTATTATACTTATGCAGTTGAATATAAACGCAGTCCAGACGTAAAAGTGGATGGGAATACTTCGTTGCTGAAAAACATTACCAAAGAATATCAGGGTCCGATCACACGTTACCACAACCACACCACATTGCAGCGACAAAATGTGGACAAGCAGTGGTACTGTCGGTAGTACACAGTACTGTGAATAGTGTCGCTGCAGCTTCTTGCAGTTGCGTTGTGGTAACTACAAAAACAAATCAAATGGTCGACGCAACATTGTAATTGCGATGTGGTCAGCCGCTAGTCCGCGGTCTCGCTGGTGGTTGCATTGTGGCTGCGACGAGCCTTGATGTGGTCAGTATCACCGACACCGTTGATTTTTCCGGCCAAATGTGGTCCGGGGTGAGTAAATTATTCATGTGCATACAAATTAGTGCCTGTCCACATGTTGTCGTTGTGGTGTGGTTGTGGTACGTGTAATCGGGCCAATTACAATATTTAGGCCTTTTACAAAATCTGTAAATATGTGAGCACCATGTATCTATTAGATAATTAATTTATGTCAGGTCATTGCTTCATTTTAAATTCTTTGTTACGTATTGTGGTACACTGATTTTATCCTGGGTACATCGTCTTCACATATGTATAAATAATTAATGTATGCAAAATATTGTACAACATTTTAAAAGAGTAACTTTGTAGTTTCGTCCATTCTTCTCCATACGAAACTACCTTTTGTAAGGGGCAACTAGAATTAGTTCTATTTTCTTGTATATTTGAAATAAATAATTTGACCTTGACTTTGTATCGTAATAGATAGGTCACAAGAGGTTTCACCGCTTTTTATTCCATCCACAGAAAGGCAGGCCTCATCATGTGCCTAGTCTTTTCCTAACTATGTCGGGGTCAGCTTCCAGTCTAACCGGATGCAGCTGAATACCAGTACTTTACACGGAGCGACTGCCTATCTGACCTCCACAACCCAGTTACTGGATAACACGACACCCCTTGATAAGACTGGTTGTCAGGCTTTTGGGCTTCTCCCTACCCGTAACGACTGTCAAAGATTCTAAACCAATATAAAATAAACATGCTTATGATATAAACCAAAAAAAAAAAGAAAAAGAAAAGAAAAGAAAAATATTTTATTAAAGATTTGTGTTTTCTTTTTTTTTTTAAGAAGATTTCACTTACTTACAGTAATTATCCCAATCATTAGAATAGCACAAGCGAGTAAGAAGAGGATGACCACAAATAAATGCAATGCCCATGCAATTGTGAGAACGAGGGTGTCGCTACCTTCAAATATTGAATTGATGTATCTCTCTGAACGGGACAGCTCGACTAGAACCCATAACTGTGGACAAATTTATTGATTTTATCAAAGATTAGCTTCTGCCCGCGACTTCATCTGCGTGAAATTTCGACCCCCGGCCCACCACGTCGCATGCCATCGCCCACCCGCGCTATCACTTCGTTTTCGCTTAGCGTTCATTCTAACTTTTTTCTTTCTGCTGAGCTCCTAAGGGTCATAGCGTGATATTAAATAGCTTATTACCTTCCTCAAGAATCAAACATATCAAAAGGAAAAAGAATACGTCAAGCCCGACTGGTAGTTCCAGAGATTAGCGCGTTCAAACAAACAAACAAAATAACAAACATGCTCTTTAGCTTTATTATTAGTATTAGTAAAGAAAGAGAAAATTTAAGAAGGAAGAGAAAAAATTAGTATATTGGAATTAGAAGAAAATAAAATACTTACTTATAGGTAAGAATCTTTTTAAGAACAAGCTTTAATGAACTAAAAAGTACTAAACAAAACTTTCGGAAACATAGAACTTTAATATAAAAAAATCCTAAAATCTTAAGGCGTGTAGGCCACCTTCCGGCTTCATCATCAGACCAGTCCAATGGTATCATATGTTTGCGTAGTCACAGAAGTTATATAAGTATGGCAAATTTCAGCTCAATCGGATGCCAGAAAATGGGTGAAAATTGGATGACTATGCGGCTAACGGGAAATACATTCAAACAAAACAAGCTACTATAAAGCTTGTAAAAACCGGAGAAGTGCTAGTAAGACTCGCACCCTTAGGGTTGCGTCTCAAAACTGCGCTCGGCTGTCATTTCCAACTTCAGATTAAAGGACAAACTTAACTTTGCAGTTATAAAACATCTTCTCCCTTCAACTTCAACTATCCAACTGCAAATGTAAGTTTGTACGTGTAATGTTGAGACATTAACCATGTTATTTAAAGTTCATAGACTTCTCCTGGTTCCCTGTAATCTAAAACCACGTTACACCACGTTTAAATAACACCGAAAAAATTACGTAGAAATTAACGTTCATCTGCTCCTTTCACTAAATTTTTCGATCATTCGGTAGGCGAATGAATTATGCCGAGTACCGAAATCCAACAAACATCGTTGAATCCGTTCACTAATTAATTAACTTTTCATTTTTAATTAATTTCGTATTCAGACGTTCCGCTTCAAGTGAAAAATACCGAATAAAACCAAAAAGTGAGGCACCTGATTTCAGCTTTACAGGGCTGGATTATTAACCATTGTATGTAGCCAGTTTTGCTTCTGTAGTATATAATAAAAAGTATGTAAACTGTAATAGTTTTATTGGTACGGAACCCCTAGTGTGCCAGTCTGACATACACTTGACCGGTTTTATTACAGACCTTTCGCCACTGGTTTTGCTATAAAAATTGTAAAAAGTTTTAATTTTTCACTTTTTTTGTTGTGGTACCCACCCCACATAAATTCGTATACCACTACTTGATGTAAATAACAGTGACAGGAAGTTATTAAAACATCATCTTTTAACTAATTATGCTTAGTGGAAAAAATACGCATTATTAGGCATAACTCAAAAACTACTGATCAGATCCTGATCTTATTTAAATGGGACCACATGAGAAGCACCATCTTTCAACAAAAAAAGAACCTTAAAATCGGTTCACCTAGAAAAAAAATCTGAGGAAATACACATAAAACATTTTTTTAAATACTGTCGAATTGAGAACCTTCTCCTTTTTTTGAAGTCGGTTAAAAATAATAAGGTTGAAGACACTTACAAATGAGACAATACATATAAGTACGGAGGCCGCCTTCAAAGGGATGCAATGGCAGCATGTGTAAGGGTATCCGAAACAGTCCACAGGCGTACGTCTGTAGAGGGGCGGCATCAGGAATTATTAGCAAACACTAAGAGTCTGAGAGCTCTGAGAGGCACACTTGTGCACATTCTGATATGCTGAAAAAATAGGGTTAAGAAATATTTCAGTCCGAACCGAACACCTCCGAACTTCGCTTGGTGCCACGCTCTATTTACGTTATTTTCAAAATATTCAAGATCCGATGACTTTGCGAAAGGAAATAAATCAAATTTGACGTATAATTTTTTTAGGCAATAGATTATAGACATTAGCAATCAGAAACAGATAAAAAAACATATTTTCTGTTTGAACTTCTTTCCTAGGATCTATTCTGAGATTCGAGGTTTCAAGTTCTGTGAAGTCTTCTCTAATGCTAGGTACACACGCAGCGGCGTTAGTCACCGGTGACTTGCTGCCGAATTCAAATTCTCAAGTCCATTTGTCGCTAGCGATGTCAAAATCTGTCTGTGGAGGTATGATTACGAAATCGCCACACAGTGGAACAAATGTATGGGTGAGGTTGGTCATAGGCATTTCCGAGAAAAAAGTCTAATTTTGAAAAACGAATAATGCCGTCGTTATTATTTATTAAATTCCTCCAAAACTTGTTGTGACAAATTTCTTTCTGTCTCTTGTATTTCGGGAGTTATTTGAGTAAATGTCAAATTTAACTATGAAAATGACTGTATCGAGCTATCTGCCGCCTGATTCCGGCCTTGTTTCAAGTTTTAGTCTTTACTATCATAATACGCATCGCAAAAGATACATTTACTGCTAAGACACATGGTGCGCCAAACGTGCACCTTCTGACTTATAAGATGATGTATTTTTGCACTGTATCGAGTCCTCTGCCTCCTGAATCTGGTCCTGTGTCAAGTTGTGGTCTTTATTATCATATCACGCAGTGACTTTAGTCTCAGGCGACTAAAGTGACTCCAAATGGGACCTAGCATACGAGCGGACCACTGATGAAAAGCTGAACGCCTACTAGGAATTAATTTTAAGAGAGGTCTGTACCCTTGATGTTTGCAATAGGTTGACTTTGAAAGATTAATCAAATTTAAATGATCATCAAAAGTCTTCGTCAGGGTCGTTTTTATTTGATTTTATTTAATTCTCTTTGACCGCAATCAAGCATAATTAAAAAGTAATTTATTAAATATCTGAATCCATAAAATGCTCCGTTTACATTTCACAATCATTCGAATTTCATAAATCCCTACCTTACTTGCAAAGAGTAAGCTTACAGTAAAAATGTAATTACTCAAATGGGATTCAAACATAAAAATTTACTGCGCCAGATTTTTACACTTTTTATTGCGATTCTACTAATTAATTAACATGAAAGCGGTGTTAACTACTTATGTAATTGCGCATTACCACGCAATTTTTATGTAAAATGAATTACCTACCTACACTTTACGCTTAGTTGAAGGTGGCTTGGCTAAGTATGCTGGAAATAATTTATGGTAATGGTGTATAGGGAATATATAGGCCTTAAAATGGAATACAGCTATAGCGCTACAGTATGTTTATATCATGAAGCGACGCGCGCTTTACTTGTGTTAACCAAGTGTACAAACACGCTGTTTGTGTGCGTTAAGACGAGTGCATGAGCACATAACACTCACACATTTCCGACTTCGCCATTGTCTCGGACGGTACCGAGAGCTCCTGCGCTTACACACACATTCACAGCGTGTTTGTACACTTGGTAACCACAAGTAAAGCGCGCGTCGCTTCGTGAGATAAAAATACTTTACAAGGTTCTTTAGGCGCCAGGCCGAAATCGGACCTAACCTAACTCCGCTGCTTTTTCAATACATTTCACAAAAACAATATTGCACAAATGTGTAACAACATCGCCCCCCTGTCAACGTCATTCGAGCGTCAAAAGATCCTTGTACAGTCCATTTATTTTTATCTCTGACATCAGCAACCCAATAGCAACCTTATTACAACAACAATAAAAATCACTATGATTTTGATAGACTTGACAGTTGCAGCAACCCAATAACAACCTTATTGTCACGAGATTAAAGATCACTCTGATATTAACAGTGATGCAAAATCAGAGGTGAAATAACTGCGCATGGACTTACTTGTGAGCCATTGAGATGGTTCAGTATATGAAACTAAGAGGTAGAGTTTGTTCTAAGGCACCACTTCGTTATTTTTAGTTAAAAATAACTGCATAGTAAAATAGTAAGTGCTCAAACGCGAGATTATCAATGATAACAAAAAAATAAGTTACGTTTTCAATTTCATCAAACGCTACGCTACACGCCATGCTACGGCGTAGCGGCGTAGTTTGGAAGGAGCTACGACTGCGTAGGTGGGAACATTCAGAAACTTTATATATTTTATGTACCTAGTATAATTTTATATATTTTGAGGAGGCATTTTTTATGTCAACTTTAGATCATTCCTTTTTTTTATTCGTCAATACATCTCTAAAAAGTGATCAGGCAATCGCAGCATCGGGTAGTGTATTTATGTTTTCGTGTGTAATAGGAGGCAGTACTGCCTTGAAACACGCACGGGTTTGCTACGCTAAAACCCTTTCCAAATTCGTGTTCAATTAAAGGTACGCGTCCTCCAATCGCGCACGGGTTAGCAACACAAACACTTCTTCAAAACACGTGTTCAATTCGATGCATGAAACTTAGCCCTAGCCGTAAGACCGCGCGTAAACTTCACCGCTCGCGTACCTCAACAAGAATTTTTAAAGACTTAGTACTGCAGCGCTGTAAAGTTTTTAATATGTGCGCGTTAGTGGACTTTATCGCGAATAACTTTGAATCATACCACAAGAAAAGGTTGATTCAATTAACCAATGCGAGAGCAAGAAATTTTACGTTAGCATATGAATTTTGCCAAGCAAATAGCAGTATTAAACATATTGTAAACATGGAACAAAATACCTACTTTGTGAAAGAGAAGACTGATCAATACGTTGTTGACTGTGAAATGGCAACATGTGACTGTCCGTATGGAGCTGGGGGCCGATTTTGTAAACATCTCTGAGCTGTAGAAAGAAAACGTGGGACTGTCCTTAGCACATCGCTACATTTGACCATTTCAGACACCAATCTACATGGTTTTCAAACATTATGACCGAATTTTTATATACACATTGACATTGATGAATTTTATATAAACAATGATATGTGTGTACTTGTAAAGTATTATGTTATTTGAATTATTGTGAATGTGAGGATTATGTGAGTCATAGCTTTTTTTATTCCATTTAATTTTAATCATGATCTGGCAGTTTGAGTAATTTATGCGGCCTACCCAAATGTCCTTTCTTTGGTATTGTTCAGTTAATCGTTGAGCTCCTTAAGTCCTGACTTAATGGGTCGAGCTGCACTATTACTGACAAATTCGTGCACTGACTGGCCAGGTCCACTCAATCTGTGTGGTTCTTTCCTCAAAAGACTATTTCAGATACCAATCTACATGGTCTTCGCATGATCTGACCAAGATTATGTCTGGTCTTTAAAAGAGACTGTGACCTCTGTGTTTGCTTCGGCCTTTCTTCTCATAGTCGTCAGATAGGAAACGCCGACCTCATCTAGTTTAAAAAATATGATTGACGTGTAAAAGTGTTTGTACAAACCTCCTTATAGAAATAAAATCATTTATCATTTATGACTTGAATTACTCTGATCGCGAACAATTTGCAAAATTCGCTCTGGGTGACCTGTTTTCACCGTCATTCTTTGAAAATACAGGTGAATCAAGGACAACAAATGAAAACAGTCAAACTGACTGTTACACCAGATAATGAGGTACCAGACACTTTGTGTATACAGTAAACAGTGTAATTATCAGCAATGAAAATTTTTATAATGCTGTTCAAAATGTTAAAGAAGCCCAGTGGCAAAGAATTATCTACTGGTATATTGGAAAAGGATTCAAATTTTGCGTATACAAACATTCTTAAAAAGTTTAGATCTGATTTGTCGAAGCTACAAACTTTATCGAGTATAATATAATTTTTGTTGAAAAATATGTCCGACGAAGTTCTCGAAAGATTAATGTACAACCAACATCGATCGCTCGGCACAAAGAAAGAGGTCTACCATGCAGTGGAAGGATACAATCAGAACGACCAACCCAGTCAGAAACTAAAAAGAAAACGTGTCACAATATTGAACCAAATATAACAAATAAGGAATATATATATATAATAATATATATATATACTAGCGACCCGCCCCGGCTTCGCACGGGTTGCGGTACTTATCTACGGCGTACCCTACCTACCTACCCTACCTACCTACCCTACCTACCTACCCTACCTACCTACCCTACCTACCTACCCTACCTACCTACCTACCCTGCCTACCCTACCTACCTACCCTACCTACCTACTCTACCTACCTACCCTACCTACCTACCTACCCTACCTACCTACCTACCCTGCCTACCTACCCTACCTACCTACCCTACCTACCTACCCTACCTACCTACCTACCCTGCCTACCTACCCTACCTACCTACCCTACCTACCTACCCTACCTACCTACCTACCCTACCTACCTACCTACCCTACCTACCTACCTACCCTACCTACCCTACCTACCTACCTACCTCCCTAACTCCCTACCCTACCTACCTAAAATAGATTTTGACCGATTCTCATACATACCGGATAAGCACAAAAAATTTCATCAAAATCGGTTAAGCCGTTTCGGAGGAGTATGGCAACGAAAACTGTGACACGAGAATTTTATATATTAGATATATACAGGGTTACTGGTAACTCGACGTATTCCTTGCAGGACGTCATAGTAGGGTTAAAATGCAACAAATTAAGCCACCAAATGTTCTACCGAAAATCAGTAGATTTGAGTGATTTTTTAATAAAGTAATGACAAAAATTACGAAAAATAAAATGTTTAATTAGTGATCTTTGCCAAAGTTTTAGGCATTTTAGATTTTTATATATCAACAAAGATCTGCTACAGCATCAACTACTATAATAACTTAAATTCCAGTATAGTCGCGCCGTAAATCATTTTTAAATTGGATTTTTCATAAAACAACTAAAAACCTTATTATCTTAAAAACTACTGAATTTCGGTAGAACATTTGGTGGCTTAATTTGTTGCATTTTAACCCTACTATGACGTTCTGCAAGGAATACGTCGAGTTACCAGTAACCCTGTATATTGATAACGAATCTCCTGCCAAAAAACAATGATTTTATAAAATTACGTCAATATTATTCTTTCAACGTTGATTGATTTACAATAGGTACCTAACTTATAAACATACTCCTAGATCTTTGAATGTAGATTTTGTCCTAATAAAAAATTAAAGACTGTTTGAATTTTGTTGCATATCCATTAAACACAAAAATGCCCCCGAACAAACATGGATTTGTGGCGCTTAATCAAGGCGCATGGCTCCTTGCAAACCCGTGCGCGATTGGAGGACGCGTGCCTTAAATTGAACATGGATTTGGAAAGAGTGTTAACTTAACAAACCCGTGCGTGTTTCAAGGCAGTACTGCCTCCTATTGTACACGGCAACGTAAATACGTCATCGGGTAGGCGTGTTGCGTAACACACTTACAACAGCAATTCCATTCATTTTGACAGTTCAACAACATTCATTGCGTTATTTACGCTGTTGAGATGACGAATTTGTCAAACTTATGAAGCAATGGATTAGGGTTTCTCTTCAAAATACATCGTATTGTGATTGAAAGTGCAGCTCGCATTACCCTCTTTATCGCAATCCGAAGGGTTTTTAAGGAAATTCCTTATCCATTGTTTCATATTATTAGAAAAAATCGAAATCTAAAAACGTAGATGACGCAATAAATGCTGTTGAATTATCAAAATGAATGGTTACCACGCAGTTTTGAGAAAAATATAAATATTATTGACCTAGTTTTACAGCACGTGTTTGTATGCCATGCTTCGTATATAGGAATAAATGTTCCAGGAAACATTTCAGTGCAAATAAAATCCGATGCCTGCAGATTTAAGTGTTTCATTGTCTGCAGCAAACAAACTATCTAAAAATAAACATGAAAACATAAAAATAGTGGAATGTTCGAGCGTGAACGTGATTTGAAATATTTATGAGTTTTTCATTCCAATCTATGTTTTATTAACCTATGGATGCCTGAAGTCTCGCTTGCCCGAATTCAGATCCACCCGACAATCCATCTTCCCAGAAACGGTGGGATGAGCCACTCTGCAGAGTAGTACAGAATAATTTAATTGACACGTCTTCTACTACTGTGGAGCGTGTGCGCCTACTGGCTGTGGGTAAGTGGAAATCGGGTCTTTGGCTTCATGCACTACCGTCGTCGAACATAGGCACTTTGTTCGACGACGCTACTTTCCGTCTCGCTGCTTCCCTGCGACTAGGAGCTCCTCTTTGTTCTCCTCATCGCTGTCACTGTGGAGATGTTGTCAACAGCCTCGGACACCACGGTCTGTCTTGCAACCGAAGTGTGGGACGCATACCGCGGCACGCAAACATTAATGACATCATCCGACGAGCTCTTGTCACCGTAGGCGTTCCAGCTGTATTAGAACCTAATGGCTTGGCACGCGACGATGGCAAGAGACCGGACGGCATGTCGTTATTTCCTTGGAAGGTGGGTAGGCCTTTAGTGTGGGACGCAACATGTGTCGATACTCTTGCGCCATCCCATCTTCCTATCTTGGCCAGCTGGGCTGGCGCCACTGCTGCGGCTGCAGAAAACCTCAGGCGGCGTAAGTATAACAACCTTATCGGTAATTATATTTTCGAGCCGTTTGGGGTTGAAACCCTCGGGCCGTGGGGTCCGACTGCCCATGTTTTGTTCAAGGAAATCTCCAAACGCCTGTTTGACACTTCCCGTGACCCAAAGGCTGGCTTTTACCTTGGCCAGAGGCTAAGCATTGCCATACAACGTGGCAATGCTGCCAGTCTCTTGAGTACATTACCAGTCGACAGCGATGCGGAGGAATTTTCCGACTCCAGTTTTTAATTTGTGAATAGTTTTAGTAAGGTTATTATATTTTAATTTAATACTATTGTATTTTAATAAAATTTATCACTCCTAAGTTTAATTTGTAAGACATTAGTAAAACAATCTAGAAATAAAAATGTTTTATTTGGTTTTCCCTTTATTTTTTTATCACAGCAAACTATAACATTTTATTTTACATTTTTTTTTTTAGGGACTTTAACATATCTGGAAAAATGTGAGTGTTCTATGTAGGGCATGCAGATACACCTCTGTCTAACCCGCTGAGGAAAGCAGGCGTGATGTTATGTTATATTATTTTTGCAATAAACCTTTATATGCTACGTTAATCTTATATCCGGTCTATTTTGTAAAAATCTCACCGTAATAACTTAGACAAAGTGAGCTTTAAGTGACTTGTCAATAGTGTCATTCCCTAGCATCAGGTGGAATGGCATCTAACTTCATGACATTATATTGAAAACTGTTTTGACATTATATTTTAAACCTGTTTTGGAATTTGCAATGGCATCTCACTTCATGACATTACATTGAAAACTGTTTTGACATTATATTTAAAACCTGTTTTGGAATTTGCAATGACATCTCACTTCATGACATTATATTGAAAACTGTTTTGACATTATATTTTAAACCTGTTTTGGAATTTGCAATGGCATCTCACTTCATGACATTACATTGAAAACTGTTTTGACATTATATTTAAAACCTGTTTTGGAATTTTCAATGGCATCTCACTTCATGACATTATATTGAAAACTGTTTTGACATTATATTTTAAACCTGTTTTGACATTATATTTAAAACTGTTAGACATTATATTTAAAACTGTTTGATAATATAGTTAACTGTTTAGCACTGTACTTGAATTTTAGTTAGAATGTTAATAAATAATACATAGTTCTTTGTATTTGTATGTAAATTGTATGTGTATATATTCAACACATGCAATGTAAATTGTTTTATAGATAAATGAAATGAAAAAATGACTTCAAGCTCACTTGACCTAAGTTTTCACGGTAAGATTTTTACATAGTAGACCAGCTGATCTCTATAACTTATTTGCTAAGAGGCTCCTCATTAAAACTAGAGGTCTTTCATCGCTCGCGTCCGTTGTCTATAGAGATAGTGTATGGAGGTGGCACCACTTCATATCGATAGATCTTCACGTTCAAAGCATCACTATCAAGTGACACCGGTCTGCTTGTTAGTGTGGCACTGTTTTTTTTTTAATTACTACTCTAAAGGTTACTTTTGTAAACGAAATTGTTTACTCTGTAAATAGAATATCGGAATCACTTTTCCCCGTCATAAAAAAAAAATCTAGATGAAGTCGACATTTCCTATCTGACTACCCTTGAGAAGTAATGGCGAAACAAACTCAGGGGTCAAAGTCTCTTTTAAAGTCCATAATCTTGGTCAGATCATGAGGACCATGTATATTACTCCTACTATTCAGAATATTCGGTTCAAAGAATTATATAGGACATATGTAACTAGCAAAATGTGGGTGCACATAATGCACCACTGATTTCCCCTTCAGGGAATACTGGCAGTATTATGTAGATAGAGAAATAATTTATTTAGTGCACACAAAACAAATAGCACAACGCTCAAAGCCAAGGTCGTTTTAACTTGTACACCCCGTCATTGTAATATTATTTTGTACTGGACCATACCTGGGAACCTTCTGGTTACGGAGATATTGAAGGTCAAAATTCTAACCTTTACTGACGTTTTTTTACGAAAATAACATAACCTTTAATACCCCATGACCCCTGTATCATTGCATACACCCATAAGCACAATGATTTGCGTGCGTTACATTGCGCGCTACCTTAAAAAGCGATTTTTCTCACCAAAAATAAAATTAATTTCTCAGCTATTATTTTTGTGCAATGTTAATTAGCTTGATGTACAGAATGCGTAGTCATGAAAATGTGATGGGTATTTTTACACCCTGTAAAGTCAGTCCAGAAATTGGCTACGAGCTTGGCATGTATAGTAGCGTCCATCAGCTCCTGTAGCGTGCTGACAACAGGGCACGCTGGACACGATGTTAAGTGCCCCATTGTTTGTGGTGTAGCACCACATTTAAACTCCAGGGCGGAGTCATCTGTGAATCTCCACCTGAGCAGGTTTTCTTGTTGTGTTAATTTGTATTGATATACATACAAAACTAAAGCAACACTCGCTAGAAATCCCTTCCATAATAGACTATTAATTACGTAATGAGTAATACCATGTTTAAATAGCTTTTCCTAATGTTAATATTCAAACTTTGATGTTTAAAGTTCAAAACGTGTGCTCCGCTACGTCTCACATTCCGCACTATAGTCATTACAATAAAGGTATAGAAACTAAAGTTGTTCCGCTTTTATAAAATAATACGGGGTCATTGAGAAAGAGGTAACGTTACCGTTTGCAGATAAACTTCCGCATCCCTAAAACTGATCGCCGCAAGAATTCAAAACTATCAATTGCCAAGTTACAAGGTTGAAGCATTTCATTGGTATCGGGCATCCGTAACTTTGTTCGAGCTAACTAGCTCTTCCGTTACTTTGTATTAGATAAAAATAGTCTGCTAGTTTAGCACCTACACCTATAGAAAATCTAAAAAGGTTTTCTCTAGCGACTTTTAGATAACAGTCATTTTTTTTATCGAATTGAAAGAAAAGAAAAAAAGATTTTTTATTTATTTGGGAGATGCACAGGAAATACAAACAGTAAAAATAAAAAATGAACATTTAAAACTAACAAAATTAACATTAAAAACAACATAAACAAGTATAAAATAAAAGACATGTGCGAGGCCAAAAAGGCTCCTATCTCAGCTTAATGCTGAGATATTAAAAAAAAAAGTACCGCAGCGCTGGTATTCTGATAGGGACCGCTGTGATGCTACGGACACGTCTACAGACAAAAATCCCACTAGGGGCTGATTTTACCAAAGTCAGATATATCTTTTATCCGTGTAATAAAATTGACGTCTGACAGTTCTACTCGTAGTATGGAAAAACTGTAAAAAATTCAAAATTTATTCTCAGGATAAGAGTTATTGTAGTTATAAAACTTTGATGAAATTCGCCGTAGGGGATGGAAACGGGGGGAATTGCTTACCAACTTAAAGTGTCCGTATATTCAAATCACAACTATAATACTTTGACAGTTGTATGAAATGATTCTAACATGGCAAATTGACGTAGTAGTGTGTTAGTTGACTGCCTCGTTGGTCTAGTGGTTGCAAGGGCTACTGCTGAGCATGAGGTCCTGGGTTCGATTTCTGGGTCGGGCAGTGCTTTTGGATTTTTCCACCAGAAATTTCTCAATAGGGCCCGGAGTCTGGATATGTGCCTGGTTGATGACAATAGGCTCGCCCCCTATTACATGGGTCTTAAACATAACTGGCGACATGTGGGTGTACTATACCACACCTCTGCCTAACCCATCGGGGATTACAGGCGTGATGTCATGTTGTTTTATGCGAGTGTCTCAATTTGACAAACAACGAATTTTCCTGACTGTTCCTTACACTTACCACTCCTTAAGACGGATGCTGTTAAAGGATAGTTGATCTTGGTCTTTATGTGCGTCACGCACAGAATAAACTCGTAAATCATTCGGTTCACACCATTTCCACGAGCCCTTCAATGCAACCTTATAGTAGAATGTTATTGTAGAAAACACAAAACATTCCAATGTATTCCCTCATTGTATTTAGGTACTTTACAAAACTTAATAAAAAGTAAAGTTAGATAATACTGAAAAAAACTGAAGCAAAATGAACAACAGTAATTTCTTACTTCATTACATTCTCCTTGTTACAGTTTTTCTTGTTATTTTAAACGTAATGAAAAATAAAAGGGATTTTTACTTTGCGTACCTACGGAGTTCCGAGGCGTTGATTAAAGTTAGCCCGGGCACAAAACTTTTTGATCGCGACACAAAAGTTAACAACATTGTATTAACAGTAAGTTTGCCTACTGCCGGGTACAAAACCTGGATCAGTAATAAAAGTAGACTTCAGTATTTCTCACCTCAATATCACTGGGTTTAAGGCAATTGAAGAAAGGGGGTTTCAAAACCACTAGGCTTGGAAAAAAATTACATAATAAGAACGAAAGAAAAATAGGTATACAGGGTGGCAGGGACATTGACGCGCAAGCTGTTACCATGGATTTAGTACATGATTCTGAACCCCCCTTTTTATTGGGTGGGAAATCATCAAATGACCCCTCCCGCTCCGGGCGGAGTGGGAATGAAATGAAATGAAATGAAATAATTTATTTGCTAGGAATGTAGGTACAAAAATATGGTGTTAAGTAAGAGAAGGATCCAGTACATTCTACCGTGAGGCATGAACATTTTCAGACTGACAGACTTATAGAGGTATGAGGAACAGGGTGTAAAGTTCACTCATACTCTATAGAAAAGGGAGGATCCTCCGACCAGACGGGTGTTGTGTCTGGTGGGCAACTGCCCAACGATTGATGTCGGGATGGTGTATATATGCTAGTTGCGTGGTAAAATCTGCTTGCGCGATGCAGGAGCTTGTGTGACGTCATTGTGACGTGAAGCTCGCATGTGGCGATGTAGATACCGCTACAGACTCTTACTGACTAAAACCCACCCGTGTTCCTTCAGTTGCCTGTGCGCCAGAGCCACGGTAACTTTTTCGAACAATCCGCGACCCCGGCAGGCATCGGCCCTCGTCAATTATGCTGACATCTCTTAGAGGCGCGCGTGGAACACGACGCGCCATCGACCCGGGCCTGGTCCTTACCGGACGGCGAGCTGCCCATTGCTCGCCGTCCGATTCTGAACGTTGAAACATATGGCAGGTTATTTAAAAAAAAAATGCTGTTCCATTGGATACACTTTGACCGCTTATGTATCCACTTCACTTCCACTTTTCTATGAAACAGCAATTTTTTTTTTATATCATGCGAAGATTTTCTGCGCTAGGGGTTCTAGAAACATGTGCTGAATTCATGGTTTCAGTTTGCACGTCGATGTCCATGCCACCCTGTATTTTTCACAGAAACAAGTTGTCAAAAAAAAAAAAATATAGATCTGTACTCTCACAGATATACTAAAACGAGCACAGAACGACTAATCACGTAGAACCCAAAAAGTCGGCAGGCTCGGTCGACTAAAATTATTTTATGCTACATTTTTGGCGTCAACAACACCTGAAATTTTTACACACAGCATTAATTGCTAGCTATTTCTGCTACCAAACATTGCTGCAAGAAACAATGCAATTTAATTTGAGGGATAAAGTCAAAGTCAAAGTCAAATCATTTATTTCAAATAGGCGCATAAAAGGCACTTTTGAACGTCAAATTTACAATAAAAATTGAATTGATTCTAGTTGCCCCTTCCAAAAGGTAGTTTCGTATGGAGAAGAATGGGCAAGAAACTCCACCGTTACTCTTTTAAAATGTTTTACAATATTATGTAGGTTCACATTAATTATGTAATTATATGTGAAGACGATGCACCTAGAATAAAATTACTGTACCACAATAGGTAAAAAGAATTAAATATAATGCAAAGACAGGTAAATTAATTATGTGATAGATACATGGTGCTCACATATTTACAAATATTGAAAAGTAGATGATGTTTCCAAAATTTTAACAAGTATTAATTTAGCTTGTGAGTTAAAGTAGTTAAGTACATAATGTAACCATCAATGTCATACAAATTATAAATTATACAATTAAATTAGCAACCAGTTTGATTTTGTCTACACTATAGATTGTCCTATGGAGCAGGACCAGCATGTTTCCAAGCATTCTTATCTAGGATATAATCCTCTAATTTGTAATATGCTTGTTTACAAAGAATACTTTTTATATGAGTTTTAATTTTTCTTTCATTTAATTGCAATATATCACAAGATATTTTGTTGTAACATTTTTGTTGATATTCAGTTAGACAGCAATGAAATTACAGGCTCAGGAGAGTGCGT
Source organism: Dryobotodes eremita (assembly GCA_917490735.1). Classification (NCBI taxonomy): domain Eukaryota; kingdom Metazoa; phylum Arthropoda; class Insecta; order Lepidoptera; family Noctuidae; genus Dryobotodes; species Dryobotodes eremita. Next base: position 18,927,144 of record OU823264.1, on the reverse strand, counting down.
GACAGGTGCTCCATTTACTTGTATAAGTCATAAAGTCGGATGCAGACTTAATTCATTTATCTCTGACATTTCTACAAGAAAATTAAAGTTTGATTGAACTACAAACCCACGCGCTACAGCTAAGCCAACAAGAAAAATTTGATTACTTCTTATACAAAATCGTTATTTATTCGACTCTACAACTCCCACGCATTGAGATGTAGGCGGCTTATTCTTAAGACGAAGAACTACAAACTGAATAATATACAAATACTAAAATGAACCTTTACTTAATGTAAGTTAAACAAAAGAAAGGGAATATTTTATTAGATTAGAGGACGGAAATAGACGATGCTTTTATTCGTAAATATCCATTGTTAAAGTAGGTACCTGTTAGCTGCTATACAATCAATTTTCAGTATGAGAATGTAGCGGCATCTACAACGACACATGCGAGCTACGCGTCACACTGACGTCATGCAAAATCCTGCATCGCGCAAGCAGAGTTTACCGCGCAACTAGCATATATACAACATCCCGACATCAAAAGCCGGGCAGTTGCCCACCAGATACGATAACCATCTGGTCGGAAGATCCTCCCTTTTTAGGGTTCCGTACCGAAAGGGTAAAACGGGACCCTATTACTAAGACTCCGCTGTCCGTCTGTCACCAGGCTGTATCTCATGAACCGTGATAGTTACGACAGTTGAAATTTTCACAGATGATGTATTTCTGTTGCCGCTGTAACAACAAATACTAAATAACAGAATCAAATTAATATTTAAGGGGGCTCCCATACAACAGACATGATTTTTTTGCCGTTTTAATAGATAATGGTAAGGAACCCGTCGTGCGCGAGTCCGACTCGCACTTGGCCGGTTTTTTTTTTATGGACGTATGAGTGAACTTTACATCCTGTTCCTCATACCTCTATAAAAATAAACTTTTCATTTGCACATAAAAACAAATCAAATGCACAACTTTTTCTGCTTCATTTATGTAAGAAAAGATGTGGTTTATTTACCTTACTAATGATGTATGATAAATGATTTTATTTCTGTACAAACACTTTTACACGTCAATTACATTTTATAAACTAGATGAGGTCGGCGTTTCCTATCTGACTACTCTGAGAAGAAAGGCCGAAACAAACACACACACACAGGTCACAGTCTCTTTTAAAGTCCAGACATAATCTTGGTTAGATCATGTGAAGACTATATATATATATATTATTATTATTCATTCCGTTTCGGTACTACTTTTAACAGAGTCTGTTCATGATTCGTTTGATGTAGCAAAGTGACTTTTTAAAAGATTTTTCACATTAATATCTGTTTGCATTTAAATAAAATGTATGTTAACTACGTGAGTATTACATTGACTTAATAAAGAAAAAACGTTGTGATCATACTTAAACTTACTGGTCGAAAATTACCAACACTCTTTGAGAAAGTGTAATGATCAATTCCCAAAGCCTTTGTTCTGCAGTGGTATATTACAGCCTGACATTTCCAAGAATTAATCACACGTACCTCCCACTTTTCATCATCACAAGACAAGTAAACCTTTTAGATGCAAATGAAAACTCAAGAGAGGTGCTAAGCCGTAAGTTATAGCCAAAAATCTCGTGGAGCAATAACAAAGGAATTAAAAATTGCTGCACTCTCTTACCTCTCTAGGCAATAACTTAGATGAAAGTTACAGCTGGTGCAAGATAAGAAAATTGCACAGAATATTCGTTTCACACCGAGATTAGGATGGAGCGAAAGTAGTTTGAAATGGAAACTACATCTTTTCTTGGTCATAATGGTGATATTACATTGAAAAGTTTAAATATGACATTTTGATAGTAGTTTGCGCTTTCTGGCATGAATTTTGTATCCCATTGTATGTATACTTGACTTTGTAAATGATTCATCACCCTAAGGGCGTTTCTCCACCGCAGCCGTCACCGGGTCGTCACTTGTGTAGTCCTAACAGGGATAGTCGTCGGTTGATGGCTCATTTCAAACGTCAAACGGGCCTCTGCGAGTTGGTTTTGGGCCCTCGTATACCTTCCAAAGATCTCAAGGTCCCGAAAAATCCTGCCGGGGTCGCGAATTGCCTGCCGGGGTCGCGGATTGTTCGAAAGAGTTACCGTGGGTCTGGCGCACAGGCAACTGAAGGAACACGGGTGGGTTTTAGTCAGTAAGAGTCTGACACGCCCTTCCATTCCGCCCAGAGCGGAAGAGGTCATTTGATGATTTCCCACCCAAAAAAAAAAGGGTCCCGAGAAATGTCAAGAGACGTAAAAAAGAAATATATAATAATCTTTATATTTTTGCCAAAATAATAACAACCTTACAACAAATTTTACACTAGTACTTTTTTATATGAATCTAGAAAACTAGATACTCAATTAGTAACTCAATGCACAATAATAAATTCAGGATGTTACGAAACCGATTCACCCTGAACCCCGTACCAGTTATAAACTGTATTACGGTGTGACAGTTTTCCTCGTTCTCAGTTTCCAATATTATAATGAACCGATTTGAGAGAAATTAGTTAGAGAGTCTCACTTTTCAAATAATACAAAGCAAAACTGTGGGTAAAATGTATCACACATTACAAATTCAAATTGTTCTTTAGTTGATTTGTTACTTAGTAAGTAGCGTAAATTCACATAGTATAAGTAAAATTTTTAGATGTTAAGTTTGTTTACAAATATATATTTGTATTGTTTTCTTGTTACTCTATAAAAAACAAAAAATAATTGATTAAAAATAAAATGTTTATGTAAATAAAAAATAAACTATAAGTAAAAATTAATTTAAAAAATAACTTTTTTTTTCTCTCTTTTAACTTTAACGTGCCATATTTGTACAAAGTATCCTGAGGTTAGGATTTTGAATTTCTAGACATAACCACCTTAACATAACAATTTTTATTTACCTATGATTTATATTTTTGCTCTCTGTTGCAGAAATCCTTGTTATGTGTAAAAACAATTTTCTTTTAACCATCTGCGCAGATTTACTCTAAAATATTTAAATGAGTTTTTTATACTTTGGTAATTTGTTAAAAATAGTAATGCACAATCGTTGAGCTCCTTAAGTTCTGAGTTGAGCTGCACGATTACTGAGTAATGGGTGCACTGACTGGACAGGTCCACTTAATATGTGTGGTTCTTTCCACAAACATCACCAGTCGACATGGTCTTCACATGACCTCACCAAGATTATATCTGGACTTTAAAAGAGACTGTGACCTCTGAATTTATTTCGGCCTTTCTTCTCAGAGTAGTCATATAGGAAACATCGACCTCATTTACATAGTTTAAAAAATATGATTGACGTGTAAAAGCCTTTGTATAAACCTACTTACAGAAATAAAATCATTTATTTTATCACATATGATCAACCGAAAAGTTCTAAGTTATAGACACCCTCATTATCCATTCTGCTTGACCGTCCACGCCGCGCGATTTTTGACCAGTGACACGTCCACTCGCGCGTTTCTAGCGTTGACCCCGCGTGACCCACGGTCATTTTCAACATAAAACGTAATAACTAGAAAACTACTGCAGTTATACCTTAATAAAAATTCGTGGGTATAGCTGAAACTATACAAAATCAATAGGTGTGAAAAGTAAATAACGCTTTAATAACCAAAAGTTACAAGTACGAATGAGTACGGCAGTATTCGTAATCCGTGCAAAATACCAATTTAAGTCCAAAATTACGAAATGCGCTTAAAACATCTGTGACTTCGACGCTGAACACGAGTTTTGAATATTCTGTGTTCTAATTGCGAGCTTTGTATTTGATAGCTTTCTTGTCATAACGTATTTACTTGAATACTCTCTTGAAAAGTCACGTCTACCTTTTCTATCTGGGGTGCATTATGTCGAGAAATTATAACTGACTAGATTTTGCCCGCGGCTTCACCCGCGTGGCCATCCTGAGCCACACCAGGTGTATAACTGTGTGCAAAATTCCATTGAAATCCGATCAGCCGGTCAGACATGAAATAGCAAAAGACAGACAGACAGAACTGCTTTCGCATTTATATTAGTATGGATATTTGAGGTTTTCAGATATTGTATTAATGGCTAATGATCCGCTGAAGTTCTTTATAAACTGAGGGTTCAGAAACGCAGTCTCACAAAGACATCTTAGTAGAGACTTACCAACATTGTCTATATTGTAGATATTAACTACGTCATGATCGTGAACGGGCGCCGTCAGTCGGGACTGGTCATCTCATAGCGGCCACGGCTCATTTAAATTTCTGAATTGTTTTTTTTTTGTTTTTTAATTTCGGTCGCTTTTAACGTGCACGTCTTTCTACATCGTTCTCATATGTAAAATTTTCACATGAATGATGTAACCATTTTTGTAACAATACTTTGATTTAAAAGAGTTTCCGTGGAGTTTCTTACCCGTTCTTCTCCATAGGTACCTACTACGCTTTGGAATGGGCAACTAGCTTCATCTTTCCGACTAAACGACCCCTTGATAATTCAAAAGTGTCTGTAATTGGTTTATTTGAAATAAATGCTTTGAGTTTGAGTTTGAACTAAATAAACAATGTAACCTGTCTTCCACATTTTCGATTAAAATTAATGAAATAATCGGATCGCAATTACCGCTTCCTGAAATAAATCAAGCATTAACGTTTGGAATTCCGACTGATGAATTCCTTTTTAATTAAATACAAAATTAAACGTTCGCTTCAAGAACGTAAAGGAAATAGCTTTATTGGTTTTTGATTAAAAAGATCTTGTTCGATTAGATGTACAAATAACTCTTGGATTACATTTTGGGAGTCTCCACGAGTAGCGTTTACATTAGAAAAATCACGCCTTTTCCCATGGGGGAAGGCAGGAACTACAGAACGCCACCTGATACGATACTTATACTCCTTTTGCGTCGTTTACGTTCATAAAATTGGTTCAACGCACGCCACTACCTGACCTTTCTGGGGAACATCACTAATAAGGTCAGGGTATGCTGTGTATATCATCGCGTTTCCACTCACATCTTGCCTTGTTCGTTGTGCGTTTTCTATATTGCGTAAAGCTGTGTCTACGCTAGGCGAGCCGAGCACGAGCGGAGCACAAGCGGAGCACGAATTCACACGGCGAGGAGTGCTCGTTCGAGACTCCTAAATCTGTCTACGCTACGCGAATTCGTGCTCCGTTCATACTCGGCTCACCTAGTGTAGACGCAGCTTCAGGAACGGCAATTCATCTTTCAACCATTAACCAGCTATAAGGTAGGTGCAGACTAGTTAATCTTTTTACCACAATACTAAATCTCATATGGCTCGTATCGACATCATAATTTACTTGCCCTTATCACAATTTTTTGGGAACGGCGCAGCGTATCTTTTTCTTCCATAAGTCGTCATCTCTTTTTCTTCCATACTTCTCTACTGATAAATGATTTTATTTCTGTAAGTAGCTTTTTACAAACGCTTTTACACGTCAATCATATTTTTATACTAGATGAGGTCGGCGTTTTCTATCTGACTACTCTGCGAAGAAAGGCCGAAACAAACTCAGATGTCACAGTCTCTTTTAAAGTCCAGACATAATCTTGGTCAGATCATGCGAAGACCATGAAATCACCATTTATCTGAAATGGTCTTTTGAGGAAAGAACCACACAGATTGAGTGGACCTGTCCAGTCAGTGCACGCATTTGTCAGTAATCGTGCAGCTCGACTCAGGAAGTCAGGACTTAAGGAGCTCAACGATTCGACGAACAGTACCAAAGAAAGAACATTTGGGTAGGCCGCATAAATTACTCAAACTGCCAGATCATGATTAAAAGTAAGAGAAAAAAAAAAACAAGTACTACTAGTCGTCATCTCAGTAGTCGCCCTACCCTATTATCTTTCACACAGTCCATCCAACGTTACATAGGTCTTCCCCTACTCTTATAGAATGCAATAGAATAGAATATCTTTATTTTGCATAAAATATGGTACTTAAAAGGTAGGAGGGGTGTGCCCGCAATACGTCTCCCGTCGCCCGTGTGAACCATGGAACTGTCACCAACGAAAAAGTCGGCCTATAGTAAGATCATAAAATTAACAAATGTTTTAAAATTAAATTACGTAATTATATTACTAGTGAGGTAATTATGTAATTTCATAATTAGGTATCATAATTTAAATACTTAAGGTATCATAATTTAAATACCTTAGGTATCATAAATTATTTGGAACTTCGTTTATATTCGGCTTATTATTATGCGGACTACCCAAATGTCCTTTCTTTGGTATTGTTCGTCGAATAGTTGAGCTCCTTAAGTCTTGACTTCCTGAGTTGAGCTGCACGATTACTGACAAATGCGTGCACTGACTGGACAGGTCCACTCAATTTGTGTGGTTCTTTCCTCAAAATACCATTTCAGATACCAATCTCATGACCTGACCAAGATTATTTCTGGGCTTTAAAAGAGACTGCTACCTCTGAGTTTGTTTCGGCCTTTCTTCTCAGAGTAGTCAGATAGGAAACACCGACCTCATCTAGTTTAAAAAATATAATCGACGTGTAAAAGTGTTTGTACAAAACTACTTACAGAAATAAAATCATTTATCATTTATAATTTAAGAACTCACTTATAATATAGAACTCATTATTATAATTTTCTCTCTCTATCTCTCAATAATTTCTTCAGTTTCGTTTTAAAGGAATAGCCATCCACAATCATACTTCATACATTCCTCACGACATTTCCCGCATACCTTCGCATCACATACCATGACAACTGATTTCCACACAACTTATTAGCCACCGATGCCACTTTCAGAGTTTCTCTTAACTATAGTACGTATTGACTGACGTGAGAGGAAAATATTGATATGTAGAAGTAATATTATGATGTGCATGTTTTTTTTCTTCTCTATTGAACACTTGTTTCAGACCAGATGTTCTGATTTTCGAATGATTCTAAATACCGATCAATCACACTACTGTACTGTACTGGTCTTGCGTGGTCGATAATTGCTCCCACAGACAGGCGCGACGCGACAGCGCTACACAAAGGCGCCGCTCGTCGCGCGACACGCGGTGCCTTTGTGTCGGGCATCGCGTCGCACCAGTGTGTACGAGCCTTAATAGCCTATTTCCTCTCGCAGAGAGGTCGCAAGCGCTTCTGCTGAGCATGGGGTCCCGGGTTAGATTCCCAGGTCGGACAAAGTGTTAATGGATTTTTCCATCAGGTATTTGTCAGTAACAGCCCGGAGTCTGGATTTAAGCCCGGTTGATGGCAATAGGATTGCCCCCTGGGACTTAAACATAACTGGCGAAATGTGTGTGTACTATAGGTACACCTCTGCCTAACCCTTCGGGGATTGCAGGCGTTACGTTATGTTATATTATGAGAGGAGGCCTGTGGCCCTGACTTATAATCAAGCAATAAGGTCACTGGATAATAAAGTCATTTGATAACTGGACATAACGCCTCTCACATTTACAATAATACTAGGTTTTGCCCGCGACTTCGCCCGCGTGGAGGTCGGAAATTATCCCACGGGAACTTACTACCGGGGTGAAAAGTCGCCCAACTCGTTCTTTTTTGTGTTTGTGTGTTTTTTCTTTGCGTCATGTTTACCGCAAATTAATGTTTTCTTTCTTTCTTCTTCTTTTCTGGATTAATCCAGGCTATAAACTATATGTGTGCCAAATTCCATCCAAATCCGTTCAGTAATTTTTGCGTGAAAGATTAACAAACATCCATCCATCCATCCATCCATCCTCACAAACTTTTACATTTATAATATTAGTAGGAAGTAGGATTACACCTGTGTAATTATCTCGTATGAATTCATGACGTATCTTACTAACCACGAGTAGGTAGATTATTGATCTGAAATCGATGAAGCTCGTCGAGTAAATGGCATTAACTCTGGGTCACTTCACATTCCAATTCGGAAAGCCGATAATCTCTCCATCTATAAATACAAATTACACTAACTGGATGCAATGAGATTCACGGTTGGACAGTATTGGACCATGATAACTTGCACAAGGTATTATTGACCGACTCATTGGTACGGTAGTCGTAAGTGCAACTGCTAAGCGTAGCTTCCTGGGCTCAATGCCTGGATCGGAAAACTTTTTACCTATTAGAATTTTCTTTTAAGAAATCTTCAGTAGCATTCTTCCGACTTACTAGTTGTAGGTCGTGGGTTCGAACCCCAGGCAGGCGCTTTACTTTGTGTAAATAATTTCATCACCACTGCTCTCAAAACGGTGAAGAAAAACATCGTGAGGTAACCGGCATGTCCTAGAACCAACAATTCGAAAACATGTGACATCTACCAACCTGCACTGGGCCCGCGTGGTAGATTACAGCCCATTCCCTCTCAAAAAAAGGAGGCCTGTGTCCCAGCAGTGGGAATATTATAGGCTGATTATGCAGTAGCATTCTGTCTAAGACTAGATTTCTGGAATATATAGAACTTAGAAAACGAAATGTAGATGTTCTTTCTATTTATCTCTGCCCTCCCCTTCGAGAAATACAATTGTGATGTCTTGTTAGAAGTTAAAGATATCTCCTAACTAAAATCCATTGCATTAAAGTATGGTTGAACACTACAACCTTTTCGCGAGTTAACCAAACAGCTGCAAACACGCGACTGCCGCCTCCTATGCAGATTGTGTTCGAACTCGGCTTAGAGTACCTATACTTAGACACCGAGCTGAATTGTAGACCACAAGTGGGGAGAATCCTACATGAGATGGCGAAAACAAATTATAATTTATGCTCTAAGGTAAGTCTATTACATTAGAGGTTGTGGCGGCATCTACATAGCCACATGCGAACTACGCATCACACTGACGTCACGCAAAATCCTGCATCTCGCAAGCAAAGTTTACCGCGCGACTAGTATATATACATATATCAATCGTCGAGCCAATAGCCCACCAGACACAACACCCGTCTGGTCGGAAAATCCTCCTTTTTCAATGGAGTATGAGTGAACTTTACATCCTCATACCTCTATAAGGATATTGGAGAATCAACAGAGCACGGAGACGCCTCACCGGCCGCTGCTAGAGGCGGCATTGTCAACACTTTGCATAACTGCATATCAAGCGTGTCACCATTATCTCGCACCAAGACATGAATTATAGAAACGGCTTTGAAGGCGGTCCGTAACAGAAGTTATGCGCTCAACCCAATTTCGGCCCCAAGAATTTTATTAGCACTGCCGTCTCTAAACGCTGCCGGCCGGTGCGGTAATTTCATGATCTGAGGAAAACTCGTGAATTGTGTAGTGGTACTTAGCAGATCGCTATGACTTACGATCATAGGTAAAGTTGACAAGTAGTAGGCCAAACAGTCACTTTCGGTTTTGAAAGCGTTTCAGATGTATCTAAAGCTCTGAAATTCCTTGTCAAATTGTTTGTTCTAATTTTAGATATCCAATCAAAACAGTAGATGGAGAGCAGTCATGGCGGCTCAGTGGTAACGGCTACTAATTACGAGTTGTAGGTCGTGGGTTCGAACCCAGGCTGGTGCTTTACTTTGTGTAAATAATTTCATCATCACTGCTCTCAAAACAGTGAAGGAAACCATCGTGAGGCAACCGGCATGTCCTAGAACCAAAAATTCGAAGACATGTGACATCTATAACCCGCACTGGGCCCGCGTTGTAGATGACAGCCCACTCCCTCTCACAAAAAGGAGGCCTGTATCCCAGCAGTGGGAACAATAGGCTGATTAGGATGATGATTATGAAACAAAATAGCTAACGTTATATTTAGATCTCTTAGAATGGCCCTTACACCTACAAAAAGTTTGTGCAATATCATTGAATTAGCTTTTCCACAAAAAATATCAATTAATTGCAAACGGCCCAAAATAAGCTTCAATGCAATGAACATATTCTAATCTGCCAATAGCTTCTGCCCACGACTTCGTCCGCGTGAAATTTCGGCCCCGACTTACCGCGTTGGAACCTATCGCCTACCCGCGCTATTTCTTCGTATTCCGACTTTTTTTTCTTTTTGCTCGGCTTCTACGGGTCGTAGCGTGATGTTAAATATCTTTTAATCTTCCAAGAATTGGGCTATCAAATGCAAAAATAATTTTTCTGATCCAACTGGTAGTTTCATAGATTAGCGCGTTCAAACAAACAAACTCTTCAGCTTTAGTATTAGTATTATTAGTATAATACATAGATAGAAAAAATTTAAATTTGCCCAAACATTTGTACAATCATTGCGCAATCTTCGATACTAACCCTAAACTGTCAAAAATATTGCGCAATTCGTGATACTACGCAATAGTGTTGTAGCAATAGGTATTTCCAAGGCAGATATGAGGAGACGCCCTAGGAGGACATAATAGTGACCTTATTGGTGATGTTCTACAGAAAGGTCAGGTGCGTAGTACTCGCAACCGGCGTGCGTGTATGACCAGATGTATGAACGTAAACGAGGCAAAAGTAGTATGTAAGGATCGTAGCAGGTGGCGTTCTGTAGTTTCTGCCTACCCCCATGGGAAGAACGCGTGAGTTCTGCAAGCTGAAGTGAAAATGGGCCGACTATATTAGCCTTAGAATCGATGACCGTTGGGTAGACGTGTTCTTGAGTGGAGACTGCGAATCGGCAAACGTAAAGTAGGACGCCCTCAGGCTAGGTGGAGCGACGATCTTCGCAGGGTGTCTGGTGGCAGCTGGATGAAAGATGCCAAGAATCGAGTTGAATGGCGTGCATTGAGAGGCCTATGTCCAGCAGTGGACTTCTGTAGGGTGATGATGATGATGACGATGAGAGGCCGCCTTAGAATGATCTATTTTAGTGATATTCATGTTACAACATACATACATATACATACGTAAACTCACGCCTTCTTCCCATGGGGGTAAACAGAAACTACAGAACGCCAGCTGCTACGATTCTTACATACTCCTTTTGCCTCGTTTACGTTCATACATCTTGTCATACACGCGCGCCGGTTGCGAGTACCACGCAGCTGACCTTTCAACACACACAATATGTCGAAACTCACTCACAAACAATAAACATTCTTATTTAGGACTGTAAAGGTCATATCTCATAGGTATTATTATTTCCTAAGCCACCTTTTCGAAATACTAATTTGATTTAAAAAATCTGTGAACATATTGAATTGAAAAAATGTCTTTTATCAGTTGGTCCCTTCCTGTTGCAAATTAGACCTGTATCACGATTTATTCAAACGAAATTGTTATTAGGGTTCCTTATGCAAACTGCGCCAACAGGACCTTTATCTAACCGTCTTGCGACAGCGACTGCGGAGAAAACAAATTAAAGAAGTGGTTTAGAGCTTGCCACAAGTCACCGCGACGCGACTTGCGGAGCGGTGGACGAAACCTGATGACGTGTGCGCTTATCGCTTGACGCAAGTCGCATCGCTCGAAGCGTGAACAGGGTCTTAGTCTGACCTAAGTCCGTCTTTCTATTCATCTGACCGTCTATGTCCATCCGTCTGACTGTGTGGTTATCTGTATGTCGGTCTATTATATGGTATTCAGGCAGTTACAGTTAGGAATAGTCATAGATCTGGATCTATGACTATTCCTAAATGTAACTGCCTTGTGTAGCATGAATTATATCACAGACTGCTAAAAAAGTTGCACGGAACCCAGTGTCATACGTAAATCCTCGCACTTACCCGTTTATTTTCACGTTCATGCCCGTTCTGTTTATTTTTAATTTATTTTTCCCTTCCATTCTATTCGAGGTATAAATAAAATACATCAGCCTCTATGTTGAGATAGGACACAGCTGCTAGGCAATGTAAGCTTTTGTTCGTGGCTATATTTTTCAAAGCATAATTGTATGTTGCGGTATTGTTTTTTTTCCGCAAAGAATAGGCAATCCCTTTCTGCCCGTGGGTTTATGAAAAGGTTGTTTAGGAAATAAGTGTAGAACAGAATATCACAATGTGCAATAAAAAACAGAAATCACCAATTTGTCAGTCCAATTTGTGCTGTATTTTTTTTACTACCTCCTTCCTTTAGTTATCTCAAGTTCTACTGCTGAGCTTGAGTCCTGGGTTCAATTCCCAGGTCGGGCAAAGTGTTATTAGGTTTTTTCATCAGAAAATTCTCAGTAGCAGCCTGGAGTCTGAACTGTGCACGGTTGATGGCAATACGCTCGCCCTCACATAACTGGCGAAATGTGAGTGTACTTTAGGTATACCTCTGCCTAACCCTTCAGGGATTAAAGGCGTGACGATATGTTGGTGTGATGGTCATTTTTCCGTTTGTTTGCCAAACTTGAAATTAGAATGGTTAAACGTTATTACGCTTTAATAACAGGGGCCTATGAAGATTCCATTGTTAAAAAAGTTTACGGGCTAATATAACGGAAAATCAAAATCAAAAGTCATTTATTCAAACAAGGCGGGGAATCAGCACTTTTTGAACGTCAAAATTACATAAGACAGTCCCCCAAAACGCACGCTCTTCACCACTTCCTAGTGCTTTAGTCGGGAAAAAGAAGTGGCGCAACCAACTCCCCAGCAGTACAACAATCTGTTCAATTAGAAGAATTTGATTCTATACAATACTATGCAAAATAAAGAACTCAACTGATCCAGTACCTACCCAAAGTTAAAATTAAATAGATAAATATTACTTTTGCTTACATTACTTTGAGCCCCTTATACCTGACACTCTTTTTTCTCACGCTTACATATTTTTGAAGTACTCACATTCCCTGGAGAATAGACATTTTCATCTGAGCTTGTACTTAGAGAGATGAAATTCTACCTGCCTCACTTTTGTGAGAGGTAGTCAAATATAACGCGTTAAGTTATTAAGTTTTCGCCTGAGTTAGGAAGTTTGTTAAGATTATTTTTGGAATTCTAAATACCTACGGTAAGTAATATTGAACTTTGTATGAAAGTTTATGAAAATGGCGTCTCCTAAAAAAAGTCGAACAAGAAACTTTTCGAATACCTTTTTCAAAAATAGCCTGACCCAAATCCTGCAAAAAATTAATGCTATGTAACAAATCAAAGAAACGGCTGTTTTTCACTTTTTTTCATGCAAACGTTTTTTTCATTATAATTTTTATTAAAACTAGGTCATATTGATGTCACCATAATAATAAATGGCTGAGTACTTACTTTAATAAAAATATATTAAATTAAACACATCCTTAAGACCTTTTCCCTTACAACTTTGCCCAGTGTCTTTTGTTTTTACAACGCGGTACATGTTTTATTTTAATATACCAAAAAATTACGTTGTAAAAGCACCACAACATCCTGCGATCTAGTTACCACTAATTCAATTGGTGTGTGCCTCGGTGGCGCCTCGCTCTTACTTGCGAAGCCTCAAGCCGGTAACTGCGGCCTCGCGCTAAATAATCACATTATTACTGAACTCTCCCAGGAGACAAACCTTACGTTACCTTCCTGCAAATGTAAGAAATAATCATCTGTCTTTATTAGTTTCACTTTGGCAAAAAGGTTAGGTTGAATGGTTGGATGTTGAAGGTTACAAATCACCCATTCTGGAGAAATCAAGTAATAAAATAAAGTTCTGAAGCAGCAATTGTCTAACGGCCTTAGCATCGAATGGCAAGCGAGATGTAAAGTACAAATTCGTCGTGGCTAGATTCAAAAAAATTCACCTCACCAGTTGGCGCCACTTTGACAAGAGGTCTTCCATTTCGACAATGAATATAAAATATATGATGACGTTCATCATTCGTTTCATTCATTCGTTTATCATTCAATCACGATTATAGGAAAATATAGGCGCTTTGACACTTTTGACAGGTGCCCGGACCTGACGTCTCAGTGTTGCCACCTAGTGAACGTCATTTCAAAAAATCCTCAATGTTACAATTTTATTAAGCAATATCATAACCGCCACCGACTTGGACTGTTGGAAGTATTTATAAAACATGCTAGTGGACATCATGCATTAGACGGGCCAACATTATTGTACGCACGGGTACATATCAAGCTAACATTTCCAGTATAAGATGACCTCTCATTGTACGGAAATCTTATACCATGCGAGATCAGCTTATACTGGAATGTTTACCTTGATATGTAGCCGTGTGTACCTAAACCTGCACACAGAACAATCTTTTGCAAAAATGCGGTTGTAACTTTTAATAAGCCACTGATACCTAAATCCAATATTTGTCATAATTATTATATCCCAAAATCAGCAAGAAAAGATAAAGACAAAAGATAAACCGTAATAAAAGAAGAATCCGTACAACTATTTTTCTTTTATCCCCAAATGACTCAAGTATTGCTTAAGTTAACAATGTAAGTAGGGACTTACTGTACTTGTTCATAAGTTGGAAAATACTCTGTGGTATAAATATTTTGTGAAGGAATAAGCAGATAAAAATGCTTTGTTATACTATATTTGAACGCTTGAATGGTCGAATGATCGCAAAATAGATTATATCTTAATATATGGGTCTCAAGAAAGCTGTCAAATGGAAAGACTTAGGTTTGAAACCGGCGGCGTAATTGTGTAACACACTAACAGTAGGAATGGTTTTCATTTTGACGAATAATTAATGATTTTATTTCTACATGTAGGTTTGTACACACACTTTTACACGTCAATCATATTTTTTAGATGAGGTCGGCGGCGTTTCCTATTTGACTACTGACAGTTCAACAACATTCCTTGCGTTGTTTACGTTGTTGAGCAGACAAATTTTTCTAACATATTAAGCAATGGATTAGCAATATACTTCAAAATGATTCAGATTCTGATTGATAGTGCGTTACACAATTAGGGTGCTAGTCACAGCAAACTCTTGATTCTAAACCCTTATCAAACAAAAAATTAAGACTCGCAACCAGGGTTATCAAATCAAATATATTTATTTCGGAATCAAAAATTACATTCATAGGTGGTGGTGGTGGTAGGTTATGGAATCGTGTTTGATAAAAATGATGATGGACCACCCTTAACTACGAGCAAAATATTGAATCGTCATTGAAAGAAAGAAAAGAAAGAAAATACATTTATTTGCGGTAAACATGACGCAAAGAAAAAACACGCGAACACTAAAAAGAACGAGTTGGGGGAAAATATGCGTCAAATTCACGCAAAATGGCAATCGCTCAGCATAATGCTACGACCCCATGCGAGACAGAGCCTCAGCGCTGGTTTTCAGCGATAGCCGGCGCTGACGTGATGACGTCAACCTCTGTCAAGCTGTCCTCTGTCAATCATCTGCCAAGCCCTTTTTTAATTATGTTGTTGTCGGCTTCCAGAATTTTACATCTAGCTATCTGACCTACTGGGTACCACGAGACTCTTGTGTAAGACTGGTTCCCAGATTTTCGACCCCATTTTTTTAAGGTGGGACATCATCAAATTACTTCCCCGCTCTGGGCAGAGCGGGAGGGCGCGACAGACTTTTACTGACTCAAACCCACCCGTGTTGTCAGTTGCCTGTGTGCCAGGGCACGGTAACCCTTTCGGACAAACCCGCGGCCCCGGCAGGCATCGGCCTTAATGGATCCTGTCAATGTGTGCTGACATCTCCTGAGGCGCGCGTGGAACACAACGCGCCGTCTACCTCGGCCTGGTCCTTACCGGACGATGAGTTGCGGTTTTCGACCCCGCGGCTGTTATTTAACCACGACTACTCATATACATGATACTGAATGCAGCAGCAAAATATGTGTTCTATTCGACGCCTATTTAAGGAAATACAGTACCTGGGGAGCGAGAACTGGATAAGTGAGAAAACTCTTACAAGTGAGAGTGATTGCCAGGTCTCGGACCTTTTACCACACGAAAACCTCTACAAGTGAGGAACCGAAAGAGATTTTTGGAACATTGGAACTCTACCACTGAGACTTAAACTTGCCCTATAGCTGTATAAGCGAGCTTTGGAACGAAGTTCCTTATCGTACGATACGGACTTGGCGGATGGGGGCTAGGCGAAAAAAAGTGTAAGAATTTTCCGTCACGAGTTTCCGTCAAGAGCCTTTCTTTATTTGTTTGTTTGGTTGAACACGCTAATCTCAGGAACTACCGGTTGGAATTGAACAAATCTTTTTGTGTTGAATAGTCTATTTATCGAGGAAGGCTTTAGTACCAGTCTAGTCTAGTTAGACTATATATATATATATTTTTTTTTTTTTTTTAATTATGTTTTGTTATTTTGTACGCGTATAGGTATCTGCGCGCTCTAATTATTAATATTAGTTTATATGTTTCTCAGTAAGTGAATTATTGTAAATTCTTTTGAGAAATAAAGTTATTCTTAAACCTATATAACATCACGCTTCGACCAATATGAGCGGAGCATAAATGAATAATGTTGCAAAAACGGGAAAATATGATTCCTTTTGATAGCTTCCGTTGCGTGCGCTGCGTCAATGGTTAAAGTTACGCAAACATCATGTATGACGGAATTTTTTACCTTTGAAAGTTATAAAAAAAGTTCTGCGACAGCATATGTCTATCTTTTAAGGTTGACTCAATATAACCGTTTTTATGGTAATCAAATTTGTTTTATGGATGTTCCAAATATACTACGAAAGGAACTTCGTTCCAAACGAGTGTTCCACGACACTCACGCATTTTTTATACCTCTGTAAGTGAGAAAATCCGATATCTCTTTAATTGAGAAACTTAGTTACGTAAAAAACCTTTTTAAGCGAGAAATATATTTCGGTCCCTTGTACTCTCGCTCATCCACGTTTGACTGATAGCATCTACATTACCTAAATGAGCTAAGATAATAATAAGATCAACCAAATTACGAAAGAAAAGATAAAAGAAAGCACTCCTAAGTAGGTACAATTATTTGTCTTCTCACCAGAAAAATAAAGTACTTCTTAATCCCTGAACAAAGCTAAGTACCGACAATAGGGTAATTTACTCTATATGAGAAAAAAAGTTAAAATATTTTATTGAGATAGCTTAGGCAAAAAGCACTCGGAAAACTTTAGTTTTAGTTCATAAAATAGCAAACTAAATTTTAAAATTCAATTCAAAGGTTACAGCTTTTTTAATCTGTTTCATAACACCTTAAATAATTGTCGCCGGGCGGGAATAACATGAAGGGAACGAAAACCTAAGTAAAAAAATAAATAATAATTGATCATCATGGAAATCATTGTCAAGAAATATGAAAATAAGTACCTAAAACATCTAAATATTCTTTGTTCTTTGTATCAAGTTTGTACTTTGAAAAGTGGAAACCTAAATTATCAAGCCCAAACAAAGCGAGTGAATTAAGTAAATTGTGTAGTGAAAGTGTTGTGCTAAATAATACCTCCCGCCGCTTGACAGAATTATTAAAAAATAAGACTTGTTATCGAGCAATATATAAATATATTAAAAACACTTTCGAAGAAATTTAGTGAAATAAATTAAATAAACTAAAGACTTGGCTAAAAGGTCTTAGCAACCAGGCCATAAAAATACTTATAAAAAATAATAATAGTCGCCGTGTTATTACGTCATATGGCTATGTAAACTTAGAAGTGTCAACTGTCAATATCAATATATAATAATAATATCGTGTCAATACGAGCACTGCATTTGTTTATACAGCCAACTGACGTCATGACCACAAAGCAATTCTCTCAGCAGACTCTTTGACAGTTCAAAAGTGCCTGTAAATGGTTTAATTGAAATAAATGCTTTGAGTTTGAGTCTGAGTTTTGAGTTCAATATGGCGTCCACTGCGTCCAGCGTTTTCGTCAAATTACGCGCGAAATTTGAAAATTCAAAATTTAAATGCATTTTTATGGCACTCAACGATTGAATAAAAATTTTGTGAAATTTTTTGTGGTTCATTAGCACGTGATTAGCACTATAGAATCTAATTGAGACACTTTAAAGAAATGGGCGTTTTCCCTTTTAAGAGAATGTGATATCTGTGTTGATCTGCGTAACAGAATAAGTTGTGTTTATATCCTTGATATGCTCCGTCTCCACGTTGACCCAACAAACGCCAATATAAGCCACACCATGTCTTTATTAGAACGATAAGTTTACACGCAAATGACGATTGTTCAATGTTCTGATAACAGTTTAAGTATACTGTGGCAAACATTGGCTTACGTTGGCCCAACGTTATACCACATGACCATATAGAGGTATGAGGAACAGGTTGTAAACTTCACTCATACCTCCTTAGAAAAGGGAGGATCCTCCGACCAGACGGGTGTCGTGTCTGGTGAGCAACTGCCCGACGTTTGATGTCGGGACGTTGTATATATGCTAGTTGCGCGGTAAACTCTGCTTGCGCGATGCAGGATCTTGCGTGACGTCAGTGTGACGTGTAGTTCTCATGAAGCGATGTAGATACCGCTACAACCAGATATCTAGCAGACACCAAGCTTCATACAATCACACTGCGATATGTACCTATAGTCCTCCAGGCCATATTTCGGCCAATCTCAACGGAAACTAGCCTCCAGCGCGGGAGATATTATAGAGCACAAGTGTGTGCGCAGACACAGGTGCACTCTCTCTTCCCTCACTTTCATAGTCCGATGGGACTCAGAGAGAGAGAGAGAGATCAGGCGCAGGACCAACGGCTTAACGTGCTTTCTGAGGCACGGGGGTATTACACCGCTAACTACCTCCGGGCTGTTACTAAGAAATTCCTAATGGAAAAACCCAATAACACCTGGGAATCGAACCCAGGACCCCACGCTTAGCAGTCGTGCTTGCAACCGCGAGACCAACGGGGCTGCTATACTGCGATATGTACATACCTACAATGTTGAGATATTGTGCTACAGCTCATAATATTTGGTATATTTTCGAAGGAGTACCACACCTAACATTATCAGCCAATTCTTCATGAGAAAATCTTTGATTGAATTTTGATATCTCAGTCTTATTATTGCAGGTGACTGTATCTTCAGTACAACAAGACATTGTTGCTCAGTGGCTGAGCGATTATTGGCATCTAGATACGGGTGGCGAGTTAGATTCAAACTTGGTATAAAGAAATGGAATGAAATGAAATTGTTCATTCTGTAAATAGGAAATCGGAATCAATTCTACACACCATATAAATTAAAAATATATAAGCTACATGGAGTCGACATTTACTATCTAGGGGTATTCACGTCTGAGAAGTAATAGCGAAACAAACTCAGAGGTCACAGTCTCTTTTAAAGTCCAGAAATAATCTTGGTCAGATCAAGTAAGGGACAATTAGATTAGTGTCTGAAATGGTATTTTATGGAAAGAACCTGTCCAGTCAGTGAAAACATTAGCCAGTTTAGCTCAACACAGAATTTAAGGACTTTAAGGAAATTTTACAGCTATTTAAAAAAAAATTGTTCCTTTCATTTTGACCGCGTAGGTACTTTTCTATGAAACAGCAGATTTTTTTTCTTTCGATAAACGACGAAAAATTTCTACGCTAGAGAATCTAAAATCATGTGCTGAATTAATGGTGACAGTTTGCGCGTCAACGTTCCTGCCACCCTGTATGCTCAGTAGCTGCCAAATCACGTGATCAGATTTTCCACCGATATACCTTAACACGTTACCTGTGTAGCTAAGATTATGGTTACCACGCCTTACGTGTAATCGCAAATGTAGTTTTTAAGTTGATGATAGAATATTGGTCACCCTAATAAAAAAGTCATCCGATTTTCAATTTATTTATTTATTTTGTTCAATGCTGATACGTGTATGTCGATAAAAACGAATAAGCTCCCACGAGTATAAATTTAAAAGACTATAAAGTTGTTTGGACTCATGCCCCATGGATGGGGCATGCACGTACGATATGAGACTCTAAAAGCACCATCGATGGGTCACGCAGTTAACGTGTTAAATACCTACCTAAGCGATTGACCTTGACCTTATCGTCGGTAAAAGTTGCAGAAATATCCTGAAGTGGGCTAAAGTTCTGTGGATGTTGATGATAACATCCACAGAACTAAATCGTTGAGCTCCTTAAGTTTTGAGTTGAGCTGCACGATTACTGACAAATGCGTGCACTGACTGGACAGGTCCACTCATTCTGTGTGGTTTTTCCTCAAAAGACCGTTTCAGACACAAATCTACATGGTCTTCACATGATCTGACCAAAATTATGTCTGGACTTTAAAAGAGACTGTGACCTCTGAGTTTGTTTCGGCCTTTATTCTCAGAGTAGTCAGATAGGAAACGCCGACCTCATCTAGTTTAAAAATATGATTGACGTGTAAAAGTGTTTGTACAAACCTGCTTACAGAAATAAAATCATTTATAATTTATAACCACACCTACTCGTAGTCATAGTGTTCTTTATATCTTAACGCTATTGTATGAAACTCAGGTGTCTCTTTTATATACATTCTATGGCAGCAGGAAGGTTAAGTATTCGTGATAAAAGGCAGTGTTTCCCTCCCAAGTGGTTAGTGTTTCCTCGCAGAACCTCTTACGCCACTTACGCACTAAGGCGGTGTTTATATAGAAGATGAGTTTTAGACGAGATTCTAATGTTTTGACTATTAAAATACCTTTCATACTTTAATAGAAGCAGCGTTATTTTAAGAAGAGTTTAATTGAGAAGTTCTATTAGCTACGATTTATCGATTTTTACGCTAAGCTACTTTGATGTGTGTGTGATCTTTTGGCGCTCAAATGACGTTGACAGGGGGGCGCTGTTGGTAAATATGTGTGAAATTGTTTTGTAAAATGTATTGAAAAAACAAGATGGCGGTGTTAGTTCCAATTTTAGCCACGCGCCAAAAAATCCTTGAAGCGCTATAGGTTTATGGATGCCAGTGGAATTATAGGCATAGGGGATGTTCAAAACGTAAAGCAATGAACTAGCATGCCCCTTGGTGTTGCAGATATAACATCATGACATTTGCAACGGTAAACATTTTCAATACAATACATTCATAAAAAACCGGCCAAATACGAGTCGGACTACAATAGGAAGGGTTCCGTACCACCGTACAATATTTAACACTACATATATATTTTTAAACACGTCTCTTTTCATTTTTTACTTTTTTGTTATAGCGGCCATAGAAATACACACTCTGTGAAAATTCCAACGGTCTACCTATTACGGTTCATAAGATACAGCCCGCTGACAGACAGACAGATGGACAGCGGAGGCTTAGTAATAGGGACCCGTTGGCACCCTTTGGGTACGGAACCCTAAAAATTGATTAATTTATTATATTAAACGGATGATAATTACAGCCTATTATTACTGTCCCACTGCAGGACAAAGGCCTCTTCTCATACACAGAAGGCACGAGAATTGATCACCACGCTTGCTCCAGACGGGTTGGCGATTTGACACTTATACAAACTAATATTATAAATGCGAAAGTAAGTTTGTTTGTTTGTTACGCTTTCACGCTAAAACGACTGAACGGATTTTAATGAAATTTGGCACATGGGTAGACCACGACCTGGAGAAGGATATAGGTATACTTTTCATCCTGGATCGCAGACGAAGTCGCGGGCACCAGCTAATTAATTATAAGTCGAGGTTTCCGCACGATATTTTCCTTCACCAAAGTCAGCAATGTCCAAGCTAAACTCAAAAACTATAAATGAATCGAAAAAGGTCACATTGGTACTTGCCCAGATTTGAACCCACAACCTCGTACATGACAGGCGAAGCCTTAACCTCTGAGCCATCACGAAACTTTACGGGAGATATTTCACATAACATAAAATTGCAACCTTCTCTTTGCAAACCATTTCCACTATTACTTCTTAGTAATAGAGGAAATAGTTTGGTTTGGTTTTGTTTACCCATTCTTATGGGCATTTTCACTTTACATAAAATGAACGTAAAGTAGAGGGTGTAACCAAGCCTTTAGTTACAAGCACATACATAATATAAGCAGCTACTTAAGAACCACTTACTAAGCTACTACCTAGTCAGTTTAGATAAAGCGTGCTTGAAATTGTGTGTAGTTAAGTTTTGCTAATAACAATGAGGTATCTCTGCAAATCTTCTTAGTTTGAACTAAAGTATACGTTTTATTTTCTTACTCGTTTTATCCCGTGATGCATGCGGTAGAAACTTTCCATGAATTTATTGTGTCTTTAGAAGCTTCGTACAATTTATATTAAAGTTCTCAATCGCACAATCTTCCTTTGATGAGACGTAGCAGCTCGTCACCGCTACGTCGTAGCTACGTCTTTGCTACGGCGTAGCGCTGCTACGAGTATTCGGATGATTTCGATTGTTTTCACATCTCGAAATTAAACAATAATTTTCTCTCCGTTCGTGTCAATCAATTATCAGTCGATTTTGGACTAAGATTAAAGTAACTAGTCAATAATAGCTCTTTGCCAAATAAGTAAATTCAGTAAAACGGTACATGGAACTTTTGACACGTGACCAAAATCAGAACTGACGCCGCCATCTTGTTTTTCAATACAATTTCTTTGACAATTTAACAAATATTTAACAATAACGCCTCCCTGTCAATGTCATTCAGGCTCTAAAAGATCCTTGTAGCACGATTCTCACCTCCAATTTCGGTTTGCCAAATAATACAAAATATAGGCTGGCAGGGACATCGATGCGCAACCTGTCACCATGGATTTAGTACATGATTCTGAAGACCACTGCATTGAAATTTTTCGTCGGTTATTAAAAAATAATTAGCTGTTCCATAAATTTTGACAGCGTAAGTATTTCCCTTTTGTAGGAAGCCGCAGATTTTTTTAAAATAACCAACACAAAATTTCAACGTAGGGGGGTCCAGAATCATGTACGGAATCCATGGGAACAGGTTGCGCGTCGATGTTCCTGCCACTCTGCATATTTTTTCAGTATAACCTACGGCCAACTAAGCAGCTGAGGAGCTTGTTGTACCACTTCATCCCAGCTAAAGCACTAGGAAGTGGAGAGAGCGGGCGTTTTTGGGGACAGTCTTATGTAATTTTGACGTTAAAAAAGTGCAGATTCAGAGCCTACTTTGAATAAACTTTTGATTTTGATTTTTAAGTTACGTAAATCGGAATGCCAAATAATACATTAAAAAACACATAATTTTTCTAAAAGTCTAGTCAATAGAAGAAGTTTGAAGTAGTCAATAGAAGTTTATTCGATTCAGAAACCTCAAGGGACTCATTCGATTCCTATATCGATTCGCTTCGTCGCCTCCCTGTTTCCCGCCGGATGTTTATTTCATGCGATATGATCGATTCTTGTCGTTTCCACTCGATTTCTTAAGGAGAAAGCTTTGTGTTCGTGCGTATAGATGAATGTTAAACGTTGAAGATGAAAATGAATCGATATTGATTTGTTTTATAGCAATGTTGTTGAATGTCTAGGTTACATCTATGCGTAAATAGGAGTGATTTGCATTCGAATAAGATAATATTACACACTAATTCCATGTATTCAATTAAGATTTAACTCCACTCGTAGCTTCATTACAAAGATAATAAGGCTGTATTCTTCAAGCAGAAGAATATAGATAGATTAAATATTTTTAATATAGGTAATCATTTAATTTTATTTTGAGGACGAATGTGGCGCCTTTGCAATCGATACTTTCCTGCGGGTAATTGCGTAACACACAAAAGTAGTAATGACTTTCATTTTGACAGTTCAACAACATTCATTGCGTGATTTACGTTGTTGAGCAGACAAATTTTTCGAACATGTGAAGCAATGGATTAGGCATATCTTTCAAAATGATTCACATTGTGATTGATAGTGTATTACGCAATTAGGGTGCTGGTAAGATTTCAAATTCCACAACATAAACTCATACCTAACATTACGCCTGTAATCCCGGTTGGAGTGTATAGCCTTAGAGGAGCTATGGAGCGAGGACTTAAAAAAAACGTATATTTTTTTTTTCCAGAAATTTGCCTAGTTTTTTTGCAGTATCGAGTTAACCGTGTCAATAGAAACCATTTAGCTTTTGAAAAGCGTGGTCCTATGACGCACCGTTCCCGAGAAATAGGCCTTCGAGCGAGCTCGGGGTTTGGGGCATCCCGACTCGGAGAGGTTAGGTTCGAAGGGGATGGCGGGGTCTAGTGAGCGACTGAACAGAGACCCCGCCATCCTCTTCGTGGTTATTTTTTTTAAACCATTGGGAATTAGGAGCCCCGCATGGCGTGGCTCCGTCGACTACGCCTACGTGAGTCGTAGGGCCATGCTTCTCAGAATCGAAATGGTTTCTATGGTCATGTAACCCGATACTGCAATAAAATTGGTAGATTTTGGAAATAATTTTTATCCTGAAAAAATTACGGTCTCAAAAATATATCTTCAGCAATTTTTTTTTTGTTTTCTTTGCTGCTAATAGTGCCTCTAAGCGTGTATATGCTAGTAAAAGAGACGAGTAGAGAGGAGTAGAAGGAGTTGCAGTATTGCAACTCACTCCGCCCCTAAGACGACCTACTGCCCGTAATCCCCGAAAAGTTGGGTTGGGGTTGGTTGGTTGGTATGGTTGTGTTAGGAAATTACCTTTGGATGAAAATAACATTTCATACACCAAGAAAACTGATACACAAGCAACAACCAATCAAATCGCCATATTCATAAATCTGACGTGATTCATGTATCCGTGACGTCATCCGCGTAGCTATGACGTGGTCGCATACAAATGTGCGGTCATAAAATACAGCTGGGGCCGACATTACCTTATGGGAGCTGCTTTAAGTAGTAAGCGAGATGATGTATACGTAATATGTAGTAGACGTTTAAAATAAGCAGCATTTGAGACTAATATTCACGAAAATACTGAAAAAATGTACAAACTGACTAATTAATAAAAAAAAAAGGATAGAAGTATACAAAATTACATCTCCATTTTGGCAGTTATGTTGATCTTTCATGTAATACGTGGCGAGCCTATTGCCTTCAACCGTGCACAAATCCAGACTCTGAGCTGCCACTAAGAAATACAAAAGAATAACCAAAGTATTACACGAAGAACTCAAGTAAGCTATCTCCGTCAATTCATAATAATTCTACATAAAATCACGCAAAGTCAGCGTTTTGCCATTAATAATAAAACTGCGTATCATGCCTTCTGTATACAATACAGCGTCAACTGTAAAAATAAACGTCTCGTGATAATTAATAGCATTTCTTAATCTTTTATATTACCTACATAGAAAGATTAGCTTCAGTTTGAATTTTAAATATAATTAACTTAATACAATTTGACTGACTCTGTCTTGGCACTGTCTCACCATTGTATTCGGTACGTGTAATCTAGGCATACAGGGCCGCAGGGTCATTGACGCGCAGCCTGTTATCATGGATTCAGTTTGGACATGATTCTGAACCAGCCTGCCTTTTTATTTTGGATGGGTAATCATCAAATATCTTCTCCCGCTCTGGGCGGAGCGGAAGGGCGTGTCAGACTTTTACTGACTAAAACCCACACGTGTTCCTTCAGTTGCCTGTGCGTCAGGGCCACGGTAACTCTTTCGAACATTCCGACCTCGGCAGGCATCGACCCTATTGGACCCCGTCAATGATGCTGACATCTCTTTGAGGCGCGCGTGGAACCCGACGCGCCGTCGACCCGGGCCTGGTCCTTACCGAACGGCGGGCTGACCATTGCTGTAAATGGCGAACCGTGGTCCGGATCCATACTGCTGACCTATTTTGTGCGGATCTGAAGTAAACAGTAAAAATAACTAAAACTTAATCGAAAAATATTAAAATATATTTTTTTAGTTTTGACTTGCTACTTTAACTTTACCTACTCCAGACTTGATAAATAGATACCTAGTTCAAAATAGAAAATACATTTTTCACATAAACAATAATTACTTACATACATACATAAGCTCACGCCTTCTTTCTTCCCTTGGGGGTAGGCAGAAACTACGGAACGCCATCTGCTACTTACATACTGTACATACTCCTTTGCCTCGTTTACGTTCATACATCTGGTCATACACGCACGCCGGTTGCGAGTACTACGCACCTGACCTTTCTGAAGAACATCACCAATAAGGTCACTATATGTCCTCCTGGGGCGGCCCCTCCCGGCGTTTCCACTCACATCAGCCTTGTAAATACCTTTTGTTAGTCGCCTTTCATTCATCCTCTCAACATGACCAAACCATCTCAGCATACTCTTTTAAATTTTTGTCACTACATCTTTTAAACCGCACCGTTGCCTTATCACCAGTGATAGGAATAGGTAGTGCCTATTTGCCTAAACTTCGAAGAACAGAGACAAGAAACGGAGACTTCCTTAGGACTAAATTTTTTCCGGGACAACTGTCCCGAAATTCTGGACCACACTTTTAAATACATAAAAAAAATATGTTATTTGTAATAAGTAATTCGTCTATACGAGTATTTACCTAAAGTTTGCGACTAGACATAAATTACAAAAATCGAATTTAACTCGAACGGAATCCATTGAAATATTTGATCACGTGAGAACTGTGCTTAGCTGGTGTTGGTCTGAGCCTATAAAAAATAAACTCGTAAATGTCATGGACAGAAACCCCGATCTAGATAAAATTAGAGACATATGTGACGCGATAACAGCAGGAAGGGATGAGCGATCATACTATATGTACGCGCCTTTAACTTCAGTCGATGATGAAAGGTCGTTTTCAACTTATAAATGGATTCTTAAGATAAAACGAAATCGCCTGACAGTTGAAAATATAGAAAAAAATATGATTGTGTATTTCAACTTAGATAACTCATCTGACAAAGAAAATTTCGGTTCTGATACTGAACTTGACGAATCGAATCAAGTAGATTAAATTAAAATCGTTCTTTATTTTTTATGTTATTTGTAACACAAATAAAGATTTTCAAATTCTTAGCAAGTTTTAATGCGTCAAGATCTGTATCAAAACCGAACAGTTAGTAGTTCACTATTAAAACTGATTGTCCTAAATTTTATACTTCAAAGGTTAATTTGTACTTTGATTTGAGTTAAAATTGCATCACTCAACGTCAGTAAATTAAATATGACATAGATAGATAAACAGAAATTTGTAACTTAAGTTTTTTCCGTCTGTACATTTTGTTTCATGCTTTCCAATTACGTCATATTTAAAAAATAATATAAACATACATATATTTGTTACAACAATATTCTGTGTTTTATTTTTCCTTTAGAGCCCATAGAGGATAAGTTATTATTATGGAGTTATAAATTATAAATGTTATGTCTAGTCGCAAACTTTAGGTAAATATAGACGAATTACTTATTCCAAATAACATATTTATTTAATGTATTTAAAAGTGTTGTCCCGAATTTCGGGACAGATGTCCCGGAAAAAATGTAGTCCTAAGGAAGTCTCCGATTCTTGTCTCTGTTCTTCGAAGTTTAGGCAAATAGGCACTACCTATTCCTATCACTGCTTATCACATCATTATTCACCATATCATTAACAATAATGAATAATTGCTTACTTTGTTATTTTTGTTCATTACATAATACTCGTTTATTACTTAATAAAAGTAGTTTATTTTCGTTTTATTTCATAATTGTTAATTTTAATCTTAGTTGCTACTTGCTAGTAACAGTTTACCAAACAGACCGCGACGGTCGTATTATTTTTTTAAACGGACCCCCAGTATGTTTAATTGGTGATCCCTGCCCTAGAAGATAGATTAGAATAGAATACTCTTTATTATCTACACCATAAAAATTACAGATATAAATGTAGACATTTTACATAGGGTGACACAGTGGGCGGTCTTATCGTTAAAAGCGATATTTTACAGACAACCTTTGGATGGATTCAAGGGAGAAGGAGACAATAATGCAGGTAGTCAGTGGTGTACCATTTACATATACAACAAATACATACATACATAAAACATGTACTTATCTACATATAATAAAATTTATATACAATAATAAACATGAAACAAGAGCAAGGAAACTAAATGTAATGATGATGTTTAAGGGGACTACAGGACCTAAATGTAAGTTTTATAATGCCTAAAAGTATATGATCCACTGCACTAAACAAAATCAGAATAATATATGTTATTCTTCAGGATATTTGCTAATTAGATAGTGTGTTGAAAACATAATACAACTAATTTGATATGATAGAAAAAAATCACGAAGATACCTCTAAAAAATTCTTATAACGATTAAAAACCATACTACTATGCATTAAATCATTCTGATTTTTTGTCAGATTATTCTACAAGCAACATACTAACGTAATAGTGTTTTAATTTTTTAATTCAATCAATAGATTTTTTGTAAACAGATAATTTCTTCGTATTTTGCAATAAATTACCAGCGTTGTGTCATCGCGCATCTCTTTCTTTTCTATGCAGTCCGACAGTGACCGCGCTTTAGCTGTTGTAAGCCTCTTAAGGAGAGAGGAAGTGTTTAACAACAACACAAGAAGACACGACAAGATACAACATCAAGTACAAAAATAAACGTCTCAGGGTAATATATAGGATAGCCTAATCGTATTCGTACATAGTAGAGGTAGGTAGGTAGGTTACATCTCGTCAAAATATCGTCAACGCCGGAAATTGGATAGGTACTGAACCGATAGCGAAATTCAACTTCCTTATAAACTCGTAAATATTATTATGTTTATATCATGTTTGTACTGATAGGGTAACAGCACCTAACAGAAAATTAAAGAAAAATATGAGGTAGAAATATATATTAAAAAAATTATAGGTTCACCATTTATTTTATAAGCAGGCCTTAACATCATGCCTTTATTCTCCGAAGGGGGGTAGACTGGAGACTTTAGAGGAGTATATAACCCTTACATTTCGCCAGTTTTGTTTAAGTCAAGGTGTTTAAGGCAATTGAAAGAAAAGAAAGAAAAATAAGTTTATTTGTCACAGAAACACGTGCATACAAAAAGAAAAAAATAGGGAATAAGGGGCGAGCTTGTTGCCATGAATTTGGTACTATTCCATAACCAGGGATCGAACCGCGAATTGACAATTACAAATTGACGACCAATCAATCTGCCTAGCCTTTTGCCAATATGTTGGGTCGGCTTCCAGTCTAACTGGATGCAGCAAAAATTGACGAACGAGGCAGGATAAATATTTTCAGTCGAATATTTTTCCATCCCTAAATATTCAGCACTAGTTCTACTTCTATACGTGTAAGACCTATAGATCAAATTGTGCTATGATTTATTACATCCCTCTTTGCATCATTATGACGAACTCTTTGAGAATTATCTGGCATTCAACTCAATGCTTTTCAAACGGAATATGGAATTTTATTATATATTACGGCTTGGGTGATTGACGTCCTATAATTCAATTTCTATTCTAGGACTGCGATTTTTGGGTTCTTTTCTAAAAATATGTCAGTCCGTAATTTCTATAGCGTGGGTAGACCCTCTTCCCCCCTACAAGCTGGAATCCTCCGACGACCAAGTCAAGTCGACGGGTATTAAATTTAATGCAAACAAATCAAATTCTTCTCATTTTCACACACTATTGTCTACATTTATTTTTCATTTCTCCGTTCGCAGGTCTGCTGGAAGAAATTTCTTAAGAAATAAGCAGTACCTTTGTACTCAATACTAATATGCCGTATCTGTTTCTATTTTACTGTGTGTACATAAATAAAAAAATAACTAAACAAACTATTATCAGTAAGGGCCCTACCACGAGCGCGCGATGTAAACGTACTTAACGTAAATTGGAACGATTTTGAAATCAAACATAATGATATGTAGGTACCTACGACTATCATATAGCATTTTAGTTAAAATTTTTGGAAGTATCACCTATAGATATGAATCACTGAAATTTAAAACTAAATAAATGTGCGAAACGAGTTATTCCAATCAAACTCAAACTCAAAGCATTTATTTCAAATACACCAATTACAGGCACTTTTGACTTGTCAAGGGGACGGTCAGTCAGAAAGATGAAGCTAGTTGCCCATTCCAAAGCGTAGTAGGTACCTATGGAGAAGAACGGGCAAGAAACTCCATGGACACTGTTTTAAATCAAAGAATTTTAAAAACATTCGAATTTAGGGACGTTACGTTTACGCCACGCTTACGTTCAGCAGTGGACTGATTACAGTCGGATCGAAGTATCTTCCCTTAGCCCCCGTACGCACGGACGATTTTTATCGCACACTGGAATTTCAACGTTCGGTGTTGAACCGAGCATTGAGAATCGAACAGCGTATAGAGGTATGAGGAACAGGGTGTAAAGTTCGCTCATATCTCCTTAGAAAAGGGAGGATCCTCCGACCAGACGGGTGTTGTGTCTGGTGGGCAACTGCCCGACGTTTGATGTCGGGACGTTGTATATATGCTAGTTGCGCCATAAACTCTGCTTGCGCGATGCAGGATCTTGCGTGACGTCATTGTGACGTGTAGCTCGCATGTAGCGATGTAGATACCGCTACAAGTGTATGCTAGCGCGTCAAAAAACACTGTTTTAAATTCTCAGCGTCCAGTAGGTATTATAAAAAGTACGCGGGCTAACCGAGACCATTTATAGTAATCAGCCAAGGTTGTTAACCGATTTCAATTTATTCAATGACTTTAGTTTGTCTCTTATTTTCCCTGCCTCGATCAGTTTAAAGACCACTTAAAAACTAAACTTCAATCATAGACAAAATATTAGTAACCTCTTGAAGAAAAACTTCGCCGGTAATAAATATAATTCAACAACGCATAAAGCACAGAGTACGTTTTATTGGCATAAAGTTTCAAGTCTTTGTAATGTTTTCAGGATAATATTTGAAACGTCATTACATTTTTTGAAATGCTCGCTGAATGCTGTTTTAAAGGTCAAACCTTTACAAGAATTTGCTATCAAAAAATATATATTTACTGTTTAAGAGTATCTCTTTTCCTCTCCAAGAAATTCGCTGATGAAGATCTAAAATAACACGATGATTAAAAGGTTCCTGGATGTCAATGATCCTGATAGCTTTAACTTCAGTTTTGGCCTCAAAAGTGGTTGCATATTTTGTGCTCTCTTTGGCGCTGTAAGTATCAATTACCGTTTATTTTTAAGTCTTTTAGGTCGACTTCCAAGAGGAAGTAGGTATGACAGTTTGCCTCGACAAAGAAGCACGGGTCCCAAGGCAAACATCTGACGCGCGCTAAGCCCGCCTGACCAGCCTATTTCTAAGTATTTGGGGTCGACTTTCAGTCTAGCTGGATGCCACTGAATATCAGTACCTGTTTTACTATATTTTACATGGAGCGTCTGCTTACGCAACCTCCACTAACCAATGCTGGGTAAGACTAGTTGTCAGACTTTCGGGTTTCTCACTACCCACCCGTAACGACTGTCAAGATCTACGAATGGTAGCAGGACCAACAGCTTTGCCGTCAAGTTGGTTGATGTGTGTGTTATCAGGTTTGGCAATTGAAAGAGCGAGTTCTCAGTTGGACAAACAATTGGAACCGTGCACCTAGCCTCGGACGTTTCATAAGTGCCTATGTAGGTTTATATGAAATACAATATTTTGATTTGATTTGATTTGAAGGTTTATAAAACGACACAGCTTAAGAGGACTGAAAATTAACTTACAAGCTACATCATACATTGCCTAAGATTATAGATATTAAATATGCCTATGCGCTACAGAGTGCTATGCGAAGCACAGAGGGGTATCTGTACCCCTCTACCAAGCCCAGCTGAATCGGTATAAAAGGAATGGTCATCCACCCACGGACCGACTTCGGCAGGCGTTGCTTATCCTTTTTAGAGGCACCTACAACGCCATATGCGAGCCACACGTCACACTGACGTCACGCAAAATCCTGCATCGCGCAAGCAGAGTTTACCGCGCAACTAGCATGTATACAACGTCCCGATTTCAATCGTCCGGCAGTTGCCCACCAGACACGACACCCGTCTGGTCGGAGGATCCTACCTTTTCTATGGAGGTGTGAGTGAACTTTACACCCTGTTCCTCATACCTCTATACCTTGATAGATCGGCCTTTGCGACTGGTTACTGATTCTTACGAGAACGTGTCCTAATAATTATCCTTATGAGGCAATTAGCCATAATCGAGTTTCGACACTTATAGTAGGTATCCTAGTCTCACTCGTATGGACATTTCGAATAAGCCCGCCCTATGTCAGACTCAACTAATAAATTATAACATAACTGACGAAATGTGGGTGGTACTCAGGTTGGTACACCGCTGCCTAACCCTTCTGGGATTACAGGCATGATGTTTCCATTATATTAATAAATTATCCACTACAAGTAAATTTTATTCAGAAGGCTTGTTCTTTGTTTCAGCTGCTATGGTGCACAGATGTGTTTTTCGAGAAAAAGTACAAAGTCCTCTCGATGGTCAACGAAAGGCGATATAAGATTCTGTACACGGTTGTATGCTGTTTGTATTTCACTTGTACCCTCACTTTTATGATACAAATTATTAGGATGTCCACACATCTTTCATAATAAAGATTATTTACCGTTATGGTGTATTTTTTATTTATTTATTAACACTAGCAGTAGCAGGCAGGCAGGGGGCAGATTCGCAGCAGGTGTCATTCTGTAGTTTCTGCCTACCTCCATGGGAAGAAGGCGTGAGTTTATGTATGTATGTGTATGTGTTATTAAAACTAGTTGTAGGTAGACTTTATAGGTACCTGCTGAAGGGACTTGGAAACGAAAGTAGGACAATAGGTACATACATACATATACTCACGCCTTCTTTCCATGGGGTAGGCAGAAACTACAGATGGCTACCTACTACAATCCTTACATACTCCGTCAATACTTCCGTGTTTATAAAAACACACCGGTCAAGTTCGTGTCGGGTTCCGTAATTAGTATGAATAGTTACGCATGCACAGTATTGATTTTATCGACCGCAAAAATAAGTTTGTAATTCATAGAAGTTCTAGAAAAAAACAATGAAAAGCAAAGTTATTTGTGCGGTTGCAAACGAACCCAAATCTCACAAACTGCTGACACGAAAAAATACAGAAAGTCGCAAAACAAAATCATCTTTTGAATTTTGGGATCCAACGATACGCGCTTTTATCCATGGAATTATTATTTTGACATGTTTGTTGCAGCAGTTGGGAAGAATGTTGATGCTAAATGATAATCAATTACTTACTTTGTATATTCTTATCAGTCCAGCGACACGCACAGAAACACACACACACACACACTTGTTATTTTTTGTGTACTTACGTGTATTTTTCTCTCGCGTCAAGTTTACCGCAAATAAACGTAATTTCATTCTTTTCTTCAGAAAAGAGACCAAAAATAAAGTAACATGATCATATAAAACATTTCAAATGACAGTTGTCTACCCTAACTACCTATCTAACATGAATATTGCAACAGATAAAATGAACTGAACTATCATTAATACAAAAAAATCTTTTAAACTAAATCTCTTAGTACATTCTTAACAAAATAATTTAATGTAACTTTTTATAGGTAGGTACAACAAGTTAATCAAATGGCAACAACAAATTCATTGGTCAGTGTGACCTTAAACAAACGTCTACATAAAAAAATAACTAATAAATTCAACCAAGATATTATTTGTGAAATAACCTGTTAAATGGATGGGGGAGTGACCCCCTATTTCTTTTGTAATTTTATTATACCTACCGTTGTTCAGCGGTGTACCGAATACACCTTTCCAATTTTCATCGCAATGTGCTAATAGTCTCCAGCGCCTGCAGTCTCGACATTAGATAGTGACAAAAATCTGTTGCTAAGTCGTATCGATGTCAAATTCCTTTAATAGATTTTCAACTTTATTTCCAAAGCATAAGGTTGAAAATCTATTAAAGAAATTTGACATCAATACGACTTAGCGACAGATTTTTGTCGATATCTAATGTCGAGACTGCCGGCCCTGGCTAAGGAACCCTAAAAATGGTTCGCGGAGCCGGCGGTCTCGACATAGATAGCGACGAAAATCGGTCGTTAAGTCTAATCGACGTCAAATTTCTTTAATAGACTTTCAAACTTATGCTTTCGAAATAAATTTGAAAATCTATTAAAGGAATTTGACAACGACACGACTTAGCGACCGATTTTTGTCGCTATCTATGTCAAGACTGCAGGGGCTGGAAACGTTTGCTCTCGGTTCCGATAGTAAACCTTCATTAGCGCATTTAAACCGTGTATAATTATGCAAAGAGTTTAAGGTAGAGTTTAGTGGACGCCCGAGTAAGCTGCACCCAGGTTACACGCGGCTTACTCGAAACAACTGAACTTCACATAATAAACATACATCCGTTTTACGTAGCGTGTTCTAGGTTAATATAGGCACGTTACGTAAACAAACAACAGACATTCACCTCTATACAGGCGCATAAATACACACGCGAATGCGCCGCGCGGGCGGCGATTCGCGTAGACACTGAGCGGTGTTACACAATACAATACCGCTCACACACTCATGACGGCCTCGCAGTCCGGACCGTGACCGGCTAGCTCTGGAAGCGGGACGGGCGGGGGCCATACACCCTACTCTGTAGGAGCGTCGAGTCGGCACCTTCGTCGCTGGTCGTCTTCGTCGGGCCTCCCCCAGGTAACTGGGGGTCTCACCTGGCGGGGACAGACCGCCGAGGTGTCGTGAAGAAAGCGACGCTATCTATTAGCGTCGCGGCGCGCCTACAGACACACGCATAGCAACCATTCACATGAGCGTGCGGGACCGTCGCACGCTCAATATCTCCACAGGCCAAAATATAGGCCAACATAGTGAAGGGCCCGTATTGGCGGGCCACTGTAAAGCATCCGTGGCCGGGGGGCGAAGCCCCGGAACCGCACGCCGCGCCCCCTTACGGGGGCGCAGCGACATCCACAAGAGTTGAGTTTAGTATTAGGCACTGCCTCGGGTCCTGACGCAAGCACTACTGCTGAACATGAAGTCCTAGGTTCGATTCCCGGGTCGGGCAGTGTTATTAAGTTTGTCGATCTGGAATTTCTCAGTAGCAGCCCGGATGCTGGATTTGTACCCGGTTGATGGCAAGAGGCTCGCCCCCTTTTACACGGGACTTAAACATAACGAGCGAAATATGGGTGTAGCTACTATAGGTGCAAGTCTGCTTAACCCATAGGGGAATGCAGGCGTGATGATAAGTAGGTATATTAGTATTTTAAACGGTTTCAGTTTTACGATATCTGCTCGAAGAGTTAAGCTTGGACTAGAGTAAGTATTCGTTCTGTAATGAAACGGCGGGGTAATTACGTAACACACTAACAGTAGGAATGGGTTTCATTTTGACAGTTCAACAACATTCATTGCGTTATTTACGTTGTTAAGCAGACAAATTTTTCGAACATATGAAGCAATGGATTAGCAATAGGCTTCAAAATGATTCAGATTATGATAGATAGTGTGTTACGTAATTAGGGAGCACGAGAGGCCACAGTAATATAAAAATTTCAAGACCTTGAATCAAGAATACACTAGATACAATATCACAAGCAAAAACTGGCCGCGATTGATTGTAAAAAAAACACGTGTGGCACTCGCACTGACTGCCGCGGTAAAGCTATTGCATAGCATTTTTTATCAACTTATTCAATAATAATTTTTTTTTTATTTTTTATTTATGCATTTTTTTTTCTTTGATATTAATTCAAGTACAGTCGTACCATATACATACACGTTAAGCGAACGCTCAGCCGAGCTACATGGTAGGCAGAGTGGGGGGTGTTAGGTTTTATTTTCGTTACGGAATTTCTTGATTCGGTCGCCACGCTCAAAGCCCGCTAATAAAAGCTATGCAATAGCTTAAAAGGTATTTTAAATATCAGCTTCTAATTATTATCAACCTTAATACTCGAACATAAAGTTAAATTATGTTTGCAATATAATATAATGTTTAGGACCGACTGTCATCGAGGAAAATGTAAAAACAAATACGCTTGAAGCTTGAAAATAAAGTAATTTTGAAGTACAAACATATTTCCTTTAAAATAAAACGTATAATACATGTTGGTAATTGGTGCTTTTATTTTTGGTCGTACAACTTACAAGGTGAAGTTTCTGGAACGTTCAAGAGCAATAATCGGATGCCATAAAGCACGTTCAATTATTGCCATTCAAGAATTGCATGCAAGCGTTTACACACGTGGGATTTCCATAACATGGTATAGATACAATAATCGAATGCAAGTTTTGTCATTCAATACTTGCATGCAACTTCTGTTTACACCAAGGCAATTATTGCATGCAAGTTTTGCCTCGTCTGAACAGAGTCGTACGTCCTTGTACAATTGATTCAAGTGTTGCTCGTATTTGCGCTGGCAAATATTTCATTCAACTTTATGGAACGTCTTCTCAAGATTTTTGTAACTTGTTTCGTCTGCTCATGTTTGAATGATAGATTTTTTTATGGCAGAATTGATTGGCGATTTTATTATAAGTGCTATTTACACCTATACTAGTTTTGAACGACAATTAACTAGCCCGTATCGTGAAAAATTTGTACGTGTAGTTTAGACGATGCCAGTCAATTGTTGCTTCAATTTTATGGTATACGAGTACTACAGGCAATAAACTTGCACCGTGTAAATGGGGTTTTAAGGAAATAGCACACATATCAAATCGGAAAGGGATCGACACCGTATCAACTCGAGCCCTTCATTATTCTTTGTGTGAAACTCCCTACTGCAACACACACTAATCGGAATCCTAACGTAATGGCTTCGCCTCGGGACAAGCTCACGAGCGGTGAGGTGCGTGGTCAACTTGCAGTTCCCGCGCTTACGCGTCTCCGTACCCTCGCTTACGCTCGCCTAAAATGCTGCAAAATCGATTTCTGGACATAAGGGTGCCAAATATAGGTGCCAACAGAAGCGGGTCTGAAGACCAGTGCTCTTCTATTGTTAGATGATTATTTCTCGTCATTAACATAACAACAGCAATAAAAATGTAAAATTCCGGTGGGGTAACATCATGCCATCTTTGCAATCTTGAACTGCTGGACAAAGGCGTTTTGAGCATAAAATAATTGTGAAATTGATTTATTATGATTCACAATTTGCGTTACTATATGTGTATCTAAAAAATATTCATATATATCCAATTCTGAATTATTACCCGGCGTAAAATTAATATTA
Organism: Dryobotodes eremita; assembly: GCA_917490735.1. Classification (NCBI taxonomy): domain Eukaryota; kingdom Metazoa; phylum Arthropoda; class Insecta; order Lepidoptera; family Noctuidae; genus Dryobotodes; species Dryobotodes eremita. The sequence goes on along the minus strand of OU823264.1, from coordinate 18,890,181 downwards.
GCCCAGAAGAGAATTCATGAAACGTTTCTGTGATTGGTGTGAATGATTCCGATGACCACGTTTGCTGGTTTTGCTGCACTGTGGTTGAGCTTGTTGCTTGCGGTACGGTGGTTGATTGTGGTGTCTGCGGTACTACAGTGTTGCTAATTGGTGACTGGAAATAAGTAAAATAAATAATAAATTCTTCAAATTCTATATACCTAATTGAAATGTTACCTATAGATATAAATTATCATCTTCGTTTTCTTCGCGTTGAATAATCAGTTACCATTTTGTAAACTGGAATCACCATGTAAACACATTAAATCGATAAAGGATACCTAGGTATTAGGTACTGAAGAACCTATCTAATAGTATATAATACTAAATGACATAATATATCTATACCTAACACTTTTCTTTAGAGATCGATACATCAAGTACAAGATTAAGATATAATAATATAATTTATTTAAACTTACCTCAGAATCATATTCTTCCGATTTACTGTCCCTCTGTAATTATATCAAATTCTGATTCAGACTCCACACCTTGTAAAACTCGCAATAATTCGTCATATTCACCGTCACTAATTTTTTTGTAAGAACACGTGCGCCAACGCAAGATGTAAACATTGCACTACACTAAAATGCACAGTCACTATGACCTTGAAACCCGTCCGCTTATGACGTCACAGATTTACTTCTATACAAGTTCGTGGCATTGTGCGCACTGACAACTAGCCACTTTGTAAGGATGGGTTTTTCAAACGGTGTTTCACTATCGACAATGATTAGAAAACCTATTTATTCTTGATTAAGGTGAATAAAACGTAGTTTATAGTTTACAATATTTATAAAATATTATTTATTCACGTCATTTTCTTGCAATAGTAGTATTTATGATCGTTTCGACGAGATGAAATATAGCGAGGTCTTCATCGTGTCCCATCACTGGCTTACTTTATATCAAGTACTTGGCGTTGGGGGCATTAAAATATTTTCTGGCGTTTTTGTTTCTATTGAATATAAAACAAACAAGAACTTATTATGTGTGAAAAAGTAAAAAATATGGCTTATAACAGGGCAATTTTCCATAAAAAAAGCTCTTGTAAAAGTCGTAAATTTATTTTATACTATTATTACTTCTAATCAAGTAGTGGCGCTGAGGGCACGAAAATCTCGAACTTTTATACAAGTGATTGGCGTTCAAAAGGTTAAAAGGGTAAACCTGAATCTACTGGTTCTTCTTGTATTCTTGATCGAAGTACGGGATATTAAGAAAAAAACTGAAGTAAATTTTAATATTTTATTTAACTTAATTATTCTGTCTCGACAAAACCCCCTGTGTTTACGTCTTCGGGTAACAATATATATTTTTAACTACACATATTACAAATTACTTAGAAAAATCCTACTCTCATCACAGAATCACTTTTTTCACAAAGAAACACGTTTTAATCTAATCCTAGCCTGAAAAATTTGGCATTTCAACAACATAATTCCTCCTTGAACATATTTAAAGTATTATGAACTTTATTTACCTATGAATAAAGGCGTTATTTGCATTTGCATCAGACTATTTTCTGACTTATGTTGTATTTTCTATGTAGGGCTATGCTAAATATGTACAATAATACAATCTTTGATTAATTTGTTGATGTAATGTTGATATGGTTGGAGGATGAAACTCATAAACTTGTACAATAAAATAATTTAGACAAATTAGCCTATTGTGTAAAAATCTCGCCGAGTGAGCTGTCAATAGTCTCAATCCCAAGCATCTGATGGAGTGACATCTCAATTCAACTAAGTGTTCACGGGGAGATTTTAACAGAACAGACATACTGATGGCAGATTATAATTTACATCAACAACGGTTGTGTTCACATGATTTTAATTTTATTGTACAGTCAGGGAAATTAATTGTTAGTGAAATTGACACCCTACTAAAATTTTCCGTGTTAAAGCCGTTTCGTACAACCGTCAAAGAATGATAGTTGTGACTTTGACACATGTACAGTCACGAGCATAAATATGTATGCACTTGGCTAAATTCAAAAGCGATTTTCTCCTTCATTTTTGAATGAAATGTTATGTTGTTACGAACATAGTATTTTCGAACCCATAGGTTTATGTAATATGTCGCATTTCAACGTTGCATTTATTATTTCACGAAAAAACAGCTATTGAAACTTGCCAAGTGATGACATATTAGTGCTCGTGACTGTACTGTAAATTTAAGTTGGCAGTCAACTTGCTCAATTATTATCCCTCACTGTGCGTTTGATTAGCTACTTGTCAAAAGAAATTAATGCATTATAACAGAGTACATTTTTGCACAATAACGATAATTCTGTTAAAACTATTACCGTGCAATAAAAATAAAAATTGTGCGTTAAAGGTAAACAAACTTAATACTCCTTACACTAAGTTGTAGCTAACTATTTATCATTTTTATATATCAGCCTATATCATTCCAACAATTTTATTACACCTTTTAAAAGTTCAACACACATTTCGCACCAACACACACCAACCTAGTTGTTGCATTTCACGAACGCGCAATTTGAACCTTAAGTCAATGACATAAGTCACAAAACGCGTTTATGATTTGCAATGACTATCCCTACATACCTATTTGCTCAATCAGCAACATCAGTATTTTCTTCCAATTTTTGTTTCTTTACGCTTGGTGACTCGGAACCTTCGTGCGTTACAACTTCTTCTGTAGAAAAACTAACTCGTTTTCTTTTTAAAGCCTTAGGATTTCTTTCGTATTCGGAGCTCATGCTTCGGGAAGACTCGTCACTAGAAATGCCGCTTGTCGCGTTTCGGATTATTAATACGTCCTTTTCTATGTCGGTCAGTTCTCTCGGCTTCGGTGGTCGCCCTATGGGTCGTTTTGGCTTGTTTTTCGTCGACGGGGATTCTTCTGTCGTTTTTCTTTTCTTGTAAGTCCGTTTGCCTGGTATTTTTGGGTTTTTCTTTGATTGAGATTCGTCCTGGAAAGTTGAATGATTGTGTTAATTTTTACTCAATTAAGAAATCATTAATAATAACATCACGCCTTGTTTTCTCGAAGGATTGGGCAGAGGTACAACTATAGTACACCCAAGTTTCGCCAGTTATGTTTAAGTGTCATGTTATAGAGGGCGAGCCTATTGCCATAAATCGGGCACAAATTCAGACTCCGGGCTGCAATTCCAGATGGAAAAACCTAATAACACTGCCCGACCCGGAAAGCGAACCCAGGACCTCATGCTCAGCAGTAGTGTTTGCAACCACTGAACCAACGAGGCAGAAATAATGAAGTTGGGTTGAATTTTAGGACACTTCTTTCTTTTTCATGTGTAAGTGTCCTAGCAAAATAACAACAGTATTTAGATGACTTTAAAATTTGTTTTTCACTCCTCTTGCTCAAAAATTCCGTCATTGTAGCATACCAGAGCGGGGATAAACTAGCATATTTTCCTCTAGGGGAAAAAATATATTTTTGTCTGTTACCAACCAACGAGCCCACCAAAAACGAAAAAGATTTTATTCATAATGTAGAATAATCATGAATAAAGACTCCATTTATTACTATTTCATAAAAAAGAAAATTTTATTTTTGAAAATGGAACTAAAGCAGCGATCTCTACAGTAGATTGCATTGCGTTGCTGCTACATAAAAAATTAAAAAAAGGCTTTGGCGCGAAATCTTTACTATTGTTTCAAATTGAATTGGTGACCATAATTAAATTATGGTCACCAATTCAAAATAAATTAAATTAAAAAAAAAAAAAAAATTTTTCGCAATCGTAGCGAAAAGTAGAGTGTAACACACGGCGCTAATAACCCATTATAACTCGGTTTCTATTTACTCCCTCGCTAAAGCTCAGAAGTAAAACTACCTCGTATATAATGGGTAATTTTAGCCCCTTGTATAACAAATCTACTATTAGGATATCAACAGACATGCTGGTTTTTTGAATTGGAGATCAGTGATTTAGTAAGCTCGACTCAGCGACGGACAGAAAAGCGACAGATAGAAAATACGCATACAAAATTTGCTACCACGATCAAACGTAGACATTCTCTAAAACGCCATGCAGCATGGATGAAGTAGCAAATAGTCGATGTTAAAAGTAGAATGCCTGCTAAAGTCCTGGCCCGACAAGACACCAATAAAGTATTATTATTTACAATAATGTATTACACTCCTCATTAAACGCCTAAAGGCACAACTGACCTTAAAAATAAATACACCATAGACATTATTTTTATCATTGTAAAACGTGACATCTGAAGACATTCTGTCATTTTGCTTAAATTGGCGCGAAAGGATTTTAAATAAACATTTTGCAGTCTTTTTCTATCAGATTAAACAAGACAGAGATACAAGATAATTAGTGTTGTTGTTAAAGTAAAATAAAATAAACTTCTGCTTTTGAATTGTTAAAGTATTTTACGCAGACGTAAAAATCTCACCGTGTAAACTTACGATAAAGTCGGCTTGGAAAGAGCGGTCATTCCACGATCCAACAAGACTCCAATAAAGTTAGTGGGTAATCAAAACGTTGCACGAGGTAAATCATTCTAGAGGGATAGTATACGTACTTGTTTAGGTTTAGCGCCAATATATCCGGAGCATCGCTTGGCTCCACACATGCAGCGCTTCTTTTCAATGCCAGCACATTCCAAGTTGTAGTTGAATGTCACTTCACTGTTCTGTAAAAATAGACAAAATGTTTTATGCAATTACTTGCAGATATGGGTGTAACAGTTAAAATTAGAGAACTTGTATTAATGTAATGTGACCAATTATAATGTGCTAGGAGCACACGTACATATTAATTAAATTACACACGTAAATGAACTAAACGAATTTTTAATTATGAAAAATATTTAGAATATTTCATATAAATTTTTTTAGGTGGAACAAATTTCCAAAGTTTGACGATTGATATGAAATTGATGATTTTATTCAATAAATATTTTATTCCTACAGTTGCGAATCGCATTTTGATCAACATACGACGTAAAACAGACCTGCAATTGCAAAAAAACAAAAAAAAAAAAATTTGGCGCGCTACAACTAAGAATCCTCCTTAATCAATTTACTTACTGCTGGTATGTCGTATAACGCAAACAGGCCCACTCGAACGTCACCTAGCACTGTCCACTTTTGTGTCTCGCAGTTTGGCTCGCAACAATGGTTCATGAACCTGGAACAAATAATTACCATAATTATTTTAAAACAAAAATTGAAATCAGTTAATGATAATGGAAAGCAGTAAAACAAAAGATCCTGTCTATTCTATAATATTTTGCTTTGTTGTCCTGAGATCGGATATTCGGATGCATATTAACCTTGGCTAATATGGAATGCGCTTTTGTATTGAAAAAATTCCGCTAACGTCAGATTTCAGTGACCAAACCGGACCAAATCATAGCGATCGAAAGGTAGTGATTAAAGTTGTTGTAGCCGAGGTAATATTTACGCTCAATCAGGACAATAGTACTTTTTTTGTTTTTGTTTTATCCAACACACCACCCCTCCTCTTACACCCCACATACACGTATTTGCATCGGAGGTTAAACATTAATTTTATAATTTTAAATAACTAATGTTTTTAACAAAACGAATATATGAAGAAGCTGCTTCCGAAAAAAAAACAAAAAATTAACTTTAGGTAAATATGCATCCGAATATCCGATATCTGGTTATTATTTCCATTTCCCATTGGAGCTTTCATGATGTTAAAACCAAATAAAAAATAATCCAAAAAAAAATTTGGAATACGCAAGTATTGGGTATTTATTTTAGTTTTTCATTAATCACAACACAACACAGATGTATGTCACAATATTTTATTTGATTTTGTATTATATTATTGCTTTAATTTATTCTCTTAATTTATTATAACGGACACACACTTCCCTGTGTTATTCTAGCGTATGGCACCCGTGGGTTGCAGCTGAAAATCAGCGTCAGGTGGTACACCTTGTGTTGTCATCTGATGTTATGCTGAGCTGAGGCCCTTTTGGCATTATAATCATTGTTTTCTGTTTTTATAGGTTTATGCTGAATTTATTTTTGCTGTTATCCCAATAAACACATTTTTCTTTGGTTTATTTTCTTTCTTTCTTTCTCTAATCCGATACATCAATATTTGTATGTAAGAAATTCAGAGGCCTTTATACTTCCAAGGCAACTAAAAAAATACTGAAAGCTACAAATACATGGTCAGTTCCATGTTCAGATCAGTCTAAGTGTGCACACACACGAGCGGTACGCGTCAACGGTTGAGGCAACAACAACCATCGACGCGCGTCGATGTCGGCAGCCGTGGACACCGTACCGCTCGTGTATTTGAGTACGGTGCTCAAATACACGAGCGGCACGTTGTCGAAGGCAGCCGTAGACATATCTACGGCAGCTGTAGACGTGTCGACGGCAGGTGTAGACGTGTCGACGGCAGGTGTAGACGTGTCGACGGCAGGTGTAGACGTGTCGACGGCAGGTGTAGACGTGTCGACGGCAGGTGTAGACGTGTCGACGGCAGGTGTAGACGTGTCGACGGCAGGTGTAGACGTGTCGACGGCAGGTGTAGACGTGTCGACGGCAGGTGTAGACGTGTCGACGGCAGGTGTAGACGTGTCGACGGCAGGTGTAGACGTGTCGACGGCAGGTGTAGACGTGTCGACGGCAGGTGTAGACGTGTCGACGGCAGGTGTAGACGTGTCGACGACACCTGACAACGCGTCGACGCGTGTCGATGGCTGCAGTTGCCTCTGCCGTTGACGCGTGCCGTTCGTGTGTATGCACGTTTCTTATCATTGTCTAACTACAACAACCATCATTTTTAGAAAATAAACTCACCTAGCAAGATTCCCTTTAGGTCCGGCATCGATCATTCTCTCCTTATCCAACGTCAAAAAGTAAAAGTTCTCATCTCTGATCTCATGCTTCCTCCGCATTCGACGACGGAATTCTTCCTCGTCTATTAACTCTCCCACGTATTCTATTACGAATTGTCCTGCAAATAGATAGAAAGGGGTGATTTTAGGATTAAATGTGCATTAGGAATTAAGGTGAATCCTCAGCTGTAGCCCACCAAATTAAAATTTTCTTTGCTTTTTTGCAAATTTTCAGCTCTGTTGGAATGGTTTATTTACTGAATAATAATCATAAATTTCATACCAATCGTCAAACTTTGGAAATTTGTTCCACCTAAGAATTTTAATATGTAATGAAAATTCTTAGGTGGAACAAAATTATTATTCATTTATTAGTCAGTAAATATATCATTCCTACAGTCGCAAATCGCATTTTGATCAACATACGATGTAAAACAGAGCTGCAATTTGCAAAAAACCAAAGAAAAATTTAATTTGGCGGGCTACAACCGGGGATTCACCTTAAAGGTGAAAACAAATCTCACCACCACAAAACAGTGTTGATCAGTTGTTTAAGCTTTACAACTGTTACGCTCAACAACACCAGCCCCTGCAGTCTCGACATTAGACAGCGACAAAAATCGGTCGCTAAGTCGTATAGTTGTCAAATTCCTTAAATAGATTTTCAACTTTATTCCGAAAGCATAAGGTTGAAAATCTATTAAAGGAATTTGACATCGATACGACTTAGCGACAGATTTTTGTCGCTATCTAATGTCGAGACTGCAGGCTCAGGTCGTCTGCGTAGCTGATATTTTTAACGCAGATACTGTCTATGTATCATCCGACCCTGGTACTGCTGAGCTCGCCGATCAGCTCGTTAACTTGAATGAAATTTGCCGTTATAGTGGCAGTAGCCACGCGTTTAACAAGTATAAGTTTTTGTAGTAAGATCTTAAATATTTTTTTTATAACCGACAGGTATTTTTTTTTTTTTGTCATAAAAACTGCCCAGTGCGAGAGAAATGAAATAAAAACGAAATCAAAAATTGTGAGATCTACGGTTTTAATGTGACAATAAGCCATCGGAGAATATAGATAAAATTACCTAAACATTTTATTCAGTTAATAATAATATTATTTTATAATAAAACGTAGATTTCATGCTGAGGGAAATAAACTCTATGATACTGACATAAGATTTTCATAGAAAGATAGTCTACTTATATGATCTAGCTGTACCACATCCCTAGGTCTTACAGGAACCAAGCATTACCAAAGTCTGTTTTGTACCTGCTTTAACATCCTCTAAGGTTTTAAGCCCCCATCCTCTGCTAGGTGTTCTGTACGGCACCAATTTGGGGTATAAACGTTTCTCAAACGCGCGGTTGTGGCATCTATCGCCTGCTCTACAGGTCGGTCCGCATTCTGTTAGCAGCATTCTGTGAACACATAATGATTGTTTTGTTATAATTTTTAATTACTTGTTTCAAAAAGGTGGGGTAATTTTTCTAGAAAAACAGCTACTTTGATACAATGAAGAATTGAGTGAGAATTTTTCAGAATCCTGTGCTGAAAATCATATAACAAATATTGCCACCAAACAGGACGATAATTTCAGATGTAAATTTTTTTGGCAGAATTATGCTTTTTTTAAGTCCTTTATGTAAGTAACAGGGTTACCTTTCAATTAAATCAAATCAGATGATAACTTACAGAGTATTGTTTATTTTGGTCAAGCAATCACAAGTGCTACAGTCCTTTCATAGTTAGTTTACCTCTGACAGGAGCAACCCAAAAGCAACCTTATAGTAATGAAAATAAAGATCACCGTGATTTTGTCAGGCTTGTGAGTGGTAGCAACCCAACAGCAGCCTTATAGTAATGAGAATAAAAATCACAATGATTTTGACAGGCTTGTGAGTGGCAGTAACCCAAACGCAACCTTATAGTAATGAGAATAAAGATCACAATGATTTGGACAGGCTTGTGAGTGGCATTAACCCAAACGCAACCTTATAGTAATGAGAATAAAGATCACAATGATTTTGACAGGCTTGTGAGTGGTAGCAACCCAAAAGCAACCTTATAGTAACGAGAATAAAGATCACCGTGATTTTGACAGGCTTGTGAGTGGCTGGCAACCCAACCGCAACCTTATGTCAGCGGAAGTAAAGATCACTTTGTTTTTGACAGTGATACAAAATCAAAGGTAAAATAACTGTGAAAGGACTATAGAGTGCTAAAGTACGATTCAAACTTAATGGCGGCTGTGAAGTGCACTATTCGCTGCGCAGTACCTCACCCGTCACCCCGCTGCCGTGGATTGGTTACTGCGCAGCGACTCGCCGCATGTTCCGAGCCGCCATTAAGTTTGAACCGTACTATACAAGGATCTTTTGGCGCCTGAATGACAGCCACAGGGTAAACATTTGAGAAAATGTCACAGAAATTTATTGAAAAAACAAGATGGCGGCGTTAGTTCCGGGTTTGACCACGCGCCAAAATAACCTTGTACCCCTTATTTATAAACGTTGCTTAAAGTTTAGTAATGATAAGCGTCTATTAAACCATAAGCTTTTGACGTTTAAACTTCTCTTAACTTTAACTATACCCTAAGTCATCAATTCAGATAATTTATGTAAACAAATGTGATAACAGATCAAAAAAATATCGTCTTAATGGTAATTCACATAAAATGGTGGAAAACAAGGTTAGATTTGCTTTTAAGTTCTGATTTTTAAAATAATAATTAAAAAATTATTATACCGTGTTAATTTTTATAAGTTTTCGGTTTTAAACAAAGTTATTAAAAAAAGAAAATTTTGTGGTATAAAATATTTTATGATACTGGTAACACTACCGGAGTTCCCAACATTCTCAAATTTCGTTTGACATAATTACAAAGTCGCGTCTTTTCACAACATTCGTTTTCTTTTCCCGGATAATACTATTCGCTGCGTCTTTGTTAATTGTGCTTTATTATCATCGTGTTAACTGTTTCATCTTGTTGTTAGTTGTTATATTTCCTTGTTTTAGTTGTGTTTTTGTTAAGTTTTATTTGTTAATTGACAAATGGAGCCCCAGCCGGGTCCCTCGAAGGCCGCTGCCACCGACAGTTTGTCGCCTGTCAAAAAGCGGCCTCGAAAATCTCTGAGTGCCACTGAAAAACTCATGGTGATGAATGTCTACAAGCAGACATACAAGAATTGGCCTGTTAACGAATACTGGTCTTTAGGAGACTGTGCTGCCAAAACTGCTACATTATTAGGCATATCAGCAGTGACAGTGGGAAGAATTGTAAAAGAACATAAAACAACCCAAACCCTGAGTTCTCCCAAGAAGGAAGGTCCAAAGACCAACTTCGTCCAAAAAATGGACGATTTTACCATGTCTGCAATAAGACGAATCGTACACCAGTTTTTTCGCAGAAATGAGGCACCTACATTAAAAAAGGTGAGAATTTCTTTGAATACCTATTACGTAAAGTAGATTTATATAAAATTCTGTGGGTATAGGTACCTGTTTTCTACTATTATACCTTACTAAGAATAACTATTATTTACAACCAAGTTTTCTCGTAGAGTCTATCTCAAGTGGACACCAGTCTACGGAACTAGGGCCTCCTTGTTACCCGTCAAGTAATAAGGCAATATAAATTCCATTGTTATCGTCCGCAGAGTTTAATCGTCTATCCATCATAAGCAGATTGCCTATGATAATACATAGTGTCACTATCATCCCTGGCTTTCAGTGATCATCATAACATTTAATTTTTATTTTCAGGTTCTACAAGTTGTGAATGAGGACTCTGACTTACCAACTATGTCACAAAAAACACTGGGAAGAATTCTGAAACATTTAAAATTTAGATATGTGAACCGGAAACGTCAAAGTTGCCTTATTGACCGGCAAGACATAATTCTGTGGCGACAGAAGTATTTAAATTTGATAAAGCAACATCGCAGAGATAAAAAACATATTTATTACCAAGATGAGACCTGGCTCAATGAAGGTAATAATTGTTATTTATGAGTACGAATAATATAATAATATGTAAAATATCTGCCTATACCTCTCCCTAATTCTCTTCGGGTCAACTTCCAGTATTTAATCAGTTGCGTTGAGTGGGTACTGGACCTCGCAGATCTATTAACATACACTAATTCTTTGATCACAATTGCCAAATTCTTACAGTCCCATCCAGAAAATGTTTTTGAACTGTAATGCTTATCAACTTGTTAATAAAATAAAATATTCTTTGTTATAGGCCATACAGTAAAAAAGTTATGGGTAGACACTGAAATAAAATCATCAAAACAAGCATTCCTAGATGGATTGACAACAGGGCTGAAAGCTCCGTCAGGCAAAGGCAGACGATTAATTATAAGCCATATAGGCAGTGTAGATGGTTTTGTTGAAGGGGGTCTGCTCTTGTTTGAATCAAAAAAGAACACTGAAGACTACCATCAAGAGATGAATGCGGAATGTTTTGAAGAATGGTTCAAGGAGATTTTACCAAAATTAAAGCAAAACTCTGTTCTGGTAATGGATAATGCTCCATACCATAGCCGGAAAGTTGAGCAGACCCCTACTACCTCATGGAGAAAAGCCAATATACAGGAATGGCTTCACAAAAAGAATATTTCCTTCGAGCAAACAATGATTAAAGCCCAGTTATTGGAAATCGTTAAGAAAAATAAATCAGAATATAATAAGTATGTAGTGGATGAGATGGCAGCCCAGTGCGGTGTCACTGTCCTGCGACTGCCTCCTTACCATTGTGAGCTAAACCCTATTGAATTGGTGTGGGCTCAGGTAAAGGGGTATGTCGCACGAAACAACAAAACTTTCAAAATGAATGAGATAAAACAATTGTTAGAAGAAGGTTTAAGAGAAGTGACACCGCAGAAATGGGCAGACTGTATTAGACATACTGTAAAAGTAGAAGATGAAATGTGCACACTCGACCACATAATTGATGAAGTTACTGATAGGTTTGTCATAAGTGTGAACGAATCTGATTCCGAATCCGATAGTTGTTCAGACTCAGACACATAATGAAAAATATTTTTAAAATTAATTATAAAATTTAATATTAAATTTTAATTATAAAATTTAATATTAAATTGTTTTGTACCAACTGTCCTGTCATTTTGACAATGACATTTCTTTGTTTACTTAAATTATCTGAATTGATGACTTAGGGTATAGTCAAGCATCGCTAATGACTTAATGAGACACAATTAATTATCTATTGTTATAGCCCTCTAGCTGCCCACACTGGGGACTGACTAGTAGCAACGTTTATAAATAAGGGGGAACGTGTTGTAACTTGTAATTTGACAGCAGAATACTTGATAGAAGATCCAAAAAACAGTTTCAGCCTTATTTTAAATGCAGATTAATTTTCAAATTCTGTCTCATATTTTCTCCGGTGTTTTGTAGTGACAGAAAATTTTAAGTGTTTGAGAATTCGTGAGTATGTGTTAATTTAAAGTGAGTCTTTGTCTAAATATAAGAACTGTAGATTTCATTTAATTTAAGTATGTTTTAATCTTATGTTTTGTTTTGATTTCTTAAATGTCTTTTAAAAAACTTTTTCCAAATTTAACTATTATTGATATTTTTACTTTGTTAGCCGAGTTCTTAAATCTGTTGTGCATGCTGTGGTCTCCTATAAGTGAAGGAGAACACTTACTTAATACCGGATGTTGCCCGTAATTTACGTGTAATGTATTGTGTACCGTCAAACGGGGTACGATAGGAATGCAGGGGTAAATTGGAACGAAACTTTAAAAGGGATGTTAATACTAAAATAATTTCGTTTGTTGCCGAAAATTACTCTAATGTGTTTACTGTATGATAATTTACGATTAAGTGTCTTTGTTGGTAACAAACTATTATCATTTCAACGTTAAAATCTATATTATAGTTTCGTTCCGACTCACAACTTCTTTTTTTGTTTGAGTAATCATCAAATGACTTCTTCCTTCCTATTCATCCCGTTTGACGGTTTTGTATCTTTTGTTGGAAATCCTAAATAAAAAAAATAAAAAGCCCTCTTACCTGTTAAGACACTGTGAGTAAGCCCCACAGGGGTCCTCATCATTAGGATTACACTCGCACTGCGTCAGTGAACTCTCAGGGTCCTCTAGTTTCCGACCACAGAGTGATCCGCAAGGTTTGTTGACCTTTAGCTTGACGTAGTGAGGCGGGAGAAGCGATGACGCTATGTCTAGAGATTCTTCCTCGTTTGGCGCAGCACCTGAAAGATTATTTATTTTATTTATTTGTTAGCAATCACTAAAAACACCAAATATTTCAGTGACTTCTGATTTTAATACAACTTAGTTTGGCTTACAATACGGCACGCTTTTTTGCTAGATTTGTATTTTATAACCCCCGACGCACAAAGAGGGTTGTTTTAAGTTTGACCGCTATGTGTGTGTGTCTGTCTGTGGCACCGTAGCTCATAAACGGGTGAAACGATTTGGGTGCGGTTTTTTTTATTTGAAAGCAGGTTTCCTAGCGGTGGTTCTTAGACATGTTTCATCAAAATCGGTTCAGCCGTTTCAAGGTCATCAGCTCTTTTTTTGTGTCGGGGATTTTTTATTTTACCTATTATATCGACTAATATTTGATTAATAATGGGTCTCATGTTATTATTATACATTGCTACACTTTTGTAAGCAACGTAGCTTAGTAAGCTACCTAGTTCTAGGATTGAACTAAAAGCATAACTTATTTTTAAAACACAAAGTCTCTCTTTCTATTCGTTAGCGTGCTTGTAACTCGAGAACTGCTGATCCGATTTACAGATTTATAGTTCATAAAAATGTTCTCAGGCTAGGTTATAGCGTTGCGCGCCCACTCGAATACATTGTAAATAGCTAGTTAATGGACTGAAAAAATAATGTAACTTACTTTTTAATATTTCGCAAGCTCTATGTGCATGTTCCATGGCGGTGGTAAAGGCTGCATCAATTTTTGACTTTTGGCTTGATACACGGCCTGAATCACCTGCAAACAGAATATTAAATTAGATGAATACAAGAGATGACCACAAAAAAAAACTAAGATGCAAACTGCATTTTAACAATATTAACTGCAATTTTACCAATATGAACTACAATTTTAACAATATGTACTGCAATTTCAACAATATGTACTGCAATTTTACCAATATGAACTGCAATTTTAACAATATGAACTATAATTTTACCAATATGAACTACAATTTTAACAATATGTACTGCAATTTTACCAATATGTACTGCAATTTTAACAATATGAACTGCAAATTTAACAATATGAACTGCAATTTTAACAATATGAACTGCAATTTTAACAATATGAACTGCAATTTTAACAATATGAGCTGCAATTTTAACAATATGAGCTGCAATTTTAACAATATGAACTGCAAATTTTAACAATATGAACTACAATTTTAACAATATCAGCTGCAATTTTAACAATATGAACTGCAATTTGGTGCAGTTAATCTGCAGCGGGACTGCCTCGTTGGTCTAATGGTCGCTACCGCTACTGCCGAACATGCAAGTCCTGGGTTCGATTCCGGCAGTGTTATTAGGTTTTTCCATCTGGAATTTCTCAGTAGCAGCCCGGAATCTGGATTTGTGCCCAGTTGATAGCAATAGGCTCGTCCCCTTTTACGTGGGACTTAAACATGACTGGCGAAATCTGAGTGTACTATAGGTGTACCTCTGCCTAACCCGTCGGCGAATACAAGCGTGATGTTATGTGTGTGTAATCTGCAGTCGGTCCGCAAAACTGCACAGCTATTGTTACTAAGCGCGCTTTGTTCCAATTTTACTCTTCCCAGTGTGGTGACCCACATAATTATCGTTCACGACGATTGTTTAACAGTATTACGACTGCTTCGCGCACAGCGAAAGTATTAATTTAAAAAATGAATCACAAGTCATTTGTTGAACATTATTGAATGATAAATGATATATGATTTTATTTCTGTAAGTAGGTTTGTACAAACACTTACACGTCAATCATATTTTAAAACTAGATGAGGTCGGGGTTTCCTCTGACTACTCTGAGAAGAAAGGCCGAAACAAACTCAGAGGTCACAGTCTCTTTTAAAGTTCAGACATAATAGTGTTCAGCTCATATAAAGACCATGTAGATTAGAGTCTGAAATGGTCTTCTGAGAAAAACCACACAGAATGAGTGGACCTGTTCAGTCAGTGCACGCATTTGTCAGTAATCGTGCAGCTCAACTCAAAACTTAAGGAGCTCAACGATTCGACGAACAATACCAAAGAAAGAATTAAATTGATGATTATTTATATTGGAATACTTTAATATATCATCATGCCTGTATTCCCTGGAAGGTTAGGCACAGGTGTAACTATAGTACACCCACATTTCGCCAGTTATGTTTAACGTATTTAGATCGAACAAATATTTTAACGTAAGATTTATTCATTTTAAAACAAACTCACCTTCTTGAAACGGGAACACGCGTCCCCTATTGACCCAGTAATGGTCGTATTGGCCAAAGAAGCGCACTACGAACTCTCCGAGATTGTGCTTCACTGCCATTATGTTCTCAGGTATCTCCGATGGATGCAGGATTATACCGGGCCACCATCTGCGAAGTAAGTTACTATATTAGTTAGTTAGGTAGTTTATTAGTTAGTTGTTAATTAGCTAGTGAAGTGAACTAACACTACTAACTACTATGTGCTACTAACATAGTTTTAAGCAATATTTATTAACACAAGTTTCAGTTTTATTATGTATTAGTTTGTTATTTTGTATTTTGTGTATTTTATGTATGGGCTTCAGTTGCCCGACAATAAAGGAATTATTATTATTATTATATTAGTACCCTGTGTCTGTATGCATGGGACAAGACTATGACGTATTGCCGTCATTGCTTTGGTGTGAGAGAGAGGACGTGCACAGACGAATGGTACCATCTCTTTTTCACCACGGAATAGGTTTGGCACTTCAAGATCCCTGATGGTCAGTTGATTTATTCTGTTTTAAGGCTGCAAGCACGAGCTCCTGACTGTTCTAGGTTAGTAAATGGAAACCCATAATTTCGCGCCATGATTTAAAAAAAAATGTGTGTATGTTGAAGTATTTTCTGAATCTGTACATCATATCATGTCAACGCCGGCTACCGCTAAAAAACAGCGCTGGGGCTCTGTCTCGCATAGGGTCGTAGCATTATGCTGAGCGATTGCCGTTTTGCGTGGATGTGACGCATATTTTCGTCCAACTCGTTTATTTTGTATTTGTGCGTTTTTTATTTACGTCATGTTTACCGCAAATAAACGTATTTTCATTCTTCTTTTCTTTCATATTAAACATATTATTTTTCCAATTGCTAACCTCGCAATATTCAATCTGCCTGGCCTCTTCCCAACTATGTTATGGTCGGCTTCCAGTCCAACCGGATGCAGCTGAATACCACTATTTTAAATGGAGCGACTGCCTATCTGACTTCCACAACACAGTTACTGGGTAACACGAAGTATCGTGTAGAAGGAAGTGTCAAGGAGTACCTTGTTAAGACTGGTTGTCAGAATTTGGAGCTTCTGACGACCCCTAACAACTGCCAAAGATCTACTAATGACAGCCAGGACATAGGCTTAACGTGCTTTCCGAAACACGTAATTGATTGACCCGTGCGGTTCTTATTACTTAGCCACGAGCCCCTCGTAATATTATCATAATAATAAATATTTATGTTCACATCTAATATTGCATCAATTGTCAAAAAGTCAAAGTCAAATCATTTATTTCAAATATATAAAAGGCACTTTTGAACATCAAAATTTACAAAAAAAAATAGAATTGATTCTAGTTGCCCCTTCCAAAAGGTAGTTTCGAATGGAGAAGTATGGGCAATTAACTCCACCGTTACTCTTTTAAAAATTTGACAATACTTTGTATACGTGAATTATCCATACTTAATATTATAAATTCGAAAGTAACTCTGTATGTTACCTTTTCACGCCTAATACACTGAACGGATTTCGATAAAAATTGGCAAAGAGTTAGATGGCATCCTGGGGAAGGACATAGGCTACTTTTTTTCCCGGTAGCACGTTCCCGTGGGATAATTTCCGACATCAACCCAGGCGGAGCCGCGGGCAGAAGGTACTATAATTATATGTGAAGAAGATGCGAATTGAGTTCTAGAAGCTATCTACTAACCTGTAATGACCAAGCTTGACCCACACCATTTCTCCATATAGCGGCAGGCGTCCAGTCTCGCAATCTTCGCACATGTAACCACCTAAGGACAAACAAAAGTAAATATTCAGTTTATTTGTAAACAAACCTGAATATTGAGAGAAGAACATTTTGTATAAGTACAGTTGACTGACAGGCGCTTTACTTGGTGTAAATAATTTCATCACCACTGCTCTCAAAACGGTGAAGGAAAACATCATTAGGAAACCGGCATGTCCAAGAACCAAAAATCCGATGCGGCATCTTCCAACCCCCACTGGGCCGGCGTGGTAGATTACGGCCCACTCCCTGTCACTGACAGGAGGCCTTAGTCCCAACAGTGGGAACGCTGATTATGTACAGTTGAACCAAGAGATAACTACTACTTTAACTTCATAAAATTATAAACGGTTCTATAGACGCACAATTGGTAAACTATTTTAAGTTTAGGTCTAGCCAACGTAGTAAGCGTCAACATCGTATTTTTGAATTGCTTAAATCCCCCTTAAATACCACATATAATAGCCCCCTAACACGTATGGCAAGGCGATATAATGATAGGTCCAATTTGACAGATTACCCTATTGATATTTTCTCCGTGAGTGTCGCTTCATACAGACGTTCCCTATGTAAACAGTGCGAACAGTGCACGTCTATGTAGCTCAAATTGGTTAGTATTGTAGTGCTCTAATTTTGTCTTCTAGACACACATTATTTTTGTTTCCTTTGTCTCTAATATTCATATGTCAATGTCATGCATACCTGTGATTTGCATGGTTACTGAAATTTTAGTTGTTATTTCTTTTGAATTGTAAGTGACTGTGCTGTTGGTGTGCTTATTCTAAATAAATAAGTGTACAGGCAGCTAACTTGCAACTACTTCTAATTAATGTTGTGGTTGTGCCGAGTACTCGAGTACATTACATCACTCTTATAAGTATGTTTTAAAGCGTACAAAGTCACTGACAAAGTAGAAAACCGGTAAAAAATAATTCAACTGTCTACTTGCGGGAACAGACCTATTACAGCTCATGACATACTGCCCGCTGACAGGCAGATGGACGGACGGACAGCGGATGCTTAGTAATAGGGTTCCGTTGGCGCCCTTTTGGTACGGAACCCTTAAAAACGAATATTGCCAGAGTCGTGGAAACATAAATGTTTTTGCCTGTTTGTAGTTTTTCTATGTCCATTTGGCTCGTATTAAAAAACAGTACAAAATGAGCCGAGCAAACTCGTATTTTTTAGAGAAGTCCCAACCCAACGAGTCTAAAACCAAAATTATTCCAAGGTTGAATCACGCTATCCCACTTTTTAAAACAAAACCAATATTAAGAGGTTACGTTTTTCATATTTTTTGCTATTCAAAATCACGTCACCTTCAATTTGAATACAATCATGTATGTATTTATGTTTGCGGCGCCGCCAGCTGCGTGCGCGGCGTCGGCTGGTTGTTAGCGTCCCGCTTTTGAAGAGGTCAAGGTCTTAATTCCCGTTCTAGGAAAATTTTGTATGACATAATCGTGTGTGTCGAAATGTTTGTCCTAAAAATGATCAAGATTTGCTTGCGGGTGTGTTAGCAATATTTTGATTAATTTGTGTGATATTACCAGAGATCGGATATTCGGATGCATATTCACCTTAAGTTGAGATGTTGGCGAATATGGAATGCGCTTTTGTATCGAAAAAATCTTAACTTTAACTAACACACACCACCCCTCCGCTTACACCCTACATACACATATTTGCATAGGAAGTTAAACACTAATGCTAATCCTAACTTCCTAACTAATATCATAAATGCGAAAGTAAGTTTGTTTGTTTGTTACCTTTTCACGCCTAAACCACTGAACCGATCATCCTGAAATTTTGCATATACGTTGTCAGGTGTACAGAAACGAACATAGGGTACCTTTTATCCCGAAAAAAGTACTATTCCCGAGGAAAACAACAATAACGTTCTTATGATAATAGATGGCGCCACGTGTCTTTCGATCATGATTGAATTGATAGTCAGTCTAAATTAACGCGAGCGAAGCCGTGGGCAAAAGCTAGTTTTAAATAAATATGTATCTAAATTTTTTTTTTTTTTTTTTAGAAGTCACTTCCGTACTAAACACCCGACTAGTTATGCATTCCCGGTGTTCCTGGCATCCCGAGATTTTATACAAAAATATATTTTAAGAAGCCGCTTCCATTACTTTCTTAAATAAAAATCAACTTTAGGTAAATATGCATCCGAATATACGATCTCTGGATATTACTAACTATCGTCTTGCTGTGAAATTCAAAATATCACGTTATTGGCTCGCAAACAGGCTGACGGTGAAACTGATTAGAAAGCTTTTTTTTTTTATTGACTTCTCGCTAGTCAACCAAGGAGGTTGTCGGCTGCTGACATGCCTGTGGTTGCCCATAATAAATTAAAGCCCCCAGCCAGGGCTCAAAAAAACTTACAAACTAGGCAACAACACGCTAAGGGCATCCCTGCGGGGTACGAGCCTCGGCTTAGGGCGTCGCTGGGAGAGGGCAGAAAGGGACAGGCTGGATCGGAATCCTGATTAGAAAGTAGGGCAATAGGGCCATTGCCTATGTTCCAAACAGATACGACAAAGCTTATATTTTATGTGGTGCATGCAATATCTTCGACAATTTCATATATATTTTTTTTTCTAAACTAATAGGTAAAGAGAAAAGATTGCTTTTTTTTTTAATGTTTGTTACGCTTTCACGCTAAAGCGGCTGAACGGATTAGAATGAAATTTGACACATATGTAAACCATGACCTGGATTAGGACATAGGATTCAAGTCGTTTGTTGTGCGGGTTCCAACTCAGTACCTAGAAACCTTCATGAAAGAGTTTTGACCTGAAGGTGTCATGTACTGACGTTTTCGTGGAAGGTTACGCGACACCACGCAGCGCAATACAACGCCGACACAGTCATCACTTCGTGTACAGTAATTTATTATGATAAAAATATGTATCGTAAAATATATTCGAATAGTATATTCGAAAAATTTGTCTGCTCAACGGAGCAGACAAATTTTTCGAACATATGAAGCAATGGATTAGCAATATCCTTCCAAACAATTCAGATTATGATTATGTTGCGCAATTAGGGTGCTGCTTACCTTCAGGCGGTTTTATGTTAAGGCATTCAGCGTGGAATGACGTGGGACAATACTCGCAGCATATCAATGATCCGCCCAGCGCGCATATAAAACACCATCCTGTATTCACGTGGCACGGGACTTTGCCGGGCCTGTGGATGGAAAGGCGAACATTTAATATCGTTTAAATTACAATAATGATGTGTTTATATTATTTTCTTAACAGAAAACAGCCAAATATAATAGCCAAAGTGCATTAAAATCGGTTCATCCGTTTTTTATGTAGTAACAATGCGTCAGACATACTAATACTGCATTTGAAATAAGATTCGAAATTTAAATAAACCTTTTTTACTGTCTGTTCAACTGATTTTGACTTCTATTCCGTAGGCATAAGGATGGCGTTAAAACCAAAACGTGGTTACAATAACAACTGTTTACTGCAGTTGCCATTTGTCGTGCCACCAACGCAATAGAAGTCAAAATCGGTTGAACGGACTGTAAAAAAGATCTATTTAAATCAAATGGAGTGAGTATAGAGAGGCAGCTAAAGGGATCAAGTTACAATGACCATTATTTGGGACCAAAATAGAATTTTAGCAATGACGTCACCATACGACGTTTTAGGGGTATTTCAAATTACAGTCCATTCACAGTTATTTTACCTCTGACAGCAGCAACCTAATAGCAACCTTATTGTAACGATCATAAAGATCATTGTGAGTTTGACAGACTTGTCAATGGCAGCAACCCAATAGCAACTTTATTGCAATGGCCATAAAGATCACTATGATTTTGACAGTGATTCAAACTTAGAGGTACAATAACTTGGTACGGACTGTAGTTATTTTTTCAACTACTATTCCTTTCATAAAACTAGACAATTGTTAGTCGTAAACTGACAGCTTTTCGAGACAGACAATTTTCTAGTTAATGTTAGAGCAGTCGCGCAATAATATACTATTCCAGTGTAGGGATTTATGATGATCTGCATCAGTTTACTACTTCAGAAACATTAAAAACGCTATCAAAACTAAACAAAACTCTCACCTATGCTCATAATGCCTCGGACAAATAATATGCGACGCCGTCAAAACCAGCGTTCCCGCCGGCAGACATTTTGTAAAAGAATGATACGTAGCGGGACACCTCACACATCTCGCCAACTTATCTCCACTGAACCTGGTCTTACAGCCTCTAGGATCGTCAGACACACATGTATGACACACGTGTCTGGGACATGTCAAAGCCTCAAAATACTCATTGATTTTCTTATTGGTCTTCGAAGGTTCCCCTCCATTGAACTGAGTTTGAGGCCAGTGGTCTAAGCACTTCAAATGATAGTACTTATGACAATGTGCTACATGGCATTTCTGCCGTAAAGTCGCCTCGTTTTTAGATACAGCAGATTTGCATACGAAGCATACGGGTGTATCGTATTGCTGACAGTTCTTGCATTTGAAATTGGAGTAATCAGTGTCGTTTGAGCGTCGAGGTTTTAATTTTATGTCGATTATTTCGCATTTTCCGGGTATTGTGTCGGACCAATCGCAGCCGTCGTCGCTCGAGTAAGAATCGTAATCGATTTTCTCGTTTTCGGTTTCAAGCAGTTCTTTCATTTTGGCTTCTAGCTGAGCTTCTAGGGTCTCAGCGTCGACGGTACACGTTTCTGTTTCAAGTATCTCTTCGATTGACGCGTTTTCTTCGGAAACATCTTGAGATTTCTCGTCTTGACTGTCAAATTCATCCGAGTTTTTCGGTTTCCGTCCCAACTTTTTCTTCCTCCTTCTACCTCTGGATGGGAGTGGGTTTTCTGCTTCTACATCTTCTTTATTAACGCAGTCAACATGGAACATTGCATTGCAGCCTTTACATTTAACGAGATTTCCAGTCATCTCGCAGATTTCACATACTTTCTCTCTAATTAGACCTTTGAAAACGTTAGGTTTTGGTTGAGCTAATTCTTCAAAGTAAAGTTCCACTTCATCAATGTCATTTCCTTCGGGAATTGGTTCTTCAGATTCTTCGCCATTTTCACCAGTTTGTTTTTTTTTAGATTTGAATATCGCGAAGACTTCCAGCTCTTCTTCGATATCTGAAAAGTCTTCGTTGTAAAAAGGTTTTATTACTTTTCTTTTAGGCTTATCTTTTGGTACGACATCAGCTTCAGTCTCTTTTTCTTTTTTGTCTTCTTTTTCAGTTTCTTTCTCAGTTTTGATTTTTCTTTTAATTTTTTTGGGTTGTTGTACGGTGTCTTTGAGTCCCTTCACTAAGCCAGACTGTTCAATATCATCGTTCTTTTTTATTTCAGATTTAGTATTCTCTTCGTACAACCAAGTTTGGTATAAATACCTGACGATTTCATCCTGCGTTAATTGTGGATTTTCGTCTATCAAAGAGTCTTGTCGTAGTTCCAAATATTTCACAAATTCGGGATCTTCTAGTGCGTTTTCGACATTTTTCGGAGGGAATTTCTTTTTACGTTTAGTTATAGATAGTTCACTGTCTCCGGAAGTTATGGAAATTGTATCAGCCTCTTCTTCTTTAATTTGAATGTCTTCTTTGAAGGAATTTTCTTTTTTAGTATTTGAGCGCAATTTGGTCTTAATAAGGGGTGCTTCACTATCTTCTGAATCAATAGAGTCTGCGTCAAAATCATCATTGAAGTTACTTTTCTCTGGTTCCTGTGGAAAAGTTACTTGTACCGCATTTAAAGTATCGATTGGGGATGTTGCTTTATTTTTTTCCATCTTTTGCTCACCAGTACTTGTCAATGTTACTTTACAATCATCGTCTTGTTTCAAATCTTTTGTTTCTGCACTTACGTCTTTTTTTTCGTGAGGTTCTATAGACGTAGAGGATCCTAATGCTATTTCTGTTTCATTCGTTTGTAATGTATCTTGAACTGTAGTAGACGATTGACTGGTTTCAGGTTTATCATCGTCTAGTAATTCATAGGCCGGTGATGGTACTTCATCAACTTCATCAGAAGATTTGTCTGTTTCCTCATTGATTTCGAAATTCCTATCTACATCTGTATAGACCATTTTTCTTTCGCCTCTTGTCTTTCTATGTAAGAATCTCTGCATCATATTTTTATTTAGACTCAAGTTCTTTTTATGAGAGTTTCTTTGTCTTGATTGATCCCTTTCTCTTGGTTTCTTTTTCTGTTCAGGTTCAGAATTCAGTCCTTTAACTAAATTCAATTCTCGCAAATCGTCGTTTTTTTTATCATCGGATTTTGAGTGTTCTTCGTAAAGCCATGTTTTATACAAATAGGCGACAATTTCGTCTTGCGTTAACTCCGGATTTTCATCCATTATTGCATCTTGTCTCAGTTCTAGATATTTGACAAATTCTACATTTTCTAAAGGATCTTCTGGCTTTTTAACTTGTTTGGAGCGTAATTTGCGTTTGCTTTCAGATTTAGTTGACGTTACGCTGTCTTCTGAATGAATAGAAATCGTATCCAAATCTATGTCACCATTCATATGAGTGTTCTCATCTCGAAAACCATTTTCTTTGATCGTTTCAGGCTTGAAAATAGGTATATGAACCTCATTGGCAGTATTCATATCAATCTCTTTCACATTTAAACGACCATTCAGAGGTCCATTACTTGTAATACTTTCAACAATATCACGATTTGGGATTTCATCACTAATATTACTAATATTGATAGGAAATTTATTTGTATCCTCAATTTTATCTTTTTTTTTATTCTCTTGGAGTTTATTAGAAAAACCAAATTGATTACTATTTTCTAATCCGCTGTGGTTTATTACAGCATTGCTAATTTGTTCATTTTCTAAACCTTCAACCACACAACCCAAAACTGAGTGCGTCCCATAATTGTAATCTAAAATAATTTCCTTACTCAATTTAGAAGGCACATCATTTGTTATTTCATTGTTAAAATCACCATGACTAACACTACTATCGATTTCAATGATGACATTTTTCTTTGCAGGCAAATCAGATATTGAATCGTCGTAAATATCATGTTGGGTATCTAGTATACTGTCGTTAGTGAGAGGAGCTTCATTGAAACTGCAGTTATCATCAGTTTGACTGTCAGTTTCATAATCAGGCTTATAATCACTGTCTTCATCAACTGACATGTAACTTGGCTCAGTACTGGCGATTGTTGAATCGTCATTTGTAATTTCGTCCTGTGAGTCAGCAGTAACATTTACAGGATTACTTTTAGGAGTGATTTCTTCATTTTCCGTGTGACTTCCATCAATTGAGGCCTGACTGTATTGGTCCTCATCAAATGAATCTTCGTAAACAGGGCTTATCATTTGATCTCTACTAGTTATAGGATCAGGCGTCTTAGGACGATTTTCAGCAGTGTGTTCAATTTCATCTTTATAAAAAGACACATTTGCAGCGTGTCTGCCTTCTGTTCTATTATTATTGCCTGGAGATGTTGCTGTACTTATAATGCTGTCCTGACTACTTCCATCCACGCTCTCACCTTCAGAAGATTCACATATTCCATTAATTTTTGTTAATGTTTCTGAAGGAGTTTCTGCTTTAGTATAGTCTTCTTTAACTGTAGTTTCTTCCTCTTTTCCACTTTCTTCAGTTTTAGTACTTAGACTTTCAACGGGGGCTACAATGGCAGTAGGTTTCTGAGAAGCGAAATTCTTACAACTATCTGTATCTGTAGAATTGTGATCCGAATCAGTCACTTCTATAACATTTTTACTATAGTCATGTTCATTTAGAAAAGGCAACAGATTCTGAGATTCGGCCATAGATTTTCTTAAACTATAAGGCTTATTTACTGCTACTTTAGACAAAGTTTTTTTTTTTTTAGAACTAATAACTTTTGTTTCCTTTTTTTCCTCTCCTTTTATTTGAGGAACTGCAGGTTTAGCCTGGGTTTTCTCTGGAGTTTTGGACTTGGCTTTCTGCAGCCACCTGTCCATATGGGACTGACGTTGGATCTTGGTGATACCGGTTTTAGCAGCCATGTTATCGAGGCAAGCTGTGACGACTTCAAACATGTCCAATGACTTGTTCCTGGTCCTGTTTCTAGAACGTTCGGTATTGTCTGTTTTACCGTCATCTTCTGAAAACAGGCTGTCATACAAACTCTCACTCAAAGACACGTCACTGTCCGTCCTACATATTTTCCCGCTCTTCTGTTGTTTTGCTTTAGTTCTAGACTTTTCTAGCATGTCGTTAAAGATGTCTATTCTCAACCTCTTTGGTTCTCTTAGCAGCATCTCTGCTTCTTCTACTGAGTTGTTCCATAAGGCTTGTTTCTTTTCTGATACGAAGAACGCTGCAAACAGTCTGGGGTCTTTTTTCTTATCCTAAAAAAGAAGAAAAATATTACTGAGGACTTTTTTGTCAGGTATTTTTGTACAACATTGGATTTGGAAAATATTAATTTTAGGTTTAGTATTTCCTTTTTCTTTACAGAGCCTTCAAATCAATAAGAAACAATATTTATCTAAAATGCAAGCCATGGAAAATGGCTTCTTTTTTTTCAGATAACAAATGCGAAGCACGATAGAAACAAAGGTAAACTTATAAAATTGTGACAACATTAATTATTCAACTTAGTGTCAAGGTTGAAAAAAAAACAATTTACTCATATCACCAACCACAGTTCAGGAGATAAACTAATGTCAGACTAAGAAAGATATAAGATAAAGACAGGAACACACCTCAGGTGTAAAATTCTGCCGGGTATTCTCAAACTCGAGCTGGCCGAGGTACTTTCGAAGCATGGTGTCAACGATCCAGCCGCGACGCCCGTTGTCTCCGAAGAACGTCACGTGAATGACGTCACGTTCTATTCGGCCAAATACTGTGGAGAAATGAAATAAATTAAGGTTAGATTTGGGTTGTTGCTTTGGAATCTCATTGTTCTTGTAATCTGCTATCAGCGGACAAAATTAAGTTGGTAATACAGATGGATAAATAGGCAACATAGTAACAGCATTCTGGTTATTGGATAAATAATCAAATTAAGTAACACTAAACAGGCTATTTATACACTCCAATACTACCAAATTTTATTTTCGCATGTGGTGTTATTACTGATGGGTGGGTGAAATACACATGCACAGCAATAATATAGGAATAATATTATTATATTATATAGCAGCAAGCATTATATTAAGATAGGCAGTTCCAATAACTGTAGCCAAGTTTGATAACAAAGCAAAGGGATGTACATTATTATAAAATCAGTATTCAAAATAATGAAGAGTTATTTCTATTATAGAATTATACAATGTGGCAGGACATCGAAGTGCAAACTGTAACCATGAATTCAGCACATGAATCTAGACCCCCTTGTGTAGAAATCTGGCACCGTTTATCAAAAAAAAATATCTGCTGTTTCACAGAAAATTGCAATACCTATGCGGTCAAATGTATGGAACAGCATTTTTTTTTAAAATATGTTATGAAAAATTTCAACAGGATAGGATATTCAGAATTCATAGTAACAGGTTGTTCATAGTAACGTTGATGTCCCAGCCACCCTGTATTGATTGTTAGAATTAATTTTGTAAATACACAGATTACCATTTTACCTTGTAACAATACAGCATTATTATTTATAAACTGCAAAGCATTTACTAACTAAAGGAAGATTAGATAAAAATACTGAATCCATGTAAAATAACCATATTATTAGAAGTATGGCATGCTTGACAATAAATTATTAAAGCCACATGTTTATGAAAATGTTAGTAAGATGTTAAGGCAAGTTATTCTCAAATTAATTGGTTTTTAATACTTACACTTCTTTTTAACAAAAATCCCATTTGAGGGGTCTCTAGTGACAATAGAAGGCCAGAATGGGTAGGTACCCATTCTAGCCCAGGCTAGGTCTCCAACTTGATAGGCACATTTGGCTTCCAAATCAAACAAATCACTTTTTGATGGAGTTTTACTTTCCTTCTGTTCTTTCTTCTTCTTTTTACTGTCAAAGTCCAGAGTTTTGACCACAGAAGAATTATCTATGATTCCGTTTGGCTGCTTAACGGAACCGATGCTGTACCTTTCAGAAGACCGTTCTAGAATATTATTCAAATGAGTACTGGAAGACTTCTTCGCACTTTTTACTGGTGACAACATATTCTTGATAAACACTACATTCTCATCAGATTCCCTCTTTTGGATCAAGTCCTTTCTAATGTAGACTTTCGGGAATTTTTTAGCAGGAGACGGGCTAGTTTTCTTTACTTCCTCAGTGCCAAAACGGCTCAATGATATGTTTTCTTGGTAAATACTCTCTATTTGATTCTCCAGAAAAGTTTCTACAGCAATTAATTTTGGTGGTTCTGATCTCAATGGAGAATTTGATGCGTGCATCTTATATACTGGTGATTGAGTTTTCACTGGTGACTTCTCGGCCAGTGGTGACTTTAGTTCAGAAGTCACTTTCTTGGTGTCGGATTGCTCAATTTCAGATTTGAGCCGGCGAGCTCTGCCATAGCGGCTGGTACTAGTACCATCACCAATGGACACCGGGGAAGTCACTCTTGAAGTTAAACTGGTTTCAAGTTCACGTTCAATGAGTGATCTTTTCTTTGGTTTTGTTTTGACAGTCAGAGGACTATCAGATGCCTTCAAGTCCTCAGAACTCATGTTATCCTCAGACTCATCCATTATGACCTTTTTCAATAAATCTAGGCCCTTCTATGTGCGTCTGACGTAACAAAATAGCACATCGCAAGTATCGTCCCAAATCACGAATATTTTATTTCAATCCCATATTTTTGAGAAAAATACAATGCGAAATGTGACGACAAAACTATATTTACAGGTTACGCCCGTCCCAGAGCGTTTCACTTGGTTTTCTGAAACAAAAGAATCGAAATGAAGTTTCGTTTTTCTCATGAAATAGGTTAATTCAATATTTGAACACAAAATCATGTTTTGTAAGTGGAAATGGATTATTTTCTGAATTAAAACATAAAATGTCGACTCACCTCCGCTTTATTCAATTTAGTCGCGTCAGTGGGTGCAATTCGCACAAGACAAATCGTCAGATCGGCGGTCTCCTTGGTGCATAATTGAACCACAGTACATCGAAAACTTAATATCCTTTTTTACACAACGATGTTTCCAGATACAATTGTTTCAACACCAGATTCAGGATCGTTTTGTTTCACTTGGACAGGAATATTAACTATAATCGTCAGCGCTCAAATATCGTTCGAGCAAAGTCCTAATTTGCTACGAGAAAGCACTCAGTTACACAGTCAAACACGCGCCATCATAATTCCATACATCGAATTGAGCGGAACCAGCCCGCAGTAAACATCCCTGCGCTTTCTACAAACGTTATCACAAATTATCTCACGAATAAAACTTTAAACTCTGATTAGAAGGCATTCATTTTAGAATTACAAATGAAAATAAGTTCCGCCACAGAAATACCGACGCTTCTCAGTGCCGCGAAAACACATGAATATGTCGTGATAGTGTGAGTAAGAATACAACGAGAATTTTTGTGCTGAATACACACACATATTTAAAGTTCCACACAGTTCAATGGCTTTGCTTATCACAAACTGTTTTACCGACGCTTTCAAAATAGTTCGTTTTTAGGGTTCAGTAAATTAAAAATAGCAGAAAAACATTGACTGATACTGAGACTGAGGGCACATTCATTGAAAAAAAAGACCAACATAAAAAATAGAATACAAACCAGAGACAGCCTGTATTTTTAATCTACTTCAAAGAGGAGGTTCTCAATACGTCTGTTCATTCTTCGGAAGATACACTGTTGGAAGAAAGCAGCGAAAACCTATAATATTATTTATTTCATTCGTAGCTGTGCTATGTATCTATTTAAATAAAAGGAAAAACTGACTGACATATCAATGCACTTGCACAGCCAAAACTACTGGGCCTAGCAACATGAAACAATGCACAAGGCTGCCTTATGAAATGTAGGTGAGCACTAAAAAAGGGTTTAAGAAATTCAACCTTTAAGGGGGTAAATAGAAGGATTTTGATTTTATAATCTTATTCCTTTAGATAATAAATTGGAAACTTGGCAGGAATGGGTACTTACAGTAATAAAGTTAAAGATAAAAATAAAGATAATTTATTTGTTTATTTAAGTTTGACATTATTAGTTTTTCAAAACTACCCCTCAAATGGAGTTTAGGGGGGGTTACAGTTTCTATGGAAGAATTTTTACGCACGGTCCGATTAAGTCGTTTTTTGAAAAACAACCCAGACACGAAAATCAGAGCAGAAGGGGTTAAAAAAAATAAGGAGAGGTTTTACTGCGTGGCTTGATTAACTCAAAAATTGGTATAAATAATCTTAGAGTGAAGTTATGGAAATATCCCAAACGTTTATCCAAAAACCCTTGTGGGAGTGAAAAGAGGTGATAAGACTTTTTTTACACATCTTATTCCTTTGAACTTGAAACTTTTCAACTTATTGAAAACGAATAGTATTTTAACTTTAAAATTTAAACACAATTAGTTGTAAATCGTAAACATTTTTTTTTTAAACTACCTTTTAAAGGGAAGTACGAAATCCACGCGGACGAAGTCGCGGGTTATCCCATAAATCTGTGTTATAAAATCTGCTTTGACAAAATATCCTGTTAAGCCGATTAGGTTTATGTAGAGTTTAATCAAGTAGTTTTAATATAATTACTTTGGAAGTAATTGAAAAAGAGACGTCGTCTTGTCATCTCCGAAATCTATAATAATTATTAGGTGTAGGCAGCGTACAAACATCGAAAAGCATGTGCTGGGAATGGTTTGCCACGTATGCCTTGGACTTGGAGCGTCCATCGTTGCGTCGGATTTTATTAGCGATGTGGCGATTCGTTGAATATCTATAACATATCTCTAGAGTGTTCAATAATTAGAAAATCAATAAATAGAATATTCTGATATGGATAATAAGATCTGGTAATAAGCTGGAAACAAACCCAAAATCGTTGTATAGAGATTACTGAGAATTTGGGAATGGCGTTTAACTCCACGATCGTTTTATGCCGCGCCACCGCCGCGCGCCGGCTGGTACAAAAAAATGTGAAATTTTTTATGCGAGTACTTCCCATGCATTGTATTTCACCTCGGAATATCCAGTGCCGGCATCAAGAATGTGTGGATATGAGTGTACATTATGCAAAATAAATGAAATAGGCTTATGATGACGATTTATCGTAATGACAAAAAAAATCGTAAATAATAATAGGTAAGGTACTGAACCACGAATCAGTAAGCACCAAAACTGATTTGGAAAATCCTAATGTCAGATTAAATGTCTATGGTTCATTAACGGAAATTAGTAAAAGAAAATGACGAAAAGTCTCCGTGATTTCCTGTAAAGTTATATTGACTAATATTTGTATTAACTTGCTTAAAAAAATATGAATATTTGTGCTATTAACTCTTACGGTAGCTAAACAAAATAAAAGTGTCCATTGCATGAAAGTAAACCATAAACAGTATCAGCTGGTATCAGGTTATCTGTCACTTTTATGTTAGAGCCATTAGCCAGTGCTTTTGTCACATTTTCGCTATCAATGTCACTGTCAGTTAAGAAATATAAACGTCAAAACGTTGAACTTGCTCGAAATTGATATTTGATTATAATTTCCAGTTTCCTCAATTTAACCTAATAAATAAACATTAGAACAATTAAATAAAATATGTCCGTAGCTAAAGTGACTAAAGATAACATTAAGTCCGAGCCCGTTGCGTACAGCGACGCTGCGCTTAGGAACAATGCTGTGGTCGTGGAATACTGTAGAACATCCATGGCTGCGTTGTCCGGTTCCACCGCTGGTAATTAATTATTAATTTACTTATTGATACATGCGTTTTCTTAGTGATAATTGGATAACATTAGAATCAAATATTACAGTACTACAATTCACATCCATTGTGTAAAGTTGTTAGGTATCTTTTTTAAAAGAAACGAATGATTCTCTAGGTCTCTCGCTCAATTGATACCGCAAATGCCAACAAAAACTCTATTCACTGCTAGGAACATGCATAATTGATCTGAAAAATCTTTACAAATACACTATTGCAAATTCCCTAAACTTGTACCTACAGTATGACTAGGCTATTTCTATGTAATTGAAGATTGTTTTTACCAATGTGGAAGTGAAGCATGCTGCACTGTTGTTTTCCAAAATTGACAAACTTCCTTGCAACAGCCAACATGAGTTTTGACAGCAGATCTAATGATCATTATTAATTTTATTGTGGAGCTTTGCTAGGTAACTAAAGTACACCCACATTTTGGTGTACTTGACGTATACCTGCCGATCCCTTTGGGCAAATAGGTGTGTGTTATGTTATGCTTAGGCCAGACTAAAATCGAGCTTCAGTATAGTTTCCATAATTTTTATTCAATTATAACAATATTTATCCCCTTACTTTCTCATTTTCAGGTGTCCTAGGCCTAACAGGTCTTTACGGGTTTGCCTTCTATGTATTTGCGGTTGTCAGCCTCTGGGTGATGTTTATGGTAAAGACGGGACCAAAATGGAACAAATACTATGTGTCACGACAAAGTCTTCTGACCAATGGATTCTTTGGAGCACTGTTCACATACGTTTTGTTCTGGACTTTTATTTACGGAATGGTACATGTATATTAAAGTTAGGTTAAGTTAGTCTTTAAGCATATTTTAGTCAAATTGTGAACATAACATAACATCATGAGTTGTTTCTCCGAAGGGTTAGGCAGAGGTGTAGTTATAGTACACCCACATCTCGCCAGTTATGTTTAAGCCCATATAATAAGAGCCCAGCCTATTGCAATTAACGAGGCACAAATCCAGACTCCGGGCTGTTACTGAACAATTCCAGATGACAAAACCCAATAACACTTTGCCCGACCTAGGAATCGCACCCAGTACCTCATGCTCAACAGTAGCACTTGCAACCATTAGACCAATAAGGCAGTCACACGAGCTTATACTCCAAGTCACAAATTGTGAGTTGAGGTATCAGCTGATGTATGACTGAGCCTGTAATAAGCCGGATTGGCATTACTGTGCTGTGTCGTGTCGCGACTCCTGACGCAGTGTTACCAATCAAAACTCGTGATTTGACATAGTCCTGAACAGATTAGTTTGATTGGTGTATACCGCGTCACGACACAACACGACACAGTAATGTAATGGGTCCGAGGCTATAATCAGACAATTTCAGCAAGAGGTAAAAGTGTAGAATAAGATAGTCAGTCATTTCATTGGCTAGAAGTCGCACTAAAACAAAAACGAAGTAAATATTTCATTCCTTATCCATATCACTTCTTAACTTATTTGTATCCTTCACTTACTGGCTGGTACTACATCTAGAATAGGATTTGGGCCAATATTCAAGGCCAGTCATTTGTTACAAATGTTGGTCAGCCAATAGGTGGAATATTATTTATGTTTAAAACATGGTTAAGAGTTTATATTTATTCATTTGTTTGATATCGCATTTAAATGTATAAAATGTTGATTGTAAGCTAAACAATGGTGTTTAAAGTATGATTTAATTTATATTATAAGTAATATAATTGTTTTACTGAATAAAATGGTTACCTAATGTATAAAAAGTTTCACTACAATCAGTTTCTACTAAAGTTGCCTCAACATTTCAACAGATGGCGCTGTTAAGCAGGTTTTATGTTTTCCTTGTGAACTTAAGGTGCAGCGCAGACGGCACACTTCTTGTGCGATCGAGTCTGCGGCGCACAAAAAGTCTGCATGGCGCGCAAAAAGTCGGTCGCGGATTTTTCACAGACTCAACGCACACGACGCACATCTTCGATCATTCTGTCGGCAGAGCTGTAGGGACCACAGAGTACATTTTATATAGGGAGAGTAGGGACGTAGACGCTATGGAAATCGTGCAGAGATCGTGAAGTATTATTTTGTACATGAAGTACAGAAAAAGAAGAAGAAATAGAGAATTTTGGGTACATTCTATAGTTTCGGAAAGATTACTGAAGGGACAGTTCCATACTACGTGCGTTACGTCCACCCCTAGCAAATGCAGATTGCCGACTAAAGTGTGCGCCGTCTGCGTTAGCGCGCGGTGAAGCAAACGTTCAATTTTTTTCACACACTTTTTGTGCCGAGCGGCGCGGCGCGGTGCGGTCTGCCCGAATTACACGGATTTTTTGTGCGCCGGACTTTTTGCGCGTCGTGTGCGTTACTGCATATAATTGCATAGGTTCTATTTTCACAGACTAAAAAGTGCGTCACGAATAGTCTGTCGTCTGCGCTGCACCTAAGAGGGCCCTTCCCGGTCCGGCTATCGTCAACGCGAGCATGATTGAAAAGCTTGTTGTTTCATCCAACGCAATGTTTGAAAAAGAAGCAAGAGTGAGAACGCGATAACATCGAACGAAAATTGACGCGCAGAGATTTCACAAAACTTGTTCCAGGAAATACGTGTTTTTGAAAAACCCTTACAAGTTTTTGGAAAAAATGTTTGTCATTAAGAATCTTCATTACATGTGCGAGGTTTCTATGACGATGTTTTTTTTTACTTTTACAATTTATGAGTACCTACATTATGAACGGCCAAAGTTCAGGTTAAAATTTTGCAAAAAAGCAGATTTTTGGAGGCTTATACTGAATTTGTTTCACCAAATTTTGATTTTTTGCTTGCATAAGAACCTAGATAAAGTGCACAAGATAGTTACTAGTTCAAAAATTTCAGTGAAAGATGTGATACAACGCCATAATCGCGTACGAGCGTTTGTATGAAAAGTATGACGGGTTGGCCGCTCTTAAGACTAGGTTGGAGGCACACCAAAGATAATTAAATAGTCATTGAGGCACACAGAGAGGCTAATTAATATTTCTACAATCCTTACAAATTTGTTTTGCCTCTGCAGCAACCTTATGACAAAGAGAATAAAGATCACTACAATGCAAAATCAGTATTAAAATAACCGAACGGACTGTAATAGGCATTCG
Organism: Dryobotodes eremita; assembly: GCA_917490735.1. Classification (NCBI taxonomy): domain Eukaryota; kingdom Metazoa; phylum Arthropoda; class Insecta; order Lepidoptera; family Noctuidae; genus Dryobotodes; species Dryobotodes eremita. Next base: position 18,856,038 of record OU823264.1, on the reverse strand, counting down.
CAAGCGTATTTTTCTAATGATAGTCACAGTTCCACTGTGACTGCCTGGACCTATTATTATGCCTCCCAGTCCCATAAGTTGCGCCACAACACGACAGCCGGTTCGCCTTTTCCCAGTCTGTTCCAGGGATTCCAGCCATCTCATTATATACCATAGATAATACACTAGACATATTATATACTTTGTACCAACTATGCGTCTGTATGTCGTATTATTTCGGCGGCGGCCGCAACAATCCCGTTCACCAACGAGAATATAGTTAGGTATTATAACAAGCTTCCCATAATAGCTTAGTAACTCAATAACTATGCCGCTGTGGTGTCAGTAATCAAATTGACCCGGGTGTTGGGGCATGTATGTATTCGCTTATAAATAACATACAATCTAGTTTGGTACCTGACCGACTGCACGAAAAAGTTAGGTAACTGCGGGAATTGAATTTCCTTGAGAGAAGAAAACATAGAAGTTGATGGAGATATATTTGACTACCGACAGATGGCGTTACTTGTAACATCTCAGCGTAGGTCTGTACATGGTATGGTCTGTACAGCTCATGCGTTTTTCACTTATAAGTTACAAAATACTTACATCACTGTCGTCAGCCGGTCGTCTCGTAGTCGTATCCAATAAAAGGATTGCCTCTACTTTTATTGGATACGTCACAATCATTTAAAAATATTGCTACAGATTATCAGTCGACCAACCAGGTTTTGCACCTATCCGCATAACATAACATCATGCCTGTATTCCCCGAAGGGTTAGGCAGAGGTGTACCTACCTATAGTGCACCCATATGTCGCCAGTTATGTTTAAGTCCCATGGATTAGGGGGCGAGTCTATTGCCATCAACCGGCCACGAATCCAGACTCCAAGCTGCTACTGAGAAATTCCAGATAAAATAACCCAATAACACTGCCCGCCCCGAAAACAAACCCAGGACCTCATGCTCAGCAGTACCGCTTGTAACCACTAGACCAACTTGGCAGCATCTATCTGTAACTTACTAAGGGTTCTAGCGAGCATCATCATCATCTCTCGAGCGTTAGCCATTTTCTTAAGTCGCGCCGCCGCGTTTTCATCACGTAGTCGTTCACAATAAAAGACTTCCTCTTTTAATAAAGTTCAGCTGCAGTAACCCCAAGCTACTTGTTGTCTATCAACCAGCTGATGAATCTAAAATCTACGTCATTTTCACCACTTTCTACGTACCCGTGAACTATAAAAGCCTCTTCCTCTTTTAATAAAGTTTAGCTGCAGTAGCCACAAGCTATCAGTTGTCTACCAACCAGCTGATGACTTTAAACTTACGTCATCTTCGTGTCTTCTTAATATTATGTCGCTGTCGTTATCGTCACTTCGTCGTATCCAATAAAAGCATCTTCCTCTTTTAATAAAGTTTAGCTATAGTAGCCTCAACACCAGTGCCAAGCGCCCTGAGCGAAATTTCGACGGCCGCGCCTCTCCCCTCTTGAAGAGTAGAAAGGGGCGAAAAATTTCAGCACTCTGTCTAGATTTTCGTTTGTCTATTCATAAAGAAATAGGAGTCACTTTGTCAGCTTATGCAAAAAAAAAAATGGAGAATTCAGAGAATGTTGGATGCAAGAGCAACTAAAGAGATCTCAACAATTTTTTGGGTTTTCTAATTCCAAACGAACTAAAACAAAAGTATTCTGCAGGCGCCAGAGGTGACGGGGCGCCTAGTCACAGCCCCTTTGGCGCCCCTTCACCTCTGGCACCCTGGGTGGTCGCCCACGCCGCGCCCTACCTCAACACATTGCTCAAGACATTAGTTGTCTATCAACCAGATGGTCACTCTAAACTCTACGTCATCTTCTTTCTATAATATCGTTGTCGACACGTCGTCGTGAACAATAAAAGACCGTTCCTCTTTTAATAAAGTTTAGCTGCAGTAGGAGTGCTATTAGTTGTCTATCAACCAGCCGATAGCTTCGTAATTGCCAACGCATTCTCTAGTTTAACTTCAGCAGCTGATTGAATTGGGTTAATGGCCGGTTCCTATAATTTACTGACCGTTATGGGTTAAAATTCTTTTGTAGCTTTGCATAGTAGACCCTCCGATATGGAAGTAGCTATCACAGGTAAATTTAGCTTACGAATCTATTTATATGCCCATTTTTAACTCACTTCACAAAGAAGAGGAGGTTCTCAATTCGACTGTATTTTTTTGATTAATTTTTATTTGTGTTAGCTCAGAACTTTTTTCTGGGTGAACCGATTTGGATGATTCTTTTTTTATTTGAAAGCTGGTGCTTTACATGTGGTCCCATTTAAATTTTATCAAGTTCTGACCAGACGTTTTTGAGTTATCCTTAATACTGCGTATTTTTTCCCCTTAGTTTATATTGATGATGTTATAATAATTTCCTGACACTGTTATTTACATATCAAGTAGTGGTATACGAATGTGTGTGGGGTAGGTACCGCAACTACATATATAGTGAAAAATAAAAACTTTTTTACAAAAAAACAACCGACTTCTAAAAACAAACACTAAAACACGTGAAAAATAACTTTAATGTTGGAAGTCGGTGGCCAAAAACGAAAATACACCAACTTCCGAAATTAAAGTTATTTTTCACGTTTTTTAGTGTTTGTTTTTAGAAACCAGTTGTTTTTTTTTTGTAAAAATGTGTTGGTATAAAAAAATGCTACCACTGACCAGGCAAAACGATTCCGTTTTGTTTATAGGAACCGAGCATAAATGAACTCTTTTCATAATTAGTTAAGTTACTGTTTCGTGAGCCGTTGATTCAATTTCATGAAAAGGGAAAAGTAGGTATTGCGGTTCTTGGTAGCTAAATAGTTGGTTACGTTTAAATTGGTATGGAATTAGTGGGTAACTCAATTATTCTAATACATTCTGCATACAAAATAATAAAATACTGAAATATAGCATAACATCACGCCTCGCTAATATTCCCCGAGGGGTGAGGCCGAGACTTACTGGTACAGCACCCACATTTCGTCTTTTATGTTTGCCTAGTCCAATTTAAATGAAGCGAAAGCTTGAAAAATTTACTAGAAATCCTTCCCGTTTTTTAATTAATTCGAACTTAGATTTCAGGAATCTACCCACATAGGTACCTATACTCTCGATTAAACAAACTCCAGTGAAATATTGAAAATGTTGAAATCAATTAGAACAAATGTCGTTAGTGTTTTTTCCCCCAACCCGCATCTAGTAATGTGGACTTAACAGACGAATGAGAGCTGAGCAAATATTTGTGGCAGCATAGCAAATAATTGTCCACAAATTGTTCCCAAATGGACGTTTAAATTAATTGATTTTACAATTTACACTGTAATGTTTATTGTCCCACAGTTTGTGGAACCCACTTGATGAAGAAAATGTTTAATTTGTAAGCGGACCGCTATCACACTGTTTATTTTTTTATTTTGCTGGGGAACGAAGGGTCGTCTTTTGTTTAAATGGCTTCTTCATTCGTAAAAAGGTCCTAGGCTTCTAGGTTTTATGCATTTTGTTTGTAATGTTAACGTTCCTAAAGTCCTCCGTTCACACAAGAAACACATTCAAACGCACCTAATAACAGTATCATGTACACGTTTTTTCTTTTAATTAACCATGTCCCCCATTCTATCCCCCTTCTGACTTTGGGGGAGCATAAATTGACGACAGCCCCCAAACTGCGGTCGTTGGTAGTTGGCCGCTTTTAAACGTGTACTTTGTCTCAGGTGCTTTTATTAGGCCGGCTGAACACGATACCTAGGTTGAAAGGCCTGAGAGGCCTTATTTATGGGTCGTTGGGTTAGGTTAAAGGCCTTTACGTGCGAGTGTTCGGAATATGGGTCTGACGGATAAACTAAGATGCTGGATTTTGACGTGGTTTGGTGTTTCGTGTGTTTGAGGTTTTGATAGCAATCTCACTGAGTGACATGTCTCTAAATTACATGCGGTCAGTTAGACATTGGCCCAAAGTTGACTATGTTGTGTGTGTACCTACATTAAACTCCAGCAGTGAGTAGGTAGGTAGGTAGGTAGGTGTGTCGACCGCACAACAATGGTAACACTTGCACAACGAAAACCGCCCTTAGGTACTGCTACGATATAAGGAGCTTATACATACTTGTATTGTTAGTTAATTTAAAAGAAATCCATGAATACGAGTCTGGCTAAGAAAGAATACACTCGTAGAAATGACTTTAATAATAAAGTTGTACCTAATGTTAATATTGTCAAGCATAGCCCTCATTACCAAGCTGTAGGTACAAATATTTCATAGACTGCCACCGGCGGGGTAATTACGTAGCACACTAACAGTAGGAATGGGTTTCATTTTGACAATTCAACAACATTCATTGCGTTATGTACGTTGTTAAACAGACTAATTTTTCGAACTTATGAAGCAATGGATTAGCAATAGGCTTCAAAATGATTCAGATTGTGATAGATAGTGTGTAACGTAATTAGGGTGCTGATTTGAAAATGTTGTTAAACACTAACTTTTTTAAGGTTAAGTTCAAAGTATTTCTGTTAGATAAAAACTTGTAAGCGATAATTTAAAAAAAAAACTATTTAATATTATTGACTTTTGTAAACATGTTATTTTTTTGTTATTATTGCTGCATGTTCACTTTTAGAATTTATTTTAATATTATTAATTATGATGTATGTAATGTATCAAACACACACAATATAAATTGTTCCCACGGACTAGAATAAAAAGAATGACGCCGCGCCACGCGTATTGAAAGTGAAGCACTATAAGTATGCCGACGGTTTGTACAAGCATGCTTCACGCACACATTTACATCATAAGGTGCCATTACGCGGCACTACGCAGCGTTATTGTAGGTACTGTTTACGTCAAGTAATAAAATAAAATAATGCCTTCTTGTGTTGTGAAATGGTGTAAAAATTATTCTACATCCCAGAAAAAGTGTCAAGGAATAACATATCACAAGTAAGACACTTATTTACACACACACAAACACACACACACAGATCGGTACGGTGCTTCACTTTCGATAAGCGTGGCGCGGAGTCTTTCTTTTTTTTCTAGTCCGTGATTGTTCCTGATAAATAAATAAATAAACATAAAGGCGCTGCCAATTTTAAATATGCCATTGACTTTGCCTATCTCTACTATATTGCCCAAGCCTGGGTTAAGAGTACCTTTCTATCACGACGCCTAGGCACCTATTAAAAACCGCCAGGCAACTCAAAATCTCTCACACAAACTTATGTATCTTTCAGCAGTATCCATTAACTCTTCAGTTTCACGATATCAAAACCAAAACTATCCATTTAAAAGTTATAATACCCACAAAGCCATAGCGAACGCTCAGACAGACAGATTTACTGCGGGCACAGACGAGGCACATACATAGTAACAATTTTTCTGTGTATTACCTTTATCTCGTAGCACTAAGGGCGGTTTTCGTAGTTCAAGTGTTACTGCTGCGTTCACATTTTTATGTCGCGTTTTATAGCTTGACATCAGCCGGATTTATAGCTTCGCTTGAGGTGCGGAGTAGCCCCTAACTGTGTGTGACAGACTTTATTGTTGGCATAGTTGGAGTGATTAGGAGTGGTTGGATTATTTCACTTATTCCTGGAGTTGAATACAGTGTGAAGCTTTTTCCTCATGTCGCCGGGAATAGCTTATGGAAAATAGAAACTTACTTTTCCAACGGACACCCACGAGGACTTATCGTTTTTCATTTGTTGGTAAAATAAAATCAAAATTGTTTATATGCATAAAACGTGGTAGGAATAAAAGGGGATCCCTTCTTTTCGAATAATGTTCTTTGTCCTAATATACTTCGGCATAACGATTTTGGCACAATTTGTTTTGGCATAATAATACTTCGGCATAATTTTTTTAGGCATACATTTTATGTTGGCATAATCATCTTAAAGACTAATTTGTTTTGGCATAAATTTGATTCGCATAACGTTAGTAGGCCTAATGACTATTAGCATAATATTATTTTTTTAAAATTTAATATGCTGTGCAACAAAAGTTAGTGACAGAACCGAATTGCTGCAAAACCGACTCCACGTAGTCTTGTTTGTCCTACCCCTAGAGTGTAATTTAAAATCGCGTAGGCGCGTAGGGGCGAGGCGGCCCGCGGGCTGAGGAGCAGGCGGCTGCGAGCGAGCCGCCGCGGCTGAGGCTGGCCGGCAAAGCCGGCCAACAAGCCGAAGCTGCGGTGGTGAGCGAAAGCCGTCTGCGACGATTAGCATGCGTGGGGCCGCCGGAGGCCCGCAGCGCCGGAGCCGTGACAGAAACCCTGCCTGCTGCATGCTGCATGCTTGCTTGCATGCTGCATGCTTGCTTGTTTGCTGCATGCTTGCTTGCATGCTTGCTTAAATGCTTGCTTGCATGCTGTATGCTTGCTTGCATGCTGTATGCTTGCTTGCTTCATGCTTCCTACAGTGAAAAAAAAACCCACAAAATTGTTCATAAAAAAGTTATGCTTTAGAACTTTATGCTTAATAAATTTATGCTTTAGAATATTATGCTTAATCATTATTATGGTTAGAGAAATTATGCTTAAAAAAATTATGCGTAAGCTGTTATGCGTAATTATATTATGCGAAAATATAATTATGCCAAACAAAATTATGCTAAGTTATATTAGGTCTTTAAATTTTATGCAAATGGATAGGGAACCGAATAAAAGATGTCATCGTTGTACGTTGTAAGTATAAAATTCAGTGTAGACGCATTCCGCCGTGTAGTAGCACAATCAGCCTATAATGTTCCCACTGCTGGGACACAGACCTCCTCTCTGGGAAAGGCAGTGGGCCGTATTCCACCACGCGGGCCCAGTGCGGGTTGGTGGATGTCACATGTCTTCAAATTTTTTGTTCTAGGACATGCCGGTTTCCTCACGATGTTTTCCTTCACCGTTTTGAGAGTAGTGGTGATGAAATAATTTACACTAAGTAAAGTGCCTGCCTGGGTTCGAATCTACGATCTACAACTCGTAAGTCGTGGCTGTTTCTTGGGCCACCACTGCTCCGTACCGTGTAGTGATAGCATGAAAATATTTAATAAGTCTATGATAGTTATAGTAGGTAGGAGTTAAAACCACCTGCGGGGTAATTGCGTAACATGCTAACAGTAGCAATGGCTTTCATTTTGACAGTTCAACAACATTCATCACGTTATTTACGTTGTTGAACAGACAAATTTTTCGAACATATGAAGCAATGGATTAGCAATATCCTTCAAAATTATTCAGTTTGTGATTGGTACGCAATAATAGGGTGCTGGTCTTAATGGTCTGACAACCGAATATAAAATAAGCAAGCGTGGATTTCAATTCGTTCCTATATTTGTATGAGATGGGCCACCAAGAGATACGGTGTTTTCAGTAAATGGGATGTGGAGGTCAGATAGGCAGTCGCTCAATGTAAAATACTGGTATTCGACTGCATCCGGTTAGCCTTGAAACCGACCCCAAAAATGAATTAGCAGTGTAACGCAATTAAGGTGTTGGGACTGTAAAACGTTAATCTTGCTGGTTTGCGTAAGTATTTTTTCCTAGCAAGAAAACGGACGGCCGCTTTCTTCTTTCTCGACTTGTGGATTATGTCGAGAGATCGACTGTTATTTTTTTGTGTATAGCGTTTCTCTGGTCTACCTAGGAAGTTGTCGGCTGCTTAACCAGGCTACCCTGTGGATGCCTTAATAAATCAAGGCGTCCAGCCAGGGTAGGTATACAACTTATAAACTAAGCGACTACACGCTAAGTTCACTCCCTGTGGGGTACGGACCTCGGCTTAGGGTGTCACTAGAGGAGGGCAGCAAGGCACAGGCTGGTTCGGATCAAAGAGATTAAGTTATAGGCAGCATTATACCTATATATATCGATTATATCATACATAACCGGTGCGCATGTGCCCTTTCAATGCACAGGCGTCACCCAGATTAGGACACAAACCCTCGGGGCACCCAGATCCTATACAGATGCTCTCAGCAGACAAGGAGACATAATCAACTCCTGGAGCGAGGTGGGCTGGTTGGAATAACCATCGACGGTAGCCATGGCCAACGCATAATGGTCCACCTGAAGGACTAAGTGCGGAAACCAAAACCCTAAAAAAGAAGAAGAAGATGATGATAACTATTATATCAGTCTTACCGGATGTATTTATCAACATGCTGCAATGCAATTACAAATACATAGCGGGTCATTAATTAATAATAGTGGTCACAAAGACCATGGGCCATGGCACGACGGTAATTGAGCATTTAAGGTCACAGCACACATTTCAACTCGGAAAGGGATCGTCACCGTATCGCCTTTCGCTGCGCCGTCAAACAGGCGTCAACCTAACATAAGCATGTAACCAAAGCGGATCAGCAGCTCCGATACGTCGATGTCGACTCGGCTACGGCTGGGCGACGCCGCGCTTACGGCTCGCCGACCCCGAGGCGAGGCGATTACGTTACGATTCCAATTAGTGTGCGTTGCAGTAGGGAGTTTCATACAAAGAATACTGAACGGCTCGAGTTGATACGCTGTCGATCCCTTTCCGATTTGATGTGTGCTATTTCCTTTAAAAGCAACGGTTTTCTACGACAGCGGTGGTCGCCACATGACAGCCGCAGTGACAGCTGTCGGGAATATGACGGCAGCGAGGTTAGAGTTTACGTTGTCAAAAAAAGCTCACTAGGGAAACATACCAACTTACTTTCATAAAGAACGTTTCAGTGACGTCATTCACCGGTAAATTGCAGACGTTATGTGGCGGCCACCGCTGTTTTAGGAAACTTTAGCTTTACTGATGTTTAATGGACTACAAATTGACAATGAATCCGGTCGCCCTAATTAATTTTATCTCACACCCCCACATAAACCACATCTAACTTATAACAAAACGATTTCTAAGTTCAAATGTCACTAAAAAGGTGTCGATATAAAATGATCAGGGTGTGACATTGAGTCCTACAGCCTCATCTGAAATCACTTCATATATTCAGCATAATAACGCCTACCCATTTCAGTTTTGATAACAGTTTGTGTCAATTTGTGCTGGGAAATCTAGTTTGATAGAGATCATGTGCGACAATATTGTAGAATTACTTTTAGTATAGTGTGCTAAAAATAAAAAATACCACGAAACGGTGTAGGTATACATAAAAAACTCTTCTGACCAAATCAGCAACGTACTCTTGACGAAAATTACTATAATTTAAAAATAGAACGACACTGTCCTCCGTTTTTTTATGTGTATAGGATATCATCAAATGACCTCTCCTGCTCTGGGCACAGCGGAAGGGCGTATCAGACTCTTACTGACTAAAACCCACTCGTGTTCCTTCAGTTGCCTGTGCGCCAGTGCCACGGTAACTCTTTCGAACAATCTGTGACCCCGGCAGGACACTGTCCTCCCTCTGGTCTTCTCTTGTCTGCTAATAACAACTTATAGCGATCATCATCCCGTATGCCAAATGTGTTGGTTGGTAGTTGCAATATTTTTGCTGCAGTTATGAGGCGCATGCAGAACTGCAGTAGGTACAGATTGGAGTAGGAATGTTGCACCCTCATTTTGCCGGTTAGGTAGTTTGGTATTTTACCTACATTATCAGCATTGGCTGACCCCGTGGTATATAGATACAACTTCCACTATTAATTTATTAAATCAATTGTGCTTTAATCACGGATTCGAAAAAAAGAAGGACTGCGCGCCACGCATATCGAAAGTGAAGCACCGTACCGATCTATGTGTGTGTGTGTGTGTGTAAATAAGTGTCTTACTTGTGATATGTTATTCCTTGACACTTTTTCTGGGATGTAGAATTATTTTTACACCGTTTCACAACACAAGAAGGCATTATTTTGTTACTTGACGTAAGCAGTACCTACAATGAGGCCGTAGTGCCGACTGCCGCGTAATGGCACCTTATGATGTAAATGTGTGTGTGAGGCATGTTTGTACAAACGGTCCGGAATACTTATAGTGCTTCACTTTCGATACGCGTGGCGCGGAATCCTTCCTTTTTTTCTAGTCCGTGGTTTTAATAAATTAATAGTGGAAGTGAACGGGCTAATATGATGATGACGATTGAAGCCTACTTCAGGAATAATATAGGTAGGTATAATTGGTATTCAACACTGATCTCTACATAGTCAATCTTCATTTTCGAAATTGTAGCTGTCTGTGAAGTAAAGAAATGATATTTGATTATGGTAAGTACGAGGCCTGTTACCGAATATTGGATTTGGTTGAATCACTTATCTTCTTAGGTAGGTTATATATAAGGTTTTATTAAGCTTGGAGCCTTAGATAGAAAGGACGGTCCTTTATTTGTTGACGGGGAGAATTCGTCCACCATAGAGGAACAGAGTCAGAAAATTCGGAGATATATTCAGCATAAATGTTTTGCCATACTGTTTATTGCCATGAATTAACCTAACCTAACCATTGCATTATGCCAAAGTATTATTATGCCACAGTATAATTATGCTAGTAAAAGTTAAGCGAAAAAGGTTATGCCAAAATATATTAGAAAAAAAAATGCGAATTGAAGGGATTCCTAATTGAACTACCAACTAGATTCAGAGAAGATGGAATGCTCGAGGTATCTCTTCTCCAATTTCATTTCAATATAGGTACCTACCGATTTAGACTCAGGGGTTGTCCTAGGGCCAATTCACACTGGGCCTGGGTAGTGGATTATGTCCTAGACCCTCTCATAGAGAATAGGCCTGTGTCCCAGCAGTGAAAACGTTGTAGGCTGATTATGCAATCCTACGAGCCCCGATGGCAGGTTGATTCACGGGAGACATGCTTAAAACTTGGGACCTTGGGCTAAGCCAAGTTGATCAAGCCCAAAATCTTGGGCTGCGACCGCGCCCGAGACTATAGAAGACCATACTTAGTAATAGATCATTCTGGAACTAGGTAGGTACACAGTAAAAAATGTAGGTACTAAAGATTTATCAATATTCATTTCAATTTACATTCAATTTCGTTCACAAAAATGTGCCTTCTGTCAGAAACAATACATTATAGAAAAATCTGAATATTCATTTGTAATTTATGATTTTGGAATACATTTGAGACGGTGAATGGAAAAACGATTTGCTGAAATGTGATGCTGAATACTCGTAAGTAGACGTAATAAATAAATAATAATGGTAAATGATTGATCATGTTCGCAGTACCTGTTGTGATCAATCATTTAGGTCGGCGATATAAAATCAATCTGTCTAGACTTTTACCAACAACGTTGGGGTCAGCTTCCAGTCTAACCGGATGCAGCTGAATACTAGTATTTTACATGGAACGACTGCCTATCTGACCGGGTTCTGGAAACCTAGTTACTGGGTAACAGGATACCTCTTGGTAAGACTGGTTATCAGACTTTTTGGGCTTCTGACTACCCGTAACGACTGCCAAAGATCTACGAATGACAGCCAGGACCAATGGCTTGGCGTGCTTTCCGACGCATGGAGATAGGGTGGCGCTCGATATGTAGCGGATAGTCGGCGCCATGTTCACGAACCTTTATAAAGGGATTCACTTAAGAATTAAATTATGAATTAGCCGTTTTCAATGTTAAGTGAATATAGTCAACCTATTATTTCTGGAAATAATACAGCCTGCAAACATGTTCATTTCCAAATCATACTTTATATTTAGTTGCATTGGACCTTGTCAACTAGTTCGTCCGGGTATAATCTTCTAGTACTTAGTGCTGCCATTTTGAAGTTGGAACGGCGTTTGTTGGTGCCCTCGTTGAGCTTCTTCAGTACTGAGTTGAGCTACACGATTACTGACAAATGCGTGCACTGACTGGACAGGTCCACTTAAATCTGTGTGGTTCTTTCCACAAAATACCATTTCTGATACTAATCTACATGGTCCCCATATGATCTGACCAAGACGTATGTCTAGGTTTTTATTTATGACGTATGAAAGTCTAGAGTATCCTATTAACAGGATAAACAATACCATTTCTGAAATTACAGGCTCTTCAACTTTAGGTAACTTTCTCTAAGGTCAGCAACTTTAGAAGTTCACTTGAATTGCATTTGATTTCTATACGTGCACAGTGAACTATTTTTAATTAACTAGCTGCTGCCCGCGGTTTCACTTCAATTTTATTTATTTGTATGTATGTATAGATGTATGGATGATATTAAATTTGTCGTTTATTTATAAAAGGGGCATATTTACAGTAAATAACAATTACAATAGAGCACAGCTGCTTATTTGCCTGAACTAGGTTGAACCTGTGAATCAAGCTAGGAAGTGCATAAATACTTAATGCAATAAATTAATTATGAATATGGACATATTCATAGTGTAGATGATGACAGATGCTATAGAGCGTTGTATTAAAAATTCCAGTGATAAATTTAATAGACATCCAAGATACCTGCTCCATCACCTTAAAAAGAGGACCCACCTAAAGAAAAGTTGATATTAAAATATTAGAAAAATATTCAAACAGTTACAGAAGCCGTATAAATTGGTGTGGCCGGTAACACAGAACTCTTTGTCCTAATTGAGACGATGTGGTTACAAAAACACAGACATTTGTATGCGTCGCTAACAATTTGCGAGGTTTCTCTGGGGTTGCCAACTTACTACTTTCAGGACATTGTGCCAGATTTTTTAAATTCGTAACCAAAGTAACTTTTACCACAATCTTCACTTAGACAATGTTATTGTGAAATATGTAGTGTAATAATCATAAAATGACTCCATAAACAGAATTGGTCAAGGGTAGTCAGAAGCCCGAAAGTCTGACAACCAGTCTTACCAAGGGATATCTATTAACCAGTAACTGGGTTGTGGAGTTCAGATAGGCAGTCGCTCCATATAAAAAACTGCTATTCAACAACATCAGGTTAGACTGGAAGCCGACCCCAACATAGTTAGGAAATAGCCAAAAGCAGGGAAAGAAACGGAATTGGTCAACATTTTTATAATGACGTTTTGTTGAATTGTTCCTGATTTCGTTGTCTTATGCTTGAGATGGTTAGGTGATGGTAATTGCTAAGTATGACATATAATCATAGAAATAGAAGCCCAACCGTGAAGATTTCGTTCTAATCAGTTTAATAATCGCTGAGAGTCACGGCTTAAAGTACAACGATAGAAAGAGTGAGTATATGCTCATCAGAGGTAAAAATAAACAACCTGAGCATATACCACCAGTGTATCTCAACGGGGTATCTTTGAGTCGGGTCTCTCAGTTTAGGTACCTAGGGCATGTTGTGACCGAAACCCTGCATGATGACGCAGACATTGAGAGAGAGCGGAGAGCATTGTCGGTGCGAGCTAACATGTTGGTACACAGGTTTGCGAAGTGTACAGTACAAGTAAAGGTAACTTTGTTCAGAGCCTACTGCCAAAGTTTTTACACCAGCGCCCTGTGGACCAACTACACGCAGCGTGCCTACAATGCTCTCAGGGTTCAATATAACAACGCCTTTAGGATTCTGGTGCGACTACCTCGATTTTGCAGTGCCTCGGGCATGTTTGCCGACGCGAGGGTGGATGACTTTTACGCTATAATGCGCAAAAAGTCAGCCTCACTAATTCGTCGAATTCGAGGGAGTGGCAACGGAATCCTAAAGATGATTGCAGACCAACCAGTATCGCCAGCTGTGGGAAGGCTCATCAGGCTGCATGTTGCCTAATGATTTTTTATATTTTTAATTTATTTTCAATTATTTAATTTTACCGTTTTTAATTTATTTTCAATGATTTAATTTTACCGTATTTTAATTTATTTTCAATTATTTAATTTTAACGTATTTTCATTTATTTTCAATTATTTAATTTTACCGTATTTTAATTTATTTTCAATTATTTAATTTAATTTAATTTTAATTTATTTTCAATTATTTAATTTAATTTAATTATAATTTATTTTCAATTATTTATTTACTTTCAGTTATTACTAACATAGTTTTAAGAGAATGTAAAAGGTACTAACAAAATATGGACAAAAATTGTCTGAATTAAATGAATTTTATTTTATTTTTTTATTCATGATCCGGTATTTTAAGTAATTTATATGGCCTACCCAAATGTCTTTTCTTTGGTATTGTTCGTCGAATCGTTGAGCTCCTTAAGTTCTGAGTTGAGCTGCACGATTACTGACAAATGCGTGCACTGAATGGACAAGTCCACTCAATCTGTGTACTTATTTCCTCAAAAGGCCATTTCAGACACCAATCTAAATGATCTTCACATGATCTGACCAAGATTATGTCTGGACTTTAAACGAGACTGTGACCGCTGAGTTTGTTTCGGCATATCTTCTCAGAGTAGTCAGATAGGAAACGCCGACCTCATCTAGTTTATACAAACCTACTTACATAAATAAAATCATTTACTATAATTTCTGTTGCTAATTATAATAAACATAATTGGACTGTCCCACTGGTCTAGCTAGTGGTCGCAAGCGCTACTGCTGAGCATAAGGTCCTGGGTTCGATTCCCAGGTCGGGCAAAGTGCTATTGGGTTTTTACATCAGGAATTTCTCAGCAGCAGCCCAGAGCCTGGATTTGTGCCTGGTTGATGGCAATAGGCTCGCTCCCTATTACATGGGACTTAAATATAAGTGGCGAAATGTGGGTGTACGTACGACTACATATCAAACTATACATTTCCAGCGTAAGTTGACTTCTAATTGTACGAAAAGCCTATACAATGTGAGGTCAGCAAAAACTGGAAATGTATAGCTTGACGTGTAGCCGTGTGTACCTACTATAGGTACACCTATGCTTAACCCTTCCGGGATTACAGTCGTGATGTTATGTTATCTTATTATTGGACTATCTATGGCATCTTTGACGCCGCTAGATGGCGATACCGATAGTTTACTTATATAGCTGCTCCGTATTTAATAATTATAAAAATTGGTGAAAGTGAATAATTAGTATCTGTGATTGCTGGAAGACTGAATCAATATCGTTGCCCAGTGCTACAAGAAGCATCCGTGCTTTGGCTAAACTAATAAGTGCTGTTCTCTGTGGTTCGTATGTTAAACGAAGTATTTGTTTAAAAACTAAGAAATCGAACCGCCAAACTTCATTAATTGTCTCCGGTCTAGTTAATCATTATTTGCTAAGTTTCTACAGTGTCCCCACGGTATTTGTAAAGTTTTGTTCACCACCTTGAATAAGTTGCTGAATATCAAATTCGCAAGTCATTTATCTATCCTGGCGACATCTATTGACTTTTCTCGGTACTACTACGTCTTGTGCATCGGGACCGAACCCTAAGTATTGACACGTTACTGCGATCATCACACTGCTACCGTGTAGGTACCACATACTTTCAACGAAGCAAACTAGGTGGCGCTGTTCTTCACTCGAACTTTATTTACAACAAGTTTAAAATGAATTGCTGCCAAGGCGATTCGACTGCTGCCCATGATAACATCCTTCTGTGCTGTGCATGTGAAGGAAAATATCACTACGAGTGTCTCAATGTCACGCATGGCCAATATGCTGCGCTAAGCACTGAATTTAAGGCTTCATGGAAGTGCCCGTCGTGCAACAATGTAACCAGGCGTCTTAGGTCGAATGTTAATACGCCTGTACGCAGCTACACGGAACCTGCGATCGAGGATAACTCCATGGACATGTGTGACACCTTAGAGGAACGCAGTCCTCCTCGTACATACAATGATCCCAGCCAAGTTACGGACAAACCTGTTCAAACCATCCCTAGCTCAGACTTTGAAAGATTCTCAAGTGAGTTAAACAAAACCCTCAGCAACTGGCGGAGTGAGATGAATAAAGATCTGACTGAAATTCGCGACGATATCAAAACTACTATGGCTAATATACAAAAGGAAATAAATTCGCTGCGTACCGAGCAGTCCCTTTTGAAGCAGAATGTGCATGACCTGCGCAATGATGTTGCAAGCCTCCAAGCAACTACTCAGGATTTGACAGAGCATTGCGAAATCCTTGAGAAGCGCACCAGCGAACTAAATGGCACTAAGTCTGCTCATGTGGAGCTAATAGTCAATGCTCTTGAGACCAAAATTGATACCTTGGAGCAACAGGCTCGTCAATGCAATGTTGAAATAGGTAATTTGCCCGAAAGGCGCAACGAAAACCTACCGGCCCTCATTGAAGCAATTGGTCTGGCACTTAACTCCCCAGTGACACAGCAGAACATCGTAGCTGTTCATAGAGTACCACATGCACACCAACAAAGCACTAGACCAAAAAATGTCATCGTCAAATTCACGTCGTGTATACACAGGGATAACTTACTTAGTGCCTTCCGTAAGGCATCATCTCTCAAGACAGAACAAATTGGCATAACTGGAGCGTCATCTTCAATTTACCTTAACGAGCATGTAACCCTGAAGAAGAAACAATTATTTCGTAAAGCCCGGGATGTCGCCAAAAGCCACCACTACAAATATGTGTGGATTAGAAATGCCACAATACTTGTTCGAGAGCGTGAAGGTGAGCCCTCGTTTGCTATACGCGGAGAAAGAGACCTCGATAAAATTCGATCCAAATCTGTCGAATAAATGTCTAACCCACAAAGGTATCAATATTCTATATAGTTTTTACTGTTATATTTTTTATGTTTTATTCTCTTGTGTTACCTATTTTTACAAAATTGTGCATGCCATGAAACGTAATACTATTTTAATCAATCTAAATCTACTTATTGTAAAATTTAAATCAATTTTAAATACAATTCTTATAAAATCAAATCTACTTATTATGAAATGTAAATCAAAATTATATACAATTTTTTATTATATTCGACCTTATATCATAATACTGTGTAACTCAAAATTATATACATGTTTTAATGTTACCTTATTAAATTATTTCACCAGCTATAAATGTACTGTTAGAATTCATTGGATTCCACAATGTTTATTTTTTTCCAAAAAAACGCATGATCTATATAGATTTGTTGCAATACACTTTGATAATGGATAGCACTGATAATTTGTTAATTTACTACCAGAACTGTAGGGGAATTAGAACTAAGCTACACCCGTTGCTCGTGAATATCTTGGCATCCTCATATGACATCATAATATTGACAGAGACTTGGCTGATACCAGAAATAGCGAATAGCGAGTTTATTGACCCTCGTTATGTTGTATTCCGCTGTGATCGGGATCGTGACGCTACGGGGAAGCGAGATGGAGGTGGGGTGCTCATTGCGATACTGCGTGAACTTCAATCGGCCTCACTCGATATCCTCAATAGCCTACATTATAAGCCCTCGGCGTGTATTGAGCACCTCATGGTTGCGCTACCTTGCAAAAACGATAAACATAAGATACATGTCATCAGCGCTGCGTACATCCCGCCGGGGACCAGCTCCGATGTATATACGTCTCATTTTGATTTTCTACAGGACACCTTAAATGCACCGAACGTCATGAATGTTTACATCGTCGGTGATTATAATCTTCCTAATGTCACGTGGAGCACGATAACGGCGGGGCAAGACGCCTGTGTGGCTTGTATTTGTACACACCCTATATGCTCGGAACTGACGCATTTCATGTCTTCGCTGGATGCTCACCAATATAACAGCACGCCTAATAGTGGAGGAAAGACTTTGGATTTGTTCATCTCGAACACTTGTTGTTCGACTGGCCGCCTTATAGATCCGTTATTACCTGTTGACCCCCATCACCCCCCTTTTGTTATAACCGCACCTGTTAGCCTATCTACACAAATGATGAAGAGAAAACCTATTAGTAAATATAATTTCCGTAAAGCTAATTACGATCTCATTAACAAACACATAGACGAAGTCAATTGGTCCGCGCTGTTTGACAATCTATCGTCGGAAGAGGCCGTGGAGGTTTTCTATAGTATTTTGAGTAACATAATTAGCCCTCTAATCCCACCTGCAAGGACTAGATCACTTGACTTCCCAATCTGGTTTACGCCACAATTAGTTAAAATATTTAAAAAGAAGCAACGTCTTTGGATTAAGTGGAAAAAATACAGCAATGTCAAAGACTATAATAACTTCTCCGAATGTAGGTCTATGTTCAAACATATATGTAAAACCTGTTATTCCAGTTATATTAACTCGGTTGAAGATAGTCTCTCTAGTAACATAAAGCATTTTTGGTCCTATATTTCTAACCGTAAAAGTAAGTCAGGCATTCCGTCCATGATGCAGTACCAGAATGTCAAGTCAAGTGATCCTGATGTTGTCTGCAATATGTTTTCGGACTTTTTCTTATCCGTATTTGAGCCCGTATCACCAACGCTCACCACGTGGGATCCGCCGGAGCAGTGCGCAGAGAACGGTACTTTAATTAGTAATGTGCATATCAATAAATCAAGAGTACTCAGCGAGTTGAAACGGTTGGACCCCTGTAAGGGGGCAGGTCCTGACGGTCTTCCGGCGGCCTTTTTTAAGGCTACGGCTGATAGTATTTGTGAACCGATCTATATCCTTTTTAATAGATGTCTGCATGAGGGTGTGTTCCCGGTGGTGTGGAAGCAAGCTAACATTACCCCAGTGCATAAGGGTGGCTCAAAGTATGACGTCGAACAATATAGACCCATCTCAATTCTGCCGACGTTGTCAAAGCTTTTTGAAAGACTGGTCCATAACGAGATTTACCCTCTTTTGCATAATGTTATCATTCCTGAACAACATGGATTTGTTAAACGCCGATCTACGACATCTAACCTGTTAATATTTGCAGATTACCTTTTTGAAAGTGTTGATAGGCGATTGCAAATAGATGCGGTCTACACCGATTTCAAAAAAGCGTTTGACAGGGTCGATCATGAAATTCTCCTGAGTAAAATTGCTTACAATGGAATACGCGGAAATTTGTTGCGTTGGTTTGTGTCGTACCTCGAAAACCGATCACAAAGGGTTGTGGTTAATGGTCATCAGTCTGTCTCTGTTGATATTACTTCCGGAGTTCCACAGGGCTCTATTCTGGGACCTCTATTATTCATTATTTATATAAACGACATTAAAAAATGTTTTAAAAACTCTAAATTCTTGATGTACGCTGATGACTTGAAGGCGTTTCAAGCGATACGTACTATAGATGACTGCCAGTCATTTCAGGAGGACCTAGACAGACTAACTGCCTACTGTATTGAAAATAAGCTGCATCTTAGTATTTCCAAGTGTAACTATATACACTTTACAAAGAATAATGTTATCCTCAATTTCAACTATAACCTTAACTGTATCCCCTTAAATAATATTTCCATAGTGAAGGATCTAGGTGTTCTCTTTGATGGCAAACTGTCCTTGAACCAGCATATTGAAGCCATAGTCAATAGTGCTTTTAAAATGTATGGATTTGTAATGAGATCCTCAACAGAATTTAAGCGTAACTCAACCTATCTCTATTTGTATAAGACGCTTATTCGCTCTCAATTAGAGTACGCGGTCCCTATTTGGAACCCCTTCTACCAAAAGTACGTAAGTGGAATAGAAAGGGTCCAGCGCAAGTACCTCCGTGCTATGTGCTACAGATGTTATGGGACTAAGACTAATCTGTCGTACTCCCAACTTCTTGACAAGTACAAGCTTATTAGCTTGGAGAACCGGCGCAAATACCTGGAGGCCAACGTGCTTCATGATATTGTTCACAGTAATTTTGATGCCATTGATCTAACGAGTAAGCTATGTTATTCTGTCCCCCGAACAGTTCATGTACGTCAGGTGCGAGCACGTACTCTGTTCGCGTTAAATTCTTGTCGTACGAACTCTGGCCTACGCTGCCCTATTCATAGAATGTTGGAATCCTATAATTCAAATTTCATTGATATTGATATATTTGCATGCTCGAAAAATAAATTTAAATCTAATATTATAAAAATTTTATCCTAATTGTAATCTTATTATTTTTTATTTATTGCATAATTTAAGTAAATGAAATTGTTTCTTATTTGATTTGGTTTTGTAGCTATAGCTAGCTTTATAGTAACTTATTTATTTATTTCAAAATATCTGTTAATTTTGGTAATGCTTGTCTAGTGGCAACCACTGATCTCTATATATGTCTTATCTGCGGATAATGCAGTGGACTGCAACATTACTACTTAAAGTTTTGTTAACCTTATGTATTATATATGTTGTAGTTGTTTATTATCCCTTAATAAATAAAATAAAATCTTTCCATATCTATCCCCTTTTCACTAATCAAGGTTAACAGTAGGAAAAAAAACAAAAGAAAAACGAAACAAAATCAAATAAGCAAAAAGATAAAACTGATATAAAAAGAAAAGGTAAATAAAAGAGTTTTACAAATAATGCTGGATTTTGTAAGAACCTTGCTCCCATTTGCGTGCAATCAGGATAGGTTAACTAAAAGCAATTTATTTCCTTCCAAGGGTAACTGATCTTTATTTATTAACTTTGGCCTGCAAATACCTTTAAGACACGAAGATTTTCAGTAGATTTCAGAGGTAAAGGTCCTTTAAATACAGCTTATTATAACAGTAGATTCTAATGAATTGGTGATGTTAATATTAAATTCGAGTCGAAATGAAACGCGTGTTTAAAGTTTGTTGCGAAAGGTTTAAATAATCCAACCAATTTACGTTATTTTACATTTTACATCATGACATACTCTGTCAGCTCTCTAAGCTGAGTCCCTATGATTTTATAATATTCTTAATATGAAATATGCCATCAACTTATCAAATATTCATAAAGGTTGCGTCGTAAAACCACGCAGGTTAAAGGATCTTACAGTACCTTCCTACTGTGTCCTCCAAAAGTTAGTTGATTTTTTTCCACTTCAGCTGTAATACCACAATTTAATTTTAAATAAAAAAATAATCCTGATCTTGATTATTTTTTATGACAAGTCATAAATAGTTGAATTAGTCAATAAAAACGTAACAGTGTGCAGTTCAAACATTTGAAACTAGAATTTTAAATCATAATGTGTCATCACAGCTGTAGTGGAAAAACGTCAACAAACTTTTGGAGGGCACTGAATGTGATAGAAACGTAAGATGTCGCATCTGGGTCCCACGCCCGAAACTACAAAGTCACCAGTTCAGAAAACTCTAAAACGCCCGAACGCACGAAACTCACCACTTCAAACTGATAGCGGACCGCGCGTTTCCGCCTCTTAGTTTTTTATTCTTTAGAATGTTATGCGTGGACCCACCGCTTTCGTTCCAGGTTCTTTTGAAAGGTGGATAAATGTAGCATATTTTTGCCATAATCCTTGTGTATGTATCGGAAATTATTAAATAAGTTATCTGTGGTTGAAAAATCAGTTTGTAATCTGAACCGCGCGTGAGCGGTTAGTGTTCTGCCTTTGAAAATTTGAAAATTTTGTCAGTCACATCCCCCTGAGAGTATTTAGGTAGCCTATATTATGTAGGTTATATCCTTGTGGGTATTGTATATATGTTATATTATAATTATTATATATTTATTACCATCTTGATGTATTCTTGACGGTATAATATAAACAATAATTTACAAAGCTTTCATGAAACATCAGATGCCGCGAAATGAAAGTAAACTCTAGGCACTTTTCTCGTGATCTTTAAGGGCGAATTTCACCAATGGCCTTCCCTATGGCCTACCGTAGGGACCTAGCTATAGACACGCCATCTACAATTAGCTTTGACCGACTTTCCCCATTGAACGCAATTCCTCTTAGGAATTCTCAGTGTTCTAGTTCCTACAGGAAATATTTCATCCGTCAGCTCCAACATCCAATTCAACTCCCCCAATTTCAAACAAAAACCCATTAATGTGATTATGAAACACACACATAACAAAACAAATCAATTTTCGCTTGGCTGATCAGAACATTCGGAAGCCAGCAAAAAGGCCGAACCTCCGTACATCCGCTGCGCCCACTGATTGATCGGAACTGCCCTGTTTTTACTCACTTACCTCCAAATACCTATAGATATTCTACTACAGCTCTTTTGTGAAGCCAATTTTAAAATGTTATTTCCGTACAGCGGGGTAATTACGTAACACACTAATAGTAGGAATGGGTTTCATTTTGACAGTTCAACAATATTCATTGCTTTATTTACGTTGTTGAGCAGACAAATTTTTCGAACAAGCAATGGATTAGCAATAAGCTTCAAAATGATTCAGATTGTGTTGATAGGGTGCCGGTTGCTTTTAGGTAAAAGATACGGAAACAAATCGCATTTTTTTATTTTTGATATTTCTCGATGTGTCATAATGAGGCTCGAGTACTGTCGAAGCTTTAATTAACCTCCAGCGTTAGATTTATATTTCAACTAGCTGCGCCCCGCGGTTTCACCCGCAGAAATCTCGATTCTGTGGGAATATCGGGATAAAAAGTATCCTATGTCCTAATCCAGGTCATAGTCTATCCATGTGCGAAATTTTATCCAAATCCGTTCAGCCGTTTTAGCGTGATTGAGTAACAAACATCCAAACATCCACACTTTCACATTTATAATATTAGTAGGATTATATATGTTATATTATATTATTATATATTTATTACCATCCTGATGTATTGTTGACGGTATATATAAACAATAATTTACAAAGCTTTCATGAAACATCGGATGCCGCGAAATTAAAGTAAACTCTAGGTACTTTTCTCGTGATCTTTAAGGGTGAATTCGATTAGCAATAGGCTTCAAAATGATTCAGATTGTGATAGATAGTGTGCTACGTAATTAAGGTTCCAACATAATTATTGGAAATATGTAGTTAACTACTTCTTACCTCGTGTCGGAACAAACTATACAACGGTTTGTAGTATGAAGGGTCGCTGGTCAGTAAGGTTCGTACGGGTACTGACTGCCTAGGATGAATGTCAATCGTTGAAGCTCTTCATATAGGTTGTATTAAAAGAACCTAAGCTGTTAGCAAAAACCCGGGAAAAAAACATAAATTGACTACACACACAGTCATGTCTATTGCAAAATGGACGTTGAAATGATATGCTAAGTGACGGATGAGCTAATTGCTCTAAATGGCACTACTTGAAACTTCGGGTTTCTGAAGATGTGTATCAGAAAAACAAAAAAGCACCAAGTTTTGCAAAACCCAGAGGATGTATGGCTAAGACAGTACGACCAAAGATGATTTAAACTTCATGGAATGGAACCAACTTTAAGGAATAATTCGCATTTTAATTTAATTTTCTCAATGGAAACCTTTAAATCTTGGACTTAGTCCAATAAATAAAAACCTGAAAAGGAAAATTGTGCAAAGTTTTCATATTTACTAGATTTATTTACTATAGTTGTAATATAGTGAAGCGGCAGTGTGGTGATATTTGTACAGAATATTGCGGGTTCATTTCCCAGAGACATAAAAATGAATTATTTGGATGTTAGCTTTACCATAGGTCTTCCAAAATAACTGCGGCAGTACTAAGTATTCCCGGTACCGACAAAATCACCACACATCCAAACTGATATTATAATAGGTCTTTACCTATGAAATTGCCGTTTTGTATGAAAAAATTTAAACGAATTTTTTTCATGAATTTTTTATTTGTATTAATCGAAGTAATCACCCATGCAATCAATGCATCTTTGCCATCGCAGTGGCAGTTTATTGATGCCCTTCTTAAAGAAATCAGCTGGACGGGAGGCAACAAATTCTTCAAAGGCATTTTGTACTGCCTCTCGGGTATTAAATTTTTTTCCCGCCAAGAAGTTATCCAAATTCTGGAAAAAGTAGTAGTCTGTAGGCGCAAGGTCTGGTGAGTAGGGCGGATGACGGAGAGCTTCCAACCCCAGTTCTTGCAACTTGGAGACCGTCTGCTGTGCAGTATGAGGTCGCGCGTTGTCGTGCAGGAGCAGCGGAGACGAGCGATTGACCAATGCTGGTTGGAGATGCGCCAGCTTCTCCATCATTGTGTTCAGTTCTTCACAGTACACATCTGCAGTAATGCTCACCCCGTTTGGTAAGAAGCTGTGATGAATCACACCGGCGCTAGACCACCAAACAGTGACCATCACTTTTCTAGGGGTAAGTTTTCGTTTAGGGCATTGTTTAGGTGCTGAACCAGGATCCAACCAACTTGCTGAGCGCTTACGGTTATCAAACAGAATCCATTTTTCATCGCAGGTAACAATGCGGTTCAAAATTCCTTCATTTGTGTGTCTGTTGAGCAGTGCAAGGCACGTCTCGACGCGTACTTCGCGCTGGCGATCATTGAGTTCGTGGGGCACCCATTTGTCAAGCTTTTTTACCTTGCCAATTTGACGCAAATGGACCAATATTGTTTTGACGCTAACGTCGAAAGCTGCTGCTAATTCAGCCGTAGATTGTGTATCATCAGCTTCCACAATCGCCTTTAATTCGTCATTGTCGACCAAAGTCTTCGGACGACCGCGAGGTTCATTTTTCAGGTCGAAATTTCCAGAACGGAAGCGAGCAAACCAATAACAGGTGGTGCGTTGGTTTGTAGAGTTAGCTCCGTAAACGTCGTTGATGTTGCGTGCCGCTTGTGCCGCGTTGCTGCCACGACGGTACTCATATTCCATAATTACTCGAATTTTTAACGTATCCATGATGACGAAAAAGATTGAAATGCGATGAAAATGTAACACTAATCAATAAAGAAATGACTACTTTTAGAAAAAAAAATCCATGTTTTTAAAATAAAATTAATTTGAAATTAGAATTCATAGCCAAACAAAAATTATTTTGATTTGAAATGGCCAGTACTGCAGAACGGCAATTTCATAGGTAAAGACCTAATATGTAAATTCGAAAGTAGCTCTGTCTGTATGTTACCGTTTTACGCCTAAACCACTGAACTGATTCCAATAAAATTTGGCCAGGAGATAGATGGCATCCTGCGGAAGGACTTAGGCTACTTTTTTGTCCTAGTAGCATGTTGCTGTGGGATAATTTCCGACATCCACGCAGGCGAATCCGCGGGAATAAGCTAGTATATAATAAAATAGCTTCTGCTGCATACAGACAGAGTAACTTTTGTAATGTATAATATTAGTATAAATATGAATTCTAGGGCCCCTATAAAATGCTCGTGTCAAACTTAAATAGCCGTTCTATGGCGTATTATAATATATAATAATAATAAAATTGATTCAAGTATAAAATAACATTATGATTTACATTAATTACAATCGAGGAAAATTTTAATTCTAACTGTAATGTAGACCTGCCTGATCTAGGTTTATAAAACCTGTGTTTCAGGCCATCGATTTCATATTGCTCGAAGTGTAATGGCAAGCCTGGTACTTGTTAGCGTTTCATATTTATGTAGATTATTTCTAATGTCTATAGCTAGTTCATAGATATACAGTGATGGGAATGTCAATATTATCAAATGTATAAAATGTTGTTTGCAAGTATGTATCTGTAGGCTTAATGCACAAGTATAGAGGTATGAGGAACAGGGTGTAAACCTCACTCGTATTCTATGGAAAAGGGAGGATCCTCCGACCAGACGGGTCGTATCTGGTGGGCAACTGCCCGACGTTGAATGTCGGGACGTTGTATATATGCTAGTTGCGCGGTAAACTCTGCTTGCGCGATGCAGGATTTTGCGTGACGTTAGTGTGACGTGTAGCTCGCATGTGGCGATGTAGATACGCTACACACATATTGCCCGAATACACTTCTTTTGGGCTTTGAAGACTGTTTCTCTCTCAGTGGCATTTCCCCAAACATACCATATCTGAATGTTGAACCAACGTAAGCGTGGTAAGCAGATAAAAGTGCACTTTGATTTACCACTTTACGAAGCATATAATTTGTCAAAGCATTCAATGGTTCTAACTGGTCCAGTCTATGGCGAGTCTGTCTTTTCATAGCTTAAAACTAAATAAATGTTTAAAATAAACCTTAAAAACAAAAAGCACGCGCAAAGAGCGCGAAATGGTTGAAATATGTTTTTTTTACGTTTTCAAGCCCCATATCTCCGCCATTTCAAAACAATTCGAAATTTGAATCGACAAAAAAAAACAATTAATTATCGAACCTGCTCACAAAATTTCACGAGAATCGGTTATGAAATGCGACCTGTAGAGGAGAAAAGCCATCCGCCGGACATCTGGACATACGAAAGCATTTTTGCCCAAGCTGAAACGGAGACATTCACTCGCGCTTCGCACTTGCTCAGTCAATAAATTCTGATTCGTAAAGTGCAATTTTTTTGGGTTCCACCCTAAAAGGTAAAACGGAACCTTTGTAAGAAAACTTTTCTGTCCGTCTATCATATTAGTAGAGAGAACAACGTGATGTCCTTAGTTGCAACATTCACTGAAAGGGCTTAATGTTGAAAAGAGGGCATTGACACATTGGACTAACCGTTTATGGTCCTTGTTCGCTAAGATTTTGGATTTAGAGCCTGGCATGTACCAGAATGACTTTTACAATATGAATGCGGTAGTAGCATTTTTTTTTAAATCCTTTATTATAAAGAACGAGCGGGGTAATTGCGTAACACACTAAC
Organism: Dryobotodes eremita; assembly: GCA_917490735.1. Taxonomy (NCBI): domain Eukaryota; kingdom Metazoa; phylum Arthropoda; class Insecta; order Lepidoptera; family Noctuidae; genus Dryobotodes; species Dryobotodes eremita. The sequence continues at coordinate 18,829,629 of OU823264.1, read as the reverse complement.
ACTAGGAATAGTTTTTATTTTGACAGTTCAACAACATTCATTACGTTATTTACGTTGTTGAGCAGACAAATTTTTGGAACTTATCAAGCAATGGATTAGCAATAGGCTTCAAAATGATTCAGATTGTGATAGACAGCGTGTTACGTAATTAGGGTGCAGGTTCTTAATAATTAATTACAATTTAGCCTACAAGACTAATAAACAATTTTTCACTTCAGTAGCTCAAACATGTAGGTTTTGCTGCCTGAAATCAGTGAGCAAAATGCGATTTTGCTCACTGAGTGAGACCAAGTAACTTTTTAATTATTTTTTTTCAGAAAGCCGCGAATATCTTATTCATCCTTGGGTAATCATACAATTCGAAACATTCACACTCTATCTCTTTCCCACCATTAGAAAAAGAGAGAGACAAAGACCAGCCCTTTCGAAGTTCCGATTTTGAATTCGACCTCAAAGACAAACACGTTCGGAATTTCGTACTAACTATAGAAATCTTGCAAAAAGATAATTATCTCTTTTAATGTAATTTATTGAATTTTTTACTTATTGTTGTATTTAAACGAAAATAAGTATTTACTGCAAATAAAACTGATATTTAACATGTACATATTTATTTCTTGTGTCAATAATGTTACGTAATATATTTTGAATAATAAAGTATCATGGGTGCTATTTCCGAACGCGCCTTAATTTAAATAAAAGAGCGGGTTACTTTTAATTTGCAGAATTGCAGTAATTTTACTTTTAACTTTTAAAATGTTCCATTTATTGAATTGGTACCTCTACCTACAATCTTAATTATTTTGATTCACAATAAATAGTTATTTCAATCTATTCCTGTTTATTATGTTATCTCCTAAAGTGTTCTCGCTGCTGAAGTGAAAAGTTATGTGTGTTACACGAGAGCAAAGTTTTTTGCATCTCGTGCCTTTGAATCCCTCGCCACACTCAGGATTCAACTTTAGAATCACTAGCTACGCTCGTGATTCAATCGTTGAATCCTTCGCTTGCTCAGGATTCAAAATCAGCACTCGCAGCAAAAAACGACTTTGCTCTCTTGTTGCACAAATAACTATTAATCTAACTTAATTTTTTACGTGATAATTATTTTGCGGTTTTTGGAAAAATACGGGGCATTTGAATCCTGGGCCGAGCATTCCTGTGAGTGTTGATGGTGTAGTAGGTGATCAAAATATTGCAAATGTTTTTAGGGATTTGTTTACTGTAGAACCAATGCCCTGTGAGAATGATAACTTATGTAAACCAGACGTCAGACCTGGTGATAAGTACACTCGGATTATGCCAATAGACGTGAAGAATGTCATAATAAAGATGGGACGTGGAAAGTCACCAGGTCATGACGGTATAAGTATAGAACATTTGCGATACGCAGGTGTACATCTGCCCAGAGTCTTGAGTCTACTGTTTAACTTTTGTGTAGGCCACTCGTTTATTCCGGATGATATGTTGAAAACGGTAGTAGTTCTTATAGTAAAGAACAAGACCGGGGATCCATATGACAAGCGTAACTACCGCCCGATATCATTGGCCACTACCGTGGCGAAGGTCCTCGACAGTCTCTTGAACGCACAGCTGAGCAAACACCTTCAAATCCATGACTTGCAGTTTGGCTTCAGACCCAACCTGTCAACGGAAATGGCGATTATGTGTCTGAAACAAACTGTAAGGTACTATACTGATAGGAATACACCGATATATGCGTGTTTTCTTGATCTGTCAGGGGCGTTCGACCTGGTTATTTATGATATTCTGTGGCATAAACTACTTGAGGAGACGACTGTGCCGAGGGAGACGGTATCCCTCTTCAATTACTGGTACAGCAATCAAAAAAATGCGGTCAGATGGGTCAGCTCGCTTAGTCAGGAATATCCTCTGGAATGCGGTGTCAGGCAAGGTGGGTTGACTTCTCCGAGTTTGTTTAACCTATTTGTTAACCAGCTGATTGGCAGGCTCAGCGGAGCTATGGTCGGGTGTTCGATAGACGGAACCATGATAAATAATATTAGATATGCGGACGACATGGTTCTGCTGAGCCCGTCAGTGAGCGCGCTGAGAAGACTTCTGGGCATTTGTGAAGCGTATGCCACGTCGGCATGAACTCAAGTATAATGCTAGTAAGAGTGTCCTCATGGTATTCAAGGCGGGGAACAAAGCTCCGTCAAATGTGCCACCAATTAGGTTCGGGGGGTTGTCATTAGTGAGGGTGACTGAAGCAAAATACTTGGGTCACATGCTGACGGATCGCCTACAGGATGATGCAGACTTAGAGAGGGAACGAAGGGCGTTGGCAGTCCGCTGCAATATGTTGGCCCGCAGATTCGCACGATGTACTACAGATGTAAAACTGTTACTTTTCAGAGCCTTCTGTCAGTCATTCTACACGTGCAGTCTGTGGATCAATTTTACGCGGCGGGCTTACAATGCCCTGCGTGTTCAGTACAATGACGCTCTGAGGGCAGTGTTGAAGAAACCCAGGTATTGCAGTGCTTCCGAAATGTTTGCGGGAGCTTCCATCGATGATTTCTTCTCTATCAACAGAAAAAGAACCGCATCGATGATGAGCAGGGTCCGTGGTAGCACCAACACTGTCCTCAGAACGTTAGCGTGCAAAATAAACGGTCTGTTTACGGTTTACTGGGCGAGTGTTCACTTGCTCAGTAACAGGAAATAGACTGAGTAGTAGTAGTAATATATACTACTACTACTGATCTGGATTTTTGTACTAAAAAATTACTAACACCCTGTTTAGTTGTATTTTTATGTGTTCTACTAACAACCCTACTAACGTTTTATTTGTGTTAAAATGTATGGACGTATGTCTGAAATAAAGATATATTATTATTATTATTTTAAAACTTAGAATAGTGTTGATTGTACTTTACAAGTCCGTTCCATTTTCTTAGAGTCTGATATAATGATATAAACACTTTGTTCATGTGTGTATGCCATTGTCACTATTATTTCTACACTCTTTACACTACACTAACTCGAAAGGTTTTGTTCGTTTTAGTATCTACAATTACTTGGTAAAATTTTGTAAAAATCATCTATTTATCAATATTTGTAAATATGTGAGCACCATGTATCTATCACATAATTAATTTACCTGTCATTGCTTTATATTTAATTCTTTTTATCTATTGTGGTACAGTAATTTTATTCTAGGTGCATCGTCTTCACATATAATTATATAATTAATGTACACATAATATTGTAAAACATTTTAAAAGAGTAACGGTGGAGTTTCTCGCCCATTCTTCTCCATACGAAACTACCGTTTGGAAGGGGCAACTGGAATCAATTCTATTTTCTTGTGAATTTTGACGTTCAAAAGTGCCTTTTATGTGGCTATTTGAAATAAATGATTTGGCTTTGAGTCTTCGCTTTATATTTGTATGGTTTAACAGCTGAATTGCCTCGATTTTCACATGTCAGCAGTAGTAGCATGTCACCATCATATAAGTAAACAGCATGCTGATAAAATACTCATTCCTTCTCTATAACAAAAGACCTTGCAGTGAGACAGTTCCAAGCCGACATTTAATGTATAAAAATCGCAGTGGGGCAGATGTAGCTGTCAATAGGAAAATTATTTAACTTATTCCCTTATCTTTTGCAATAAAGGCCATATTTCCATGGCCGACTGTTCTTGATAGCCTGCCTGATTGATCGGAAGTGCTCTGTTTTTATTCACTCCGGGCCATACGGGGTTAGGAAGGTTTAAGAATTGAATTTAAAAGAGATGCCGTTGGTTTTATCTGATTCATAAAATAAGTAAGGAGTTTTTATTCTGAAAGGAAAAGGAAGAAGGAGGGGTGGAGGAGGGAGGGTGAGGAAGTGAAGGATGATCTTTTGTGATTGGGCTCGGAAACAAATTGCAAAATGGATGCTTTTAAGTGGCAAGCAATAACTTCGTTTTGCTTTCTGCGTTCTGAGTTATTTTTTTATTTTCATTATAATATTTGGTAAAACATGATAAAAACATAACAGAAAGTTAAACTCAACGCATTTATTTTGATTAAACCAATTACATGCACTTTTGAATGACGGTCTTCATGAAAATTCACACCACCAGTTGGCGCCACTTTGACAAGAGGTCTTCCATTTCAACAACGAATATAAATATATATATACAAATCTCGTCTTACAGTGTTTGTTATCGAACTCCTCAGAAACGGTATGACCGATTTTTGTTTTTTTTTTAAATATTGGGTAGGTCTGAGAATAAGTCGTAAAGTATATTTCATACCGCTGCAGGAGAAACGCAGCGCGCAGCTAGTAAAATAAATGACGACGTTCATCATTCGTTAAATTCATTCGTTCATCATTCAGTCACGACTGAAGGAAATATAGGCGCTTTGACACTTTTGACAGGTGCCCGAACCCGACGTTTCAGTGCTGCCATCTAGTGAACATCATTTCAGAAAACCGTCAAGAAAGATGAAGCTAGCTGTTCATTCCGAAATTTAGTAAGTTCCGCCTGTGGATGAGGTTTGTCGTTTGGTTTTGTTGCATGTGGTTTGTGCACATATACAATGAAATTAGCGATTCGTCTGTCAATCGCGGTGATCTTTGGGGTCACCAGGGTCACTCATCACTTTTACTTATCCATATTATGCGTTGAAGGAAGGAAGGCCGAAGGAGCTGGATGCGGGAAGCACAGAAGAGGCCTATACGTACGCCAGTAGACGTATTGCGGCTGAAATTTTACTTTTTACTATTTTACTTTTTACTATTTTACTAATTACTATTACTAATAATATTATAAATGTGAAAGTGTGGATGTTTGGATGTTTGTTACTCAATCACGCTAAAACGGCTGAACGGATTTGGATAAAATTTGGCACATGGGTAGACTATGCCCTGGATTAGGACATAGGATACTTTTTATCCCGATATACCCACGGGATCGAGATTTCTGCGGGTGAAACCGCGGGGCGCAGCTAGTGATAAATAATTTTATTTCTGTAAGTAGGTTTGTACAAACCCTTTTACACTTGTTTAGACGACAAACATATTTTTCAAACTAGATGAGGTCGGCCTTTCCTATCTGACTACTCTGAGAAGAAAGGCCGAAACAAACTCAGAAGTCACAGTCACAGTCACTTTTAAAGTCCATACATAATCTGGGTCAGATCATGTGAAGACCATTTAGATTTGTGTCTGAATGGTCTTTTGAGGAAAGAACAACACAGATTGAGTGAACCTGTCCAGTCAGTGCACGCATTTGTCAGTAATCGTACAGCTCGACTCAAAACTTAAGGAGCTCAACAATTCGACGAACAATACCAAAGAAAGGACATTTGGGTAGGACACATATATTACTCAAACTGCCAGATCATAATAAAATATAACTGAGAAAAAAAAACAAAAGAACAATGATGCATATGATGATTTACCATATTATTATTTGTTCTATGATCTTCATTGTAGAAGGTACCTATTCCAATCTAAGATTAATGTTTTGTGTATGTTATATTTCTACGGGCTGTCCAAACTCATAAAAATTCTGTAATATCTCAATCTTTCGCTAATAATGACTAAACATTTCCATGAAATCTGTATAAAAATTAATAGGCGCTGAAACTGAAATGAACGAGCAACATGATTGATTGACGTATCACTGATTGATATAATATTACACACTTTTATAAAAGTTTCCAGACGCCAATCAATCAAAACGACCCTGATTGAAAATTGTCCAGGTTTTCACCTACATATTAAGTAGCTTCTCGATATTACTTGCGTAGGTAGACAGAGCTTTTTAATTCAAACTCAAACTCAAAGAATTTATTTGAATTAGACCACTTAAAGGCACTTTTTAACTGGCAAAGAGTCAGTCGGTTAGAAAGTTGAAGCTAGTTGTCCATTCCAAAACGTAGATCTCTATGGAAAAGAACGGGCAAGAAACTCCAAGGACACTCTTTTAAATCAAGATAGTACGAAATCCTGGGTAAATTATTCTTGTTGCTTCAATCTGTGACAACAATATAGAAAAAAACAGTTCAAAATATAAGATTAATCAAAAGCATTGGCATTTAAGAGATGACAAGTCTTAGTATTGAAAAGGTAATGAAATGAAACGCTGCATATCCTGGATGGTGTACCTAAACTGAAAGTCTATTTTTAGTTGGGTGGAAAAGAAGCAAGTGGCTCCCCTGATGGTAAGAAGCCACCACGCACTGTCCATGAACATCTGCAGTAGCAAAGGCATTGCAGGTCCTTTGCCAGAGATAGAACTAAAATGCCTCATGCGCCTGTAAATCTACGGTTTCCTAGAAGACCGGTTCTATCATATTAAAACGGCCGTTATAAAAATCTGTAATTTTTAACAGTATTTGACATTTTAAGGTCTCCAAAATCGCTCTGTATTTGGACAGCCGTTATTGTGTGTCCGTTCACCGTTTTCTTAGGAAACCAAAGCTTAACCGACACCAATACCCGTCAAGCCGGAACACAGCAACGCTGCTTGGCAACAGGAATAGTGTTTGGCGGTTTTATACTTTTCTGATCAAAGAACTTTATAAAGTGTTCTATTAGTATTAGCTACATAAGCTAAGTTGAGTTGAGCTTGTTGAGTTGTTTAAGTTGTCGTTGTTTTAATTCTGTATGTCCGTGACATCACAGCAACGGGCCCTGTCAGAATACCAGCGCTGCGACAATTATTTTTAAATGTCGCAGCAACAAGCTGAGATGGGGACCTTTTGGTCTCGTACAGGACTTTCTGTTGTTATTTTCTTTTTATTTTTGTTTTATTTTATTTTTTGTTTTTAAGAGTGTGTTTAGTTTAGTTAGTGATAATCCTGTGCGAGTCTCAATAAATACTTTTTCTTTCTTTCTTTCTTTAAATTCAGGCGATTTTTCACGGAAAATGACTAAAGTTACAAAATTAGAAGTAGATTCCACATTTCATCCTTGTAAACAAAATGCCATTTTCCAATTTAAATATTTACTTTATTTAATGTCGGATTGATTTCAACGCCCACGAGTTTCAACAACTGGCGATGTCGTGGGTTTAAAGCTACGAGGTTCGGAGAAGAAACGGGGTCATATTCAATTAGATATTAAGTCTTATTTGACATCATTTCTTTGGATTTGTTGCAGAATTCCTATACAAAAAGTCAGTGATTGTGCAGAAGTACGGATAGAACAGTGCTAGTGCCAAGGTTATGAGGATCTAGTTTCAAGGAGGCCTTTGATGAAGTGAATGTAGGTACGTGTTGCGTTTCTCAACGATAGTTTACAAAATTATAATGTAGCATAGTTACGGAACATTATTCAGTCGGCGAATTTCTCAACAAAAATCATGTCAGTCCTACAACTTCAGGAATGCATTTGTAGTAATGTTTAGTTATTTAAGCCACTTTATTAATTTAGTTATTTATGTAAAGTGTGTGTAAAATTTTGATTCAAAGTGGTAATGACTCGAATAAATTGTTCTTTTCGTTCATTCTTAACGCTAAAACTCGAATTTAATTCCTTAAAATTGTTATTTATTTGTCCTTTTATCTATTTTATCCATTAAATATTTGCATGCCATCACTAGATGGCGGAATGTGTCCTTGCACTGAATTTTATATTATGTAACATCTTTTGTATCTACAACATTTTTTGCAAATATAAACGATTTTGGTTTTATTTTACTCTGAACGCATCTGTCAGGATGACATTGACGTTTGTGACAGTAGATTCGTTCCCACGCTTTTTCCGGAAGCGTCGTAGAAAAATAGAGAGCAGTGGTGGCCCAGTGGTAACAGCCGTAACTTACGAGTTGTAGGTCGGAGATTCGATACCTGACAGGTGCTTTACTTTATGTAAATTATTTCATCACCACTGCTCTCAAAACGGTGAAAGAAAACATCGTGAGGAAACCGTCATGTCCTAGAACCAAAAAATTGGAGGATATTTGATATCTACCAACCCGCACTGGGCCCGCTAGGTATCCACCTACAGTCCAGTCCCTCTCATGGAGAGGAGGCCGGTGTCCCAGCAGTGGGAATATTATAGGCCGATTATGCGTACAAAATGTCTCCTGTGATATTCATCATGCCTGCTGTAGCTCAAGTTAATATACATTGATTTCACTGATATACGGTGTTTTAATAGTACCTATAAGTACCTACTTTATATCAGATTTGATTTATTTATTTTATTGCTTGCACTGTTGGACGCTATGGTGAATCGATTATCACGAGTTCGATTCACGGAACGAGGATTCGTGTAGCCATCAGACTTATTCCTCATAGTGGTTTTTGCATTTACCGCAGTTTGTCTCTGCATCACCCAAAGTTTGACTCATAGGAAATGCTTACGGTATTAAGTCTGCCTCTGTTCATTTGTATGCTTGAAGTATTCAATAAATAAACAACTTTGTTCTAGATCGTTTTGTGTTTCTAACCTCACCTCAAGCATAATACTTAATATTTAATAACATTGGCTACATTACCAGTCGACAGCAATGTGGATAAATTTTTTGACGCCATATTTTAGTTTGTTAATAGTTTTAGTTAAGTTAGGATATTATATTATTGTTATTTTTATTAATTATTGTTTTTCTGGACAAACCTTATGCTAGTAACAAACAAGGGATAAAAACAATTACGATTATTTTTGGACCTATGAAGCCTTGCTATTGGTAGTAATTAGGGTAATGTCGTATTACCTCCAATTGGATCCTGTTAAAAATAAAAAAAATAAAAGCTCACCTATTTGTGGATAATCCACAAATTAGCAGGCTTTCTTTTTAATAAAAAAGCAGCCAAGTGCGAGTTGGACTCGCGTACAAAGGGGTCCGTACCATCGTACAATATTGAACTCTATATTTTTTTTTTAAATAGGTACTATAGCCAACAAAGCAAGCGACAAGTTTATTTTATTTTTATTACTTGCTGTTATAGCGGCCGCAATAGTACACACTCTGAAAATTTCGAAGTGTCTACCTATTACGGTTTAAAAGATACAGCCCTGTGACAGACAGATGGACAGCGGAGCCTTAGTAATAGGGTCCCGTTGGCACTCTTTGGGTACGGAACCCTAAAAACAAAGGAAAGTATAAATTGTGAAGTAAAAGAAACTAGGTTAATTGTTCAAATCATTAGGAGAGTGGGTAGGGATCCAGGACTAATTTATTAGCAACAAATTGTAGGTGAAATTGTGCACGGTTTATATAGGCTGGTCTTTAGGGAATTTTGTTGCTAAGCAATGGCGTGGATTTTGCATATTTATACAGGATGGCAGGGACATCGACGTGCAAACTGAACCCATGAACTCAGCATATGATTTTAGAGCTTCGTCTATACTTATCCCCAGTTGCAACTCGCCCGGTCCGTATATATGGATAGCTACAAGGTGCGGGCGACTTGGGGCTAGGGATCAGTATAGACGAAGTAGATTTTAGACCCCCTAGCACATACATTTTTCGTTGATTATCAAAAACAAAACAGCTATTTCATAGAAAAGTGTAATAACTAAGCGGTCAAAATATATGGCAGAGCTATTTTTTTTTAAAAATAACCTTTGAATAATTTTAACGTAGGGGGGTACAGAATCATGTAATGTATCCATGGTAGCAGGTTGTGCGTCGATCTCCCTGCCACCCTGTATTTTTATATAAGAATGCTGGAAGTATCCTGCGGTGTTTAAATGAACTATACGTCAATAATGGTTTTTAGCTAGTAGTATTTAATAGTTATGTAAACACTGTCTCATTCAAACAAGTGGGGTCGCTGCTGTCACTAATGTCATCTGTCAGTCACGAGGAATGGCGGGAAACAGACAAAAGTGAAGAGTGTCTGCTCGATAGAGGTTGGTGTGGTAATGAGCCAGTGTTTTTTTTTTTTTTTTGTATGTCATCTCGTAGTTTTGACCACTGAGGTCTTGGCTACTTAACCGAACTATCCTGTGAGTGCTATAAGATTTTACTCGAAAAGCCTCCAATCAGGAGCGAAATTAAATACTAAACTTATATTTAAATGACCGCACGCTAAGGGCTAACGGGTAGGGGGGCTAAGGGGTAGGGCGTCACTGAGAGAGGGCAGCAAGGTAAGACAGGCTGGATCGAAAGGTTTGAGCCAGTGAATTGATATATTCAACTTAAATACGGAATCAACAGGATTCTACAATTAGGTATACACTACCTACCTAAAATCATAATTTGAATGTTTGGACATTTATGAGTTTGTAAGTAATAATAATTATGTAGCAATTCACTTCAGGAAATTGCTACATAATTATTTGTACTTATAGGTACCTAAACTAGTTTAAAAGTTACTCAGGACGTACCTAGATAGGTAACTTAAAGAAATTGATTAAAGTCCCTTGGTGCCTTCTTTGATTTTCTTCATTTTGAATTTCGTTATCGACATAATCAGTTATTATTTTGAAATCATTTCTATTTTCAAACGAATGAACACCTAAATAAACAGTAGACTGCTAACTGGCCATAAACAATCATAGAATGTAGAAGCGCTCGTTTATGGGTAATTAATTAATTTTACGATGTGATTTACAGTATGCGGTGCTGTGGATCAGTTGTTAATTGCTGTATTGAGCGAAAGCGGGGCCGTTGTTTCTATTTTGAATAAAAAATATTCGTGGGATGTAAAGTTTTACAGGCACGGTACTAAATCGAATGATATAATAATATTCAAATTATTGTGTAATTGAGTTTTGCTCAATACAAAGTAGTTTGTACTGGTACAAATGGTAGATGTTTTAACAGAATTAAAATTAAATGTACTTAAAGAACAAATTATTTTTAATCCATGCTAATATTATAAATTCGAAAGTAATTCTGTCTGTCAGGCTGTCTGTACATATGTTAGCTTTTCACGCCTAAATCACTGAACGGAATTCGAGAAAATCTGGTCAGGAGATAGATGGCATCCTGGGGAAGGACATAGGCTACTTTTTGTCTTAAAAATAATCCTTTGCGGATGACATAAGGGATGGAAGTTTGTATGGGAACCCACCATTTCTTAAGCCACACATATGAAAATTCAAATTTATGTTTTTGATAAGAAATAAGGAATAACGTCTTAGAGAGTTTTTGTAAAATCATCCCCCAAGGGGGTAAAATAGGGGATGATTTTAAAATTCATATGTAATACCTATAGAAATTTGTGTGTAGTACTTATTTTAAAATATTTAAGGGATTGGAAATATAGTCATAGTAGAGAGAGAGAAAGTCGTCGTATAGTAGTCGTGTTTAGTCTTATTTAATTAAAATCGGTCCACTGGGTCTATTTGTTACCTTTTCACTCCTTAATGACTGAACGAATTGGGATGACAGACATGGATAGGCCATGATTTGGCTTAGTATACTTCTATTCCGGTAGTGCGTCCCTATCGGTCGATATCCAACATCCACACGGGCGAAGCTGTGGGCAAAAGTTAGTTAATTAATAAAATAAAAATATAATATCCAGTCTTAAAAAAAAGAATGATATATATTTGTAAACCTAGCGATTATTATTTTATTACTTTTATCCCATAGTTAATCTGTGAACAGCGTTGTGCGCTACAGTATTGTATATGTATTTTGTGTATTCCATATTTCATGTTTTATATTGTAGCTGTTTGTTGTTCCTTTTCAATGAAATAAAATAAAATAACTAAACCTATTAACAAACTAGGCGAGACTAGAGTTCATCTTTGAAAACCCTGATAGGACTCGAGACATGTCAACATTATGGGATGCCAGTTTGGGATGTGAGCTGTAATATTTGCAGGTCGAAAATCATCAATTTAGTTCCACAAGATTTAAAAAAAAAAAGAATCGCACCAAATCATCCCCCTAATCACGTAAGTTTTGGCATTACTCATCATCAAAACTTATGTGAACTTGGGGCAATATTTTTAGAGGGGGTCGCAATACTATGAAGTATTTTCCCCTACATTGCAAGATAAGCACAAACAAGATTAAACTCACATTAAAACTACATAACATCCGAAAAACATTGAACATTAAAAACTCATTTGTGAAAAATAAAGGGAAAATTCACGAACGCGACCACAGTTTAAAAAAGGAATGTATGAATGCAGGTTAAGAACACTTTAAAAAGTAAAATAATGAAGACCACAACGTTCTACGTTCGTCCCGAATTTATTTAAATTTCCCGCACGTTAAGACTGCGCCGAATATTTAAATAAGCGAGTTAATTAAACATTTTAGACGTTCCAAAACCCTATTAAAACTTAGGAGTATGGATAAGGAGAGCGGATAATGATAACATTAAAATTGTTGTTATTTTATATTGAAACTAAAACTAAACTTTAACTTTGCAAATGGACGTCATAGTAAATGAATTCATAAATAAATATAAATCAAGTTATTAATAAATAAATAAATGTGTATTTATTTTTATTTTATGTCTGTTGGCTTATAAATTACGTTACTTATTAATTTTGCTGTAAATAAAAATAATAAATTGTGAAAAATTAAACGTTGATTTGACTTCTCAAGTTGTTTATAATCGGTCCTTTTTTGTGTTTTTATTACTCTTGTATGTTTTTAACGGCCTTTAGGTGTGTCTCAATGGTGTTCTAAATGTTTTTCTGAGTTAAAATATTAGTATCTGACGTAAGCAAAGATGCGTAGATACCTAAGCTAGGTCAGAAAACCACTTAGCAAATGGTTTTCTAGTTATTGACCGGAAAAAATAACGTTACTGCGTGCGTAGTAAGGATTTTTACGAAAAGTAAGAAAGGTTTTGTTTTTTACTACCCACCTAGTTTTTTCAGCAGAATAATAATCTTGCGGATTCAAATAAAATATTGTGGATTAGTAGATTAGCAGAATTTCAGAGGTTTAAAAAAAATCTACGATACTATTATTAGTAGTCATGATGAATAAAAGTAATGATGCTGATTGTCACATTTACGTTAGTAGGTAGAAAAAGAAAAAGAAAAAAATAGGTTTGTTTGTCACAGAAACACGTGCATACAAAAAAGATAATTAGGTAGGTATATTTTTATCACTGAACTGAACAAAGGTTTACGTTCTTTAGGTCTATTTCTTCGTTTCGCTCTTGACAGAGCGGTCGTGGTCACGATGAACTGTGTCCAATAGCAGGTGTAATCGATTGTTCGCTGAACGGAAATGGGGGTCTACTCTCTAAGGCTTAGAGAGTAGACCCCCAGTTTTGTTATAGATTAAGCACTAAATCCTTAGTTTCCGCCCACGTTACGGGCATTTCCTAATCAGTATTATCTACGGACATAAGATTAGTTTGGGGCCCAACATTTTTTTTTTCTTTTTCTTTGGGAAATCACCATATGACTTCGCCCGCTCAGAGCGGAGCAGGAGGGCGTGTCAGACTTTTACTTACTAAAGCCCACCCGTGGTCCTTCAGTTGCCTGTGCGCCAGGGCCACAGTAACTCTCTCGAACAATCCGCGACCCCAGCAGGGAGCGGCCCTATCGGGCCCCGTCAATTATGTTGTCATCTCTTTGAGGCGCTCGTGGAACACTACGTGCCGTCGACCCGGGCCTGGTCCTTACCGGACGGCGAGCTACCCATTATTCGCCGTCCGCAAGCCCGCGCAAGAATGAATGACACCACGGTGTGACAGTGGTCCCTACCCCCGTATGTGTTTTTACCTGTCTGAAAAAGTTAATTAATCGGGTGTAGGATTCACTCCAAAGTTTCCAACTACTTTCGCACTGGACCGTGTCCTCGTTGACGGACTTAGAGAGTCCCCAGGCACAGCAGTTTTCTCGCATTTTGGTTTTTGTTTCGTTTTTCGTTGTTTGTCATTTGTCATTTCAATTAAAATACTTACTACTTGATAATAATACTTGATATTTTTTTTTTATACGTTGCCTCACACTAGGAATTTCTCCTGTATTGTGGCTGCGTTTATAAACATTCAAACTCATATACACAAACAGCCAGACCCGGAACAACTACTTGTACGTCATACAAATATTTGTTCCGTGCGGGAATCGAACCCGCGACACGCAGCGCAGCAGTCAATCGCTTAACCACTGCGCCAACCGTGTCGTCAAATTAATTGATTATTATTAACACACAATTAATTTTAACTGCTGACTAGTGGTAGTGGTTATGACCTCGTGAGGAGTATTGTATTGAAATTGAGATTGGCTTATAGCGACTATACTATAACTGTAGGTAAGCTTATATAGCGAATTTACAACGAACTGTTTTCACCGATCCTTCGTCTGAAAAATTATAGCTAACATTGCGGTGATCCTTGTGTTCGTTTTAAATCCTCCTACTAAGATGTCCAGAAAACAATTTTTCTAGAATTACCTTTACATCAAATAATGCATGGGCAGTGGCTATCGACACTTCTATTTTTATTAACTCGTCTGCTTTTTTTCCTCATTCTTATGTTTTCTTCAAGCATGATAACTTCTAATCGGCTTTGTGAAATACTAAATTTTGAATTTTTTTGGAGTGTTTGTGTTTCATTAACTTAATTAACTAACAAACTATTGAAATAAAAATATAATAACCTAACTAAAACTATTAAAAAACTAAAATTTGGCGTCGAAAAATTCCTCCGCATCGCTGTTGACTGCTAATGTACCCAAGAGACTGGCGGCATTGCCACGTTGTATGGCAATGCTTAGCCTCTGGCCAAGGTAAAATCCTTCCCTTGGGTCATGGGAAGTGTGGACCAACCGTTTGGAGATTTCGTTAAACAAACCATGAGCACTCGGACATTTGCATTCCTCTGGTATTATGATGCAGCAAACGATTAGCCGGTTAGTTGTTTACCAAAGCATGATCTTAAGGGCAGCCAACCCGTCATACTTTTCATACAAACGCTCGTACGTGATTATGGCGTTGTAACGCATCTTTTATAGAATTTTTTGAATTAATAGGTGTCTCGTGTACATTATCTAGGTTTCTATGCAAGCAAAAATTGAAAATTTGGAGAAACAAATTCAGTATAAGCCTCCAAAAATCTGCTTTTTGCACAAATGTTACCTGAACTTTGGCCGTTCATAATGATCATAAAAACATCATCATAGAAACCTCGCACATGTAATGGAGATTCTAAATGACACACATATTTTACAAAAATTTGTAAGGCTTTTTAAAAAAACACGTATTTCCTGCAACAAGTTTTGTGAAATCTCCGCGCGCCAATTTACGTTCGATGTTATCGCGTTCTCACTCTTGTTTCTTGCTTCAAACATTGCGTTGGATGAAACAACAAGCTTTTCAATCATGCTCGCGTTTACGATAGACGGACCGAGAAGGGCCCTCTTAAGTAAGCACTTAAGTTATAATACTTAATGAGCCGCACGCAGCTAATTCGCAAGCTTGCCCGCTACCCGCTTTCACTCCAACCTCTCAATTCAATAAAACATACCCGATACAGTTTGCAACTACGACCATTGTCTACGCAAGTGCGCACAACTCGAGAACACTGTAAACTTTCGCAATATACACTTTTTTGTTCAGCCCATTTGGCTCCGGACAATAATCACACCAATTTTCATAAAAACTTTCAGCATTTTGAGCTGATGTAATAATATTTGGTAGTTAAGGACATTTCTGCGGTTTTAATTACGTTGAAGTGCAATTGTAATTGAAGGGCCTTGGCCATATTAATTTTTAAGCAGTCATTTCACGGCACAAACTCTATTTAGGTAGACGGAATACAATATTTAACTGAAATCATTTTTGTTCAACCCTATAACATAAAATTTTAGATAGAACAATAATTACCTATAATTTTCAATGTGACTATTTAAAACTATTATTAGGACAATCAAGTTTGTATGAATAAACAAAAAAAAAACTGCTTGCTGATGACTTTTATTACCTACTTATGCATCAAAAAGATTTGTATACTGAGAACCAAAAGAATACATTCATAGAGAAGACCAACAAACAAATCTATCTTCTTGACATAAAGAAGACCAAGAGGCAAATAAATCGGCACCTTTGTACGTAGGTACTTTTCTGTTCCTTTCTTCCTGTCTGTTTTTATGTGTGTACATAAATTATTAAATAAATAAATATTAAATAAGACCAACAAACATAGAAATCTTATTGACATAAAGAAGACCAAGAGACAAATAAATCTTCTTTCCCTCATATTATGCTTTTAAAGTCAATAGCCCGAAAATATTAGTATCGTTTATATGTACGAGTATTGTAAAGTTCTCGTGACCGATAGGTTGACGACTTTTTGATATGTCATTGTAAGTTATAATTAGAGAAACATGTCCATGTTTATGAATTGAATTGAATAACAGTGTTAAAATTCATATATTTCAGTGGCTTCACCTAAGTTTTGTCCAACAGAGGAACGATAAGCATATAAATATATTAAAAAATCACTCATTTTAACGAATCGTGGTCAGCCTATAACACTGCTGGGCATAGGCCTCCCCAATAATACGGCATTTTACTCAATCCTCGACCTCTCTCGTCCGCAAAGATAATTTTGATGTTTCCGACTTATTTTTTATGTGTTTTTTTTACAATTCCTTGGTTTCTTGGTTCATATGACCTACTCACAACCGGCGTGTGTGTAGGATTACTAGATGTGTGAACCTAATTGAAGCAAAAGCAGTATGCATAGATTGTAGTAGTTGCGTTCTGTAGTTTCTATCTACCCCCAAGGAAAAAGGCGTGGGTTTTTGTATGTACACTCTTTTTTTTTCCAATACAGGGTTCTTCTTATTTATTTATTTAACCATTTATGTATACACATATATAAACAGACAAGAAGAAAGAAACAGAAAAATAGGTACAAAGTTGATGCTTATTTCTAAAGAAATCTCTCCAGCATACCTGCGATAGGAGAGTATATTAAAGAGATGTATACAACGTGTGTCTTCTTCTTTTTGGTCGCGTGCTTTACATTACTGAAGGTCGTGTCCCTAGCCTATAATATTTTATTTACATAATCAATCTAAATAGATTACAATATACAGGCTATCACTAGAATATATATATTTATACGTAGGGAGGCTATAGCGACCGTATGTACGTATACGTACCTATCTAGTATGTAAGGTAATACTTTATAATGTAAGGCGCGCAAGAAACATGGCCACTCGTACGCAATCACCCCTGTGTGGAGACGTGTCAACTAATTGAAGTGAATACATGTGGATTCGGTGTAATCTATTATTTATTTATTTATTTTATTATTTATGTACACACAGTAAAATAGATACAGATACGGCATATTAGTATTAAGTACAAAGGTACTGCTTATTTCTTAAGAACTAAACTACTGCTCCTTAAATATCTAGTAGTGTAACGGCATCTACAAACGCCTCATGGGAGCGACGTGGCACACTGACGTCACGCAAAATCCTGCATCGCGCAAGCAGAGTTTACCGCGGCACTAGCATATATGCAACGTCCCGACATCAAACGTCGGGCAGTTGCCTACCAGACATAACACCCGTCTGGTCGGAGGATCCTCCCTTTTCCAAGGAGGTATGAGTGAACTTTACACCCTGTTCGTCATACCTCTATAGTAGTATGTTCTTGATTGATTGGTATAGGACTGTAAGGAAACTCGAAACGCCATAATAGTTTTCCCCCAAATCGACTCCATCAAACCTTTGACATCGTCACCCAACATTGGACAGTAATTAACCCTTCCACAAGGAGTTCTACCATAACGAAATGCTTTAACATCGGTCAACTAACCAATAATTGGTTTAGTAGCTTCAGTGCTAGTGACAAAGGCTGACCGATTTCGTATGCCCCTCGAATGCACAGCTTCTGAACTCCGTCTATCGGGCCGTGTTCAGTATTCGTGTAGCGTTAGCAACGACCGGTAAGTGAAGAAATATGTTAATAGTAAACGATAAAGTTATGTCGTAGGGGTTACGTACGTTACGTAGATTACGTCAATCATGTAAATCCAAAAACATGTTCTCTTGTGGCGTTATGACATGACAATGATATGAGTATTTACTTGTAAAGTATTATATTATTTTAATTTTTGTGAATGTGAGGACTATGTGGGTAATTGCTTTCTTTTTTTCTAATTTAATTTTTATTATGATCTGGCAGTTTGAGTGCGGCCTACCCAAATGTCCTTTCTTTGGTATTTTTCATCGAATCGTTGAGCTCCTTAAGTCCTGACTTCCTGACTCGAGCTGCACGATTACTGACAAATGCGTGCACTGACTGGACAGGTCCACTCAATCTGCGTGGTTCTTTCCTCAAAAGACCATTTCAGATACCAATCTGCATGATCTTCGCATAACCTGACCAAGATTATGTCTGGACTTTAAAAGAGACTGTGACCTCTGAGTTTGTTTCGGCCTTTCTTCTCAGAGTAGTCAGATAGGAAACGCCGACCTCATCTAGTTTAAAAAAACATGATTGACGTGTAAAAGTGTTTGTACAAACCTACTTACAGAAATAAAATCATTTATCATTTATGAGCTAAACTAGAAAAGCTAACACCCAGCGGGTTGATAACGCGGCTCAGGTGTTACCCAAAATCATAGATTTTTGGTAAAAAAGCGTTACTCAGGCCTCATAATGACCATCACTGCCTATTTCAAGTTGTTGTTATACTGATCACATATGAGAGTTACCGTGGCCCTGGCGCACAGGCAACTGAAGGAACACGAGTGGGTTTTAGTCAGTAAGTGTCTGACACGCCCTTCCGCTCCGCCCAGGGCGGGAGAGGTCACTTGATGACTTACCACCCAAAAAATATATGTATACCTCATTAAAACCACCCCGTTGATCACTATCATCACACTGACAGGAAGAAAAAGTTTTAAGACTTTTCTTGAACGAAAATTGCGATTGTCTTAGATTTTCCTCTAAAAGTATCTAGATTAAAGATCTAGATTCATCTCAAGATTTCTCTAAATCTGCTATCGGTACGTCGGCATACTCAAAACGTCCCGATAACCACCTGCGACCCACTAACTGTCTCGTTACTGCCGAACAAGGATAATCTGACAACAGGCGAACGGAAAATTTTGTCGAATTTCGATATAATCCAGGATCTAGTGACAAAGTTACATTTTCCAAGCGTTGTTTTATATGAAAAAGTTCGCGTACGAGATTAAAGCTCCGCTATAGATTTTTTATGTGGTCTTAACGCTTTAACTACTTAAAATATACACACAAATTAAAATTATATATTTAGGCGCATCAGAGCTTGGAAAACGCATTGAACATCTCAATTTCTATTTTTAATTAAATGGTAAAATAGCATAATCATAAATAGGCATGACTGTTTCACCAACACCTTGTAATCTTGGTGCTAAAAATACCGCTGTAAATCCATACTAAAATAATTTCACACCTTCTTTCCATGGGGGTAGGCAGAAAGAAACTATAGAACGCCACCTGCTACGATCCTTACATATCTTTTGCTTTGTTTACCTTCATTCATCTGGTCATATTATTATACGCATGCAGTTTGCGGTTACTATATAACTGTCATCTGTGAAGAATATCACCAATAATATCACTATACTATATCCTCTTAAAGCGTCACTTTCTCCTATCCCTGCGTTTCCACTCACATCTGCCTTGTAAATACCTGTTGCTAGTTGCCTTTCATTCAACTTCTCAACATGATCAAAGCATACTCTTTTTAATTTTTGTCACTATACCCTCTTTTAAACCGCAACATTGCCTTATGACATCATTCCTTAACCTATCATTTTTGTGATAAAATAATCTCTTTTTCACAAGCTGTCTTGAAAGCACGCAATTTCACAATTTCAGTGGTCACATTTCATCAAATCAGCCACAACTTCACAATTAGAACTCAAATTAAAACTGAGAAATTCCTCAGAGGAGGAAATCTATTAACTCGTTCTACAATCCTAGTATTAAATCCAGCTAAATCGCCAGGTTACACAGCAATAGAATTTCTTTCTTCTCCACATTTCACACGCGATTCCGATAGAAAATATGAAACGTTAGTTTCAGTAAAGCTGTTTATATCGTCGCCATTTCTATATCGCAAGCCGCTTACTTATTGACCTCTATGGCTCAACAAAGAAACGTGAAACACACAGGAACCAAATAAAATCGCGTTTTTACAGGACCCGGCAGAGCGCACCTATTGTACACCCGCATTTCCCCAGTTATGTTTTAAGTCCATTTAATAGGAGGCGAATCTATTGCCAGTAACCGGCCACAAATCCAGACTCCGGTCTACTACTGAGAAATTCCAGATGGAAAAATCCAATAACACTTTGCCCGATCCGGGAGTCGAAACCCAGCACTTTATGCTCAGCAGATGCGCTTGCGACGAGTAGACCAACGAGAGAGTTACGAGAGTATTAGATAAAGTTGGGGTTAATAGACTTTAGACTTGGTTTTTGACCGAGGCTCAGAAGTCTAAACTCAAGGTTTCAAAAACTATGGGGCGAAGCATTTTTTAAATTAGACTCACCAATCGAATTCGTAAGACAGGTATCGCTGATGTTGGCGATAAGTCTGCGAGGCTGAAATGGAACTGGCCGGGTCACACTTATAAGATGTAGCAAGTCAGATGGGCCTGGATTGTCACACAGTGCGTACTTGAAGACGAACGTCGTCACTGAGACAGGCCTAAGAAACGCTGGCGTGACGATTTGACAAAATACAAAGAAAATTGGCAAAGTATGGAGGGTACCTTTAACCAGCAGTGAGAGTGGGGATAAAAATGAAAAGCTGGTCGTTGGTAAATGCAACACTTCAGAACGGCTGGACCGATTTCGCAAATTTTTGTTCTAAAATGTTTGTACTTATCTGCGGGGTAATTTCGTAACACGCTAACAGTAGGAATGGCTCTCATTTTGATAGTTCAACAACATTCATTACGTTATTAACGTTGTTGAACAGACGAGGACGTCGAACATATGAATCAATGGATGAACAATATCCTTCAAAATTATTCAGATGTGTTGATAGGGTGCCGGTTGCTTTTAGTTAAAAACAACAGAAACAAGTCGTTTTTTTATTTTTGGAACTTCGCGATGTGTCATATTAAGGCTCGAGTACTGTCGAAGCTTTAATTAACCTCCAGCGTTAGATTTACATTTCAATTAGAGTTAATAAAGGAGTCTTCACAGTGACAGTACTAATTTAAGCGTTGGTCCGACCGACGCACTCTGGACGGCCAGCTACTAACTACATAGCTCTGGCTAATCTTTTGATTACGGCATGAACATGGTCTCGTATGGCACGTACTAAAACCAGTGAAGAAGAGTTGTCTAACGAATGGTGAAATAACTGAATAAATAGGAGAGCCAACAAGAGTCAGGGAAATAAATTACTAAGCAATTTAACACCCTACGACAATTTGCCGTGTTTTAGCTATTTAATACAACTGTCACAGAATGACAGTTGTGATTTTAATACACGGACAATATGCTTAACAATTATTTTTCCTGATAATACCTTTGCTCTATTTACCGTCAGCTGTATTCACCAGAATACACACATTGGTATTCTGTATGCGTAGCAAAGCCACTATAAAAACGGGAGACAAAATGACAGATTGTAGAAAGATTTCTACCGCGCTGTCAAAATTCAAGAAAAGAATGACTTTTGTTAAGAAAGTGATTTGTCTTCTCTTCGTAGAGTAGAGACAGAAGTGGTCATGTTACCCGTGCTGGTGAATACAGGTATGCTGAGGGGAATGAACAGTTTGTGAGTTTCGTACTTTTCATTTGCGAAACAACATATTGCTACTTTGCTTCAGTAAGGCACTTCTGATTCAGAAGTAAGTTCAAAAATGTTTGCAAAAACATCCATAGCCTATTACAATCATAACCCTCCTTTGGCTTTGCCGTAGTCGGGTAAAAATAGATATACTGTAATAACCATCTTAATGTAAAAATAACCTTTCGCTAATGTTCTACTTACTCCAAATTATAATTTACCTCTGAAGGAAAGAAAGGAAATAAATTTATTTGTATCAGGTCGAGGCACACACTAAAAACACACACAAAAAAAAAACCCGTGTGGCACTCGGGGACTGCCGCGGTAAAGCTATTGCATAGAATTTTTTATTAACTTATGCAATTATAATTATTTATTATTTTTTTATTTATGCAGTATTTTTTTTTCTTTGATATTAATTCAAGTATAGTCGTACTATATACATACACGTTAAGCGAACGCTCGGCCGAGCTACATGGTAAGCGAAGTGGGGGGTCTTAGGTTTTATTTTCGTTACGGAATTTCCTGATTCGGTCGCCGCGCTCAAAGCCCGCGATAAAAGCTATGCAATAGCTTAAAAACAGAAAAAAAGTTAGTCTCTGCGTCTCCGCCCACATTCTTCCTCCGTATGTTTCCACTAATAACAAAAGGAACTGTTTCATAACGAAATAAACAGCATTCCAAACGAACCGGCAACTTTATCGTGCTGTCGTATTGAGCTGGTAAGCTCCTTAGGTGACCTTACTTCTTTAATTTTACTGGCAATGCGAAGGATTAGAAGAATCAGCGATAACAGTATGGAGAATATGTTGTGACAGACACAAATTGCCGACAGAATACGAAAGACTTTGGAATCTAGAAGAGCAATATTGAAACTATTGACGATGACAACAGCAACAGACACAAACTGTCATGTTTGATCCAAAGAAGTTTCTTGTAATAAAGGCCCATTCACACGTACCACAATCTCACCACGACGTCGCAGCGACAAAATGTGGGCAAGCAGTGGTTACGTGTAAATATGAAGTTACGTTGTGGTTGCGTTGTTGCTAGTAATTGCGATGTGGTTACGTTGTGGCTAGTGTTTGCAGACAGACAGATCGTTGTAGTTGCGGTGTGGCCGGCAGCTAGTGTGCGGTCTCGCTGGCTGGTGGTTGCGAAGTGGCTGCGACGTGGCCTTGATGTGGTCGGTACCGCCCACACGGTTGATTTTGACGGCCAAATGTGGTCCGTGTGAATAGACTGATAGCCCGTGTGAAATGATTTTATTTCTGTAAGTAGTTTTTTACAAACACTTTTACACGTCAATCATATTTTAGAAACTAGATGAGGTCGGCGATTTAATCCTGAGCGGAAATTACGAAGGATTCTAGTGCTCCCGAGCGCAGCGACGGAGTTCAGACTAGAATTTTTAATGCAGCGAGGGATTCAAGGGTTTCAATACTAAAGCACCTATATCCCGGAGGAGAATACGCTACTTTTCAAACCTTCTGCGAAGTATCTAATAAAAAGCAATTCGATTTTCGAATACATGGTGGCATACATCGACGCGCAAACTGAAACCACAAATTCAGCACATGATTCCTCCTAGCGTAGAAATATTACGTCTGTTATTAAAAAAAAAATCATTGTAAGGGAAGAAAAATATCTGGACGGCACAAATGTTTCAAATTTAATCAAATATTATTTCATACTTTACATAAAAAAAGTAAAAAAAAGCGATTTATTTAGCCCATCTTGCTCTCTTATCAAATGTAATTTAAAAAGTCAATCAACATTGCTGAAATTGCTGAAACGGTATCTGTAGCGCTATTCTGTAAATATCTCACCGTGAAAACTTAATTGACGTGAGCTTAAAGTTAGCTGTCAATCCCCTAGCACCAGATGGAATGACAACTCACCTCAAGCTCACTTCACCTTAGTTTACACAGAATAGACTTGCTGTTATGCGAATTTATTCATCATTGTCGCTGCACAACACTCTGTTTCATCTGACCCGAACGAAATTTTAATAACCATCCCTTTTAATATTTTGCCACGATTTTATTACCCAGAGGAATGACATCGTTCATTTGTATGTGGATTTGAGAGGTCACACATATTTTTTGTTGATATAAGGGAAGTCTAGTTATTAATAGAATTTTCAACAAGAAAGCCATACTACCATGAGTGACTCTGCATTAGTAAGTGGCGCAAGCTTAATCAGCCTATAACATTCCCTCTGCTGGGACACAGGCCTCCTCTCTGTGAGAGAGGCTGTAATCCACCATGCAGGCCAGTCTCCAAGTCCATTAACAAACATATGGTCCCGTTCGAAAGTAGCGGAACCGTCAAAACAAGCGACAATTTAAAAAATTCGGACGGAAAAAGCACATGGGGTTTAGGGAAAACTGTCAAATAGTGTTGTTATTCATTCTTAGTTCGGGCCCCGAACTAATCTTATTTTCGTTTGAAAAACGAAGTAGTGAACGCCCGTAATTTCAGCCGACACTACGGATTCCGTGCTTAGGGAGTAGGACCCTGGTTAGTGATGTCACATGTCACATTCTTTCTATTTTTTGGTTCTAGGTCATGTCGCTTTCGTCACGACAACCAAACAATGGGTGAAAACTAGGAGAAGATACTGCAAGACTGCCTATGTTTTTTTGATTCGCTGTAGCATATAACTTGAAACGAATAGTCTACTCCAATATCTTCCCAATCGATTTTATGGCGTGCCACAATTACAACATCTCTTAAATACCCCCCTCACGGTTAGTCAGCTACCCCACTACAGGAAACAACCACTAAAATATTATGAAGCAATAAATTATCAATTTAGTCCGTTTAAATTATGCGGACATGGTATAAGCACCCCTAAAGGGTAAATGGTCAAGTTAGCCTGAGCTCCTAGTGTTATTAATTACTCCCTAAGGCTTTGGTCGAAACTAAATGTGAAGGATTTTCAGCTTTCAATTGGTAGGCTTGATAATTATTGCTGGACTTTAGGCTTTAGAAATGCTGTTGACGTCAAAATTGTAGCATAATAGTAAATTATACAACTAGTGAAAAAAATAGGGAATTTAATTTGAGGGACTAATTTGGATCCCGAGGGCAGCGAAGGATTTTAGATAAGAATCCTGAGCGGAGCGAGGGATACAAGGACCGAGATGATTTTTTTCATAAGTTGTCTACTCTACTTTTTACCATTGACTGCGAGAAAATAAATAGTAGTATAGTATTAATATTTATCACATTTTATTATATAATCGGGAATAAGAGAACGAAAGATTAAATGTAAACATAAAAAATTATATTGAAATTAGAACAGTTTTCGACTTGAGTACGATATAGTTTCTTTTAATTTAATTGTATAGGTCGATGGTATAGCTCCATTTAGCCAGCTAGTACGTACTTTCAGCACGTTTTATTTATTTTTTTGTACATAATTCGTATAATTCGTGCTTGTTCCAAATTCAAAATGTTTTTATTCTATCAGTTACTAAAAGAGAGTTTTATTCACTGCTATCAAAGAATGAAATGCCCTTTTTCGAGTGGCAATCAAGTGGCAATGGTACAATAGTTATTTTCACTTCAGTAGCTCAAACATGTAGGTTTTGCTGCCTGAAATCAGTGAGCAAAATGCGATTTTGCTCACTGAGTGAGACCAAGTAACTTTTTAATTATTTTTTTTCAGAGAGCCGCGAATATCTTATTCATCCTTGGGTAATCATACAATTCGAAACATTCACACTCTATCTCTTTCCCGCCATTAGAAAGAGAGAGAGACAAAGACCAGGTCTTTCGAAGTTCCGATTTTGAATTCGACCTCAAAGACAAACACGTTCGGAATTTCGTACTAACTAAAGAAATTTTTCAAAAAGATAATTATGTCTTTTAATGTAATTTATTGAATTTTTAACTTATTGTTGTATTTAAACGAAAATAAGTATTTACTGCAAATAAAACTGATATTTAACATGTACATATTTATTTCTTGTTTCAATAATGTTACGTAATATATTTTGAATAATAAAATATCATGGGTGCTATTTCCGAACACGCCTTAATTTAAATAAAAGAGCGGGTTACTTTTAATTTGCAGAATTGCAGTAATTTTACTTTTAACTTTTAAAATGTTCCATTTTATTGAATTGGTACCTCTACCTACAATCTTAATTATTGTGAATCAAAATAATTAACATTGTAGGTAGAGGTACCAATTCAATAAAATGGAACATTTTAAAAGTTAAAAGTAAAATAACTGCAATTCTGCAAATTAAAAGTAACCTGCACCCTAATTACGTAACACATTATCTATCACAATCTGAATCATTTTGAAGCCTATTGCTAATTCATTGCTTCATAAGTTCGAAAAATTTGTCTGCTCAACAACGTAAATAATGCAATGAATGTTGTTGAATTGTCAAAATGAAACTCATTCCTACTGGTAGCGTGTTACGTAATTACCCCGCCGCTCTTTTATTTAAATTAAGGCGTGTTCGGAAATAGCACCCATGATATTTTATTATTCAAAATATATTACGTAACATTATTGAAACTAGAAATAAATATTTACATATTAAATATCAGTTTTATTTGCAGTAAATACTTATTTTCGTTTAAATACAACAATAAGTAAAAAAATCAATAAATTACATTAAAATACATAATTATCTTTTTGCAAAATTTCTTTAGTTAGTACGAAATTCCGAACGTGTTTGTCTTTGATGTCGAATTCAAAAACGGAACTTCGAAAGGGCTGGTCTTTGTCTCTCTCTCTTTCTAATGGCGGGAAAGAGATAGAGTGTGAATGTTTCGAATTGTATGATTAACCCAAGGCTGAATAAGATAAATGCGGCTTTCTGAAAAAATAATTAAAAAGTTACTTGGTCTCACTCAGTGAGCAAAATCGCATTTTGCTCACTGATTTCAGGCAGCAAAACCTACATGTTTGAGCTACTGAAGTGAAAAATAATTTGACTCTTATAGTCTAAAAGGCCTAGTACGCAAAATCATGAATTTATAAAAATTTTTAATGGTACATTATTGCAAAAGCCGTGAAATACGCAATTGCAGGTCGAGTAGGACTTCACTAATACGAGACAAGCAATTGCCATTTCTGCCGGTGCTTTTGTCAAAAGAATGCAGGGAAATAAAACATTTTTATATTATACATTTAATTTTTATATTTTCGTTGCCAATTTTGCCAATTGGTTTTCCATTGCCAATTTGGCTTCTGATCTTAAATCTGGTGGAGTACAATCAATCTCCATTTCACTCTCTGAACCGTTGGAACTCATTTTAATTATTAAATTTATATTTATTAAGTATGTAAATAACAAATCAAGATAATTTTTTAGCTTTGCCGCCCATTTTTTTGATTTATCACATGTGTCGAAAGGCAAACGCATTTATCTATACAGCCACGGGAACGCAATTTCTACTAAGCAAATAGACTTACTTTGGTATGCCAAGAATGATAAAAGAGATCCAATCAAAGAGCCATATAACCCCAGCACGCCGTTTCATACAACATTGCTGGAGCGTTGTAATGTTCCAAATTCAAAAAACGCTCCGGCAATGGATTTGATTTTCTTTGTGCGTAAATTCGATACTTCGCGTGTTCTTTTTTAGAAAATAATGACAATATTTCCATGCATGTTTGAGAAAAAGTTATTAAGATGAGCATTCGGTCGCTTCCTATATCCATTCCTTTCCCTGCCATAATTATTGAGAGACAATAGGACTTACTTCGGCCATCTTCGGCTAATGTCGGAGGCAGTTCCGTTCGCAAACGCCATGGAGTCGACATATTTTACAAAACACTTCGTTTGATGACACCGCTGAAATCAAATATTCATAACTACGTGCGCGCGTGCGCAATTTCTGGAACTGTTATAACAACCATAATGTAGGGCTGCTAATACTGCAACCTATTAACTTTGAATGAACATTATTCGTGAGTGAAGTGCAGTGATCTCGTGCCGAAGAAAACACCGACTAATGAAGCCACGTGGAGCCAGCTAACTAAACAGCCCACACCAGTACTCCAGGTCAGTCCTCACATCCTTCCTCAGCGACGAATGTTCTCTTGAATGAACGCGTCACGTAATTAATCGTAGTAATGAACCCGCGCACAATACCTAAAATCACCGCAAACGTAATAGCACTAAATAATTAACCTTCCAAGTGCCATGTAACTAATCTAATATTTGAATCCCTGCTGACCTTTTGCGAGCTTTGGAAACCTCTTTGTCACTATAGGAAAAATGTGGAAGTTTCACTAAAGCAAAGTAGAACTTCTTTAATTTGTTTTCTCCGCAGTCGCATCGCAAGACGCGTGTCGCTTGACCCCGTGTCTTAACCAAAAACGACCGTCGCGTGAGTACGCGATCCACGCAATCATGGTCTAAAAAACAAGGTCTAGCACTCCGGGAGTGACACATGCTTACGTCACTATCCAGTTGCCACTTTATTGAAACAAAACACGAATTATGGAAACATTTTCAGTCACCATTCTGTTAAAAAATATATTTATAGCATTTAAATTGTCGTTTAGTTTTTCTAATCAAGTGAAACAATTCAATTGAAACATATACCAACGTAATTGTTAGTTAAAACCTCATTGTTTTATCGGATTCGCACAGGTAATAATGGCGGTTGGGGAGTTATTATTACACACTACTGGTAACACAGCGGTGATGACGTAGGCTTGTGTCACCCTGTGTCTCGGAATGCTATACCTGGCGAAGTATATTATTTTACCATGCACGCAATCATTTGTATGGATTTTGACGTACCAAACACGTAAATCAGAACTAAGTACTTTATTGTTTTTTTTGTTTTGACGTAATGACAAATAAAGTACTTAGTTCTGAATTCAAATTATTATACACGATAAATCTAATAATTGATGGACATGGAAATTAGCATTCGTTTGTGTTCGGAAATACGATGGCTCCCGAGGGACATTAAGAAAATAGTTGTACTGTAATTGAATCTCCACCACGTAAATTTATCTTACTAGCTGCTTAAGTTACTAAAATCCCAAAGTATCACAGACAAGGAACATAAAAATAAAATCTTTCTCCCACTATACTTTTTTGCTAAACCTTCCGTTTGCTCCCAAAGACCTCAATTAGTACGAATGTCCTGTTCTGACCCAAACGCGTTATCGTTTCCGTATTTTAGGTTATTACTAGGGATGGGATTGTTTTTCGGCTAACATTCGGTATACATTTAATCTGCCGAGCCTTTTCTCAACTATGTTGGCGTCGGCTTCCAGTCTACCCGGGACAATATACATAGCAGCTGAATACCAGTAATTTACTTGGAATGACTGCCTATCTGACCTCCACAACCCAGTTACTCGGTAATACGATACTCCTTGGTAAGACTGGTTGTCAGATTTCCGGGCTTCTGACAATGCGTAACGACTGTCAAAGATCCACGAGTAAGAGCCGGGACCAACGGCTTAACGTGCTTTCTGAGGCACGGCGGGGTCTCGGTATGTGAAGATGATCACCCATCCACAGACCAACCGCGGCAAGCGTAGCTTAACCTGATCAATCGACCAGTGCGGCTGTTATTACTTAGCCACGAGCTCCTCAGATACAAGACATTATAAGAAGAAAATAACCCCATTAAACAGCAGACTTTGACGTTGAAAATCAAGACTGTTTTGGTTTTAACAGCCGAAATATGGCGCAATGACCAGAGTCCCTGAAGAACAATCTATGTTTCGCAATTAATCAATCAACTCAACCTATCGCAGTCCACTGTTGGACATCGGCCTTTTCCAGGCTGCGCCACAATACCCTGTACCTCCGCCTTCCGCATTCAGTCTGTCCCAGCCACCTTTTTGAGGTCGTCGGTCCATCTAGCTGGAGGGCGTCCTACACTACGCTTGCCGATACGTGGTCGCCACTCCAGGACTCGTCTGCTCCACTGGCCATCGGTCCTTCGACAAACATGGCCAGGCCACTGCCACTTCAGCTTGCTTACTCTGCAAGCTATGTCGGTAACTCCGGTTCTTTTCCGGATAACTTCGTTTCTGATTTTATCTTTCAAAAGAAACGCGAAATGAAAAACAAATTTCTTCGCAATGCTAAATCAAAATAAGTTATGACAAATGATCCAAATAATTACATCAGTAGGTATCACCAACATGTCCAAACTACATATTTTGCATTCATGAATCTACCTATCTTATCCAATAATTTTTGTCATCATTCTTAGCCTTGTCATCAAAACCATCGAGACATTGCATTTCCATAGCTTGCACCAATTGCAACAGAATTTCAAGTCTGCAATTCCTATTTCGAACTTTCCAGTCCGAACACTTATCCTGTGTTCGAATTTGTTCCATCTCTATTTAACTGAGGGTCACCGCACTTGACCTTTCATACAAAGAAACATTATCCTTCGACCTTCAGACTGCTCTTATTATTTCAGTTTCAGCTTGATATTGTGAAATAGGTTATATGAAACCGATATTAGGGATTTTCACCATCTTGCGAATTGTTTCTCCGACCCATCGGTTGATAATGTGTGTCCTAGAATCCTAGATTCAATGAAAGTATGGATGTTTCTCTTGGCTAAATCTATTTGATGTAGGTAAATGATTAAGGGAAAAATCTAGGTTCAGTTCAGGAGTATCAATTTCTAGTCCGTTTCGTGTTGGTCCAGCTTCGTACGGGCGATTTTTTTGGTTTTAAGTCTTCACTTAGGATTGAGTATCAAAAGTAAAGGATGACTACAACAATTCACTTTGAGCTTTAATAGTAATTTTACACATACATAAAGTCACGCCTTCATCCCATGGGGGTAGGCAGAAACTATAGAACGCCACCTGCTACCATCCTTACATATGTACTCCTTTTGCCTCGTTTACGTTCATACATCTGGTCATGTTGGTCTATAGTAATTGTGTTATTATTCTTGTCTGCTTTGATATTCACCATCCTCAGCCCAGGTACGCACGGGCGATTTTTAACGCGACAACTTTTTATCGCGCACTGGATTTACAACTCTCGGTATTGAGCCGAGTATTGAGAATCCAACAGAGCGCTTCGCAGCGCGTCAAGAAAACACAGTTTGATTTTCAATTCTCACCGTGCGAACTTGGGCTTACTCTATCGAATCGTTGTATCCGGCCTAAAGCAATAGTTATTTTGTTATTGTTATTGTATTATTTGTACCTGCTGAGTTGAGTAGTAAGCATTTTTGTCGTATCGGGACATAACAACACAATATTTTTAACAATTTTAGGCTTTCTTGGGTAGAAAACAACTTTATAACGTGATACACCGCTATTCATTAAAGTTTTAACAAAATACAAGTATTTCAATAAATCTTACGACATAGCAATAACGAAATGTAATGAATGTTATTCTAAACTTCGGTCAATGGGTCATACTCAGAAAAAGTGTACATTTTAAATTTGTAACTAATCTGATAGGTAACGATACTGAGGACCTCTGTCACGAAACTGATGTCATAGGGTATAGTACACATGGAGCGATAGGTACAATATAATGGCGTCTCTGTCTATCCAACTCTACTGATATTTAAATGATATATAAACGAATGAGTAAACCGATTAACTATGCCAAACTTTACAAGCACATACATTTAAAATTGATACTCACAACCGAGTGACAGAACAAATGTTATATTAAATATGTAAACTAAGCTTTCCAATTTCTCAGTTTCTTAACGTTACAAAATATAACGAAACTGAGGACAAAAGCTGAGAAATTATAACCTCATAAATTATTTCCATTAAAACAACGTGTTGTATCTATGAGAACTGAGTGTATTTGTAAATATGTAGAGGGAAACTATCATTACTGGATAAATTAGTACTAGATAAACAAATTTTTACATAAGGTAACTGTCGTTAATCACCCTTAGATTTTTTTGTACAAAAACCACTTTCAGCAAGAACCTGCCGAATTCGTTTGACAACAAAATGGCCTCGTTGTCGAATGATTTTCACAGATGCTAACGTGTAACTGCCAGAATATTAAATAATACAGTGCCAGCATTTAAAGCAATGTGTTCAGAATAATTTTTCGTTAATAAACCTGAGTAACGAAATTTTAAATTTCTGGGACAAGTTTATATGGCTGTAAAAATATGATGTTACGTTGGAAAACAACATTATTAAAGGCACAGATATTGTAGATAAGCTTAATAAAAGCAAGAAAATTACAACCAAGCTCAAAAATAGGGTTAAAAGCTCGTAACAACAAGCTTCGGAAGACAGACAAGTATCAATTAGGACATTAATAAAATGTATAAAAGGCAAGTTGCAACTTATATTTGAAAAATTATTGCTTCAATTTTTGTTAATGAAACTATACATAAAAAGCCAAAATTTTACTACCATAGACCTCTATAATAAGATAAAAATGCAAAAGTATGCATTTCTTTAGATAATGTATTTTTCAAACTGGTAATGAATTCATGGGACATAAAATCTCCAAATATACATATTTTCTGCGTATGACCCCAATGTGACGTAATCGTTCACGAGATCAAGCCATCAAGTACATCGCCTTGAGGAGCTGATCTTGGTAACTGAGTTACTGTTTCCATGTGTTTATTAATTAGCAATAAATGATAAATAAATGATAAATGATTTTATTTCTCTAAGTAGGTTTGAACAAACACTTTTACACGTCAATCATATTAAAAAAAGTAGATGAGGTCGGCGTTTCCTATCTGACTACTCTGAGAATGATCTTGAGATGCTGATATCGTAATAATAGCGTATCAAATGATTACGCATTTGAGAACGTCGTTGAGTAGCGTTTATTAATACGGGCTTAAAGTCTGTTCTGCTTAAGACTACATTTTATCATCGATAAAGGTTTCTGGTTTCGCCCGAAGCGGCTGCCATTTGAGCCTGTTAAAATAAATAGGTTAATATAAAGCCTCAGGATATTCCCAAGATATTTGACTAAGCTTTATAAATCAAAAATATTGGAATTTGGTACGTACTGTATAAGGATTCCTTATACCAAAGTGAAGCTTCTATCAATTGCTTTTTCATAGCTTCTTGGTTAACATCCTGCCTGTGAAAAGTATGCATGATATTGTTACGAAATATTCTTGTATTGCCCCCTCACACACAACCAAAAGAAATCCTCTAAAGACAGGATGTTGGAATTAAATTAAAAGACCAATTGATCAAGTATAGGCCTGTCCTTGTGCCACGTTACTTGTGGTTGGCTCAGCACGTTTTTTTCATCCATTCTCTCCTGTTAGCCGTCACTCTACGATTTACTCCTTTTTCTTTCATATCATCCCTCACACATCCATATTTTCTTTGGTCTTCCTCTCCCTCTTCATCCATCAATCAACATTTATATTCATTACTACAGAGACATTCACTTTTTGACTATTTCTTTTTTTCTTTTTTCAGACTTTTTTAGTCACATACAGAGGGGCTTATGGCTAAGTAATAACAGGCGTACGGGTCGAACGATCAGGTTAAGTTACGCTTGCTGCGGTTGGTCCGTAGATGCGGCGTCATGTTCGTGAACGGGCGCCGTCAGTAGGTACTGGTCATCTCTAAGCTGCCACGGCTTATTTTAATTTAATTTAATATTTGAATTGTTTTTGTCTTTTTACTACGGATGCTTTTAACGTTCTGCATCGTTCTCACATGCATAATTTCAACATGAACGATGTAACCAATATTTTGTAACCATATTTTGATTTAAAAGAGTGTCCGTGGAGTTTCTTGCCCGTTCTTCTCCATAGGTACCTACTACGCTTTGGAACAGGCAAATAGCTTCATCTTTCTGACTGACCGACCCCTTGACAATTCAAAAGCGCCTGTAATTGGTTTATTTGAAATAAATGCTTTGAGTTTGAGTTTGATGGGTGACCATCTTTACATACCAAGACCCCTCCGTGGCTCAGAAAGCATGTTAAACCGTTGTTCCGACTGTCATTCGTCGATCTCTGACAGTCGTTACGGGGCGTCAGAAGCCCGAAAGTCAGACAACCAGTCTGACTGGAGGTCAGATAGGCAGTCGCTCCATGTAAAATAATGGTAGTCAGCTGCATCCGGTTAGACTGGAAGCCAACCCCGACATGTTGGGAAAAAGCAGGCAGATAATGACTCTTACAGTTACATGCGCTTCATCCCTCCTCAAAATTATTTCCAAAAAAACTCGTTTAGATTCCATATAGCCTTAGTTCTTTTATTCACACATCCAGTTCGGCACATGTTTTTTCATAAGACACGTTAATTAATAATAATCCTAACTTCCTAACTTCCTAACTATAATATTATAATATATATATATAATATTATAAATGCGAAAGTAAGTTTGTTTGTTTGTTTGTTACCTTTTCACGCCTAAACCACTGAACCGATCATCCTGAAATTTTGCATGTACGTTATCATGTGTACAGAAACGGACATAGGGTACCCTTCATCCCCCAAAAAAGTACTGTTCCCGAGAAAAACAACAATAACGTTCTTATGATAATAGATGGCGCCACGTGTCTTTCGAATCATGATTGAATTATAACCCGAATTGATAGTCAAAGTCTAAATTAACGCGAGCGGAGCCGCGGGCAAAAGCTAGTATACATTAATTTTTTTCTAACTTTGCTTGGACCTGCTGAAATTATTTTGACTGTTGTATTAATTTGTGGATAACGATGATTACTTACGTGTTTTATAAAATATCTGTACCTAAATATTAAGCATTATTGCGCAATTGTTTGTTATCCTGAAGAAATAAAAATAAAATAAAATACAAATAAAATAATATATCCATACCAAGACAAACGATTCCCTTACAACTTTTCAGTAACTAACTACACTGCAATAATTCAAACTCACTTAAATAAAAAAACTGTAGGCTCTAGACTTAAATCTAAACACATGTCTTCAGTAAGTAAACACGTGAAGGTCTATCGTTAAACAAGACATTAAAATCCCTAGCCGCAAAGAACTCGACGTAAAATGTTACACGACATGACTTTTACAAGATGGACTCTATTGTTGTGGTAGAGATTTATCATTTGTGTATTTTGTTGGGTGATAAGGGTATAAATAAAAATACTATAGGTACAATTTTTTCGCACAATTGCGGTGGAGCCCAAAAGGAGGGCAAAGATAAAGATAGGCAAATTAGCTTGTTGGTTTTTAGTTCCTTGGCTGGTTTTCAATGACTTATAGGGTCTTCAATTCTTTATGTCAATTATAATAACTTATTCAAAAAATTCAGCTAAGTCAAGTCCATTAGATATTT
Source organism: Dryobotodes eremita (assembly GCA_917490735.1). NCBI lineage: Eukaryota > Metazoa > Arthropoda > Insecta > Lepidoptera > Noctuidae > Dryobotodes > Dryobotodes eremita. The sequence continues at coordinate 18,794,712 of OU823264.1, read as the reverse complement.
TCCGCCTGAACATGAGTTGAATGCGTATAAATCTATTCTTGTGGTATTCAGATCTTCCTTCTCTGTCAGTTGAAGAGTTCTGAATGTCCCCAGCCAATTATAACGATGCAATTTAATAAACGTATCTATGTTCCATTTTTAGGGTTCCGTACCCAAAGGGTAAAAACGGGACCCTATTACTAAGATTTCGCTATCTGTCCGTCCATCACCAGGCTATATCTCAAGAACTGCGATAACTAGACAGTTGACATTTTCACAAATTATGTATTTCTTTTGCTGCTATAACAACAAATACTAAAAACAAAATAAAATAAATATTTAAGGGGGCTCCCATACAACAAACGCGATTTTTTTGCCCTTTTTTGCTCGAAATCAAAAATGGCAACAGGTAGGCACTTGAAATATTCACAAAATACTCAGTTGTATTTTTACTTTAATAATAAATAATAAAATTTAAATAAAATAAATATTTAAGGCTGGCTCCCATACAAAAAACGCCATTTTTTGTCTATTTTTGCTCGATATCAATAAATGGTAACTGGTAGGCACCTAATTTGTATACCTACCTACTGTTGTTTACCTAGTCAATGGTACGGAACCCTTCGTGCGCGAGTCCGACTCGCACTTGGCCGGTTTTTTATTCTTAATTTTATGACTCGTAAAGACAGTTTGAACTCAATTCCGCGGGACGTCCAACCCAACTGGAACGCGTGGCGTCACTGTCCTGTAATGTAACCCGTTGAAGTGACCATAAACTGTCATGTACCCTCTCCTTAAACATGACTACACGCTGATATAGCCTCTGTAACTTGTACTTTAGTTGCCAGTTTCCCTTGAAGTACTAGCTATAGGAAAGTACTCAGACCTCTATAAAGAGAAGATAAGTCTGCTGCATATTTATGATGAGACGTTTTTTTAATACTCTTGAAGGAATCTTTTTAAAAGGATTTATGGGTGACACAGATATGTGTCGTTAATTTATTCTCAGATGCTTCTCGGTAGTAACGGAGTTTATTAGTCTTACAAGTTTTACTAGATTTTTAGATATGATTAAAATTATGGTTTAGTGTTTGAAAGCGTGGCTTAGAAAAGCGATTGGTTAGAAGCTTTTAGGTAATTGTAACAACTGAGGAGGTTAGGATCAAAACCACTACATATCCACTTTTTTCAATAAGGCAGAAATCGAAAAAAAAATTAATAAATAGTGAGCATATTTTTTTTTCTTTTTCACATATTGCCATACATTACGTACGTCATAAATAGGTCTCAATAACAGTTTTTTTTAACCTGAACGTTATGAGTTTTTGAACTAAACATTAATATTAGACATCATTTTACTCAGGAGAATATGCTGTTTTGAACTAAACAGTTACTGCTAATGGTAGGTTTTATCATTTTGTGCAAAAATCTTGAGAAAATACGAAATTGCCAAAAGTGGATATGTTGTGGTTTTGATCCTAACCTCCTCAATTGTATTCTGGGATATATTATTAAGTTTTGATGTTTTTAATTGGTATCCGTAGATATTTGGTTCAACGAAGTCATCAAGGACGTGGTCATTATCACCATAATAATTGTCGAAGGGCTCGCTGGTCGCAGTATTTTATGCAGTAGTAGTTTTTAGTAGTAGTTAACTTTCACAAGTTGATTTTCACAAGTATTTCTCCTTTGGTGGATACGTTTACAGACGTCACAATTGCCTACTTATACTATACACAAACTCGGAACCGCTATCTATAAGCCATCTATAATATAGACATATTTTCCTCGGAATCAAACTTAGGCCAACTTGCACGGCCAAATACTAAACACGTTTAGCGCTAAACAAGTTCAAAACATAATTCTGTTTTTGTCAAATGTTTGAAGATGACAGAGACAGAATTATGTTTATAACTCGTGTAGCGCTAAACGTGTTTAGTGGTTGGCGGTGCAAGTGGGCCTTAATCACCTATCCATTACTGCATCCGCCGTATACAAAAAGTGAATATGTCTGAAATCACAGATTTTCAAACAAACAGTTATTTAAATAATGTTTGTTTAGACTCATGTTTAAGAACATCATTTATTTGTTTAGGAAGCTAAACAAATAAATGGCGCGAAATTCAACTAATGAGTTGTTTATTTACATTCGTTACTTGTGCTTTATTTATAGTCCAGCCCGTGACAGGTTGGAGTGTAAACAACGGGAATATGCATAGTAGCGGCAAAAATACATTTCTCATAGAAATATTTACGTGTTCGCATCATTCATTATGCGGATTGTGGTGCAAGTTGAAAATTTAAATAATATAAACTTTGAAGGAGAGCGGAGGCGGAGGAGACATATTATTTTTGAAAGGCTTTTGGTATAGTCTTTATCATATGTGATCGCCGTCCAATACAATCCATTCCTGTGAAAGCCAAATAAGCCTAGCTAAATGCCAAGCTGGACTTATTCTGTTTAATAATATTCAACCTATCGCAAAAAAAGCTTTGACGTTCGTATTAAAATTTGCTCTAAGTACAGTTGCCAGCACAACAAGTTACCACAAGCTGTCAGATTTTCTCATTCGATTTTGAACTTAACTTTTAACATTTTAAGGTTAAGAATCGTTTGGAGAAATTTGACAGTTTCGTGTAGCTTGGCCTGCTATCGACTGTACACACGGCTACATATCAAGCTATACATTTCCAGTATAAGCTGATCTCGCATTGTATAGAATTTCCGTACAATGAGAGGTCAGCTTATACTGGAAATGTATAGCGTGTACATGACTTGTGACAAAAAGGATTCCTAAAAAAATTACTATAGGTACAAGAAATAAAATTTTGATGTTCCATAGTACCTATCCCTGCTTTTTTACCATTGAACCTTCTGTAAGTATATCATAATAATCCTTCCCGCTACCGCTCATCGTTTGTACGTCCATTTCCCAACGTTTATAAATATGACGTCTGTTAGTTTCGTCTCGGACATATCTCAAAGTGTCCGCGTGTTGTCGCTTACTGATGTGCACATTTATACGTTTTAACTGCAACAAGGTTTGTTGCAGGTACTTCTGCTGATTTTAAGCAGTGTTTTGTTGTAATGCAAAGATATTAATCTGGAAAAAAACGCTTGTATTTTTGTGGAAGATAAACCCCGCGTCTTAAACAAAAAGATCTTTGCGTTCATATGTCAGTAATTTTTTTGGAAAACTGGAAGGCTGTATCGGCCCCGACTTACGAGTTGTTGGCCGCGAGTTCGAAAGAGTTACCGTGGCCCTGGCGCACAGGCAACTAAAGGAACACGGGTGGGTTTTAGTCAGTAACAGTCTGACACGCCCTTCCGCTCCACCCAGAGTGGGAGAGGTCATTTGATGATCTCCCACCCAAAAAAAAAGGCAGGCACTTTACTTTGTGTAAATAATTTCATCACCACTGCTCTCAAAACGGTGAAGGAAAACATCGTGAGGAAATCGGCATGTCCTAGAACCAAAAATTCGAAGACATGTGCCTTCTCCCTCTCGAAGAGAGGCCTGTCTCCCAGCAGTGGGAACATTATAGGCTGATTATGCCCTCTACTGACGCGGCCACGCGTTCAAGTTCGCCGAACAAAATGAACGCGACGGTAGCGGGTTCGCGCGACTGTCACTCTGATTAGGACGCGGCCATAAGGCAGCATGAAATTGAAAAAATGACAAGACTCGTATAAATGATTAAGTAGGATTTTTATATCAGAAAACTAACACAATACTAAATCAGTCATTCAAAATTGGAATCTAACGTTTGGATATCGGGCTTGCGACCACTGAACCATAGAGACGGAATACCATTACTCATTTTCTTATCGTTTTTTAGGGTTCCGTACCCAAAGGGTAAAAACGGGACCCTATTACTAAGACTTCGCTGTCTGTCCGTCCGTCTGTCTGTCACCAGGCTGTATCTCAAGAACCGCGATAACTAGACACTTGAAATTTTCACAAATTATGTATTTCTGTTGCCGCTATAACAATAAATACTAAAAACAAAATAAAATAAATATTTAAGGGGGGCTCCCATACAAAAAACGCAATTTTTTGCCTATTTTTGCTCGATATCAATAAATGGTAACAAGTAGGTATCTAATTTGTGTACCTACTGTTGTTTACCTAGTCAATGGTACGGAACCCTTCATGCGCGAGTCCGACCCGCACTTGGCCGGTTTTTATTTAACATATACCTAATAAAAGATAAAATTTACGTTATTTAGTCAAAGAAACCAATATTTAACTAAAATATATGTAGATAGATAAAAGAGAGATACCTAACAATGAAAAGTTTAATGATCTTTTGTAAACTATGATATTTACTGCATATAATGCTGCCGCTGTTATTCCAAAATGTTGCGATAAAAACGTAGAGAATACCGTACAATATCATGATAAATTCCTCCATAAATAAAGGGAAAAATAAACAGCAGAATGTGCCACAAACTCTTTGACGCTGGTATCTTTTTATGAATTTCATATGAACAAAGTTATTCATGAAACTAGTTGGAAGTTTCGGCATGTTTATCTTTTATCTGTGCCTGCTTATGTCGCTCGGCGGGAACAAATTGATATACTTTTTTTGTGCTTTATTTGCGAGGGAAAATTGCTTAAAGATGGTATGGTAATTACAGGAGGGGCGTTCGTCTACAGATGTCTAAGTTTCGAAGTATTTCACTGCTGCTTGGCACGGTATTTACGAGTTTAAAAAAAATCGAGGTTTCTTTTTTATATATTATACATATAAACGTCTAGGATCAATTCTCTAATGATGGCAAAACCCGCATCGGAATCCGTTGCGTTGATTAGAAGAACAATGCGGTCACACAGACAGACAAGAAACCCGATTTTAAATTAGATTTTTTTCAAACAAGCTTGGAAATTCGAGCATTATTTTGACAACCTTCTTCGAAATAAATTGAAAATGCTGTACTGGACAAATACATGCGAGCAGCGGCCGGCAATGTTAGTATGAAGATCCATAATTATCTGTCGTGTTTAGCGGCCGAATATGAAAACTCATATCTGTCGTCTAATTTAAAAATGGAAAGAATTTTTACTTCGACCCATGGCAACAAGGAGGTAACTTATCAAAGATTTTATTTGAATCTCGAACTGGATTAACAAATAAAGCTGTTTAAAGTGAAAAAGAAACAAATGAACATATTGGCGCGAGAAAAGTTATCTTTGTTCGTCATTGAGTGGCATTTATAATTAATTTACTTAGTTTGAATTTCCGCGCATTATTTGAGAAAAGTACTATACAAGCCTTGGCCGCAACTAGGCGTTGATGGACTCAAGTATGTGTGCCTCGGCTTTGCCTCGACCCACATTTTCACGTTCGTCCATCAATGACTCTGTTGTCGACCGCTGCAGTAATGTACTATTTCTGTATCCTACATAATATCGGGGAAAAAGTTTTTTAGTATTTTATAGGTATAAATTAGTAGTAAAATCTCTTAGGCTGTACTGTTTGTATCTGGCTGGTTTTGATATTAAAATTATGAAATAGATGACATTAAACAAAAGAAAAGAAAAGTAAAAACGGTTTCCCACCATTTTACAACTGTTTTTCTATCCGCCAAAATGAGTGAATCTAAGCAAGAAATTCGATACATATTGAAATGCGACACAAGCCGCGAAAAAATTATTTGACGTTCAGTCAGTAAGAGACAAAGTTGATTCTAGCATTTTCGGTCCGGGAAAGATGTCAAAAATGCAGCTCGCTGTCGCCCTGTTACAGATAAAGTCGATCCCATTTTTGGAAAAGTGGAGCAAGATTGGAATATTAGTAGTTACGACATAGCTGAAGAGTTAGGGGTTGACCACAAAACAGTTTTGACCCATTTGAAAAAGACTGGGTATAATAAAGCGCTCGATATTTGGGTGCCACACAAGCTCTTAGTCTTGAATTTGTATTAGATTTTAAGATTTGTAAAGAACTTTTCCCCGACCTAATATAATAGATTCCCATCACTTTGGCTCGTTAGCACGTTGTTTTCAGCATGGCTGAAGAAAAAGAGAATTAATTGCCAGTAGAGTTCACAGCTGCAATCGAGCAGTTATTTTTGTAATCTTCCAAAGTACGAGTAATAAAGTCAATAAACCTTCTACGCTTACCAAAATGTTCACCAGTAGTCTGAAGTTTGTAAATTTTCTTAGAAATTGATTAAAACGTAATGAACCTAAAGGGGAACGCCCGAAAAATGCCTGAAATGGACAGAAACTACTAATAGTCCATAATTGTATTTAGAATTTATTATGTATAATGAAATAATTCTCAAGTTTGTTTATCTAGGGTAAAAATAGAATGATTTTTAAAATATTTAACTTGATATCCGTATAGTTCATTCTTCTTTTTTTATTGGAGGTTAGTGTTTATTTGACATGGGTAAGTGACATTCAGGCAAACAGGAATCGTCAAATAATCCTTAACGAACTATTTTATAGAATTAGTGCACAGTTATCATTAATTTAATATAACTCGACCTATATGTAACCTAAATCTAATTAAAATAATATATACATGTCAATATTAATTAAAAATCAAATTATTTTCAAAATAAAAAGGTATCGTAGGCTGTATGAATCACATGTCTTTTGCCTTACTGACAGTTTGACATTACTGGTTTTAATTTTTTCGTTTGTATAGTTGACACAGAGTACCTTTTATATTACTTGATTCATGTTTTGCGGAATTACGGATTGCTTTTTATGATATTTCACAACGACTGTGGCTATTTATTAAGGATTTTGATTATACTTCTGCACACGGTACCCATTTATGAACACGGACTTACATTGGATACGCCTAAATGACGACTTGGCTTTTTGACGACGGACCTGAACCTGCTGTAGATACAACGCTGCTGTTGTTTTGGACTTGTGCCCAGTATACATTTAAACAAATGGATAGAAACCTACACTATCTTAATTGCTATCTCGATATTGCAAAGATGAGATGTATTCTCTTATCAGTGCAAAATGATGAAGTACGTTATTTAATACAGGCATGGATAACACCACAAGCTGTAAGTATAGAGATTCCTCAAATGAGAAAAAGAAAGAAGTTCCTCAAATGAGATCCATCACCTTGTTACCTAATTATGGAAGAGCAGTCGAAAGTCATTGTTTCTATCCAGGACGTAATATGAGAGACAGACATGTAGTACCTCTTTCAATAAAGGTGTGGCTCTTCAAGGACTGTATTATCATTATGTACCAAAGAATTCACAAATATGTAGTCATCATTTAAACGGCGAACCATTGGTATTAACATGGGCCCAGTACTAATCCAATATAGATATATATTGATATTTTTTTTAATGATTAATGAATAATTTAAATGCTTTTTTGTTGTTTAATTATTGCATATTAATCCTTGACCTTGACATAACCTATTTTGTACAAAAATGTTTGGAACTGGCTTCTACCTAGTTTTTTGATAATTATTGAAATTGCATTGGATTTCCTACGATTTGTAGTGCAATTTGGCTTTTATTTCATTGTTGTTCATTTTAGGCATTTCTTTGTATGGGTGATGGGCATTGCCCTTTGTTCCCACTGCTGGGACACAGGCCTCCTCTCTGTGAGAGGGACTGGGTTGTAATCCACCACGCGGGCCCAGTGCGGGTTGGTCGGTTAAATATATGGGCATCAACGAAATGTCTTTCGATAGGTCTTTCTTTGGAATGCGCTCCCTCTGAACATCAGGACGGCAACCAGTCGGTTATCTTTTAAAGTGAAGGCACGTGAACATATTCGTAAGAAGTTGGCAGAATCATCTCAGCGCTGATTTGCTGGATTCGTTTTCTCCTTTTCCTATCGTTATTTCTCTTGACTAAGTTTATATTCATATTCATATTCATATTCATTTATTTTGCATTCCATATTGTAAAAAAGATGTTACAAAGGGCTTAAAGCTAGGTACATAAATATGGACCCTGTAAGGGCACAGCAAAGTAGGAGACTGGGAGAGGGCTTTAATCTTATTAATTAGTAGGTATACAAATGTAACAATATCTACAACAAAAATAATAAAAATAATAATAAGATATGAAAAAAATACGAAATTTTGTTAATCACATTAATTTAAAATTTGTCATTTAGGTATTTATTTATAGTATAATAGCATTTATGTAATAAAAATTGTTGTAATTTATTTATGAATGAATTAAATTTTTGCTCATTTTTAATAATTTCGGGTATTTTATTATAAACTTTCATTGACATGGCAAGGGCACTTGTTGAGTGCATTTTTAGCTTAGAGCTCGGTAGGTTTAGCCTATTTTTGTGACGTAATGTGTATCTTGACTGTATATTTTCTCGTGTAGTGTAAAAGTGTGGGTGCTTTCGGACAAATTTGCAAATTTCTAGTATGTATAGGCAGGGGAGGGTTAATATTTTATGTTCTTGAAAATAAGGTTTACAGCTGTCAGTGTCTTCTATATTTACTAATATTCATACTAGTCTTTTTTGTAGTGTGAAAAGTGTCGGTGCGTCTGTGCTGTTTCCCCACAATATCACGCCGTAACTGAGTATTTTCGCTTTATGTATGTATGTATATATCTATGTATTAGTATTTATTATTTTTGAAGTTATCTATCCCTTTTATTGCACCTGCCATGTTTTGTCTCTGCGTCACCCTAAGGTTGACTGGTAGAAAATGCCTCCAGCATTAAGTCCGCCTTTGTACAGTATTTTTCTTTTTACTTGGGCATAAAGTTTTAATCTATAAATAAATGTAGGTATATCAGGCGCGCATACAGGGGCGGGCGGGAGTTGTCCCCCCTGGTCTTCTACCACACTGAGTCTAAAACTCGAAATTGGAAATAAACATGCTTTTATAACCTGTATTTTTACTTTGTATAGGTATTATTAAGATATAATTATATAAGTCGTAGTCATCCTCAAAAAGGGGGGCACATTGATGAGTTAACAGAAAATAGGTGCCGATGGTTTTTTTTTCAAGGGCTGTCGTCAGCCATCCTCCCGAAAAGAAATAGTGGGCCCCCCCTTGAGCGAAATCCTAGATTCGCGCCTGGGTATCACAGTATTTCCAGAATTCTATACATCTCAGTCATTAGACCTTCCGTAGAAAACAATTATCACAGAAGTACCTAATAATTCTAGCTCAATCCTATTCACTTACGAAATCACTCGAACCAAAGGGCATAAAGCCGCGTATTAACAAAACGCCTTTCACGTAACCCGTTGATCGCAATTTGGTAAAGTGCAATTTGGCAATACGCCTCCCTCAAAGCTTTCGATGTTAGGTGCCAATCAAGGTTTCACTTACAAGGTGGGGTTGCCAACCTTTTCAAGCTGAAAGGATTTTGAATAAAAGATTTTTAAATTAAATTGAGAAACACTATCACTTGTTTTTTGTTAGATTGATGTTGTTCGAAAAAAATACACCAGCTTTGTCTCCAAAGGTTAAAAGATTTCACGCTTGCCGTATATTGGCTGGGTCTATCTTTAAATGTTACACATCTCTGCTTTCTACTTTGGAAAATACAAACGTGATGTTCTGTTTCAGACGAGAACTTAAATCAATCAATCGAATCAATCTATTAAAACAAAATCTTTTACCTAAAAGTCGGAACCCCTAAAACTGCGGCCCATTATCCACTCCTTTCTATAAATTCTCTTGTTGCCTACGATAGTAATAACAGCGAGTATGTATAAAATATGTAAATCTAAGGTTTATTAGTAAAAAGCTTTGAGGATTTGTGATACTTAGAATACATTTATTTGTTCTATAGTATTTACTTACATCCAACAAGAATAAGCAGAAAAACATTGTATTTTATAGCATTAAGGCTCCCGCAGATTAGCACGACGCGACTCTTGTAGAAAAATTGAGGAGATTAGGATCAAAACCACAACGTATCCACTTTTGACAATTTTGTTTTTTTTCCACGATTTCTGCACAAAATGTTAAAACTTATCATTAGCAGTAACTGTTTGGTTCAAAACAGCTTATTCTATCTAGTAAAATGATGTCTAATATTAAAGTTTAGTTCAAAACCTCAACATATCCTGTTAAAAAAAAAAAAACTGTTTTAAGGACAGTTATCACGTACGAAAATGGCATTCTTTAATAAAAAAAAAACTAAAATATTTTTTTTTTTTTGCATTTTTGCCTTATTGAAAAAAGTGGTTATGTAGTGGTTTTGATAATAACCTCCACAATTTCCATGACGTTTTCATAGAAATTGTTCTACTAGAGTCGCGTCGCGTTGTCGTGTCGCGCCGGTTTCCGGGAGCCTTAACATCACTCTTGCATATGTATTAAGAGTCAAGCAGAAGCGTACCTACAGTACAGCTACATTTCGCCAGTTATGTTTAAGTTACATGGAGGGGAGATTAGTGCTATTAACCGGCCACAAATCCAGAGTCCGATCTGCTAGTGAAATTCTAAATGCAAAAAAAAAACACAATAACACTTTGCCCGACCTGGGAATTGAACCCAGGACCACGTGCTTAGCAGTAGCTACCACTAGACCAATGAGGCCGACAAGGTTATCAGTCACATTACATGACACTCTCTAAAAGGTGAAATTAACAAAGAATCACAAACTATCACAATCAATCATTCTGCGTAACCTTTTAGAACTATGTTGGGGGTCGGCTTCCAGTCTAACCGGATGCAGCTGAATTCCAGTATTTCACATGGAGCGACTGCCTATCTGATCTCCACAACCCAGTTACTGGGTAACACGATACCCCTTGGTAAGGCTGGTTGTCAGACTTTTTGGGCTCCTGAGTACCCGTAACGATTGTCAAAGACCTAGGAATGACAACCGTTAGCAACGACTTAACGTGCTTTCCGAGGCACGGAGCGATCTCGATATGCAATGGATGGTCACCCATCCACGAACCGACCGTAGTAAACGTACCTTAACCTTCGATCTTAATACTTGTTAAAATTTTGGAAACATCATCTAGGTACTTTTCAATATATGTAAATATGTGAGCACCATGTATCTATCACATAATTAATTTACCTGCCTTTGCATTATATTTAATTCTTTTTACCTATTGTGGTATAGTAATTTTATTCTAGGTGCATAGTCTTCACATATGATTACATAATTAATGTGAACCGACATAATATTGTAAAACATTTTAAAAGAGTAACGGTGGAGTTTCTTGCCCATTCTTCTCCATACGAAACTACCTTTTGGAAGGGGCCACTAGAATCAATTCTATTTTTTTGTAAATTTTGACGTTCAAAAGTGCCTTTTATGTGCCTATTTGAAATAAATGATTTGACTTTGATGGACCCGTATGGTGCGGTGCGGTGTTATTAAGAGTCGAGCCCCTAATCACAAAACTAACACATTTAATAAAAATTACTCCCACAAAAGCTTTCGACCTACACCAATTTAGTTTCAGAAGCGTTTCTCTTGCGTCACAACAAATTGTGTTGGAAAACTTTTAGTTTTTTTATTGAACAAGTTACAGTATTTATTCCGAGCACGTTTAGACCATCGGAGGCCCTTGTCCGAAGTTCTGACTAACTAGTTACGAATAAAAACTCAATTTTGAAAATAATAAAAATGAAATTGTTGTTTTGGTATGTAGTTTTTTTTTGTGATAGAAGTTGCTGTCAGCTTGGTTGGTTATAAAAATGTTGTTCATCTCATCTCGCTTTGTTTAGGTACTTATGCACTTTTTGGGGGTTAAGAAAACTTTTTTGAAAGAAATTGAGAAAATCACAAAAGTAGGAAGATTTATTCAATATGTTTGAAAGCACCTTTAATGTTGGAAAATCGTCAAGGAATGTGTCCAGTAATGCTAACTTTATTTTGACTGTAAATTATTATTACGGACATTCTACAATCCATTTCGTATTTTAAAAATCCAGATTTTACCGAACTCTGCAATCTCGGGGGAAGCCCGCAAAGTCTAAAACCAGTAAAAGTCGGATTTATACAATTTACACAGTTCGTAAACGTGTGAAATACACGTTGCTGTACTGAAACCGATATCCGGTAAGATATATTATTTCACTTTAATTTTATTTGGAGAACTATTTTGTACATATTTCTGCCACCAAGCAGCATTACTGTGACCTGCGGGGTATTTGCGTAATACACTAAGATTGGTTTTCATTTTGACAGTTCAACAGCATTCATTGCATTATTTACGTTGCTGAACAGACAAATTTTTCGAACACATGAAACAATGGATTAGCCATATCCTTCAAAATGACACAAATTGTGATTGAAAGTGTGTTACGTGATTAGGGTGGAGGTTTGGGGTATGGATATCGGAGTAATTACAAGCACATGAGAGATGTCCGCTCTGTCCTTATAGGTAGTGGCTACCCACGTGCGATCCCTCTGGATACAGATGTCAAAGTCAAAATCGAATAATTTGTTTCAAATACGCCCTTATATGGCACTTTTGAACGTCAAAAAAAGTTTAAAATGTATGGGACTGACATAAGCTGTCGAAAAGCTTATGACAATCCTGTTGCAAGTCGTTGTTAAAAATATGAAACGCTTTGAAAGTGATTGCCACTTGTCTAGGCCCTCGGGTAGACCATTTGCTTATTTGCAACCCAATATACATACATATACTATAATCTCAGTCTGGAGTCTCAATCGCGCCTTCTTACCGCGCGGACGTATCTTGCTTAGCTTATTATGATACTATTAATTAATTATAAATATATTTGTTAGAAATAATTGCGTCGTCAGTGATATAAGTGTGTCACGAGTGAGCATTACGAGGTTACTTGCGTTGTGTAAGAATGAGCTAAAGTATTTTTAAAGATATATAGTGTTTCTGTGTTAGATATGTCTAACACTGGATCTAGCCCGTTTGGCCGTAGCCAGCTAGTGACGCGAAGTCCTCCGACGACACCAACTCAAGATTTCCAGCCTGTAGACCCAAAGCCACAACCTCCCTTGGAACATGAGCTACCAGCCGAAGTTATTTCTACGCCGGAGGTACAGAAATGGATGGGGTCCATAGAAAAAATCCTAAATGAAGTATGCAGTTTAGTTGCTGAGGGAAAAATGAACGCAGACCAAAAGGTACGTGTAGCCAATCTTTGCCGTAGGGTCTCACATGGCGCATCTCAGATGGCTGTCTTATATATCAAGCCTTAAAGCAAAAAACGATTCAAGCCCATAGTGCCGTTCAGCACTTACAGCAACAACAGAACATCGCGAACTCTCTCCTACAGTTCAAAGAGGTAGTTGAAGGCATTTCAAAGCCGACAGAACCCGCTTCGTACGCTAATATGGTCAAAAAAGGCTCGGATAATTTTGTGCGCCCAGCAAATTTAAGCTCAGTTGCCATATATCCCAGCGACAAAACCAAATCTAGTGACGATACCAAGTCTCTCGTACAGAAAATTATTTCGCCCGGGGAACTTAAACTACATGTCCGTGGCCTTAAGAAAGTAAAAAATGGAGGTGTTCTTATCAGTACCGACTCCAAAGAGGACATTCAAAAGCTCAGAAGCTTAGAAAAACTCGTCTCTTCGGGCCTTAAGATTGAAGAACCATCAAAGCGGCGCCCAAGAATCACTGTTATTGGAGTCCCGGTAGCCCTGACTGATAAGGAGGTTTTGGATTGCATCTACGAGCAAAACCTCTCAGATAAGTTGACCAATACAACTCGTGAGTCGTTTGAAGAACAAATAAAATTGAGCCATAAATCTGGGAAAAAAGACCTCCCTAATTGCAATTTTATTCTAGAAGTGCCAGCTAGCATCAGGAAGATCCTAGTCAATCAAGGACGAATATTCATCAATTGGACGTCATGCCCAGTTCGAGATTTCACGATCGTTACTCGGTGTTTCAACTGCCAGCAGTTTGGACACGCGGCCAAGTTCTGCCGTGACACTAACCCGACGTGTAATCACTGCGGAGAGACTGGCCACACTTTTAAGGAATGCTGCACAAAGTCCAGTCCACCAAACTGTGCGACGTGCAAACGTTTTAATAGGAAAAGTGATCATAAAACTGGTGATGTAAATTGTCCTGCACGGAAATATGCCGAGGACAGCTATATCCATTCCATAGATTATGAAGGCGCCTAAGAGCGCTACCTATTAACCTATCCTTTAAGCACACTAGTAGTAGTTTTTGTTTGTTTATATTTATTAGGTGTTTATTTATCATGACTGATCAATTACTTAAGGACCTAGATCAATTTTCTGTGTCTGAAGTTATAAATTGTAATATTGATGAGTGTAAGCACCACTTTCCCTTGGGAGAGAAACCGCTGACCTTTCTCACACAAAATATTCGCAGCATAAATCGAAATATAAATGGTTTTGAAATATTGCTACAGAACCTGGGTATAAGTTGCGACATTATCGTCCTAACAGAATGTTGGTTGTCAAACCAAACCACTGTTTTACCATCTTTAGACGGATATGTTTCGCATAAAACCAACAGAAACATCAACCAGAATGATGGTTTAGTTGTATTTGTCAACAATAATTTAAGTACAACTGTAGAAGAACCTTTGCTACAAAATTGTAATTGCTTACTCATTAAAATTAATACAGATACGGTAGTTATGGCTATATACAGACCACCTTCTCAAAATGTCGCAAATTTCTTAGATTCACTAAACGTACAGTTACAAAGTCTTACAACTTTTAAACACATAATTCTAATGGGGGACATTAATATCAACATTGCTTCCGGGAAAATGGACATTCATGCACATAACTATGTTAATATCTGCTCATTCCACGGACTCTTGCCAGCTCACTACCACCCCACGCATCAAAGTGGTTCATGCTTAGATCATTTCATTATAAAAACAAATAAACCAGCCAAAACATTTGTTACTAACTCTTCGCTTACTGATCACCAAGCAGTTTTACTAATATTACAAGTTTCTTTACCAAGAAAAAATTGTTTACGCAGCTATACCAATGTCAACATGACACACCTCGAAAAAGACATACGTAATATTAATTTTGACCCAGTTTATAATTCCACCGATGCAAACTTTGCTATTAATTATTTTATAAATTCACTTCACTCTGCAATAATAAAGCATACAGTCGCCAAAATAACGCCAAGGAAGTACAAGTGCATTAAACCTTGGATTACACCCGGACTTGTTCGATGTATTAGGCATAGAGACAAACTTCACATAAAGTTCAAACTTGAGCCTGAAAATGAAATTCTTTCCATTACTTATAAAAGATATAGAAACTTCTGCAACAACCTTCTGAAAAAAATAAAAAATGAATATGACAGAAAAGAACTGCAGAAAGCAGGCAAAAATAGTAAACTTATTTGGAAATTTATAAAAACAAATACATTTAGATCAAAACAACTTGAACCCCCACTTGACTTATTGACTATAGAGAACAACCCAATAGAATCAACAAATATAGTTAATTACTATTTTTCTAACGTAGGCAAAACCTTAGCAGAAAAGACCATACAATCTAGAGGTTCTTTCTCTCAAAACCAACCTAAATCTTTCCCCAGACTCAAATCTTTTGTCTTACTAGATACGGATGTCGATGAAGTATTAACAATCATTTCTGGATTAAAGGACGTTTGCGCGGTTGGGTGGGACGACATATCAAACAACATACTTAAACATTTCAAATACCTCCTTGCTCCGCCGCTAACTCATATTTTTCAGTTATGCTTAACTAATGGTGTATTCCCTAAGTCGCTTAAAAAAGCAGTGGTTACTCCTGTATATAAATCTGGTGACAAAAAATGTGTTAACAACTACAGACCCATTTCAGTTTTAACAGGGCTCTCCAAGATCTTAGAGAAAATCATTAATATTAGATTAATGAAATATCTAGAGGATAACAAATTGCTTTCGGATAGACAATTTGGCTTTAGGCCCAAAAAATCAACTAATCAAGCAGTACATCAAATGACGGATTATATAACAACTAATTTGGATCAGGGCATGCACTCCATTGGGATCTTCCTAGACCTCGCCAAGGCCTTTGACACAATTTCCTGTCCTTTATTATTGGGCAAGCTTGAAAGACTCGGAATAAGAGGAACAACGCTTACACTGCTTTCTGATTATTTAAGAGACCGCGAACAATGTGTAAAAATTGGTCAGTACGTCAGTTCTGAGCTTCGAAATAGTAATTACGGAATACCACAAGGTAGTATATTGGGTCCTACTTTATTCCTAGTATATATTAATGACCTGTGCAGCTTAACACTCCAAAATGGTGTCATAATGTCTTATGCAGATGACACAGCTCTATTGTTTTCAGACAAGTCTCGAGAGGAGGTGTATAAACAAGCCCAGAACGGTTTTAATATAGTGTCTAATTGGCTACATGAAAATCTCCTAACACTAAATGCAGAAAAAACTAAACACATTTTATTCACTATGAGAAATACTAACCTGCCAACTACTAACATAAACATTTATGCGCATAAGTGCGGCAAGTACGCTGACAATGCATGTAATTGTCCTACTTTAGCAAAAGCCGATCATATGAAATATCTTGGTGTGACGATTGACACAAATCTGAACTTCCGTAAACACATTGATTTATTATGCACTCGAATGCGTAAATTAATATACATTTTTAAGAATTTACGATATATAACGGACTACAAATTAATTAAACAGGTCTATTTAGCTTTGTGTCAATCCATTCTTACATATTGCATAACTTCATGGGGAGGGGCTGCAAAAACAATCCTACTACCATTAGAACGTGCGCAGAGAGCTATCCTTAAGGTAGCCACCTTTCGCCCATTTAGATTTCCCACATACGAGCTTTATACGGCATGTAAGGTTTTAACTGTGCGTCAACTATTTATATTAAAGATAGTATTACACCAGCATAGCAATCTCCCTTATACCCCCATACCTATACATAAGAGTAGAAAAGACTTAGTTTGCATAAAGCCTCAAACTAGACATACTTTTATAAATAAATTTTATGGTTTTTTAGGTCCGTTCTTATATAATAAAATCAATAAGTCTCTAAGTATATATAGTGTAAATTGTAAACAATGTAGTGAAATGTTAAGTGAATACTTAGCGACATTAAATTACTCAGACACTGAAAAATTGCTAGAAATCATGAAATAAGTTTGTTAATGTTAAGGCAATTTTTATTTAATAATATAATTATTATGTATCAATGCTAGCTCTATGTACATTAATTTAATAGTCCAATAAAACACTCAGCGTTGTTACGTGAAGGCCTGAAACACAGGTTTGAATAAACCTACATCAGGCAGGTCGCTATTGTTTTTCATTAGGCCTTTATCCAATATATTATATAAGTTATACCTACACTAGATTTATTTTAGGCATAGTTTAATATTTGCTTAATAATTTTAATATGTAACTCTGTACTGATGTCACTTCTATGTAATTTATATGTGAACTTATGAATAAAGTATTTATTATATTAAAAGTATTTATTATATAATATTATAATGTAATAATGCTGAAGAGATTGCTTGTCTGTTTGTTTGTATGTTTGAACGCGTTAATCTCTAGAACAAGCAGTCGGATTTGAAAAATTATTTTTGCATTTGATAGTCCAATTCTTGAGGAAGGAGGGAGGAGGCTATTTAACATCACGCTACACCGAGACCAGCAAAAAGAAAAGTTTGAAATAACGCTAAGCGAAAACCAAGTAATAGCGCGGGCGGGCGATGCGATGCGACGCGATGGGTCGGGGGCCAAGAGAGTTTTATAAAAATGTGCCTGTTATTTTAGTAGATTTTGTATCTTACGACTTCCACGCGAACGAAGTCGCGGGCAGAAGCTAGTCTTATATAATCTTTGGGTATTATTTTATCATCAGTAAGTTATTTTCAGAACTATTCCATTCCATCTTGTTGCACGTCAGCGTGTCGTTAGAATCTCGTCGATCAAAAATAGGTTGTAGACAGCTGAGATTGACGTTCGACCTTTGGCCTTTGCAATTTCATAGAAACTTCATCGTATCAGCCTGTAAATACTTACTTAATAGACCTTTCTTGCTTAGCATGCTTCTAAAAGTAAGAAAGAAGCTACCACCATTTATAACTCAACGAGTATGGTCTCCTTCCGAAAACGTTAATCACTTTTGGACATTGTCACATTAAACTCATCTATTGACGCGTCACATTTTTTATATCCCCTTTTGCATCGTATAATGTGACAAGGTTCTAAGTATTAGTAGGTTACGTATGTATAAATTCAACATGAACAGTCTTATTTATAAACGTCTCTTAAATTTTAATCAATTGCTAAGCAACTGATTAGCAAAATTCTTATTTATAAACGCTATTTAGCGCTAAGAGGTCGCTAAGCAATTGATTAGTAGCTGTCAAAATTAAACACCACCGGTGCACTGTTAAGAGGATGCTAAGAGGCAAGATGGCGGATTTTATATGAATCAGCTGATGGATTTATTACGATTATTGTGGGCATCTAGGTTATTTTGTTCCTAATATCGAGTTGTGCCTTAGCAAATATGGAATTCGACAATCTTTTACGGGATTTCAGAACGACGCAAAGAATTAAATAATTTTGAGACGCCGCCGCCAGCGGGAGGTAAACGGAGGAATACCTACAAACTTCGTTTAAATCCATTACGAGAATACATACATATTCCTCATGCGAAGTACACATAATGAAAGGATTTATAGGAAAAGCTCAGTCAGGAGGAGGCTCAGTAGGTTTGAAGAGAATGAGTTCGTAAGGAAGCTCATGGGAGATTGTGATTATCCAATGTGTTATCCCATGTGCCCCTCATCTTATGACGCCAGTTTTAATGCCCAGAACTAAAGAAATGCCACGTTGTGGCAGTCACACACAAAAACAAGAGACAATTTGTAAAAACAATTTATTTTGATACATATTAAAGCTACATTTTTGTTATAAATTAATTATTTTTGATTTCCAATATTCTTCGTCCAAAGACATCGACCGTGCCATTCTTTCTTATGCCACTCATTCCTTCTTTATTTTTACGTAGCATGTTTTCATCCATCGCCGTCTATGCGAATAGTTGCATAGTATTGGTGCTAGGTGCGAGTGACTTTCATAGCAGCAGTCAAACTTGTCCCTGTAAATAACCATAATAATTGTTGTTAAAAGACACTGAAACCCCGGTGCAAAAGCAATGGTAAGTAATATAAAATAGACACAAGCACCTACATACACTTCTAAAAGAGTATATTCGTGTTAAAAGGCTTATAGGACATGAAAATACATAGCTATTATCGGCTATTGCTTTAACATTCATTTGGTCAGTTTACATTAGCAAGTAGACATAAATTCAGAGATAAATACCTTTACCTGTTTACTCCAATTATTTGGAGCTTATTATTTTTGTTGCTACCATCGCGAACATAATGAAATAATCCAAATTATTTTATTCCTGTTTAAATTTTCCGATAACATTTTTGACTTTTGTCTGTCAACGTCACGAGTAGTCACGACAGATACAAAAAATCGTGGGTTTGATAAATTTATTCTTAAAATTCTGTTTTTGAGTCGACTATTTTGAATATAATCTGTGCCAAACGCATAATTTCACCTCTATTTCGTTTCGCAACTAATCACCAGCTAACTAGCGTTTATAAATAAAGAAAAGTTAATCATTGATTAAGAGCTAACTAATTAGTTAGCTAGTCAGTGGCTAATCAGTCATTAGCGAGATTTTTATAAATAAGGCTGGAATAATTTAACATATTTTTTTTAAATAATATAATTTAAAAGTGTCCATAGAGTTTCTTGCCCGTTCTTCTCCATAGATACCTGCTACGCTTTAGAATGGGCAACTAGCTTCATCCTTCTAACTGACTTTTTTGAGAATTCAAAAGTGTCTGTAAACGTATTAATTAAATACTTCAAGTTTGAGTTTTCTTAAGGTTTTCATTAGTCGAGCGTACATTTTATTTTTCGTTGCTGCGAAAAGTCCAACATTCCTCGCGTTATCAGCAGAGTTCTTCAATAATTAGCACATGCTGCGGTCCCCGTTCCATTAGAACTTGCGTGCTTCAAACTTGCTTCGATTTGCACTCGCGTTCACTTGCAGTTGGGCCATAAAGCGAGCGGACATCGATGGAGATTTTCAAGTCTGTCTTTTTCGTGTTCTCATCCGACAGAACATTTGTAACAATTTAAGAAAAATACGCTTCCAGCTGGATTTGTTCGAACTTAGGTACCTTACTACCATTGTGTAAATTAGGTATGCACGACTACATATCAAGCTATACTTTTCCAGTATAAGATGACCTCTCTTTGTACGAAAAGCCTATACAATGCGAGGTCAGATAGAACTGGAAATGTATAGCTTGATATGTAGCCGTGTGTTTTAGAGGAAGGGCTAAAATATGGTACCGGTAGAGATGACAAGGAAATGATATACAAGTGGTTTTTTTGAATGCTGCACTGGTCAATTGGCTGTTGCCAAACCAGCGCTGTGGCCCTGTCTCGCATAGGGTCACAGCATTATGCAGAGCGGTAGCCGTTTTGCGTGGATGTGACGCAAATTTTTCGGAAAGTTCTTTTTTGCGTTTTTTCTTAACACCTCACTTTTAGTGCAAACAAATACATTTTCTTTATTTTATGCTGCAATATAACGAAACCGGGTATGTGCGTCAAAATACCTTGTCGGCCATATTGCACCGAGCCAGCTCCTTGTTTCCTGGCTCCACATTTCGGTGCAGCGACTTGAAGTATTTGCGGGTAGTCGCAATTTGCTTGTTTGTGCAACTTGGATACTTGCTCTTCGATACAACTCTTAGTAATTAAGAGCATCGGTGGTCACGATAATATGCACAACTTTTAATTTCATTTACTGTTCATTTAACTTGGTAAATAGATCAAGGAAATGTGATTTTGATGTGAGGTCTGAAATACTGGAAAGTTACTGCCCGCTTCAGGGCTAAGGCATAGATATTGTGGTAGATATATACCTACATAACATTACGCCTGTATTCCCCAAAGGGTTCGGCAGAGGTGTACCTATAGAACACCCACATTTCGCCAGTTATGTTTAAGTCCCATGTAATAGGGGGCGAGCCTATTGTCATCAACCGGGCACAACTGCAGACTCCAGACTGCTACTGAGAAATTCCAGATTGAAAAACCCAATAACAATTTACCAGACCCGGGAATCAAACCCAGGACGTCATGCTAAGCAGTTGAGCTTGCGTCCACTAGAACAACGGGGCAGACAATTAATTAACTGGCAGGTAATTTAATTACCTGTTCATTTAACTTGGTAATTACATTAAGGCAATGTGGCTGAGTGTGTGGTCTAAACTACTAGCCAATTATTGCCAACTTCAGCACCCTAATTGCGTAGCACACTATAAATCACAATCTGAATCATTTTAAAGCCTATTGCTAATCCATTGCTTCATAAGTTCGAAAAATGTGTCTGCTCAACAACGTAAATAACGCAATGAATTTTATTGAACTGTCAAAATGAAAGCCATTCTTACTGTTAGGCCTGAAACTGCGTTAAGCGGGCGCCCGGAACGGGCACCCGTCGCGTGCCTACGCGCGTGGACACGCTGGTGGGGTTCGTAGGAAGAATAAAAAAAAACAAGGTGATGGGGATATTATTATTATTAGGGCCCCGCGCGTGCCCCTGAAATGTATTTCATCACACGGAGTCGAGAACTGTCTGGCGCAGGGCCTGCCTCTACGCGACGGACGCCCGCGCGTGTCCCCGCGACTGAGCACTTTTGTATGGAACCGCGCGGGCGTCCGCTTAACACAGTTTCAGGCCTTAGTGTGGTACGCAACTGGGCACGCCATAATTGCGGCGGTAAGTCCTGTCTTTGAGGAGTGGCTTAAGAGGAGCCACGGCATCCTCACCTTCTGCCTGACGCAGGTCCTCACCGGACATGGCTGTTTCGGGAGGTTCCTGTTTCGGACAAGGCGGGAGGAAACGCCCGGGTGTTATCATTGTGTGGATCGACCGGGGGACACGGTGGAGCATACGGTGCAAGTCTGCCCGGCATGGGCGGGGCACCGCCGTGTCCTCGTGGCGGCGAGCTCTCGCGTCCGGTCCTGTTCCAGGTCATGGTACGGAGCAAGAAGGAATGGGAAGCCGTCACCTCCTTCTGCGAAGCAATAATGCTAGCGAATGAACAGGCGGAGCGCGTGAGTGAGAGGCAATCGTTGCACCCTCACGCCCCTAGTCGCCGCAGGTGGAGACACCCTGGGCGTCGGGAGTCGATAGCCGGTTCCCGACCACCGTAGGCGCGGGCTTACGGACAGCTCGTCGTTCGGTAAGGACCAGGCCTGGGTCGACGGCGCGTTGTGTTCCACGTGCACATCAATGAGATGTCAGCTTAAGTGACGAGGTCCGATAGGGCCGCTGCCTGTCGGGGTCGCGGATTGTTCGAAAGAGTTACCGTGGCCCTGGCGCACAGGCAACTGAAGGAACACGGGTGGGTTTTAGTCAGTAAAAGTCTGACACGCCCTCCTGTTCCGCCCTGAGCGGGAGAAGTCATTTGAAGATTTCCCAAATATAAAAAAAATGTGTGTTACGCAATTATCCCGCGGGGCTAAGATAAATGTATTGTAGTGTATCTATTTAATAGATATGTAAACACGGTCTCACGGACATAAGTAGTCAGGTAGCTGTCACTAATGTCAACTGTCACTCACCACAAATACCGGGAAGTTGAAGCGAAAGTGATTTTTGGACTAGGTTTGGCATGTGATGGTCAGCCCGTGACTCCTGTGAGTAAATCGTGAGAGCCCTGCTACGGCTGGTATGTAGACAAATATGAAGCAGTTATCAACTTTGTTGTTTAGAAAGACCAAACATTCTTGAGTCCACGTGACCTTGAAACTCCATTTGCTTGCCGCTGCAAAATAATACAAAACTCGAAAAAAAATTGTAGATTCCTTTGTAAAAAGTTCTGCCAATATTTGAGTCATTTTTCTTCACTTTCATTGGCCATAAAACGTAACAAAAGTGAGGATAATAATTAATTCACATTGTTACAAATTGGACAACACGGATGACGTACAAATGTGAACATCGAGTGTTAATTGAATAATTTAATTAATCAACAATTACGTTTTAAACGGTGTTAGCTGTTGAGTGTTACGTTTATTAATAAACAACTTTATTAAAGTGTGTGAGTGGCGTTTTCAATGTATTATTTTGACGAATGAAGAACGGTTTGTTTTTCATGTAAGAGACTGTTATGTTAAAAAATACTGAGTTCAAAGGAGTCCATTCTTAAAAATACAAAGTTCAAAGGAGTCCATTCTTAAAAAATACAAAGTTCAAAGGAGTCCATTCTTAAAGAAATTGAGTTCAAAGGAGTTCATTCTTAAAAAATGCAATCCACTTACTACTAGTAGGTATGCATTCCTGTTTGATATCCTTTTTAGTAACATGAAAGTTTCAGCACAAAATAATACTAAACCTACCTACGGAGGTAGGTAGATACTTAGTTCTAGCATGCTACACTATTTGTCTACTAGGTATCTGATTTTAGATAATTTTTTACTTACCTTGTCGTTCTCAGTATCTACCCCTTTATTATTTTAATTTACAGTACATTCCAATTTACTGTCTTGTTGGAAATTAAATACAAGATAGCACAGCAGAAGATCACAACAGAATCCTTTGTCCAACGAACTTACATCACAAAAATAAGCTGCAGACAAGTGGCAAATTATCTCGGCGAACATTTAATGTCATAATTTATTTGTGGACAGTAACAGCCACAATGAGTGATCAAAATGGTGTTCACGTACCGAACAGCAAATTGGGTTAACTAACCATGGGGCTCCCGGTAATGTTGCCACTTTAGAACGGAATGAAAAGGATAAGTAATAAATTACGGGTTGCAAGATAGGGGGACAAAATGTTATTGTGTGTAATACGGAAAAAGATGAAAGAAATATGGAGACAGAGGAAACTGGGGATCAAGAGCTAGCGCCCTACTCACAACAATGACGAAAACGCATTTTACTTGTACGTGAGATTCTTTAAAAATTGTTAGATGCCTGTAAACAATTAATTATGTATGCCCGTCTACACATGGACCCTAATTACGTAACACGCTATCTATCACAATCTGAATCATTTTGAAGCCTATTACTAATCCATTGCTTCATATATTCGAAAAAATTGTCTGCTCAACAACGTAAATAACGCAATGGATGTTGTTGAACTGTCAAAATGAAACCCATTCCTACTGTTAATGTGTTACGTAATTACCCCGCTGAATGGACGCCTAAATATTCTTCCACTGTTGGATTATTCGAACTCACGGTGCCAAGCCGACCGTTGGTAATCCAACAGTGCGCTTTTATTTAGGAATAATTACAGTGTCACTGATGGTAAAAACGAGCAATAGACTAATCCGTTCATAGTAATATTGAAGAATTAAATTAAGTAGTACTCGCAACCGGCGTGCGTGTATGGCCTGGGCCGGCAGTCTCGACATAGATAGCGACAAAAATCGGTCGCTAAGTCGTATCGATGTCAAATTTCTTTAATGGATTTTCAACCTTATGCTTTCGAGATAAAGTTGAAAATCTATTAAAGGAATTTGACAACAATACGACTTAGCGACGGATTTTTGTCGCTATCTAATGTCGAGACTGCAGGGCCAGGGCCAGCAGTCTCGACATAGATACCGACAAAAATCGGTCGTTAAGTCCAATCGATGTCAAATTTCTTTAATCGATTTTCAACCTTATGTTTTGGAAATAAAGTTGAAAATCTATTAAAGGAATTTGACATCGATACGACTTAGCGACATATTTTTGTCGCTATCTAATGTCGAGACTGCAGGGCCAGGGGGCTTACTCTCCAAGTCCATCTACGACGATACCGGCCCGCCCGAAAGTAGTTCCAAACTAAGAAGTGGACCCTACTTTCGATTGATTTACATTTTTTGGACGGGCTAAAACACATCGGGAGTTAGGACAACTGTCAAATCCATTTGTCATTAATTTTTAGTTCGGACGCCGGACTAATGTTATGTCCAAAATTGAAACGGAGTAGGAAGCATACGTAACATCGGCCGAAACTACGGACTTTAGGCTGAGGGAGTAGGCCCCCAGATGTATGAACGTAAACGAGGCAAAAGGAGTATGTAAGGATCGTAGCAGGGTCTACCCCCCATGGGCAGAAGGCGTGACTTTAAGTATGTATGTATGTACTAACAGTAGTGCTAATTAATAAAAACTCATATAATTAGAATTTCTTACAAATGAAATAGGTATTTAGTCTATAAAGATAGTCTCTTTGTTATTTTTCGAGTAGGTGGTCGGTTTACTCATAACAATGAGTTGTGTGCCAATTCCCGGTAAAGCAGTGGCATTTACCTAGGAGATTAAAATAGTAAAATTCCTATGACTAATTAGACGTTGCTAGTAACTTTTCGTGTGTGCTAATTTTGGTAAAGTTAGCATCGGCAATAAATTATTAAATTATTAGTTTGAGTTTGAGTTTGAAATGTAAAAGTTTGTGAGGATGGATGTTTGTTACACTTTCACGCAAAAACTACTGAACGAATTTGGATGAAATTTGGCACTCATGTAGACCATGACCTGGGTTAAAACATAGGCTACTTTTTATTCTGGATCGCAGACGAAATCGCGGGCAACAGCTAATTACTTAATAAACGTGACATTATCTTTAATACTGTTTTTTATTATTAAGTAACATCATTTATGATACCTGTATTCCCCGAAAGAAGTGTACTACACTGCAAATAATCAGACTGAATCAATATTGCTTTTAAGAAATTTCTCATGGACAAATTCAGCAACACTTTGTTTGACCTGGGAATCAAATGCAAGTGGCCAGCCTCAGCGCATTGTTGATTCCGCATTTTATTATAAATGAACTTGAATATCTATTCAACCATCATTCACGCGAGTCCCCGCAAAATATCACGCTCTTATTTTTACAGAAATATCTTGGCGTCAATGAATCACAGTGCAGTGTTACACATTTGTGTTAAATATATCACGCTTGCATCGCCAGGTGTGAGCAGAGGAATAACGATGAGAATCGTGGAATTAATAGCAATAAAACTCTTCTTGTGATTAGCGGGCCGACCTATTGGGATAAGAATCAGCATTGTCATCCAATGTGGTAGTGACGTTACCCGTTTTAGCCCGTGAAACTACGGCTTTCTACAAAACCGGTGGCCGCCATATTGCGTCCGCAATTTACCGTCGAATGACGTCACTGAAACTTGAAACGAACGTGAACGTGTGTGGTATGAAAGTAAGTTGGTGTGATTTCCTAGAGAGTGTTTTTTGACATCGACATCGTAAAATCAAACTCCGCTGCTATCATTTTCATGACTGCAGCCATTATGTAGCGGCCACCAGTCTTCTAGGAAACCGTAGCTTAAAGGCTCCCGCAGACAGACGCGACGTGATTCTTGAAGAATAATTTCCATGAAGTTTTCATAGAAATTGTTTTACTAGAGTCGCGTCGCGCCTGTTTGCGGGACTAAGGATAAATATTTTGATCGAGAAGTTACAATTCTTTTGTATATGTAGGTATCTATTATCGCATCTTCCAATTATAACTATAGTTCCCTGAACGTCTTGATATTTTAGCCATAAGGAGCCTGGCAATAACTGAAAGTTTGTAAGATGGAAAAATAGAAACACGCCATCAAAAATTAAGCTAAAAGTTATAAGAAACTTTCGAGTACTTATTACTTTTTAATCGTCACGATCGAGAGTACGTGACGATTTGAAGAATCGTTGAAAAGTGGCCCTTGATTGAAAATGATTTACGACCGTTTTTATGAACGATAAAATATGAAAGAGAAAGACCTTAGTTAAGTTGATAAAGAGCTTGCGCCAGCGAAATAAGATTAAATAAAAGTTACTTTTTTTTGCAAGTTACAATCCATCTTGTTGTTCTTTTGTAGATAACACATAAACTCACGCCTTCTTCCCATGAGGGTAGGCAGAAACTGCAGAACGCCACCTGCTACGATCCTTGTATAGGCACTCCTTTTGCTTCGATTACAACCAAACCCAATCCAATCTGCCTAGCCTTTTCCTATGTTGTGGTCGGCATCCAGAGGGCCTAGACAAATGGCATTCGCTTCGGAGCGATTCTATTTCTACAATCGCTATCGCATTCGCCAATGTTTCTATCATACGAATCGAAAACTAGCGATAACGCTTGTCAAAAAGTGCCGCTTGCCTACGCATCTGTAAGGAAGTAATCGTTCAACGCTATCGATTCGTTTCATAAAATCAAATGATGATATCATTGTCTAGCTAATTTTTATTCGTTGACCTATGACTACGTGACATTTAGATAGCTTAATATCAACCCCATATTTTTTTTTGGCTTTTCTAGTAACGTCATCGCTAATCGAGTGTTACTTTGTCTAGGCCCTCAGTTCCACCGAACCGAACCCGATTATTAATTATTGATTTTCTTATGGCATATTGTAAGTCACTCATATACTTTTATCCGTCACCAAATATACTGAAATACCAAATCATAACTAGGTTTCTTCATTATCAAATATTTTGCTTCCTCAACAAATATCTTGCGGAATTCCGAACAAATTCCTCTATAACTCGGTAATGAAGAGCATCATCACGATATCTCGGTTCCTCACAAAGGCAAGCATAGATGTGTGCTCTGCTCCTGACAAAAGGCGGCCATTGCCGGCCGTATAACAGCTGATATTGAACCTCCGCGGAGGCACGATCTAAGCAGCGCTTACAACTTGATTGAAAATCTATGAACATAGATGAGTATTGCTTTTGTTTGTAAAAAGTGGAAATTAATAGTTCGTGCTTGCTGAAAGCATACCGAAAGCATGAAATAGGAGCGAGCAGGTAGCAGGTTTTGTAACCTTATTGATGATGTTCATCGGAAAGTAGTACTCCCTGCGAGGGTCGCGGGTTTGTCCAAAAGGGTTACCGTGGCCCTGGCACACGGGTAACTGAAGGAACACGGGTGTGTTTTAGACAGTAAAAGTCTGAGACGCCCTACCGCTCCGCGCAGAACGGGAGAAGTTATTTGATAATTACCCACCCAAAAAAAATAAAGTTGCGTAGTACTCGCAACTGGCGTGCGCGTATGACCGTAAACGAAGCAAAAGGAGTAGGGAGGGTGCTAGGATCGCAGCAAATGGCATTATGTACTTTCTGCTTACCTCCATGAGAAAAAGACGTGAGTTTATGTATGTACAGACATACATAAAATCAAGTCTTTTTCACGGCGCGCTCCTACATAGGATCACCAGAAAAGGCTCGCGCTTTTTGCCACTAATCGGACACTAATCCAAATCGGTTTTTCTAACAGGACAAGCGATATTGCAATCAATAGACCGAGACCATTCTTGACAGAAAGCAAGACAGAAAGAAAAACAGGTTTATTTATTGAAAGTGTCATTAAATAATATTCCAATCGCAGATATTAACAAAATGTCATTATAAAAATCTTGACCAATTCCGTTTCATCATATGCCTAGCTTTTTCCCAAGTATGTTGGGGTGGACTTCCAGTCTAACCGGATGCAGCTGAATACCAGTATTTTACATGGAACGACTGTCTATTTGACCTCCACAACCCAGTGTCTGGGTAATTGGATACTCCTTGGTAAGACTGGTTGTCAGACTTTTGGGCTTCTGACGACCCGTAACGACTGTCAAAGATCCACGAATGACAGCCGGGACCAATGACTTAACGTGCTTTCCGAGGCACGGCGGGGTCTCGGTATGTAAAGATGGTCACCCATCCGCGGACCAACCTCGGCAAGTGTAGCTTAACTTGATGGACCGACCCGTCCGGCTGTCGTTACTTAGCCACGAGCCATCAATTATTCGTCTGTTCTCGTTTTGCAGTCGGCTTTCTGTCCTATGTAGGTATCTGGCTCACGTTATAATTGCGTCTGTTCTCTGACCTACCAGGGGAATCCCGAAATCCAATAGATAGACTTAAGGTTATCAGTAACGGACAGGTCGAGGTTTACTGATCTCCAAGCCAATGATGTCAAGCTTTGAATAACTCTCCTTCATCGCAAAAATTTTGGGTGAATTTCGAAAAAAATAACCTTTTTTCACAGTCATAAATACTGAAGGTTATTTTTTCTACTACAGCTTAGAACTAATTCACGATAACAAGACTTATATGTAATTTTATAATTACTACGTTTTTATACATCACTTTGTCTGTTCGGTATCTACTTTTTTTTTAAATCGATTTTTGTTCTGTACTATCAACCTAAACCGTCTCCGGATACAAGTGGGAAGACGTAACTCCAACCTAGTAAAGTGGGGCTACCTCGACGGAATGGCAGCTGGGTGTGGATGTGGAGCTATGTGGAAACTATTACTCCACCTCCTATCTTACCCTCTGTGTCCCAAAACTTGCAGTCAAAGTGACCTCTGTGCTGCCACCGATGACGCCGTGGAAGTGGCGAAGTTTTGGGCTAACAAAATTTGAGAAAAGTCGTGCCAGCGACACGAAGAAGAAGATCGACCTATTACATTTAAAATTAAATATAATTTATGAACGAAATGTGGTCATTTTGTCCTCTACCTCATGGTTAAGACCAGAACCAAAACTCTCAAAACAAAATACACCATTCTAGTACCGCATATTTCCTTACCTAAAATCCACGCGAACTGACATCGAATATCAGCATTTATTCCGGACAAAAGAGTCTATTCCCAGCCTTATGACGGCACTTCATAAGTCCGGGTCTCCGGGACACGGCACAACGCCGGGACTTGATTGAAAATCATTTACGATGGATCTTACGACTTATTGGTGGCTTTGGTTTATGTTCGTCTAAGTGTCATGTCGGGTGTATTGTATGTAGGTATGTTACAGTTTGTGGCGAATCTAAAAGGCTCCTACAAACAGGCACGACACACGACGCGAATCGCGCTCGACACAAAGGCAACACTCGTTGCGCGAGGGGCGGTGCCTTTGTGTCGCGCAGTCGCGTCGCGCCTGTCTGAGGGAGTCTAAAACCTACACTACACTACTCGCGAAGTTGGTTCAACGAAGTACTGGTCGATATTGACCGAAGTCCGAAGTACGTGACTATACACTCATGCTAAGAACTACGGGACGCTTCGAGTCCTTTGACTCGGGCGCAAGGACCGACAACGATCGGAAGTCATCCGAGGCGAGCCGGAGCTGCACGAAGCGAACCGAAGTGCCCTTCTACACTCACGTATTCGCTTAACTTCGATCAACTTCTCAAGTAGTGTAGTGCAGGTTTAAAGGTGGGTTCAGACATTTTTGATTAAAGAGTAATCTACCCAAGAGACTGGCAACATTGCCACAACGCGTTGTATGGCAATGCTTAACCTCTGGCCAAGGTAAAAGCCAGCCCTTGGGTCACGGTCACGGTCACGGCTTTAGACTGGTTTAAACTAAACAAACAAAAAAATTAGAACAAAAGCATTATTTTCTTGATATTTTTGATATATTATGGATAGACGGGAAAAAATGTTCTATCCCTGTTTACACAAAATATATTTAATAGTATGTGCTCAGTGGTAATGGAAAGTGCATTACCGGCTGTTGAGGACGAGTCCCAGGTACTTCATTGTCGACTCGACGCCGATGTGAACCCCTCCTACCGTTATTTGGGAACCCGACGCGACGGTGGCGCGTTCCGTGCTCGTTTGGTCTAGAGTGACCTTAAGGGAAGCTGTCGCAAAGTTGGTGTTTGTGTGTGCGTTAAAATGTTGACGATTATGTTCGATTATTAATGTGGCGTCAACATTTTTATCCTTGATTTTCTGACAAAGAAAGTGATCACCTTACCTGCCTATTTCATTTTAGAGGCAATCATTTTACATTGCTTTTAGATAGCACTGATTTTTTGCCTGTTATGTAATCGTTATAGGCCTTCTGGCAAGTGACATCGCTGCTGGCCCAGACGGAGATGACGGGATGAAAGAAAGAAAGAAAAAGAAAGAACTGCGCCCTATTTTCGTAACACATTTTGTTTCTGAATGTGATTCCAAAATTAAGCAAACTCCGCTCGCAATGGATTTGGAATGGTGTATTAATAAAACAGATTCCAATTCTGCCTATAGGGATGTCGTCAATCTCCAAGCTCACTGCCCTATCTTTTCGTTTAACCGTTTTGTTTCATCATATATGTAGGAACTATTTGCTTCCGAATTATTTTGATTTTAATTTTGTTTTAATTACAACTGATGGTCTACTACTGCTTGTAAATGAAAATGTACAATGATTACCGAAAAATTTAAAACCAATTTATAAAACACTTTATACCAAAAACTACCATAGTTGAAATACGCAACGAAAGGTTTTGCTTTTCACGTTTTATGTTATCTGTGGCCAATGAAAAAATCGTAGAAAAGCACTGTTGTCAACTTAGTTGGATTTCTACTAAACCTGGGGGTTTGGAACCCCTACTGGCGGACAAAATTTTGCTTGGTAGTTTTATTTAGTGGTGTAGTTTAGTTTGATGTACTTAATCAATCTAAATAGATTACAATATACAAGCTTACACTAAAATATAATGTACCTACTATGTACAGGTAAATTTAAAAAAAGGGAAAAGCTCATAGAGCATCAAAAAATTCGTCCGCATCGCTGTCAACGGGATAAGTTCCCAAAAGGCTGGCAGCATTGCCACGTTGGATGGCAATGCTGATTCTTTGGGCTAAAAATAGGCCAGCCCTCTGGTCATGTGAAGAATCCACCAATTAGTGTATTTGACTGGATAGATGGATCCAATCAGTTTCGTGGTGAGTCTAATTACATTTGTAGAAAACAATACAATCAACTACTAAAACTGTAACTCGAGAAAATATTATAATAACACGATAATGGCAGGTTTTATTGTTTGTCTAAAACCTATGTCAGTAATTTGACGATTAATTTTATTCATGGGCCGGAACAACTGCGGATTCGAACTTTGATTTGGAAATACTGTTCAGCTGTTCAGTATGGTGAATACTCGTATAATGAAGTCACACAGAGGCGATCTCCATAGGGGCGCCCCTATGGAGATCGATAAACAATGTCATAAAGAAAAAAAAAAAGAAAAGAACGAAAGAAAATACGTTAAAATATCTCACGGGGACATACTTTCGGGATAAAAAAACCCGTTTTGCCATAATTGTGTATCTAACAAACACCTAAATATCTTCACTAACTTTTTCTGTAATTATTTTGTGATATTATGGTAGGATGACATAAAAAATAATGACTACAATTAAGTTATGTTTTATTTTTATTTTCAAATCTTCAAATTGATCTCTAAAAGGGCGACTGAACGACGGGCATGGGAACCTAAATAATTGCGACTAATCTAGTTTATTTTTGGTGGTTTGAAAAACCGCCGCTAGTGGACTCGGAAAAAAAATTGGCAACACTGAGTAAAAGTTATTATGAAACTTTAAACCACATAAAATAAGCATTGTTTTACTTGGAATTTTGTTTAAATGAGGTAATAGTTGTCTTATATTTTTAAACATACAAAGCATCACATGGGACATGTGACCTTGAACAGTTCAACAACATTCATTGCGTTACTTACGTTGTTGAGTAGACAAATTTTTCGAACATACGAATCAATGGATTAGGAATAGGCTTCAAAATGATTCAGATTGTGATTGATAGTGTGTTACGCTATTAGGGTGCTGGACTGAGAGAGGTAGCAGGGGAGAGTAGGGAGGCCTTTGGCAAGAAGTGGGACTATACGGGTTGGTAAAAAAATATGGTTATAGGTAGGTTCATGCTCACATAAATGTAGTACTCTGTACCTACTATAAAGCTACCATTTACTAGGTTTGTCTTTCACTGACTTGAATGTGCCCTGGCGGCTGAGAGTATGTCATGCTCACTCAAATGTCTCGCTGTTGGTGGCGCGTGTGTTGGATCATTCGGTTCCCTACAAAATGGTTGAGCTAGATGGTGCTGATCCACGCGTCATGTTCGTGAACGGGCGCCGTCAGTTGAGACTGGTCATCTCTTAACTGCCACGGCTTATTTTTATTTAGAATCTTATATTTTGAATTGTTTCTTAATATTTATTTTTATTGTTCTCACATATAGAAGTAACAAGAATAACGTATCCAGGATTTCGTAATATCTTGATTTAAAAAGAGTGTCCTTGGAGTTTCTTGCCCGTTCTTCTCCATAGAGATCTACGTTTTGGAATGGGCAACTAGCTTCAACTTTTTGACTAACTGACCAACTCTTTGACAATTCAAAAGTGCCTGTAAATGGTTTAATTGAAATAAATGCTTTGAGTTTGAGTTTGAGTTCGCCCCCTATTACATGACAATTTTTTTGACATTTGCTTACCTCTTCTAGGAACACAGGCGTGATATTATTGTGTTAAACAATATACTTACGACGTATGTTCCTAACTCATTAAACTAAAATGACAGTTCTCAATGACAGCTGTTTAAGTTCCTCTAGACTTGGTGTTAAGCGAAGTTTAACTGTTCCAACTGTAAGTCTACGTTAAGTCTTTGAATAGTACTGTTATGTACTGTAGTTGGTATTACATTTAGTTGTACATATTTATACAAAGTACATGTACGGTCACCAATAGTGATAAGTAACCAGGGTAGTCGGGTATATTTGAAGTTTAGTAAGAAACCGATGGATGTTTTCGAATGAAATTTAATATAATTAGTAGAAAACAAACAGTTTATTTAACAAATTAATTTTCATTCGAAAACATTCATCGGTTTCTTACTAAACTTCGAATACATCCGATGATCCTGGTTACTTATCTCTTTTGTTGACTGTACACACATCAAAAGCGTCGAGGGATCAAGCACGTTTTTGCTAATTACTAAAATTCCGGTTTTTTAATTATATTTTTTGTAACTCCTATGGATACTTTTTAGTAAATTTCGTTATTTGAAATGGGAAATAGTTTTTGAAATTCGGTCA
Source organism: Dryobotodes eremita (assembly GCA_917490735.1). Lineage (NCBI taxonomy): Eukaryota > Metazoa > Arthropoda > Insecta > Lepidoptera > Noctuidae > Dryobotodes > Dryobotodes eremita. Next base: position 18,760,849 of record OU823264.1, on the reverse strand, counting down.
AACGATGAAAATCTTCTGTCAAGTCATATTCCTACATAATCCTGCAACGGGTTTGAGTCCAAATGAGTAAAATTTCTTTTAAAATGAAAATTTCTTAAAATAACGTTATTATGGAGAGAAGACGTCATTTGAGCCGAGAAGAAATTATCAGAGCCTTGGCAATGTTGGAAGTTGGTTCTCGGCCACGTGCTGGGGCAATCGCTCTGGGAACTACGCAGAGTGTTATAAGTCGACTTTGGACACGTTACCGCATCACTGGCAGCGTGGCAGAGCGACATGAAGGACGAGCTCGCATCACCACACGCAGACAAGATCTTTCCATATAAATTACTGCACGACGAAATCGTACAATGACCGCGATGATGTTGGTTACGAGGCTTCATAGCTCTTCAGGGATGTTAATAAGCGATCAAACCATAAGAAATCGCTTGCATGAAGTCAATCTCCATTCCCAAAGGCCGCTACGTTTACCATCTATTGAGCCCCGCAATCGCAGAGATGGTTTACAATGGGCTCGTGAACACAGAAATTGGGCAGAAGAAGAGTGGCGTTTTGTATGTTTTCTGATGAATCTCGCTTTAGTATGAGGCTAGATACTAGACATACACGGTATAGGATGATCCCTGGACGCCAAGAACATTTAAAATGATGCCAGAAGACCATGCATACAGTGGTGGCATAATGATGATCTTGGCGGATATTTGGATCGGCGGAAGAACCGAACTGATTTGGATCAGAGGCGATCTCAATACACAGATTTACGCTGATACGATTTTAACGGATGTTGTCATTCCTTTGCATCCCATAATGTACGTCCACACACTACCAGAGAATATCTCGTTGGTTATAAAACATATCTGCTGTTTCCTACAAAAGTGTATTATCTACGCGGTCAAAATGTATGGAACAGCAACTTTTTTTAATAACCGGCGAAAAATTTCAACGCAGGGGGGTGCAGAAACTTGTACTGAATCCATGGTAATACTTTGTGCGTCGTCGTCAATTTTAATCTAACCTTGTAGAAATGTACTAAATATTTTTTAGACTAAAAGGTAGGAAATAATAACCTAGCGGTTTTCAATCCAATGTGTTTTCGAACTGACGTCCCACTCCCAATTTTTTTGAAATAGTGTGCGTCGAAACAACGTCATTCAAACCTTCATATCACTCCTCCTAAAATTATATTGACATGATGTTTTTTCACAACAAGATACTCTAATAAAAATTTCATACTGAAATTTAAAATAGCTCGTTATTATGAACGAGAGCTGTATCAACATTCTATGGAACACTTTGAGCACAAAAGTATTTGATCTCTTCGACGAAAGTATGTCATAAACGCCAGCATTGTTTTGGCGATAAACTATATTTAATATGAATTTCAAACAAAAGGAAAGTTTATGGAGTTTCTATGCTTATCTACGGAAGTATATATTCTTTGTTTGTGTTATATTTTTTCTTTCAGGGTGTTGCTGTCTACCAATTGGGCCTCAACCAAAGATTTTTCATAATTTAATTCACCCGGCTATGCTTGCATCATGTCTGGGCAATATACAGGATGGATTTTTGAGATGGGGCAGCAAGGGCAGGTACCTTAACCGTTGTAGCTACAGGAAAACGGTCTTAGGAGACCTTTCTTAACTTTTTGAGAAATTTTGATTTGAATTCATAGATTATGAAAAAAATTACAGTCAGCAGGAAAATGGGCAATATTCACAAAAACTTTTTTTATGCCAATCGATCATGTCTCATATAGATCAAAAACCTCTATTGGACCAACTGAGGTTTGAGTACTTGAAAAGTCAGAAATCGCAAAAAACTTTTCCTATACTTTTCGTAAGAAATTAGACTACAACTTACTTCTTATTATGGATAGATTAACCGCTACAATGAAGACTGGCCGAAAAAAACGAGTCCAAATGTAAAGTTTCAAGTTTTTAATTTTAAGGTGAAATAATACCCAAAGTAGAAGTTATTCTTTTTATTTGTTTTTCAATTAGTCTTCTTGTAGATGTCAGTTTATCCATAGTAAAAATTAAGTTGTAGTCTCATTTCCTACGAAATGTATGGGAAAAGTTTTTACGATTTCTGACTTTTCTAGTACTCAAACCTCAGTTGGTCCAATAGAGGTTTTTGATCCAGATGAGATATGAACGATAGGCATAAAAAAAAATTGTGAAAGTTACCCATTTTCCTACCGACCGTATTTTTGTTTCAAAATCTGTGAATGCAAATCAAAATTTCTCAAAAAGTAAAGAAATGTCACCTAAGACCGTTTTCCTGTCGCTACAACGGTTAAGGTAGCTGCCCTTGCCGCCCCATCTCAAAAATCCATCCTGTGTAAGCCTGGAACCAATCAAATAATACATCGCCATTCACTCATAATAATAAATAATACCAGCTTATTATTGTCCCCCTGCAGGGCAAAAGCTTCTACTTATACATAGAAGGCATGAGCAAGTGTGGTGATTGCAGACTTATATTAACTAAATCCTGGTTTCCTCACGATGTTTTCCTTCACCGATGTCAGTGATGCCCTAGATAACACAACAAGGTTTTTCTTTGGACATGGTTTAAACCATCGAGTCTGTTTTTGAAATAAGAATCTAACAGGAAATGAAGTACAGTTCCTTTTACAAAACTGACAACTTAGTCCGGTCTTAGGTTGGGAGTCGATTGCCGACTCCCGGCCACCGTAGGCGCGGGCTTGCGGACGGCGAGCAATGGGCAGCTCGCCGTCCGGTAAGGACCAGGCCCGGGTCGACGGCGCGTCGTGTTCCACACGCGCCTCAAAGAGATGTCAGCACCATTGACGGGGTCCGATAGGACCGATGCCTGCCGGGGTCGCGGATTGTTCGAAAGAGTTACCGTGGCCCTGGCGCACAGGCAACTGAAGGAACACGGGTGGGTTTTAGTCAGTAAGAGTCTGACACGCCCTTCCGCTCCGCCCAGAGCGGGAGAGGTCATTTGATGATTTCACACACAAAAAAAAAAAAAAAGTCCGGTCTTAGGTTGTCAATTTTGTATTAAGAATTTTATTAAAGTCGGTTAAAGTTCGAAATGCAAAAACTGGCTCTTGGTTTAGGCTTGTGCTAAACTTAGATCGTGTTTGTGAACGAGACGTAGAAAGTACATTGTGAATTGAAAAAGTCACATTGGTCTCACTCATACTTACCCTGAAAGTTGTGAAAATCAAGATATAGGCACTGGGCAGTAACATCATTCTTGAAAATCAAGATTATACTCTATCACCAATCCAATAATCCAGTTTTCAAGAGCAGTGTTTATGGCAATCTATCATATCAGTTTATTAGTGATCTACAGTTAACCACATCAGTGGTAACAATTTGACATTGACAGCGCCTTTATGCCGTAGCTATAAGGGCGGTTTTTGTAGTGCAAGTGGTTCACTGTTGTGCGGTTGACTGCACAAAGAAACTTAAATTCTTCAGTGGAAGTACTCTTTCTCTGAAATTATTAGAATAGCTAATGTCGTTGAAAAAAAATAGTTAGCAAGATTGTAGCGTAGTTAACTGTCAGAGTGCGGTGGACGTAAGTACATATTAACATGGATCATTAAGTTCCTTTCAAAATGGTTGAGCTGAATGATGCTGATCCATACGTCATGTTCGTGAACGGGCGCCGTCAGTCGGGACTGGTCATCTCTTAGCTGCCACGGCTTATTTTAATTTCTGAATTGTTTTTTTGGTTTTTATCTTTTTTATGACGGACGCTTTTAACGTGCACGTCTTTCTACATAGTTCTCCACATGTATAATTTCAACATGATTGATGTACCAATATGTTGATTTAAAAGAGAGTCCGTGGAGTTTCTTGCCCGTTCTTCTCCATAGGTACCTCCTACGTTTTGGAATGGTCAACTAGGTTCATATGTCTGACTGACCGACCCCTTGACAATTCAAAAGTACCTGTATTTGGTTTCTTATGATAAATATACTCAAACTTATATATATATATATATATAAATAGCAAATATACGCAAACTCAAAGCTTTTTTGAAATAAATGCTTTGAGTTTGCGTATATTTGTGATGATAAATGATAAATGATTTTATTTCTGTAAGTAGGTTTGAACAAACACTTTTACACGTCAATCATATTTTAAAAACTAGATGAGGTCGGCGTTTCCTATCTGACTACTCTGAGAAGAAAGGCCGAAACAAACTCAGAGGTCACAGTCTCTTTTACAAGTCCAGACATAATCTTGGTCAGATCATGTGAAGACCATGTAGATTTGTGTCTGAGATGGTCTTTTGAGGAAAAACCACACAGATTGAGTGGACCTGTCCAGTCAGTGCACGCATTTGTCAGTAATAGTGTAGCTCAACTCAGAACTTAAGGAGCTCAACGATTCGACGAACATTTGCTATTTGCTGCTGCTGATTAAATCTTTTTCGTGCTGATTTAATGAAATTCATGTTCAAAATCTTTAGGTCCAAAGTTTTAGTTTCCTAAGAAAACGGTGAACGGTCACAGAATAACGGCTGTCCAAATACAGAGCGTTTTTGTGACATATTCATGTCAAATACTGGTGAAAATGACAGATTTTCATAAAGACCGTAATAATTTGTCGGAACCGCTCGTTTAAGAAACCATAGCTTTACCGGTTTTACGGTTCGCGCAAAACTTTATGAGCGCTCGGAAGTTGCACGCGAGTGGCTGCGCAGTATGCATAATATACATAGGTGTCCGAGGGAACTCTCTCACACTCACTCAACTGTACCATGCGCGGTTTCGTTCTCGGGCCTACGTTCAGAGGGCTCCTAAAGTTTTGCGCGAACTGTACCACAAACTTGTTCAACTCGTGTCTAATGTCAGTCTTACGTCAAACTCCATACATACGTCGAGTTTCACAGTTATTCAGCTTAGACAACAGATAAACTGGGATCTTTGGTATATTACAGTTCATGTCTAAAGGTGAACGTCCACTGGTCCGCACCGGCCGCAATGTAGGGACAGGTGTAATTGAGTACACGAATTGATGTGATTGCGATTGACTGTCTATTATAGAACTATAGTAATCGACCCCATCGATTAACTGCTTAATACTTAAATCGTCATTTGGCATGACAGACAACAAATTCAGTGCTATCTTAAGATCAAATTTCGCCATGTTAACTATTTTTCCCTCGTCTTCACTTAAACTTCCTGAATCTGAGTTACTATAACTACTTTCTTTTTCACATAATTCTTTAATTTCTACGATTAATTCCTTTATCTTATAACGATAATCATTTCTTAATATTAACTCCTCATTTTTGTATTATTTTATGTTAGCTTCTATTTCTTTGCATGTTTTTTTAAATGAATCTAATAATTTTGTCGTTTCTTCTATTTTTCTACTACACACCTTAGATTTTAATCTTCGCTTAGGAGCTATTTTTATTAAATATGTACGTATTTTCCGTAACTCATTATATATGTTATCTGATTCCTTAGCCATAAGACACTATTTTATTCGTTCTGTTGATACTGCATAGTTTTGAATTTGTCTTAAACAGTCACTACATAACAGTACATTTCTGCTTTATTTCCTTTCCGAATATCTTACGTCCGTACACAAACACTTATTACTCACTTTGAATACACTTATTAATTCACTGATCTACACTGACATTCACTTTCTGCTACTTTCGGCGTGTTTTGGCTGCGACCTCGTCCGGACAATCGCATGCCCCTGAAAGCCTGATGGTTGATCTCCTGACGCATCCAACGAGTATGGCATTTTTTATATGCCTTATATCCCAAGTAGAGAAGCACTGCACCCATCACGCAGATAATTACTGTGATCATAATAGTCTGGATGCTCAAACGTGCGCCAATTTCTTGCAAAGGACATTGCTCTGCGCCCATACATTGTTCGCCCTGGAACCAAAAGCATCGGAAAATTATGTATTGTATTGTCGATCATTAGTAAATTCCTATATGATGTTATATTTATAGCGGACTAGCTAAAAAACAGATAAATTTCGAAAAAAGTATCAGATTTTGAGGTTATAATCGAACCACGAATATTATGGTTTTTCATAACTCCGTGACTCCGAGTGATTTTTAAGAAACTAAAAAATAATATCTTAATGTATTTAGCTATTTTTAATACCTACCTAGATAATTAGGTATGCAGTTTTCGTTCTAAAGCCTAGGTAAGTAATAAATAATAATAGTAATATGTTGGTATTAGTTAAGAGATTAGTAATACTCTATGGATTCACGTATTAGTAATCCGACGAACTCTGATATACTAATACTTCATATTCACATAATCTATAAAGTGACCAATCAAAGCAGGAAGAATAATATCATTCGGATTCGTTTCACTCGGCATGGGTCGGATCGCTAGGAGTATTATATTTTCTGTGGATCTGGACCGGATTCATTATGCTGTTGAATAGCAACAAATGAACAAGTACGGCAGCGATACTTATTAGGTCTTAGTTAAATATCACTGATACTCAAATATTAGTTAAGATATTATAACATTACTAGACGAATATATTCATATTAGCTAATACTGATATATATTGGTATTAACCAATCTTTAGTGACAAGTGACCATTTAGTGACGTCAAAAATAGGGGTGCCAAATATGATACGTTAAAAAACGATATTTCCTAAGATTTACTATGGCCATACGTTACAAACAGCATTACATCAACTTTTGTCAACCGATAATATTAATACCAAATAACAATATTCTACTTACAATAAAACCATACTTCTCCACTTCTTCTATACTTGTAGCAATATTAATAATAACATCTGTATCTAGTCTGCAATATTGCTTTTTTTAACGAAAATATTTATAATTCATCCAGTAACGATAAGTATTTTTTTTTATATTAATTGTCGTAAACTCGTAAGTGACCGTTTAGTTAGAAGTAAACCACACACTTTTCTAAACAATCTTAGAAAACCCTGAATATTTATCATGATGAATTAAGTAGGTTTTGTTCACTTCAGGATTATTCTTACTACCTATTTAAAACTACTACCTATCACCACCCACCCATTCAACAATAATGGAATGGTGATTGAATGTTTTTATTGTAGCTTCTATTTGCACTATAATCGAAATAAATTCAAAATGTGATTCAGATTAAAAAATATGCAACAGTTAAAAAAAAAAAACATCGATTACAATCGATTGGGCATCCCTAATCTTCTTCGACGCGACGTGACATACCGTTTGGCGAAGATGGCGGCGATTAATAATATTAGTTGTGTAAAATACTTTTAATGTTCATTTTGGCATGCAGCTAGTCCGTGTTATAAAAGTATTTGCAACTAATTTAATAAAAAGCACAATTAATTATCGTGCATGTCCGATGCTTTTATTGCACAGGGCGATTCTGGACATTGTCTTTTGCACTACTTCCAGCACCGGCTGCGTTTTGAGCTAGAAAAACTTCTTCTTTGGTCTGGTATGATTGACACATCTTGCTTTTCCGAATAATTTCGCACCAATTAAAAATGAAGCCAATTGTAACGCGACACGACCATTGTGCGCGGCTTGCCCGAAGTCAAGGTCGCCATGTAGGGATAGGTGTAATTGAGTACACGAATTGATGTATAATACTCGTCTTTATTAGCGAACCATTCAATATATAGACTTAGACTACTTACACATACGAACATAGACATCGTTCTATGACACCCACACTACAGCAACGCACGCATGGCACGCAAAGGACTTCGTATATTTTTTTTTTTTTCATGTGGCATCTCGTAGTTTTGACCACTGAGGTCTTGGCTACTTAACCGAACTGTCCTGTGGGTGCCTTAAGATTTTACTCAAAAAGCCTCCAGCCAGGAGTGAAATTTAATACTAAAACTTATATTTAAATAACCGCACGCTAAGGGCACCGCCTGTGGGGTACGGACCTCGGCTTAGGGCGTCACTGAGAGAGGGCAGCAAGTGGGGAAAAGCTGGATCGAAAGGTTAATATTATGATTATTAATAGGGGAATTTAAGGCTACAGGCTCAGCTACGACGCGGGCTGGGGCCTCATCGGACAAGGGACTTTGGTTTGATTTGTATGAATTCATATAGCACTGCGTCCACTATCTGTACCGCCCGCACCGAGCGCTCGGTTTGTTTTTTCATACACTCAAACCAAAATCCGTTGCGTGCCGTACCTCCATTGCAGCTGGCGTGGACCAGCAGACGTTCACGTTTAAGGTAAAAATCTGGTTTAAAAACAAGACCTTAACCGCTGTATAATTCTAATTCCACATCACTTGCAAATCGAATCCCCAGTGCTTCGAACTTAAGATAAAACATCTCGTATATATATCGAGTGACACGATACGTTATTCAGAGGAACAGGTTGACGACCCCTGTTGAATCAAATTTATACACACTACTCTTGAATACTGATGTCAGAGGGAAACAACCTTCGGGTTGTGTAAGAATAATTCTTGGTGGTGTTATGATGTTTAAGTTAACAAAGATGAGAGCGGAGTAATAATGCCGGCCTACCACTGTCTCACTGCCAGCATAAAGTCCTCTTCTCGTACAGAGAAGGGCCATTTTGTCATAGCTTAACTTCAGGTGAGATATTGGTAAAAAAGAAGGAGCAAGCATTGATCACCATGCTTGCACGCTGTGTGTTGGCGATTTTAGACTCTATTTTAAGTCCATCAATGGCTATTAGAGTTAAACTCAACTCAAACTTAAAGCATTTACAAGCACTTTTCAACTGTCAAGGAGTCGGTCAGTCAGAAATATGAAGCTAGTTGCCCATTCCAAAGCATAGGTACATATGGAGAAGAACGGACAAGAAACTCCGTAGACACTCTTTTAAATTAGTATATTTATACTAATTTAATTTTTACTTATTTTAAGCTACTGCATAGCTTTTATCGCGGGCTTTGAGCGCGGCGACCGAATCAAGAAATTCCGTAACGAAAATAAAACCTAACACCCCCCAGTCCGCCTACCATGTAGCCCGGCCGAGCGTTCGCTTAACGTGTATGTATATGGTACGACTGTACTTGAATTAATATCAAAGAAAAAAAAATAGTGCATAAATAAAAAATTATAATTGCATAAGTTGATAAAAAATGCTATGCAATAGCGTTACCGCGGCAGTCCCCGAGTGCCACACGTGTTTTATTTTTATTTTTATTTCATTTATTTATTTCTTATTGTTTTTACTATTATTTTTTCTATATATATATTTTTTTTTTAATTTTGTTTATTAAAACAAAATAAAAAATATGTATACCAATTAGTATATTAGAGTAGGTGAAGACCAAAAAAAACGATGGATGGACTGTGTGAAAGATGATATGGATAGGAAGGGGATGACTCCCGAGATGACGACTGATAGAGAAGTGTGGAAGAAAAAGATATGTTGCGCTGACCACCAATGAATTGGGATAAGGGCAGCAGAATGATGATTTGAAGTCCATTAGGTTTCCTCTACAGAGTTTCCTTTACCGACGTTTGCGGTTTTCAAAATAAACGTAAAAAACCCAATCTTAGGCCAAGTGAATCTTTTAATTGTCTATACTAAAATTGTAAAGAGAAGAGATTAGATTTTTTGTATGTTTTTAAGGCAGATGTGAGTGGAAACGCCGGGAGGGGTCGCTCTACGAGGACATATAGTGACCTTATTGGTGATGTTCTTCAGAAAGGCTAGGTGCGTAGTACTCGCAACCGGCGTGCGTGTATGAGCGTAAACGAGGCAAAAGGAGTATGTAAGGATCGTAGCAGGTGGCGTTCTGTAGTTTCTGCCTACCCCCATGGGAAGAAGGCATGATTTTATGTATGTTTGTATGTTACGCTTTCACGCTAAAACCGTCGAACGGATATGGATGAAATTTGGCACATAGGTTGACCATGACCTGGATTAGAACAAAGGATACTTTTAATCCCGATACTCCCACGGTATCGAGACTTCTGCGAGTGAAACCGCGGGGAGCAGCTAGTTCAAGATAAAAGTAATTAAAAGTTTGCCAGTTAGGTAAAAAAGCACCAAGTTACTTTTCTCTCGAAAATAGATCCTGTAAACTGCTGTAGTTGAGGCATTAAAAAAGGCTAACCATTATGGTTTTAATTTAAAATTATATCCTGAGCAGAACAGCTATTTTTTTCTAAAATAAAAGCACTTTTACTCGTTTACAAAAGCCCGAATATCTCATAAAAAGTTTTGTGTTTATCTATTCATTCATTCATTTAATATCGCATTCAGTCTTGTCTTCGCTCGGTCATTCAATATTCAGGGAACTGGAAGCTTTAAGTTATTTTTAGAGACACTTCACTAAATATGTGTATAACCTACGTAGTAGCCGTTCTTGAAGAATTTGAAAAGGTTTAAAAAAAAAGGTTTTAAGTGTTCTTTTAAATAATAAAATATTTCGCCAGGTATAGCATTCAGAGACACAGTGGTCACGTGGGAGACACAAGCCTACGTCATCACCGCTGTTACCAGCAGGCGTAGCATGACGGTTTCTATTTCTTGGAAGACAAGACATAGCTATTTCTATACAAAGTGACATTTCGTTTCTCTATTTTTGACATCGCACCGTAAAAATCCTTCTGCAATCCGTCATTTTGTCTTTCGTTTCTACCGATCGCTGTCTAGGTCCTTTTATATGTAGACTATTTCAGAAAAAAAGTTTTCTATCCCAAACTGTCAAAATCACACTGACAACTTGACAGTTGTCTGAGGTAGTGAAGACAATTCGATTTTGCAATCGCCATGCTAAAGACAGTAGAAAACTTTTTACTCGACGGCCCCAAAGTATAAAAATAGAATGGAAAAATTGAATTTTCACATTTTGTATAGAAAATGTGAAAAATTATTACCTACGTGTTTAGTTTTAGGGGTTAAAGGATTTGATAAAGGGGGTCAAAATTTTCATTATTTTTGCGATAGGACACACCATTTTCGAGATATAAGCAAAATAAAAGAAAAACGTGAATAAACTACTGAATTTCGTAAAAAGTGCAGTTGACTCTTTCTACTTTGCTGCCGTCGTACTGTCTTCACGGAACGTCATTTTTGTCTATTCTTCCGTCGACAAAACCCGTTTCTATAATGGTCATGCTACGCGTGCTGGAGTGTGTAATAATAAATCCCCAACCGCCTTTATTACCTGTGCGAATCCGATAAAACAATGAGGTTTTAACTAACAACTACGTTGGTATATGTTTAAATTGAATTGTTTCGTTTGATCAGAAAAACGAAAAGACAATTTAAATGCTTTATGAACAGAATGGTGACTGAAAATGTTTCCATAATTCTTGTTTTGTTGCAATAAAGTGGCAACTGGATAGTGACGTAAGCATGTGTCACTCCCGGAATGCCAGACCTTGTTTTTATTAGTCCATGATTAATACGTAACTAGAAGGCGTTAATATATCACATCTAGATTTAGAAAGACACTGTTTCAAAGGCATGATTTACAGTGTCGAAGCTCTACATATTCGAACCGTTTCCAAAACAAGCCTTAAGTACAGTCAGAGTTATTAATTGTTATGTAAAGTGATACCCTGTGTCAATTTGCCATGTTATAGCCGTTTCATACAACTGTCAAAGAATGTCAGTTGTGACCGAAATATACGGACCGTTTATGTTGGTAGTCTATCAATTAATTTCCCTGACTTTACAAGTAAGGGCTTGCACAACTGGCGGCTTGGCACGGGAGGGGATCCTTCGGTATCACTACATGCAAGCGCATACTGACGACACCGATGCCGTGGTATCCTTAGGCATGCCGCGACGTCCTTAAGCATTATCAATGCGTGCACTGACTGGACAGGTCCACTCATTCTGTGTGATATTTTTTCCTCAAAAGACCATTTCAGACTCAAATCTACATGGTCTTCACATGATCTGACCAAGATTATGTCTGGACTTTAAAAGAGACTGTGACCTCTGAGTTTGTTTCGGCCTTTCTTCTCAGAGTAGTCAGATAGGAAACGCCGACCTCATCTAGTTTTAAAATATGATTGACGTGTAAAAGTGTTTGTACAAACCTACTTACAGAAATAAAATCATTTATCATTTATCATTTATTGAAATTTCAGTGGGCGCAGGCCCTAAAGGCTAGCTCATATTAGAGCGGGTCGCACCGCATCGCAGCGCATTGCAAAGATCCTTCTTCATCACATTCGTACATTTCTATAGACCAACGCACACTACATTCGGACCGCACCACACTTTTTGTATGAAAATGCGTTGCGCTGCGGGTCGTAGCGACTGTAAGAGTGCATCCAGACAGAGCAAGACAGGCGCCGCAAAATATTTTTTTAAATATGTTTGGCTGCCTTTTTTTTTTTTTTTTTTTTTTTTTTTCCGACGTCTCCCGCTCTGGGCGGAGCGGAAGGGCGTGTCAGACTCTTACTGACTAAAACCCACCCGTGTTCCTTCAGTTGCCTGTGCGCCAGGGCCACGGTAACTCTTTCAAACAATCCGCGACATGTTTGGCTGCCTGAGGCTGAGACATCCAACATGTTAAAAAAAAATTGCGGCGCATGGCTCGCTCTGTCTAGATGCACCTTTAATGTGCGCTCGGCTTTAACCATTATTCTAAGGCTACACGAAACTAATTTTCAAGCGAATTCTCAAGCGATTTTTTACTGCAGTGCGCGGACTCTAGTATTTTGGTATTGTTCACAGATTTGCGATTATTATCCGCAACGATTACAATTCCTAGTGCGCGCTAAGCCTTATGCTCGATGAGTGTTTATAACTTTATATGATAAGTGCCATTTTAAGTAGCTAGGAGGTATTATGAATAATGCGTAAAGTAACATAAAAGTTGCATTTCCTAAAACTAGGTTATTTTGCGTAATGGGACAGTGGGTGTTGTAAGATGCGTTTTAATATCCAAGGCTATAAATATCTTCGTAAACAACCTCCATACGAAATAGGTAATATTCGTAGAAAATTCTATTCCTATGTAATTGTATGAATTTAAAGGCAGGAAGTGAAAACTGGAATTTCTGATACAGATGTTTGTATGTTTGATTGTGTAAATTATTTCATCACCACTGCTCTCAAAACGGTGAAGGAAAACATCGTGAGCAAACCGACATGTCCTAGAACCAAAAAATCGAAGACATGTGACATCCACCAACCCGCACTGGGCCCGCTTGTTGAATTACGGCCCACTCTCTCTCACAGAAAGGAGGCCTGTGTCCCAGCATTGGGAAAAATAGGCTGATTATAATTTTGCTATGTATGGTTGAAAATAATTGGGAAAAGTGCTGGAGGATGACACGGATGAATAATTATTTAATTGATTAATTATTTTTCTTTGACATTTGTAATTTGATATGTAGTCAATTCTTGATTTAGTACTTTTCTTTTTTGACATTGGAATTTAAGTATTTCGTTTAAATTGAATTTAGAATCATTATTATTGTTATAAAATTTGCATGCCGAATTTAGTAGTCGGAATATGAAGAACTGTTGTGTATGTGTTATAAAATCTGTAAAATACCATATTTCAGGCAAATAAATGAAATGATGATGTTGATGATGGATGTTGAATGAAACCAAAACACCATTTAATGTTTTTTTAAATTATCAGCGCACTTTCAGACGAGATAACAGATTTCGGTAGAAAATCAGTCCTACAAAAAACAGAAATTGGTTTTCAGATGTGAGAATTACGACTGAACAATTTTAAACAAGAAAAATTTTTCAAAATTGCTTTTACATTAGTGTAGCCTTTGCTATAATTTATTTTATCGATATCGATTTTATGAACGGCTTTTGAGTGTCGAAACTGTATTGATATTTTACTTAATAGTCAACAAAGCATCGTAATCATATATTTTATAAAAACGTTTTCAAGACAATGAACAACGTATTTTATGTTTTTAAAACTAGGCTAGATTTAAAGTTCAACATACGGGGAATATTTACTAAAGTTGCTTAAAGTGAAGAGTCTAAAAATGTATGGCTAACTTGGCTAAGCAGACGTTAATCATTACCTAACTTGTAAGCAACGATATAAATAAGAGGGATTATGATTTGTTTTCAAATCAGTATCTTATCTGATTTGTTTGACTCACATATTACCAACATCTTTTTGAAAACAGCCAAATATATTATTCTTAAACTGTTGAACACCAAGAATCAATTTCAATAAGAGGCCATTTTACGTAACGATCTCATTGGAAGGTTTTCAATTTCAGTGATTTGATCATAAAAACTCATTTATTCACCATCTCATTGTTTCGACTGCCCATCGTCCAATTTTGAGATAACCCTTCTGCTCGACTGGGCAAGGAGAAATGGGAATTATGTAGGCAATTTTATTTTATTAGTAAAATCAAATAAAATGGCTTGTTAGTAAAGTTAATCTTTAGCATTTCAGTATTTTGTTTTTTTTCAGATTACAAAAAGAACTTTTTTTTTGTTTTGCTTTGTTTTTATATCGATACCCGACATGTATGTGAAGTTTTGCTAGTTAACTTAATATAACATTACATCACGCCTATGATCCTCGAAGGCTCTGGCAGAGATGTACCTTAGTACACCCACATTTTGCCAGCTGTTATTTATTATTTTTATTAAGTTAATATTATTATGACCTTATGAAAGCAACATTTTGATTCGGAGCATCGTTTTTTGTATATAAACTGTTTTCCCTTCTTTCTTTTAAAACAATTGCACAAAACTGTCTCCGATGTTTTCCAGTTTACGTACAAATCTCTTCCACTTTCTGTCCACTCTCAAACTAAAAGTTACAGCGACACATACATTACTGTGCCCAATAAGACCGTAACAGGGCTGGTTTTAGGTGTTATTGTCGGGCAAAAAGCTTCTGATTCAGAGGAATGACCTCTCGCATTGACCTTCGGGGTTAGGGATGTGATACGATACTTATATCGATATGATCTCTAAGTGATTTCACGATGAATGCATTTTTTTATAAGTTACTAAATGTAATTATAATAATAAGTTAGGATAAGAGTTAAGTACACTATCGCAGCGGTGGCCCAGTGGTAACGGCCGCGACTTACGAGTTATAGGTCGTAGGTTTGAACCCAGACAGGCGCTTTTCCTTGTGTAAACTATCTCACCACCACTGCTCTCAAAAGGGTGAAGGAAAACCGCGTGAGGAAACCGGCATGTCCTAGAACCAAAAATTCGAAGATATGTGACATCTACCAACTCACACTGGGCCCGTATGGTAGATTACAGCCCACTTCCTTTCTCTGAGAGGAAGCCTGTGTCCCAGCAGTGGGAACATTATAGGCTGTTTATGACTAACGCAATAGGTTATCCTAGATTAATAGACGTCAGAGTTGGAAAAAAATTTGCGCGTGCATAACCGTACACGTGATAGACGTGAAACTTCTTAAAAAGTAAAGATTAAGACAAATTTAGTGTGAGAGACAGAGAGAGTTATATCTTTGTTCTCTTTCATGTAACGAAATTTTTCTTAAACGTGACGCGTCCTTGAAATTTCACTCTCAATTCTCGTCCGATTGTCGAATCACGGCTTAAGAAGTTTCACTTCAAAATAAAGTAAATAAGTAAAGCTATAAATGAACTAAAAAAAATGTTGTATTGAAAAGAGTATGCTTAGATGGTTTGGTCATGTCGTAAGGATGAATGAAAGGCGACTAACAAAAGGTACAAGGCAGATGTGAGTGGAAACACCGGTAGGGGACGCCCTAGGCAGACATATAGTGATCGTATTGGTGAAGTTCTTTAGAAAGGTCAGGTGCGTAGTACTCGCAACCGTGCGTGTATGACTAGATGTATGAACGTAAACGACGCAAAAAGAATGTGTAAGGATCGTAGCAGGTGGCATTCTGTAGATTCTGCCTACCCCCATGGGGAGAAGGCGTGAGTTTATGTATGTATATAAATTAACTAATATGGTACAGACCTACATATTTCTGCCGCCAAGGAGCGTTGCTATAAAAATCTATGTCTATTCTGTAAAAATGTCGTGAAAACTCAAGGAGAAGTGAAGTGTCATTTCATTTGATACTATAGAGGTATGAGGAACAGGGTGTAAAGTTCACTCATACTCTATGGAAAAGGGAGGATCATCCGACCAGACGCGTGTTGTGTCTGGTGGGCAACTGCCCGACGATTGATGTCGGGACGTTGTATATATGCTAGTTGCGCGGTAAACTCTGCTTGCGCGATGCAGGATTTTGCGTGACGTCATTGTGACGAGTAGCTCGCATGTGGCGATGAAGATACCGCTACAATAATAGGGATTGACACTACTGACAGCTCACTTCAAGTTCACTTCACTTAAGTTTTCACGGTGAGCTTTTTACAGAATACAGCTGGTTTGGAGAGAACGGGTGTCGGTTGTAATAACACCCGCATGAGATATTTCAATTTAATATCTGTGATAGCAACGCAACTACGATTCGTCGGGTATTGAGAGACCTAGCACCAGCCCCTTAATTGCGTCACACACTACAATCTGAATCATTTTGAAGCTTATTGCTAATCCATTGCTTCATATGTTCAAAAAAATTGTCTGATCACAACGTAACTAACGCGATGAATGCCGTTGGACTGTCAAAATGAAACCCATTCCTACTGTTAGTGTGTTACGCAATTACCCCGCAGACACCATTTACCAATAGGTAGTCTGTATGCGTATTTGCCGCTCAATAACATAAAATTGTGAAGCTTATAATGACAAATGATATTCATGTATGTAAATTATTAAAAAAGAATGTATTAATTATATATTATCAGACATTTTTATATTAGACACATATGCTTAGCTTGAACTATTTTGTATTTTATTTAGACTTAAGTACATACTTGCTATATTTTATAAATGAAACTATGGTGTTCAGTTTCTTAAATCATAAATCGTAAAAGTTTATTTGTGAATCATAGGTATACAATAAGGTCATACATATAGAATAGCACGCTATGTTTTGTCTTAAGACATACAAATATGGTAACATGCAACGTAAATATGCTAAAATAAAAAATTAATTAAAAATGTCATTAATAAAAACAAACATTACAATAATAATTTAAAAAAATAAAATTATATGTGAAAGTTTTAAATTTAGCATTAATAATTATAACTGTTTATCGTTTAAAAACTCGTCTATTGTATAGTAGCTTGGATACCATCTTGGAAGGCTTGAACGTTGTAATGTTAACTAAAAACTATTGCTAATTTAGTTAAGTTTCTCTTTAGGTGAACTGTAATTTGTTCTTTGAGAAATAAATGTAATTAAACCGAAATTGGACATGGTTAAACGAAAAGGATCCAGCCTACAAATGGACAAAAATGAATTGTGTTTACCAAAACACTCTTTGTAGTTAAAACTTTAATATCACGAAAACAATCGAACTCAATTTTATCGCAACATGATATTGCATTTAAATTTTACTTGAAAGTTTTTGTGATATTATTAAAGTTTTAACTAGAAAGAGTGTTTTGGAATACACAATTCATTTTTAGGCCATTTTTGGGTTGGATCCTTTTCCCTTAACTACGTCCAATTGGTTGAAACATTGAAATGTGTTTTAGTTAATCGTTTGTAATTATAGAGGTATGAGGAACAGGGTGTAAAGTTCACTCAAACCTCCATAGAAAAGGGAGGATCCTCCGACCAGACGGGTGTCGTGTCTGGTGGGCAACTGCCCGACGGTTGATGTCGGGATGTTGTATATATGCTAGTTGCGCGGTAAACTCTGCTTGCGCGATGCAGGATTTTACGTGACGTCAGTATGACGCGTAGCTCGCATGTGGCGATTGTAGATGCCGCTACATCACTCCCCCCCGGAGACCGGAGGTCGATAGTGGGCTGAGTCGTGTATCTTGCGATGCTTGCCAGGGCCAGGTGAGGTTCCAGTGAGTCGGAACCGGTAGTCGCATAGTTCGCGGTGAGTCGGAACTGTCTGCGAAGATTCCCCAGTGAGTCGGGGTGGCGCTGCGTTATGCTCCAGTGCGTCGGATGTGGTACAGCGCCGGGTTGAGGCTGACTGCTGGCGCGTCGACCAGGAGAGGGTTTGAAGGCTCTGCTTGTGGACCGGCCGAGAGTGCAGTGTGCTGTGCCAAGGTTGCTGATGAGGCTGAGGGTGATGACCAGGTATGCGCGGTCGCTGCATGCTGGTGGTCAGGATACCCGTTGAAGCCGTGGGTGCTGGCTGGCTGTGTGACTCGCCGCTCGAAAGCTTGAAGGAAGTGATGATGACGTCACGCTGATGTACTTGCACGAAGGCTGCGCTGACGTTCATGTTCGGGGTCACCAGTACAGAGGATTTTGCGTGACGTCAGTATGACGCGTAGCTCGCATGTGGCGATTGTAGATGCCGCTACATAATAATAATAAGCTAAGCTTGTCTTTGGAGTGGAATTAAGTTTTGAGTGGGAAGTAGTTGCCGGCAATTAAAAATGTTTTTAAAGACCCAAGAGATGAAAAAATACGTGGAAATAACTATTTTCCGATAGCAAATTGCTTGGAAGTCGTTAGCACCTACTTCTATCATAACTTCTCCTTTTACAAGTTCTATAAGGATGCGCTTTTTTAACACGACGGGTGCGTTGGATCGGTATACATTTCGTTCGTTAATTTTCTTCTGCTCTCAAAGCGGACAAGGAAAACATCGTGAGGGAACCGGCATGTCCTAGAACCAAATTGGAAGATATTTGACATCTACTAACCCGCACGGGGTCCGAGTGGTGGATTACGGCCCACTCCCTATCGCAGAGAGATGGCTTGTGTCCCAGCAGTGGGAACGTTATAGGCTGCTTATGATATACATTTTATCTTAAAATAAACAACTTTATTGCTCTATAATTTGAGTTCAATATTTATTACGTTATTTATCATCATAAGCTGCTTTTCCCGGTTCAAGTTGCAAAAGCACTAAATCCGTCAAGAGTTATCGATCAATCTGTGTATAAAGATTTTTAGTGTTCGGTGTTATTTTGTTATTCTGGCTTTCGTCCTGTGTTATAAAGTCAAGGGAACCTATTTGGGGACGACCTTTAAGAGGTTTATTCAACACGTCGTCAACAATTCATCATCTGCCTAGTCTTTTCACAACTAAGTTGGGGTCGGCTTCCAGTCTGTTCGGTGTGTTAACCAAACAGTAAAGTCTGTCAATGCAAGTGCAAATCAAATCAAATCAAATCATTTATTTGCATAACACAGGTTCAAAGGATGTTACAAAAGGTTCATAAGGTACACTGTATTATAACCATGTGAGGTGTGCAAATTACATTGTCATTGAAAATATAAATAGATAGTAAATTTCGTTACACATTAAATTAAATCTGAAGTGATAAATTATAACAGTAATGTCAAGCAAATTAATAATGTCATAGTGATTGTAATTATTATCATATTGAATTAATTTACAAATATTTGCTATAGTTAAAATACAATATCTTTATCTTCGAAGTAGTCTTTTACATTATAATAACACTTTTTAATTAGGAATTTATATAATTTCTTCTTGAATACATCAGTAGGCAAGGTATAATTATGCAGAAAATGTCAAGATAATGCAAAGAATGTCAATGAATGCTCAAAGGATATGAATCTAAATATAAATGCAAGTTGTCCGACTAAAATCACGTCTAATTGAACACTAATTAAATTATGTACAAAAATGCATCATCTAGGCTCCGCCGTATGACAATGCATTCCCAAATGTAGGTCGCGATCGAAGTGCAAATACGCGAGCTTACTAACTAACTTATTGCACCAAAAATACATATTTTATAACCATGCACGTACACCGCACACGGTCTAACCGGTTACTGCTGAATACTAGTTTTTTATATGGAGTGACTGCCCGTCTAATCTCCACAACCCAGTTACTGGGTAACACGATACCCTTGGTAAGACTGGCACGCCTCTTGGAATGCGTCGTCAACAATTGCGATGAAAAACCAATCCTCATTGATAAACATCAGGTATTTTTAAGCAGCTTTAACTTAGTTTTTATTCGATGACCTTTCTTTTTCCAACTTAACACGGTAGAGGTAAGAATCTCAGAGGAAAACAAATTCTTGATTATGTCTTATCTTGATCGACCTTTTTTAACTTTCGAGTAACGTTTTTTTAAAGGGTGTGCTATACAGACCGTTCTATGAATGCGAGTTCAAATGGTTCTCGTATTTATAATTTGTTTTAACACGTTTTAACTTTTGGGTCTCATACCAAAAATGAATAAGGATTTGACACGAACAAACGTTTTTCGCATGAGCAATTGCACCAAGCTTTAATATATATTTGGGGGTCAACTGAAGATGATACAGTTAAAATGTTCCGAGGTTAAACTTAAATATTGTTGTTGCCAGTTTTCCTTTCGATTTTTAGGGTTCCGTACCTCAAAAGGAAAAAACGAGACCCTAATAGGATCACTTCCTTTGCCGTCTGTCTGTCAGTCTGTCAAAACCCTTTTACTCAGAAACGCGTGGAGGTATCAAATCGAAATTTATATGAAATAGGTAGGTCTAAGATCCCCTAGATCTAAAAAAATCAAGCAACGCAATACAAAAATACGGCCATTTATGCGACATATTTTGATACTCGCAAATAAATCAAAACCTATAGGGTACTTCCCGTTGACCTAGAATCATGGAATTTGGCATGAAGTAAGGTCTCACAGCACAAGTAAAGGCAAAAGTCTGTAAATCGCCAATTTGTAGTTTTTGCGATAACAAACTTACATTTGCAGTTGGAGAATTGACCGAGACGTGTACCGATTTATGAGAGAACAAGTTTTTCAACTACAATGTTAAGTTTGTTTTTGGGATAAATTCATCCCAATCACGGAACCCTTCATAGGCCGTGTTTTTTTTAAATTATAATGGCAAGATATTGTGTTACAATTTACAATATGGCCGATGAATCATGGCCGGTCTGAACATAGTCTCTCCGAACTTTCGTGAATGTTCTCTCACTCACACTCGCTTCATGTCAGCATTTGGTTCCCAAAAATTTTTATTGCGCAGCCTTCTGCACAAATTTCGGACCGGCCATGATTTATCGGCCGTATTGTACCTTGTTTATAACTTACCAAAGGGTTTGTCAATTGTGTTTGTTATTAACTTTTTAAAATTGGGGCATAATTATTAAAAAATATACGAAATTATGTTATCGGAATAACAAACTCGTCCTGACAAGAAAAAGGCCAAGCCAGTTCAGTTCATCGGCAAGACGCAACAAAATAACATCAAAACAAATGAACAGCAAAATAATGCAGTTTTAAATCTATCTATCGACAGTCGATAAAATATTATGCAGCGCATCAGTACGTCCTTACCCATTTCAACATTGTTTTACCCATCTACGAGTAGGTGTGATGCTAGCAAAATGCGAGAAAAAGTGCGCTCCAAAACAAAATGCCCGACGGAGACTTTAATTTTATTTTAGCACATTTAAAAAAGTACCATATAAATGGCTGTTGTTTGTTATACGAAATAAATCGGTACTTTTAGTGTATACTGAGTGTAGTGCAATATTTTATGCCGCGAATTGTGTGTGATATATAAAATGGTTTTAGCTCCCGGATTTTTTTTGTTGGAGCACTTGCGTAAATGAATTGTTTTATACAAAAGTGCGCTTGAACTAGTATTTTTTAGAGAACTTAAATATTTTCCAAAGTTATATGTATTTGAGATCACTCTCCCTATGCTTTTATTATATGCTATAATGTTCAAAAAACATATATCCGTTGTGTTTCTAATATCGCTATGGTATCATAGTCATGTTTTATTCAAACCGCATCCATTTCTGTTATTGTTTGGTTTGTCGAATGATCGCGTTTGATGGTATATAATATACTTATACCTAATCTACCATTTACTAGGTTCGTCTTTCATTGACTTGAATGTGCCCTGGCGGCTGAGAGTATGACATGCTCACTCGAATGTCTCACTGGTGGTGGGGGGTGTGTTGGATTATAAGTTCCCTTCAAAATGGTTGAGCTGAATGGTGCTGATCTATACGTCATGTTCGTGAACGGGCGCCGTCAGTAGGGACCGGTCATCTTTTTGCTGCTACGGCTTATTTTAATTTAATTTAATATTTGAATTGATTTGTCTTTTGATTATGGACGCTTTTAACTTTACTTTCTGCGTCGTTGTCACATGTATAATTTCAACATGAAAGATGTAACCAATATTTTGTAACCATATTTTGATTTAAAAGACTGTCCGTGGAGTTCCTTGCCCGTTCTTCTCCATAGGTACCTACTACGCTTTGGAATGGGCAACTAGCTTCATCTTTCTGTCCGACCAAACCCTTGACAATTGAAAAGTGTCTGTAATTGGTTTATATGAAATAATAAATGCTTTGAGTTGATTTGGGTTGATATGATATATATAATAGGTTTTTACCTATGAAATTGCCGTTTTGTATGAAAAAATTTAAACGAATTTTTTTCATGAATTTTTTATTTGTATTAATCGAAGTAATCACCCATGCAATCAATGCATCTTTGCCATCGCAGTGGCAGTTTATTGATGCCCTTCTTAAAGAAATCAGCTGGACGGGAGGCAACAAATTCTTCAAAGGCATTTTGTACTGCCTCTCGGGTATTAAATTTTTTTCCCGCCAAGAAGTTATCCAAATTCTGGAAAAAGTAGTAGTCTGTAGGCGCAAGGTCTGGTGAGTAGGGCGGATGACGGAGAGCTTCCAACCCCAGTTCTTGCAACTTGGAGACCGTCTGCTGTGCAGTATGAGGTCGCGCGTTGTCGTGCAGGAGCAGCGGAGACGAGCGATTGACCAATGCTGGTTGGAGATGCGCCAGCTTCTCCATCATTGTGTTCAGTTCTTCACAGTACACATCTGCAGTAATGCTCACCCCGTTTGGTAAGAAGCTGTGATGAATCACACCGGCGCTAGACCACCAAACAGTGACCATCACTTTTCTAGGGGTAAGTTTTCGTTTAGGGCATTGTTTAGGTGCTGAACCAGGATCCAACCAACTTGCTGAGCGCTTACGGTTATCAAACAGAATCCATTTTTCATCGCAGGTAACAATGCGGTTCAAAATTCCTTCATTTGTGTGTCTGTTGAGCAGTGCAAGGCACGTCTCGACGCGTACTTCGCGCTGGCGATCATTGAGTTCGTGGGGCACCCATTTGTCAAGCTTTTTTACCTTGCCAATTTGACGCAAATGGACCAATATTGTTTTGACGCTAACGTCGAAAGCTGCTGCTAATTCAGCCGTAGATTGTGTATCATCAGCTTCCACAATCGCCTTTAATTCGTCATTGTCGACCAAAGTCTTCGGACGACCGCGAGGTTCATTTTTCAGGTCGAAATTTCCAGAACGGAAGCGAGCAAACCAATAACAGGTGGTGCGTTGGTTTGTAGAGTTAGCTCCGTAAACGTCGTTGATGTTGCGTGCCGCTTGTGCCGCGTTGCTGCCACGACGGTACTCATATTCCATAATTACTCGAATTTTTAACGTATCCATGATGACGAAAAAGATTGAAATGCGATGAAAATGTAACACTAATCAATAAAGAAATGACTACTTTTAGAAAAAAAAATCCATGTTTTTAAAATAAAATTAATTTGAAATTAGAATTCATAGCCAAACAAAAATTATTTTGATTTGAAATGGCCAGTACTGCAGAACGGCAATTTCATAGGTAAAGACCTAATATATAAATAGCTTGATTAGGTAGGAGCATTTAGAGGTAACCATTTCTGGTAGTAGAATCAGGGCCAAGATCCAGGAGTACACAGATACAGGGTATATCTATCTATGAAGAAGAATATTATTATTTTATAAGCGCAAACTGCCCTACTGCTGAGAAAAAAATAAAATAAAAAATTATTCCACGCAAAAGCTTCTCTCCACTCTAGTTCGTGTCGTCATCTTCGATTGGGTCTTTCACGGCATCACATTTTCTCCATTGGCAACCTTTCGAAGTTATTTTGACCAATACATTGCCTGCCAGTCCTATATCAGCTTTGCTCCTGTACTTTCTTAACACAAGGATTACCACGCCAAAAAAAAAACCAGTAGGCTTAGCATACCGCTTTCTATTTCTTAGAAGAATAGACATAGCTATTTCTATACAAAGTGACATTTTGTTTCTCCAGTTTTGACATCGCACCGTAAAATTCCTTCTATAATCTGTCATTTTGTCTTTCGTTTCTATCGATCGTTGTCTAGATCCTTTTTTATGTAGACTATTTCAGAAGAAAGTTTTCTATACCCAAATGTCCTTTCTTTGGTATTGTTCGTCTAATGGTTGAGCTCCTTAAGTTCTGAGTTGAGCTTCACGATTACTGACAAATGCGTGCACGGACTGGACAGGTCCACTCAAATCTGTATGGTTCTTTCCTTAAAAGACCATTTCAGACACCAATCTTACATGGTCCTCAAATGATCTGATCAAGATTATTTTAGGATTTTTTATACCTGTTGACATTGATGAATTTTTATAATTATATTGACATGAATATTTACTTTGTAAAATAGTATATTATTTTAATTATTGTGAATGTAAAGACTACGAGTATGTAGATCATTGTTTTTTTTTCTTTCTTAATTAGTTTTAATCATAGTCTGGCAGTTTGAGTAATTTATGCGGCCTACCCAAATGTCCTTTCTTTGGTATTGTTCGTCGAATCGTTGAGTTCCTTAAGTTTTGAGTTGAGCTGCACGATTACTGACAAATGCGTGCACTGACTGGACAGGTCCACTCATTCTGTGTGGTATTTTTTCCTCAAAAGACCATTTCAGACTCAAATCTACATGGTCTTCATATGATCTGACCAAGATTATGTCTGGACTTTAAAAGAGACTGTGACCTCTGAGTTTGTTTCGGCCTTTCTTCTCA
This sequence comes from Dryobotodes eremita, assembly GCA_917490735.1. NCBI lineage: Eukaryota > Metazoa > Arthropoda > Insecta > Lepidoptera > Noctuidae > Dryobotodes > Dryobotodes eremita. The sequence continues at coordinate 18,736,047 of OU823264.1, read as the reverse complement.
GAGTAGTCAGATAGGAAACGCCGACCTCATCTAGTTTTAAAATATGATTGACGTGTAAAAGTGTTTGTACAAACCTACTTACAGAAATAAAATCATTTATCATTTATCATCTATCCTAAACTGTCACTTTTTCACTTTTTCTATGGAAAATGTGAAAAATTACTCCATTTTCGAGATATAAGCAAAATAAAAGAAAAACATGAATAAACTACTGAATTTCGTAAAAAGCACAATTGACTCTTTCTACTTTGCTGCCATCGTACTGTCTTCACGGAACGTCATTTTTGTCTATTCTTCCGTTGACAATACGGTGTTCGTGCTAAGCCTGCAGTTAAAACATAGGACAAAGAAGAAATAAGACTATCTATCTGGTCCTTGCCCCATTTCCGTCAGCCTTCATATACATAATATCATGACGAAGAGCGACGTTTACACTTGATTGACTGACGTTATCAACTATCACAACTATGACAATATGCTTCATCTATAACTCATCGTCAAACACTCTGCTGCAGTGCGTCAGTCATTGATATTGTCTGAATATGTTAATAGTGCCGTGTTTTGTCTAGATTTGTTTTTCTTTTCTTTTTTAGGTGTTGTAACAAGATGGTTAACGCTTCCAGGCCAGTAGTCGTCTACCATTCGACATACATTGCCTGCCAGTCTCATATCAATTTCGCTCCCCTATTTTCTTACCTAGAATAGAATATAATAGAATACTCTTTATTATGTACACCATAAAAATTACAGATATAAATGTAGACATTTTACACAGGGTGAGAAGATTACCATACAAAAATGCTTGGAAAGCTTAAGACAAAGAAGTAACAATTGTACATATCTAGTCCTTGCCCCATTTCCGTCAGTCTTCATATACACTAGTAGCTCTGTGAGCTGTAGACCTCGCGAGTCTGTCTTTGCATAGCTTAAAACTGAATAAATGTTCACCGCGCAACTTAAAACAAAAAGCGTGCGCAAAGGGCGCGAAGTGGCTGAAATATATATTTTTAATGCTTTCGACGCCCACACCTCCGCCATTAAAAAAGAAACGAAAATCTGATTTGACAAAAAAAAAACATAATTATCGAACTTGCTCACAAAATTTCTCGAGAATCGGTTGAGAAATGCGACCTGTAGAGGAGAACAGCCGAACATCCGGACATATACGAAAGAGTTTTTGCCCAAGCTGAAACGGAGACGCTTCGCTCGCGGTTCGCGCTCGCTCGTTCAATAATATCATGACGAAGAGAGACGTAAACACTTGATTGACTGACGTTATCAACTATGACAATATACTTCATCTATTACTCATCGTTAGACGCTCTGCAGTGTTTCAGTCATTGACATTGTCTGAATATGCTAATAGTGCTGTGTTTTGTCTACATTTGTTTTTGTTTTTTTGTTTTCTTTATAGATCAAAAGCCATTACTTGGCCTAGGCTCTCTGACCTGCCTTAGTCAGAGGGCTTAAACAAATAATCGCTTTCGTATTTCTACAACGAGTTTCAACAAGATTGGCATAAGCTTTCCCTTAGCCTATATCAATCCAATACATTTTTGACTTTTCCATTGTAGTGGTATCTATACCGCCACCTGCGAGCTTCGCGTCACACTGACGTCACGCAAAATCCTGCATCGCACAAGCAGAGTTTACCGCGCAACTAGCATATATACAATAGGACTATCTAGAGTGTAGACAAAATCAAACTGGTTGCTAATTTAATTGTATAATTTATATTTTTTATGACATTGATTGTTACATTATGTGTTTAACTACTTTAACTCACACACTAAATTATTACTTGTTAAAATTTTGGAAACATCATCTACTTTTCAATATTTGTAAATATGTGAACACCATGTATCTATCACATAATTAATTTACCTGCCTTTGCATTATATTTAATTCTTTTTACCTATTGTGGTATAGTAATTTTATTCTAGGTGCATGCATCGTCTTCACATATGATTACATAATTAATGTGAACTTACATAATATTGTAAAACATTTTAAAAGAGTAACGGTGAAATTTCTTGCCCATTCTTCTCCATACGAAACTACCTTTTGGAAGGGGCAACTAGAATCAATTCTATTTTTTGTAAATTTTGACGTTCAAAAGTGCCTTTTATGTGCCTATTCGAAATAAATGATTTGACTTTGACTTTTGACTTTGACAACGTCCCGACATCAAACGTCGGACAGTTGCCCACCAGACACGATACCCGTTTGGTCGGAGTATCCTTCCTTTTCCATAGAGTATGAGTGAACTTTACACCCTGTTCCTCTTACCTCTATATCATTATTGCTATCGCTGCAAGGCCTTCTGGTCAGATCTAGATTTAAAGTCCGAGAAAGTTTGTAGACACTACCACCATACCAGGCCATAATAATGAAGAAATTGGTGAAAAAGCACTCAAGACATGATGCCAAGTGTCCCAAAGTTTGTAGAATTTTCGTACCAGAAGATACTGTTCGAAAACACCAAACAACATTTATGTTCCCTGAGAATTTTGAAGTTGACACAGCATTATTTTGCAGCGCCGAAATACAAAAAAAGTAAGTTTGCCAAAAATCCCTGAGATAAAACCAAGTTAGAGAGGTTATCCAGAAAATCTATGCGTACCTATTTCACTTAAGAAAGCCAATAATACCTCACATTCTTATATAGGGTAACTTAAAAGATTAATACAAGTAGAGCAATTTGTTGTTTGGCCTTAACAAATTGTTAACGGAACTGTTTTGGCGCCTGGCACAAGTAGGCCATTTAAGTGGCCATATCTCAAAGGTGTTTGCTTGTAAAGGGACGACATTGAGCTAAGCTAGAAATGAGATGAGCTTAGTTTTATTTTTTTAAATGTTTTTTTTTTGTCTGTGAAATGTATTTATATTTAATATTTTTGCATGCCGTCTGGCAAAATGTATCGGGCCTCTCATAAAAATAACTATCATATCTGTATACCTACAATATTGGCAAATAAATTATTTCTATCTTTCTTTCTTTCGTTCTTTTAGTAAACTATAATTCCGCTTTTGATTTTAGAAGTTCATTTCTAGACGAATGCTACAACAAACAATGAAATAGTCGAACTGTTACTGTCCCACTTCTGTAGGGCAAGGGCCGCTTATACAGTGAGGGAATAGACATTGGTCGCTTTTCTCGTATTATTCATGCATGTTAATGATTTCAGAGTTTCTCGTTAAGGGAGAAGCATCAGGTTGCCCGCAAAATTCAAATTTTCTTACGTCTCTTGCAATTTGCAGGTCCGTGTCAGGTTGTATGTTGAACAAAATATGATTCGCAACCATAACTAGGATGTATTTACATAATCATAATAATAATAATCATCGATATAACCCTCTAAGTTCATATATAATCCTATTGAGTAACAGTTTCATAAAACATCAATCATAGGATTAAACATCAATCATAAGTTTAAAGTTTCGTTCCGATTAACCCCTGTATCTCTTATTCACCCCGTTTGACGGTACTTAAGATTTTCGATTTCATGAAGACACGAAAATGACTAAATCGTTTAGTGTTGCTTTCAGTGAAGCACATAAATTAATCAAGCTCAAAATGCAAAGTACAATATTACTGTTACGTTTAAATAAGGCTATTAGGGAAACGAGTTAATTGTTAACATATTTTAACCCCGCTCCACACAATTTTAGTTTTCCTAGAAGTAAAAAAAATATCAAATGATGTTGGTCTACCTACTTATATTCAAATCAAATCAAAATATATTATTTCACATAAACCTGCACGGGCACTTATGAAACGTCAGAAGCTAGGTGCACGGTTCCAATTGGTTGTTTCCTATGGAGAAGAGCCGGCAAGAAACTCCACGGTTAGTCTTTTAAAAATAAGGGGCTTTTACAATGTTTCAAATTACAGTGTTGATAGGTATGGGAGGACAGTGCAGGCCTGTCAACAAGTAACGGGTTCTCAACAAAATATAAAAAGGTCCACGAATCTACAGTTTACAAGTTAGGCCTACAACGTTCTCACATTCACAAAATATAGAAGAATCCATATAAAAATAAAAGCCTATTTAAACCAAATGACATGATTGCCGTTACAACTGTAACAAATCTGAATTGAAATCCTGTCTACAAAAGCCATAAGTAAAAAGTTGTCAACTGACATCATACAGCAACCGCGGGTCTCTCACTACCACGCGCCGTGCCCCGGTGCGCGGGGCTGCGTTTTTTAACGTTGACCGTAAGTACTTCAGTTTGTATGCAGGGTGGCAGGGTACGAATACGAATAGGTAAGTACGAATAATTATTTCAACAAAAATTTAAAATAAAATTGCTATTCCATACATTTTGACCGCCGCCGCTAGGGGGTCTAGAATCATGTGCTGACTTCATGGTTACTGTTTGCGCATCGATGGCCCTGCCATCCTATATATATATAACACGCATAGTGCAATACACTGACAACGCATCGACGCGTGTAGTTGCAGACCGCGCGCAGATCACGCCATCACGCGCGTGGGCACGTGGTGTCCCGCAAGGTATGGCACACTGAGATTTGCAGTATAGCGCAGAAGAAGTATACAAAATAAGATAATTTTCCCCTTAGTCATATTGACTGAAAACTGTTTTCAGCGAGGATCAAAACTACTACGTCATGTTCAAACTACGTCATGTTCGTGAACGGGCGCCGTCTGTTGAGACTGGTCATCTCTTAACTGCCACGGTTTATTTTTATTATTAATCTTTTATTTTGAATTCTTTCTTAATATACATATTTTTTCATTGTTCTCGCATATAGAAGCAACAAGAATAATGTGCCCAGGATTTTGTAATATCTTGATTTAAAAAGAGTGTCCTTGGAGTTTCTTGCCCGTTCTTCTCCATAGAGATCTACGTTTTGGAATGGGCAACTAGCTTCAACTTTCTGACTAACTGACCGACTCTTTGACAATTCAAAAGTGCCTGTAAATGGTTAAATTGAAATAAATGCTTTGAGTTTGAGTTTGAGTTACGTGGAAAATCTTCACCAAAAGTTAAGTTCTACTAGCATTACTGTCAACGTAAGTGTAGGTAATTCAAAACCAACATGTTTATTTCTGTCAACCCTAAAACCATATTGAATTTTTTTCCATACAAAAACGGTCGGCAGTCAACTATTTATACTACTACCAGGTATAAAAATTTGGTTGAATTCACCCTTAAGGAATAGATTCTATACTCAGCTTACATTTAGTTTATTCAGCGGTGACTCTCGCTCACAACTAGAGCTAAACGAGCAATGTCTTCTTTCCACTCCGCTTCGCTTAGCATTGTTCGTATAAGTACAATTTAGGGGCATTTGTCACTGTCTGGGTGTGACAAACGGTGTTTAGCTATGCCGTATCTCCGACATCATTGTTTTACTTAATTAATTAAGCAAATAATGGTTGCCATGGGTTATATTCTGTGTGGTATTCACTTAGGTTGTTGTATTTTGCATGCAAACGGATGGCGCCATATGTGTAATGGCGAATTTTATAATCTGTCTTCCACATAAACACGATAAAACAAAAAAAAACGGAGTTTCTAATACTTATAGTAACTACACTGTCAGCGGTCAATGACCCCGAAAATACATCATTAAATAATTTTTGTTTTGTTTTGTTTTATTTTTGTTATGTTTAGATGTCGATACCCATTACGTCGGGGGAGTTTCGCTAGCTAATTTAATTCGACCCTGTATATCTAAGAGTTTATACTTCTCGAGCAACAAAAAAAGATAGATCAATAGGAATGTTATAACTCTACTCTCCTTAAAACACCCACATTTCGCCAGTTATGTTTTACTTTTTAGTTATTGCCATACACCGCGCACAAATCCCAACAATGGGTTGCTACTGAGAAGTTCCTAATGGAGAAAGCCCAATAACACTTTGCCCGACCTGGAAATCGAACCCAGGACCTCATGCTCAACAGTAGCGCTTGCAACCACTAGATCAACGAAGCAGTATTATGGGGTACTTGCTTCTGCCCCCGGCTTCGCCCGCGTGTATGTCGGAAAATGATTCCACGGGATCTTGCTACTGGGACAAAAAGATTTCCGTACAACCTTTCATCCACCTCTTTTAGGATTATTTTTTAAACAAAAAGTAGCCCATGTCCTTCCCCAGCGTACCATTTATCTCCTTGCCAAATTTTATTGAAATTCGTTCAGTGGATTAGGCGTGAAAAGGTAACTTTCGAAATTATAATATTAGTATGGGTTATATAAAACCCTTTCAATAGTCGCGCTTAAAACTGGTTTTAAATACTTTTAAGCCGATCCAGGCAATATTTTACGGTGCCAGGCTTCCATTTTGATATTCATAATCTTTAAGATCATCTCCGGTTGGAAGTCGCATTTTCGTCCGAATAAATTTTTGAAATCTTTTTTGAGAGTCCTCATACTTTTTGCATGCCAATTATTTTTATCAAGTCTGCGGAGTTTCGCTAGCTTCTCCAATTTGACCTTGTATATCTACGAGTTTATACTTGGTAGGTACTCTTCTTTAGCAAAAAAAGATAGTTCAATAAGAATGTTATAACCAGAGATCGTTTATTCGGATCCATATTTACCTAAATTTAATTTTTAGCTATGAAACTATGGAACCGGCACCATAAAAATATTTTTTTTAAAAAAAGGACCCGTGTTGCCAGGAATACCGGAAATGCATAACTAGTCGGGTGTATAGTATAGAAACGACCTCTAAAAAAAAAAAAAATTAAAATAAAAACCTTTCTTTCTTTAATTCTTGGATTGAATACCTATTCAGATGCATATTTATTTAAAATTAATGTTTAACCCCCGATGCAAATATGTGTATGTAGGGTGTAAGAGGAGGGGTGGTGTGTGTTAGTTAAAACAAAAAAAAAAAGTTAAAGCACATTCCATATTAGCCAACTTCTCAACTTTAGTTGAATATGCATCCGAATAACCGATCTCTGGTTATAAACTCTACTCTAATTAAAACATTGTATTTTAATGTTTACTAAGAGAACAGTGTGAATTAATCAACAGCCAAGACAGTTACAAAAGTCATATGGACCTATCACAGTCCATTACAGGACATAGGCATTTTAAGGACGATTTTAAGTGAGCATTATTTTTATATAAATACTTCTCACTACTTCTTTCGATGTCGGAAAACGAATTATGGAACTCAAATGGAGTAAGGCAGGACACCTGGTTAAGCGCAGTGATGATAGGTGGAGTAAGGCGGTGAGCCAGTGGCGTCCAAGGACTAGGAGACGAAGTGTCGTCATCCGGCGGGAAGATGGTTCGACGACTTTGTTGCCATTGTGAGCAGAACCTTGATGAAGCTGGCACAGGGACGTGGAAATTGGTACAAGAAAAGAGAGTTATATGCCGAGCAGTGGGTGAAGACAGACTGTGAATGATGACTTCTTGATGGGCTCTTTACCTATTTATATCCACTGCTGGTTGCGGGCCTACAAAACTCGTTATTAAAATCATAGGAATGCAAAGAGTATGAGCACTCTCAAAAAATAATTTAAAAATGAATTCGGTAGACTACGGAAGAATACGACTTCTAACCGGTGATGATTTAAAATATTGATGAATATGAAAATTGCAGCTTAGCACTTTAAAATGTTGCCCTGTTCCGCTTAAAAGTTTTTAAAAGCTGCGCGACTTTAAAAAAAGTTTCATAATAATTTGTAACGAAGCCCGATTTAAACTTGGAAATTAAAAAGTCAGGGATACACATTTTTTGTTATCATTCGAGTTGAAGTTAGGTAGTAAACTAAGGACTTATATCGAAGCACTCCCGGGCGCTATGTACCAGACAACTATAAACGTAGAAAAGACCTTTTTAGTCATTGAGCCTATGTGGGTCATTGATTCAGTTTTATTCTTGGTCTGACAGTATAAGTAGTTCATGCGGCCTACCCAAATGTCCTTTCTTTGGTATTGTTGCGGTTATATGCACCCACATACAAGTGTAGTCAATTTTATTTAGTAAACACACCGAAAATAAAACAGTTCTCAACCGGTTTGGTACTTCAAGTTCAGTAGCACTTAAAGTGCATATTAAGATGCTATCACACTGGCGACTTAGCTGTTAAATTACTTTATTGAAGAACTGTTACGATACAGGTTGATGTTTTTTTTTTGAAAATGAGTTTTGCCTGTGGCGCCGTTTCTGTAGAAATAATGCTTCTCGGAGCGTTTGTCCACCACCGCCGTGACCGGGACGTCACCAAGAATGAGATAACGGCGCCGAAGTAGAGAAAATTACATTTACTATAGCTGCGTGTCCACCGCACGTCCATCACCCGAGCACCGTCATACTGGCCGCCGAAGTTTCGAGTAGTTCGGTGACGGCGGCGGTGGAGAAACCCTCTCAGGGATCTTTCTAAGGTCTAAGCTCCCGTGCGCTGCAAAAGTGTTTGAGAAAACAAGTCCTTCTTAAACGTGCCAGAGGCATTGTACAGATGGCCCTTAAAAGCACTGTCTTCATGAATATAAACACCATGTGATGGTATTGACCAAAACCACTAAAAGAAGCATAGGGTCTTTGCCTTGCCTGCTCAAAGGCCTGCCTGAAAAGCCTGGGGATTATTGCAGCTAAAAAGTAGTAAGGTGGATGGTATGATAGGGCCAATAAATGATCTTATATCTTGTTTAGCACTGGACTTTATCAGCACTGGCACTGTATTGTTCTTGTTGTCATTAAACCTCTTACTTATTTCACCGATATAGTGAAAGACAACTCCTAAATAAAATATGCCGGTTGGGATTCATTTGTGGACTGTAAAAGCTCAACAAGTTTTTAATTTATAATTATTTATGTACACGCAGTCAAATAGATACAGATACGACATACTACTGTTGAGTACAAAGGTACTGCTTATTTCTTAAGAAATTTCTTCCAGCAGACCTGCGAAAGGAGAAATGAAAAAGAAATGTAGACAATAGTGTGTGAGAACGAGAAGAGAAGAATTTGATTTTATGACGTCTACCGCGTCGTACCCAAATGTCCTTTCTTTGGTATTGTTCGTCGAATCGTTGAGCTCCTTAAGGTCTGAGTTGAGCTGCACGATTACTGACAAATGCGTGCACTGACTGGACAGGTCCGCTCAATCTGTGTGGTTTTTCCTCAAAAGACATTTCAGACACAAATCTACATGGTCTTCATATGATCTGACCAAGATCAAGTTTGGACTTTAAAAGAGACTGTGACCTCTAAGTTTATTTCGGCCTTTCTTCTCAGAGTAGTCAGATAGGAACGTCGACCTCATCTAGTTTAAAAAATATGATTGACGTGTAAAAGTGTTTGTACAAACCTACTTACTGAAATAAAATCATTTATCATTTATCACTTAAACTAAAATATCAAATGTCTACATATAATGCAAAAAATTAAAATATACTTATTTAAGTATATTAATATGTAATGCAATATATGCAATGTATGTTATATGTATATGTATGTGAGCAATATGTATTTATTTAAATACATATTGCTAAAATAACTACTACTACTATATATCCTACTAATGTCATAAATGTGAAAGTTTGTGAGGATGTATGAATGGATGTTTCTTACTCTTTCACGCAAAAACTACTGAACGGATTTGGATGAAATTTGGCACACATGTAGTTTATAACCTGAATTAACACATAGAATACTTCTTATCCCGGTAATACGTTCCCGTGTGATAATTTCCGACCGCCACGCGAGCGAAGCCGCGCGCAAAAGTTAGTAGATAAATAAATTAAGAGGAAAGGTCTCTTTTACTCGGTATTTGAATTGAGAATTAGATTTTAAATCTCGTATGCTAAACGGAAGTGAGTTCCACAAACTTACAGCATGAACAGCGAAGGAATAAAAAGATTAGCTTGTTCACTTACTTTGAAACACCCTGTACAACCTACTCATTTTAAGCCATCCCATTTAAAAATATGATATTAAAATTAATTAACGAAATTATAAAAGTAAAACTGCTGAATGGGTTCGTTAATCAGAGTAAATTAAAAACTGAAATCTGTACATATCCACAATCTTCATGAAGAATTAAATTAATGGTAACGGTATCATAAAGGCGTACAGTTTGTAACAGCAATTAATTTTTATATCCCTATAAGATATCCTACGTCATTGATGCAGACGGGATCTCTGATCTTCAAGCTGCATATGAGATTATAAGCGTTATTGCTATATTTAGAGAGTTGTTAATCATCTTTACATCCGTCTCGGGGTCTAAACTCTATGCATGACATCCTTTTTACGGCCAAAGTTACGGGTATCACATTCTCCGTATCACCTACGGACATAAGATTAGTTTGGGGACCGAACTAAGAATTTATGACAACACGATTTGACAGTTGTCCTTATTCCCGATATGTTTTAATTCGTCCGAAAAAGTTAATAAATCGGCAGTAGGGTTCATTCCTATATATCAATCTATTTTCGGAAAGGCCCGTATATTCGTTGACGGTCTTAAGAGTAGGGCCCCTGGAAAAGACATTTAATTTAGAGCCGATTCTTGCTACGTTATAATTACAGATATTCGTCCTGTTAAAAATGTGGTAGCCGTATTCAAATAAATTGAACTTTCTTTTTTTTTTTTTAATCGTTGCCCCACACTAGGAATTTCTCCTGTATTGTGGGCGCGTTTACAAACATTTAATAAACTCACATAAACAAACAGCCAGACCCGGAAAAACTACTTGTAGGTCATACAAATATTTGTTCCGTGCGGGAATCGAACCCGCGACACGCAGCGCAGCAGTCAATCGCTTAACCACTGCACCAACCGTGCCGTGCCGTGCAACTGTTCACATTTTGTTCCGTTCGTGAAAACTTTTTGTCCTTCTGTCTCATTGTTCTAGTGGTGGCTCTGGCTGCTGGCTGGGTAGTGATTGCTGCGTGTGAGGTCCCAAGGATTTGATCAGATACCTTGGACTTATACTGGACAGCAACTTGTCGTGAAAAGCACATATCTAGAATTATATAGAAATAAACTCTCTGCCTTAACAGGCGCACTGCGCAGCATTGTTCGTTGTCTCCCACCACAGGTTTGCTATATGATTTATAACTCCATGGTGAAACCTAATTTGGACTACCTAATTAAAGTGAATGGCTGTACTTATAAATCCAACCTACAAATCTTGCAAACAGCTCAAAATAAAATTATTAAAGTTCTTTTTAAATACAACTACCGAACACCTACACTAAAACTTTACAATAACACAAAGCTCATGAATATTTCACAGATATATAGGTATAATACTTGTATACTTGTACATACAATTTTAAAGAAAAAACATACACACACAAATAACTCTTACAAAACAATCACAAATAAAAAAAAGATACAGAACTTGACAAGCAAATTACATAGCGCTGCGGGCGCCTAGAACAAACTAGGGCAGGAATACTATTCTGTATGAAGGAGCACAGCTTTACACCAAAATGCCTTGGAATGTAAAAGATCAAAAATCCATGTATAGTTTCAAAAATTCTCGAAAGATACACATTTTAGCGTATTTAATTTTTTAAGCTAACTTCGGGTACTGTACTAATTCTAAGCTATTTTTGTTGTGGAATCGTCGCGTCGCCGAATGTATTCTAATTAGAAATAAGTTTTTTTTTCATATAAGTGAATGTAAATCTTTTTGAGAAATAATTTTCTTAAACCATAAGTGGTATTGGGTATTCATCAGCGAATTCTCAGTAGCAGCCCTGAGTCTGTATTTTTGTCCGGTAATTGACAATGGACTCGCCCCCTATACAATGGGCCTTTACATAAATACCGAAATGTCGGTGTCAGTGTTGGTCACCCTGTCCTCTGTTGCCTTTCAGAAAATTCAAACGTGATTTTATGTTTGTGTAGTCTTTCATAAAAGTATTTTTGCTTAGTTTTTTCACTCCAAAATTGTTTACAAAACCCCCAGACGCTATCAACATGAATCTGCCAAAACAACTACATATGCGTCTACCTCCATTGAAGGTGTCCCTCGTTATGCCAAACGATTAACTTCTAACTGCATCAGAATGCCAGAATTAATGGCAAACTTGACATTTAATATTACTCGTCTGTATTCGTGTTATTATGCGTCGCGTCGAGTACTCGAATATTATTATGAAAAATATGCATATTTTTGTTGGCATTATATTCTGTGGCTGGCTTTATTAGAATTTAAATAAAATAATGTTTAAAAGTTTTTCAGGGAGCTGTAAATATCTCTACTATTACCTACATAGTGTTCTTTCTATAAGAGAAAATATTAGATTTTTTGTATGTTTATATGTTACGCTTTCATGCTAAAACAGCTGAACGGATTTAGATGAAATTTGGTATATAGATAGACCATAACCTGGATTAGAACATACGATATTTTTATCCCGATATTCCTACGGGATCGACACTTATGCGGGTGAAACCACGGGGCGCAGTTAGTTATCTACCTGTAGTATGGTTGGTACCTGTGGTATGATTACTGCCTGTAGTATTGATATAATCTTAGATATCTTAACTGCATCCTTGTGAAGACCTCCTTCTGTACAGAAAAGAAATACAGAATGAAGTATCTTTCAAAGAAGAAATGAGCTTTGTTCAGCGAGCTTTTTCACAGTGTGACATTACGCCCAAGTCAGACTACAGAAATTATCTCCAAGTCACGTTTTCGTAGGAAAATTGGGGCACTGGCACAGCTGCGACATGTGTTGCCAGTTCGATTCCCGTCGAATCAAAATTTATTATCTGTATGGCATAAGTAGGTAAGTATGAGTTTGTAACTGTCAGGTTTCTTTCTGACATCCACAATCCTATTAAGAGGGTTACCTCCAGGGCACCACAAACCCTTCTGTTTATTGTTTTGCAATAAGTTGGTTTGTAGTGAATTTATTCGTGATGTTTTTCAGAAAGGTCAGGTGCGCGTAGTACTCGCAACCGGCGTGCGTGTATGACCAGATGTTTGAACGTAAAAGCAAAAGAAGTTTGTAAGGATCGTAGCAGGTGGCGTTCTATAGTTTCTGCCTACTCCCATGGTAAGAAGGCGTGAGTTTATGTGAGCATGCATGTTGACTGTATCCTACTTTTGCTTATAACCGTAGATATTGTAGGTTCATCCCCGGACATTTGTACCTACTCTTTATATTTATGTTCTTATCAGAGTAGGTAGCTACATAAGCTGATCCATGAAGTGGTGCATTGTTTACATATGTCTATCAAAAGTTACTGACTACATTATGTTTTATTGGTTTTCCTCATTAAAGGCTCCCACAGATAGGCGCGGCGCGACAGCTCGACACAAAGGCGCCGCTCGTCGTGCGACGAGCGGTGCCTTTGTGTCGCGCGCGATTCGCGTCGCGTGTCGCGCCTGTTTGTAGGAACCTTAATACTCTCTCATACCTACCCATAGATCTATGTACTACCTACTACAGCCTTTTAAAAATAATTATAAATTATAATTAACTTAAGCATAAAACCTTTTAATACGATATCTTAATAGCGATGTCGGATCGTTCGAAAGTCGTTAATTTGTGATTTTAATGCATCCATACTAAGAAAGACTAAGTAAAATTATGCAAATTAAAATTTATTAAAAACTGCATATTTTTTTCGATTAGTTTATATCTCAATTAAATGGAGTGGGTGCTTAATTAATGTTTATTGGTGTTTAAATGTATGTGCAGATAGTTTCTTTAGATACTGAAACGGCAATATCTCAATAGTTAAGGCACGATTTGGCAAGTAAGAATTCTTAACACTTTAACAGTCCAACTGTTTTTTATTATCCAAACGATTCCATAATAACCTAGGAATAAAAAATGCAGTGCATTAACGGTCTCTGAAAAAAGAGAGAGAAATAGGGGGTGGGTCTCACATCAGGGTACCGGACTCGCAGGACTATAAGACTGACTGGGACCTCCTTACTGCTCACTCCTCTTAAAAGAAAAGAAGGGTTGACGGTAGCCCTAGTTAAATCAAGGGCTAAAAAGGTAGATCAAGTGTGCAGGCAGCGCCAGAAACCCTTTTGTCTGCCTTGTTTGTAAAAGCTCATTTGGCATAAGTGAATTTCAAACCTGATTTTTATTACGTTTTTCTGAAAATATCAATTTAAAAAAACAGCGGTCCAAATGTGTTATATTTTCTATAGAAAGTACCTTCTTCTTTTTAGGGTTTCGTACCCAAAGGGTGAAAACGGGATCCTATTACTAAGACTTTGCTGTCTGTCCGTCCGTCTGTCTGTCACCAGGCTGTATCTTAATAACCGCGATAGCTAGACAGTTGAAATTTTCACAAATTATGTATTTCTGTTGCCGCTATAACAACAAATACTAAAAACAAAATCAAATAAATATTTAAGGGGGGCTCACATACAACAAATGCGATATTTTTGCCGTTTTTATAGTTAATGGTACGGAACCCTTCGTGCGCGAGTCCGACTCGCACTTGGCCGGTTTTTCCGTTTTGTTTCCGCCTTTAAATAAAAACATTCCTCTCAAGTCCGGCTAAGTTTGACTTATACTAAACTTCATACTAGCTGGGTACCGTATATGGGCCTGGGACTTGGATAGCTTTGACACAGGGTCCCACATGAGGGGCCCTGAACTGTGAAAGTGTAGTTCGACCCCACTCGTTGCATTATTGACGATAGCCTGTTCTTGTAGAAGCATAATTATTTGGATCTATTGGTAAACAGTCGGTAATAAGCATATACAATGTGGACACAAGAATATGACATTAAATGAAAACACTGGCAACACTGATGCATAAGTGTATTTTGGAACTATTGAATAAAACCTAGTATCAAAATTAAAAAAAGATGATTTTTTCAAACAAACTAAATAGTAGTGATGGGCCGACTATGGGTTTTGCCAATCTTTGACTTGTCTTGGCAACCTATTTCATATGAAATGTTTTTCAGTAGAATTTCATTAGTTTTTGTAGGGTGATTTATTTATTTTTAGTTTAGCGGTGATATTGTACTGATATTACACAGACATGTTAAAATTATAACCTTTAGTGCTAGCTCAAGAGTCAGGGCTGTTACCACAAGGCCACCTGCTTGGTGGCCCAGGTGCCTAACAATCTGCTGCATTTCTTCTACATTACCTTATGAACACCAACTTTTCAGTAGGCCTATATCCTATTGACCGAGTAAGCACTAGACACCCACTATCTGGCGCACAACTACCAACGCAACGGCTTAAAAGCAGGCACAGCTTCCTGAAATCGACAGTGTCTCTACCAGGAAACCCGGCCGACGCCCGTTGCAAACTGTGGCAAGACACTATTCCCCCTCCCACTTACTATCTACCACCAAAGGAGCAACTAACCTAACCTTGTGTAACCTTTCGTGGTCCACTTGGAAGTCCCTGAACCGTCTTCGGACACAAGTGGGAAGATGTAATTCCAACCTATTAAAGTGGGGCTACCTCGATGGAATGGCAACTGGATGTGGATGTGGAGCTATGTCGCAAACTATGCTCCACCTTCTATCTTGCCCTCTGTGTCCCAAAAGTTGCAGTCAAAGTGACCTCTGCGCTGCCACCGATGACACCGTGGAAGTGGCAAAGTTTTGAGCCAACAAAATATGAGAAAAGTCGTGCCTGCGACATGAAGAAGAAGACCGAGTAAGCGATAAGCGGGAGAGAACCGCACTGATAATGATGTATTGAGCTAATATTACGCTACTATTTCTCGCGGTCAAATGCGATCAGCTTGCGATATCGCCGGGAACAGGGGATTCCTTGAAGCTCTGACAATTATGTGTACTGGATGGGCTATGAACGATGTTGAGCGTTCTATAGTAATAGGAGGGTGTGAATTTAGCGTTAATGGAATAGAAAGTCATCAAAACTATTAACTCAATTAGTATTTTACTAGGTTCCTCTTTCCTTGACTTGAATGTGCCCTGGCGGCTGAGAATATGTCATGCTCACTCAAATGTCTCGCTGGTGGTGGCGTGTGTGTTAGATCATTAAGTTCCCTTCAAAATGGTTGAGCTGAATGGTGCTGATCCAAACGTCATGTTCGTGAACGGGCGCCGTCAGTAGGGACTGGTCATTTCTTAGCTGCCACGGATTATTTTAATTTAATTTAATATTTTAATTGTTTTTGTCTTTTTATTACGGACGCTTTTAACGTTCTGCATCGTTCTCACATGCATAATTTCAACATGAATGATGTAACCAATATTTTTTAACCATATTTTGATTTAAAAGAGTGTCCATGGAGTTTCTTGCCCGTTCTTCTCCATAGGTTCCTATTACGCTTTGGAATGGGCAACTAGCTTCATCTTTCTGACTGACGGACTCCTTGACTATTCAAAAGTGCCTGTAATTGGTTTATTTGAAATAAATGCTTTGAGTTTGTGTTTGAGTATGTTATGTCATTCGTAAAAAAATCTCAGCAGAAGACTAATGTATATTGCCACTGTTGCATGGTGGGCATTCTACTCATACGCACAAATGTACGTACCTATAAATCAAAATAGCTGGCCTTCAAAAAACTAGACTACTTTTAGACACATATTTAAAGGAATATTACTAATTGCACATCAAATAAATAATCACCTATCATTTTTTTTCCATCAGTTAAATACTGATTGCACAGAAAATTAACCAGAGCGAACATACATAATACTCACACACCGGATCGGTACAAAATGCAATATTACTGTACTAGGAGAATTTAGGATGCTCAGGATTTGGAGTACCCCGACTCAGATAGGATAGGTTAGAAGCGGATGGCGGGGTCTTCCAGACCCCGCCATCCCCTTCGTGTTTTTTTTTTTCAAGCCACCCTGAAGAAGGAGCCCCGCTTGGCGGGGCTCCGTCGACTACGCTTTATTATAATTGCCATTCAGAAATAGGAGGCCTCGCCTAGCAAAAAGCGGTGCGCCACGAGTATAAATTGTTGCTTATTTAGTTATATTTTGAGTTGAGTATTTTGCTGTGCAATCGGTAATATTGATTGGGATTCGGATTATTTTTGCATACAATAAGTTTTTTTATTTTTATTTGCGTTTGAATACTACCCATATTTAAAATGGGATCAGTTATTGATTCTGAACAAACTACTTTTACATATTGTGCGTATCCTATGTCCTGCGGAGCCCGAGGTGAGCCTGCGTGGCGCTAAGCCGAACACACCGGTGTACATCTCCCGCTTGCACTACACCACTAAGGCGGAGGACATCGTGGAGTACGTGCGCCAAAAGACGAGCTATACGCCAAGGGTACAGTTACTTGAATCGCACTGGAACGTCAACTTCAAGCCGTTCGTCGTGTCTGTTATCTGCCCCTCGTCACGGAAGAACACTTTTGGCCGCTGGACGTGGTGTTCCGTCGCTTCCGCGGACGAGATCCACTGGACAGCACAAACTCAAGCTAGTGCAAAGTGAAGCGCTACTAACATAGTCTTGACCCTTTTTATTAACAAAAGTTTTGTTTATATGAAAATATGTATTTTTAAGTTAAGGTATTTTTCTATGGGCCTGTGTCGCCTGAAATATATGGTATTATTATTATAACATGATGCCAGTTCTCCACATCTAGTAATAAGTATATCTCTGACTCGGGACTCTCATATCCCTTAACAATACAATCAGTACCCAGTATAAATAGGCGTCCCAAGACTCTAAGTAACATTCGACAACTTCTCTTGATTATACAACACTTCAAGCAAAACTTAAACAAACATTTAAATAAAATGTTCGCTTTAAAGTTGGTACTAGCAACTGTCTTCGTAGTCGCAAGCGCCAGACATCTGCCATGGGACGACCAAAGATACGACCAAGGATACCTCCTCGGATTCGACGAAGAAGGACGCCCAGTTTTCGACCAAGCAGTTCTACTCCCTGAACCGGAAGAATCCTACCATCCCGGCAACTTAGCTAGGACTCGCAGATCATCCAGCAGCGTCACTCTCAATTCAGACGGTAGTATAGGCTTAGCTGGTAAATTGCCAATAACTGGTGACGAGAAGAATCGACTCAGTGCCGTCGGTAGTCTAGATTTTACAAAAAACCTGGATACTGCCGCTAAAGGTCTTGGGCTGCAACTTGAAAACAACGCCGGTCACAGCTTGACGGTCATGAAGCAAAATGTTCCCGGGCGCGAAGATTCCTGGACTGGTGCTGGAAAATTGAACGTGTTCCACAATGATAACCATAATGTTGATGTGCGCGGTTCTCTTACCAGGCACATACCTGCTGTCCCGAGTGTGCCGAACTATAACACTTTTGGCGGAAGCGTTGACTACATGTTCAAGGATAAGGTGGGAGCGTCTCTGGGCATGTCAAGTACCCCATTCTTCGACCGTAAGGACTACTCCGCAATGGGAAACCTGAATCTCTACAGAAATCCGACCACCTCTTTGGACTTCTCTGGTGGCGTTAGAAGGATGGAGACTCCCCACTTCAGCACTGGCTGGCAACCCAACTTCGGGCTCACTTGGAGCAAGTCTTTCTAGATTTATATTTAAAAATGATCTTTAATACTCTTACTCAGTTTGTTTTTATCTACCATTCTTTGTACCATCTTTCATCATACCATTTTTACAATTTTATGTGATAATTTTTGAGAAGTTTGTTACCATAGACAGTAAAATTCTGTATTGTATATATCTTCTATCTATAATAATAATAATAAAAAATATAATAAAACAAAAAAAAAAAAAATTGGTAAAATATTAACTATCAAATCTAAGAAATAATTTACAAAGACTTCAATGTTGTTAGATGCCTGAACTAGGTACTATGGTAATTTATTGTAGGACAATAAAATCCTTAACAATATTTAACATTAGAAGTCGTGGAACAGTGACCAAATTAAATTAATAATAATAATCCATTTATGTCAGGTGATGCAGGCCTATAGATAAATAACCAAACCTAAACAAACATACAAAAATAAATTGTTTTTTAATTACTTAATTCATTATTTTATACCTAGTTTACCTACATACACTATTGAACTTAAAAATAACAAATAGTCTTAAATAGGTAATTTATTATCAAGTTTGCGTGAAATAGTTTCTTGCACTTTATAACCTAGTTACACACATAGGATAGATGGATTTTGCATCAGCAGAATTGATTAAAATCAATGTTGCATAAAATTAAATCACTATTTTTACAGCGGGCGACTAATATACTTTGAAATCCACAAAATGGAGGGTTTGTAGTCTAGTGCAATCTATTGTTGAGTCAGCAGCAAGCGTTTTAAACACTCAAGTCTGGGCTTTGAGTATGACACTCAAAGCATATAATCGATAGAGTTGATGTACCTGTATTCTACTATTTTCCTAGTAGGGTACTTAGTGTCTCCCGTTTTGGAGTTATTATACTTTTTAAAGCGTGAGCAAATTGCGCATTTCGGTGTGTCAGTTTTCTGCGTGCACTCTGCCCTCTGTATCAAAGTCCTGCATGCTAATTACGTAACTCACTAATAGTAGGAATGGGTTTCATTTTGACAGTTGAACAACATTCATTGCGTTATTTAAGTTGTTGAGCAGATTTTTTTTAGAACATATGAAGCAATGGATTAGCAATAGGCTTCAAAATTATTCAGATTATGGTAGATAGTGTGTTACGTAATTAGGGTGCTGTTTTATTCAAACTTTATTGACTTCTGTCATTATTTGTTTTGTCAAATGATCACGTTTGATGGAATATACATAGATAGCATGATGATGGAACGTAAATTAAGGGTAGACATTTAAAATAGTAGAATCTGGATCAACCAGATGTAGGATATAGCTATCCATGAACAATATTATTATTATATCCACCCATACCTACTCTCCTACTGCTGAGAATGAGCACCTCTCTCCGCCCGAAGCCCCGTCTCGCCATCTCCGCCTGGGACTTCCACGCTGTCACTTTTTCCCTTTAAAATCATTCAGATAATAATTTTGTCAAGCAAACATCTACCTTCCAAAACGTTGCCTACCCAGTCCCTTTTCAGTTTCACTCCTCAACTTTCTTACTACACAAAAATCGGCCAAATTTGTGCTTTAAGCTACAGACAAAAAATAAACAAGTCTTCCTATTTAGTCCTTGCCCTATTTCTATCAACCTTCATTCATAATATCGTGACGAGCGACATACACTTGATTGACTGACGTTATCAACTATCATAACTTTGAACATATGCTACGTCTATAACTCATTGCTGACATTCTGCAGTGCGTCAGTCTTTGATATCGTCTGAGTTATCCTAATAGTGTTGTGTTTTGGCTAGATTTGTTTTTGTTGCTCTAATTTTCTTTATAATGTAGGCAAAGAAGTAGGATAGGTATAAGTTGGATAACGCTGCTGCGTCTAGACATAAAAGAAGAAAAATAAATTGCCACAATAAGTACTTACATCATGTAGTTTATCTGGATCCTAATACTTAATATATTATTTTTTATAATAATGAATTTGTCGTGTTTAGATATCGATACCATTCACGGCTCCGGAGTTTCACTGGCTAATTTAATTGGACTCCGTATAGGGCAACTTAAAAGATTAATCTTAAACAATTTGCTTTTTGGTCTTAACAAGTTGTTAAGGGGATGCGCTAATGTAGCCCGCGAATTTCAAATTTACTTTCGTGTTTTGCAATTTACGGGTCAGTGTCAGGTTGTATATTGATTAAAATATGATTCGTGACCGTAACGTTTGTTACGGTCACGAATCATATTTTAATATTTTAAGCATATTTATGCTTTACAGAATTATAATCATTAGAATCAGCAATACAACTCCTTTAGTTAGAATTGGCCTCAAATGTCATGATTTCATGAGAAGTCATTCATTATGGCAATATGAACTTAGAGAGATGTTTTGATGAGTTTTATGTTTATAACTCTATAAATAAATATTTGATAGGGCCGCGGATCATATTTAGATTGCCATACAACCTGATACTGACCAGCAAATTTCATAAAACGTAATAAAATTTGAATTTTGGGCTACCTTGGCGCATCCCCTTAACGGAAGTTTTTGCGCTTGGCAGCAGTAGGGCCATTAAGTGGCTATATCTCAAAGGTGTTTGCTTGTAAAGGTACGATATTGCAGGCGCGGTCGCAGCCCAAGATTTGGGGGGGGGGGGTACCATGGGTGCCGAGGAATATTTTTAGGGAGGTACATCTCGTTGATCAAGTGGTCGCAATCGCTACTGCTAAGCATGATCCTGAGATCCTGGGTTCGATTCCTAGGTCGGTTAAAGTGTTATTGGGTTTTTCCATCAGTAATTTCTCTGAAACAGCCTGTAGTCTGGATTTGTACCCGGTTGATAGCAGTAGATTCGCACCCTAAAACATGGGACTTAAACATAACTGGCAAAATGTTGATGTACTACATATATGTAGGTACACCTCTGCCGAAACTATAAATAAACAGTGGTTATTTTTAATTTTACATATGTTTATTTTTGTTGGTGACCGCCGACAGAAGTGAAAACTTTAAAACTATTTTAAGTTTTCACTTCTCTCGGCAGTCCCCATGACTGCCTATGTTCTTAATGTTTTTGTACCTATATGCCAAGGCTCAAGTACAGTTTTATGTTAGTAAGACAAGTAAATCATTCAGGCTCTCGACAGCTTTAATGGTTTGGGGGGGGGTCATGACCCCCATGACCCGCCCCTTTTACTGTCAACCTATTGCTGTACCACTTCTGTAGGGCAAGGGCCGCTTATACAAAGAAGGAATAGACATTGATCGCCATTCTCGTATGTGCATGCATAATAAAAAAATAAACAATAAATTACTTCAGAGTTTCACGTTATGGATGGGCGACCTTTAAGGTAAGATAGAGAGGCAAGACTTACCCCAAACTTGGCGTAAACTTGTAACGCTTCGATCAGTCAAAATTTTGCATTTTGGCTTGATTTTGACAGATCGCAGCGTTACAAGTTTATGGTATGCTAAGTTTCGTCTCTGTTTCTTGTCATAATTTACTACATTCTCTCTTTTAATTAAGCCAAAATTACATTACGAAATTAGTGTCATAAATTATAGCGCGACTTTTTCGTTGGCGAGAGTCCCATGATTCACACGGGTGACTGGGGTCGTACTGCGGGGGTGGTTACAATGAGGGTTATTGCGCTTGAGTTCGCCGCTAGAGGTCCTCGTGTAGAGTAAGATCTCTAATTAATATCAAATGTACTGAACGTTCACTGTTTGCAGAATTTGATATCACAGATTTGAACTAATTATTCATAATTGTTGTAATGGTTGTGCCATTCCTGTTTAATTCTGGCTTAAGATTTTAAGTAAAAGGTTAGGATCTAATTTGTTAGCACTTAAAGGAAGAATAATATTTGTCAACTGTCAGCCTTGCATAACCTTGCTGCCACTAGGGCAGCACACAATTCTAGACGAGGAATAGTCGTACCCTTAATCGGAGCTACTTTGGACTTAGAACAAAGCAAATTGACTGTGACTTCGTTCGCAGCATTGACCGATCGTAAATAAATGCAAGCTCCATATGCATGTTGGGATGAAGCACTGAATGAATGTAATTCTACCGATGCGGGTTCATTATAGAGCACACGCTGTGGAACTTTTAGAGCTATCAGAGAAGGTAAAGTCTGCATAAAATTGTTCCAGTCTCTTTGAACTTCATGTGGGACTGGGGAGCCCCAAGTTAATTTATGCAGCCACAGTTGTTGTAACAACATTTTCATTTTTATTACACAGGATCTAATCAGTCCTAAAGGGGCAAAGATCTTAAAAAGAGACGATAGAAAAGACCTTTTAGTTAAATCGTTGTTAGAGGAAAGTGGACATTTGATAGGGAAATGTAACTGATTGGTTGATGGGTTCCATCCCATGCCTAGTGTACTAGTTGACTCGCTTACTAAAAGATAAATTAGTCTTAAACTTGCAAACAGGCGCGACACGCGACGTGAATCGCGCGCGACTCAAAGTCGCGCTTTCGCGTCGCGCCTGTTTGCGGGGGAGCCTTAAAGCATGCTTTCTTTAATCCTTAGTTACAGATTGGTGAATAAAACGTAGGGTATCCTCTCTCTCAAAACCGATGATGAGATCGTCCACAAAGAAATCATGTTGAATTATGTCCTTAACCATAGGATCAGAAGACTCTTCACCAATCTGCCACAGACACCGAGTGCTCAAGTAATTGCAACTTGCCATTCCGTAAGTCAGAGTACCCAGCTGAAGCGTTTTGACTTGCGGCTGAAATGCTGATGATAATGAGAGTTGTTCCCCGTAATGTTTACGTTTTCTGGACTCTGCAAAGCAGTGTTTTTGCACTACATTAGATTGATTTACCTATCCTACACAAACGAATACTGTTTATTTACGCATTTCCTGGGAAGGCAAAAATATCAAGTTCGATTCGTATAGAAATAATTTTCTGCGTAAATTAAAGTAATATATAGTTGGAGAAATTTAACAAATCTTGGATAAAGGCTCCTCTACAATAATTCTAAGGATATAATAGGGATTATCGCATACACATTTTAATTTTCGAATTGAATTTGGAACAAGATAAAAATCAAGCGAAAAAACTTCTAACCCTTGTTCCAAATGAATGCCTGTGCCGCCTTTCTATAGACACACCCTTCACAAATGTCGGATTGGTTATTCTCCCTTTTTTATCCTAGCTCTTTTTCGATAACCTGACGAATATGTCTTTTGTTCTGATGTACTATACTTTCCTCAAAAGACCATTTCAGATACCAATCTGCATGCTCTTCGCATGACCTGACCAAGATTATGTCTGGACTTTAAAAGAGACTGTGACCTCTGAGTTTGTTTCGGCCTTTCTTCTCAGAGTAGTCAGATAGGAAACGCCGACCTCATCTAGATTAAAAAACATGATTGACGTGTAAAAGTGTTTGTACAAACCTACTTACAGAAATAAAATCATTTATCATTTATCATTCATGATATACTTGTAAGGGTTTGTCAGTTATTGATTTTCATGCTTGCACATTTTAGGAACATTATAATCTAAATATTCATTTGAAGTCTTAAAATGTAACAAAATAAAAATAATATTAATTTATGGATACTTCAAAATATCCAAAACATCAAATAAAAGTATTGACAGGACCTTACTTGCCAGTGGCGCCAACTGGTGAGCACAAACACGATAGACCCCATTACTAAATCACCAGTACCTTAAATGTTTACTTTCCTGATGCAATTTGCGTTGAATACCTACGTTTAAAATTATTGACACTAAATGAAGACGCGAAAAAGTCTGATTCGTTTAGTGCTTCTCTTAGCAAAGCATATAAATTAATCAAGCTCAAAATGCAAAGCACATTGCATAATTAGCTAAACGAGAAATAAAATAATTATTTACCTACTTAGTTTAACTCCGCGCAACCCGACTCTAGTTTCATTAGAAGTCTAAAACGCAACGTACAGACCAAAATCAACAAAATAAGATGTCATTTCAGAATGGATGGTCCGCGTGGATGTCGGAAATTATCCCACGGGAACGTACTACCGGGATAAAAATGTATCCTACATGTTAATCCAGGTTATAAAACTACCTGTGTTCCAAATTCCATCCAAATCCGTTCAGTAGTTTTTGCGTGAAAGAGTAACAAACATCCATTCATCCATCCATCTATCCATCCATCCATCCATCCATCCATCCATCCTCACAAACTTTCACATTTATAATATTACTAGCTTTTGCCCGCGGCTTCGCTCGCGTTAATTTAGAATTTGACAATCAATTCGGGTTGGTCGGAGAATTATAGTTAGGAGGATGAAAAACCGGTCTATCGACACTCTAGACTCTCAAAATGAATTAGGTACTTAAATAAAAAATAAAAAAGTTCCTAACACACCACTAAAGTTTCTATTATAATATAATTCAATCATGATTCGAAAGACACGTGGCGCCATCTATTATCATAAGAACGTTATTGTTGTTTTCCTGCAGAACTGTACTTTTTTTTCGGGATAAAAGGTCCGTTTCTGTACTCCTGACAACGTATATGCAAAATTTCAGGATGATCGGTTCAGTGGTTTAGTCGTGAAAAGGTAACAAACAAACAAACTTAATTTCGCATTTATAATATTAGTTAGGAAGTTAGGATTAGGATAGTTAGGATTAGGATTAGGATAGTTAGGAAGTAGGATTAGTAGGATGAGTTAGTGAAGTTAAAAACCGTGAAAGTAAACCAATCACCAACCCTTAAATAATTCACTTCAATAGCCATAACCAACCCTTAAACTAAGGAGTGTGTTTACTTCAATAGTACCGCTAGTAGCTATCGGCTTTTCATCAGCCGGTCTTTATCTTAATTGGTGGGTTACTGACGCTTTTCTTAAAACATAAGTAATTAGCTTCTGCCCGCGACTTCGTCGGTCGGTCAAATGTATTGTTTTAAAACAAAATGTATCCTATAACACTCGGCAATATTATAGCTTCCCATTAGTGAAATAATTTTTAGAATCGGATTAAATTCAAAATATTTAATTTCATATAAACCTACATGGGCACTTATGAAACGTCAGAAGCTATGTGCACGCGGTTCCAATTGGTTGTTTCCTATGGAGAAGAGCCGGCAAGAAACTCCACGGTTACTCTTTTAAAAAAAAGGGGCTTTTACAATGTTTTCAACTTACAGTGTTAATAGGTATGGGAGGACAGAGCAGGCCTGTCAACAAATGATAAATGATTTTATTTCTGTAAGTAGGTTTGAACAAACACTTTTACACGTCACTCATATTTTAAAAACTAGATGAGGTCGGCGTTTCCCATCTGACTACTCTGAGAAGAAAGGCCGAAACAAACTCAGAGGTCACAGTCTCTTTTAAAGTCCAGACATAATCTTGGTCAGATCATGTGAAGACCATGTACATTTGTGTCTGAAATGGTCTTTTGAGGAAAAACCACACAGATTGAGTGGACCTGTCCAGTCAGTGCACGCATTTGTCAGTAATCGTGCAGCTCAACTCAGAACAAGTAACAGGTACTCAACAAAATAGAGAAAGGTCTATACTCGTAAGTCTACAGTCTACAAGTTAGGCCTACAACGTTTTCACAAGTACGAGATCAGTATTTCCGAAGATAACCCCCTACATACAAACTCTCAAATACCTTTTTATAATACGTATTAGTAGGTATACAATACAAGTATAGATAAGTAGTAATTACTTAGCTAAACTTAACAGCAAACTTAAGCACAACAAGAGCTAAACGAGCACTGTCTTCTTTCCACTCCGCAACGCTTAGCATTGTTCGTATAAGCACAATTTAGAGACATTTGTCACTGTCTGGGTGTGATAAACGGTGTTTAGCCCTATCTCCGACATCATTGTTTTACTTAATTAATTACGCAAATAAAGGTGAGACAATGGGGTATATTAAGTGTGGTATTCACTTAGTTTGTCGTATTTTGTGAAATGGCGTTATGCGTAAATGTTTTCTTCTACAGGGTCAAGTCAAATTATTCGTGTATTCCCGTTCGTCCCGCCGCGGCCGACTTCATCCACCTAGTCGTATTTTTAAAAAGAAAAAAAAAAGTTGCAAACTGTACCGTGTGTCATATCAAATGAAAAGGCATGTTGTGAGGGTCAATTTTTTTTTTAAATATTAATATAAACAGTTTTGAAGTTATTTCAAAAACTTATGAAAATTGACCATTGGCCCTTATCTTCAAAAGTACTGAGCCAAATATTTTGAAAGAAATACAGAAATTAGTTCTTTACTTACAAATTACAGGAACACTTATAAGAAGTCTAGGGTCTAAAAATAACATGATAAATCTTTCAATATTGTGCGTACAAGCTTACAATTGCAGTGGGAATGTATGGAAGAACATGTTTTACAACTACAATGTCAAGTTTGTTTTTGGGATCTGGGGGCACGGTATTATTCCCGCCAAGATAAACCAAAGCACTAAGCAGGGGCACTACCTACCTTTTCTCGAAGCGTTGCTTCGTATTTTCATACTCTCATAGCTTCGGCCTCGATAATGCTAGAGAGCTCAAATTCTCAGGATAATAGAAAACACACTAAGTTTTATGTGTCTAGCTTTGGATTTTATTAATACCTAAACTACGTTGATTTTGTCACTGACTGACTCACTCACTTGCTCATCAAAGACACGGTCTCGGTCCTAGAAAGCTGAAATTTGGTATGCAGGTTGTTATTACAACAAAAAATATAAGAAACTTGTAACTTTCACCCTCTAACTCCTTAAAGGGAGGTGGAAGTCTGTATTTCTTACGGATAATCGGTATACCTACTTCCATTTGTTATGAAAGCTAGATTAGCATATACATACACAACAAAGAAGAAACTCTCTTTCATTGGCTATGAAGAAAGTAACTGCTGGCGTACAAGAAATACCTTTTTTACCCGACTATGCTAGAACTTGAGACGTTTCGTGGCCGTCGTACAGACAATCCTATGGGCTTATGGTAAGAAAATAAGTTCGTAGTCTTTATGGTGTGTCATGCAATAGGTTACTGGAACGGCCAAGCCGTACATTTAGCTGTGCATTTTGTTAAGCCTTCTAGAGCTAGGGGCTTGGCTCTACATTAGATCTGATAACTTTTTAACAGTGAAAGCGTTATGTACGTCTTGGCAACCTACTTTACATGAAATGTTTTTGGTGGGTAACATATTCATCGTACGGAACCCTCTCCACGCGAGTTCAACTCGCAGTTGTCCAGTTTTTTTATCTTAATATTTATGTTGTAAAGCGTAGTTAATTAAACTTCTTTCGCTTTGATAAAAGGGAAGCCCCGGTTCCAGCAATATGGTACCTACTTTTATTTAGATACTTACATAATTATTTTGCCTACAATTTCATCATAATATCAAGCTTGTAATCTCCAAAGGGGTAAGCGGTGGTGAGTGTATTTCCAGATGTAAATAGGTAGGTAGGTTCCTTATACCACTGCCCGATCAGCATTGCTATTCACAACCATGCGACAGGCTTCCGAGTCGGAAATGACACATTTTCAGTTACCTGATTTGCCTTGTGGGGGACAGCAAATAGCTGTCGGAAGAACTGTGGCGGCATCTACATCGCCACATGCGAGCTATGTGTCACACTGACGTCACGCAAAATCCTGCATCGCGCAATCAGAGTTTATCGCGCAACTAGCATATACACAATATCCCGACATCAATCATCAGGCAGTTGCCCACCAGACACGACACCCGTCTGGTCGGAGGATCCTCCCCTTTCTATGGAGGTATGAGTGAACTTTACACCCTGTTCGCCTCTATAAAACTATTACAAAAATCGGGTTTCTGATTTGTGAACAGCGTTTAGAGGTACTTCATCGATAACATTGATTTATGTTCGATTCGGGTCAGAAGCGTATCGAATGGTTGTGCATAGCTATGCTGACTTGGTGATCGAAACCAGGACTGACGAGGCAATCTTGTAGACTAAAATTGTAGAAGAAGATCCCTGACACCTCAACCAATCAGGGCAATGATGCCAAATTAGAATTACAAATGGGGTAGTAGGTAGAAAGGCTGATTGCACAAGGAGCGAAATCTCTTCACTCGTCAAAACGCCTTATTTTTTACATTAGGAAAATGAAACACAGACATTTAAATATTAGGTACATGTATTTTCAACTTTGCACATAAACAGGCAATAAGTGAATACAATTTAATTACATTCAATAAAAATTAAATAAGAATTTAACTCATTTTGGATATTCGTGATTGTGAGAAGACTAAATTAAGTTTTTAAAAAGACTACTATTATAAAGGAGAGTTTGGTACTTAATTAAGTTGTTTTTGTGGATAAAAAATTATAGTTATTGGAGTGATTCCTATCATCATTTTAGCCGAAAGACGACCACTGCTCGACATAGGCATCCCGAAAGCAACGCCACTTTGACCGGTTCTGTGCTTCTCTCATCCAGCGGATTCCTGCGGCCTTCGGCTTTTGACTGAAATGATGGTTCCTACTAGAAGCGCATGCTTTATATTGTGGATAAGTAGGTACCAATTTTTTTGTTGAGTGTAGATAAAAGAGAAACATAGAATCTGTCAATGCTGTCATTTAAATTCAAGAGAAAAAATAACAAATAGATGTTAGTGGATAGTAGTTTTGGTCTTTGCACAATCAACGTCATGAAATTAACACATAATTGTAATGTTTAATTACAGTCCTCATACACTTTATTTATACATAGCCTTCATTTTGGCACATTTCATTCTTCCAATATATGTTTTTTGGTTATTTTAAATTGGCTAAAACTTGCAGAATTACGAAATTGTACCAGTAGAGCTTAAAAAAGTCCTTTAAAATTCTACATATCGTACCTTTAAAGACAAACCGTTACTAAACGAAAATATAAAATTTTACACGGGACATTAAATTAAAAAAATGCACGACTTTTTCGCAACAGAACTTATGTTATAGAGTAAATAAATACCCATCATTATGATCTCAAAAGATGGCTCAAAGCACATAATCCTAAATTCTATTGCAAAAAGGCCATGTATTTCTTTTTATTTAAGCTCCTGTGTAAAATTTTATATTTTCGTTTAGTAACGGTTTGTCTTTAAAGGTGCGATATTATTTAGCAACACTCATTTTTTTAATTTTGTATGTGTGATTTCTGTTTTAAGTATCTTCATACAGAATTGAGTAAGCAAACGTAAAGGATTATTACAAAAACCTTTTGAGCTCTTAATAGTAACTTTCTTATTTTGTATACCTACTTTGATATTCGTCATTCTTAGACCAGGTAGGTACGGGCGATTTAAAATGCGAAGATATTCTATCGCGAACTGTATTTCCAACTCTCGGTGTTCAGTCGAGCGTTCAGAATCCAACATAGTTCATTCCAGCGCGTCAAAAAAACACACTGTTGGATTTTCAACACTCGGCGCTAAGCAGTGCGTTGAAAATCCACTGCGCGATAAAGAAAGAAAAATAGGTTTATTTGTCTCAGAAACAAGCCATAGAAAAATCCAAGTTAACTCGAAAAAAAATGAAAAAAATACAAAATAGATCTGTAATCACGAGCACAGAACAGGAATAGTTGCCTCGTAAAAAATCGCACACTGTTGGATTTTCAACTCTTGGCGCTATGCAGTGCGTGGAAAATCCAGTGCGCGATAAAAAATCGCCCGTCAGTACGAGGGCTTACGTAACATGCTCAGTTTAGTTACATCGATAGTGTAAAGGTTTACCATAATAACATACATAATATAGATCAACAAACTTCTAATTTCTGAAACTAACTCTTCAACTTCACGACAAGAATAATTTAATTTCTGGTATGCCCCTGAACATTATCAGATTCTATTGTATTTCTGTAGTCATCCCGCGTTTGATACTCGTATTCAGCCCTTGTTGCCCAATCAAGTCATTATGCATTAAATAGGTAACAGTAGTTCATAATAAGGGGCTCGTGGCTGAATAAGTCGAGGCTTTTAGTCCAATTGATTTTATGTAATTCTCCAAGCGAGTACGTAGTATTGATAATATCCTGCAACCGATTTTTATGATTATGTTTATATCGTCATTGCAAACTGTATTCAACATTATTTTGTTCTATTCGAAGTCGGTTTTTAGTAGGATTATTTTTATAAATTATATGAATATCAGAAAGTTTGTTATTTGATCGAGCCGTTTTATTAATGCTACTGCTAGCGCAGGTACACACGGGCGATTTTTTTCGCGAACTGATTTTATAGTGCACCGCTTAGCGCCGAGAGTTGAGAATCCAATAGTATGTTTTTTGACGCGCTGGGACGCGTTGCGTTCTGTTGGATTCTCAATGCTCGACTCAATACCGAGAGTTGAAATTCTAGTGCACCACTGAAAATCGCCCGTGCGTCCTGGGCTTATTATCGCTTCTAGGTGAATCCCATCAAGTAGAAAATAATGGTAGCTAAGTTATTTATTATTTACATTATAATAAAATATATAACATCCATTTAACAACTAACATTTTCCAACTTGGTTCGCGATTGCCAATCAATTTAGGCAGTTTTATAATTACCTACTTTCCATTCTATAATTCGTTCCTTTTAGACATCGTTTTAAATCTATGTTCTACTTATTATACATGGTGAAGACGATGATACGACAGTAAATTAAACTTTGTATAACTTATGACGTTCATAGTCAGCAATAATCGGCATACAAAAATTCAATCAAATATATCCAATACTTAAGCCATTATAGCTTATCAAAGTTTGGAGTAAACCCATAGTCGACCCACTACTATTTAGTACGTTTGCAAAATACTTTTTTAATTGCGATGTTAGGTAGGATTCAAATACTTTTATACATTAGTATGTTCAGTGTTAACATTTATTGTCGTATTGTCATCTCCAAGTTGTATAATACGTTATTAATAACATTAATAATACTAAGTAAAATAATTATTTTTGTTCAACATTTTTTTATTTATTCACAGAATACAATTTAAGTGTAAATTCATAAAATGTTTTGAAATAAAATGTTACGTATTATGTAGTTAGTCTAATAGTAAATTAAAATACTTAGGAAATATTTAGCACTATAATTATTTCTTTTAAAGAAATGAAAGCTCTTGTGTAGGTAGGTACACTAAATATTCTCGCTTAAAAATATATCTAAAGCTCAATTTGAGCCATTCCAAATATACCGAATTGCAAATTAACTTTAATGAGATCAGTATGCAATTATAAATATTTAAAAGTGTTCCATATAAAGTGCATTGATAAAATCTAGCATTTTACAAACTGTGAAGAAAAACTGAATTAAAGTCAAAATATAAACATTGACTTCGAATACTGCACTTTTTAGTATCATAAAGTCGGTTATAATTGCTTAAATATATTTTTTATTCGTATGCAAACTTTCAACGTAAATTGATTTGAGTTAAAAGCTATAGTTATTGCGATTTAGCATGGTATTAGTGGTCATTGCCCTATACATAATATCTCTTCGTAGGAACCCAAACAATACACTACGTACGGATTTGCGTTATTGGAACACGTTGAAGATCACGATATATATTGATTCAGGACATTAATGGACTTTATTTATTTCAGGTTTTGAAATAAAAAATGCTAGAAAATGTAGGTGGGTCAATGACCGTTATAATCATTTTATTTTTGCTTCTGTACGAAATTCCGATCATATTTTTCAATCTTCTAAACTAGTGAAATTATTATTTGCCTCACGTAATCAATTTCATTTTGTAAATTTTCCACCTGTCTGGCTTACTGCTTAGATCGTTTATCGAATGGTGCCGTTACTGTAAGCCTCAATCCTCATCAGAGCTAAATAACTTAAACATATCGTCAGGTGAAAGAACCTATATTGACTAGCAAGGGCATATACAAGGCTCGTTTCTCTTAACTAACCGCTTACAAAATTCACATATTGAAATCATTACTTTTCAAAACTCCCTCGTTTTTCTAGTGGTTAGTTGGTGGGGTGGTCGTGGTGCATGGTGTAGAGTATGGGGTCTTTGGGTCGGATTTCTCAGGTCGGGCAAAGTGTTATTGGGTTTTTCTATTAGGGATTTCTCAGTAGCAGCCCGGAGTGTAGATTTGTACCCAGTTGATGGTAATAGGTTCGTCCCTATTACATGGGACTTAAACATAACTGGCGAAATGTGGGTGTACTATAGGGACACCTCTGCCTAACCCTTAGAGGATTACACTACTGTTATTCAAATGATTTGACGTTAATTTGTATTTATTTAAATTTGTGTAAATTAAACAATAATATGATTTCCATGCTCATGTGACGGTAGAACATGGAGGACTCTTATAATTAAACATCTATGTGCGAAATTACCCCTGTTTGCAAACCAATAAATTATTTGATTTGATTACAGGCAGTTGAATTATGTTATGAAAAATATATGGCAAAAAAGATAGAGCAAAACTATTTAATGAGTTGCAATTACTTCGAAAATGACTATAAAAGTTGCAGGATCACTGGGCCGAGAAAAGAGCTGACTATTATCATGATGGTTGAAATGAATAAATGAACACTTTCATAAAAGTAACAGCAACTTTAGATCCCCTTTGGTTCGATGAGGGCTTGATTTTCATTTATTAGGTACTGCACCTTTGCATAATCTTTAGAGCATAATCTTTAACAGGTTTCCATCATGAACAGTTTGGGCTGTTCTATTCTTAAATATTTCGCACCACAAATTACGAAGTATTAGTTATTTTATACATCTGTGCTACAGAGGAAATTGTTTTGTAGAAACTGCAGAAAACTTTGGGGAAAAAAAAATCCGCGCAACTGTTTGGGTTGATGCATTACAAAACTAAAAACTCCAGCGGGGTAATTACGTAACACACTAACAGTAGGAATGGGTTTCATTTTGACAGTTTAACAACATTCGTTGCGTTATTTACGTTGTCGAGCAGACAACTTTTTCGAACATAAGAAGCAATGGATTAGCAATAGGCTTCAAAATGATTCAGATTGTGATAGATAGTGTGTTATGTAATTAGGGTGCAGAATCCAAAAAATCTTTTACACCAATTTCTATATTAACAAAACACGTAGACAAACAAGTACTGGAAATAAAACTAACTCAGCAAGTACCTAAGTTAGTAGAATAAACTGTTCCCATGTTAGGCCATTTATCATAGAATCTATGTGACAAATAGGCCGTACTACATCAAACTGTCAGCGATACAATATAAATATGACTGAACGATATAACTCGAGCTTTCATTTCTCTTAAAGATGGATAATTATAATGTATTGAGGATCGATTCTTACGTCACTGGTCAATGGTCATGGTTATGGGCGATTAATTTAATTTATTTGCTGCAGTAAAAGATTAGATGATAAGCGGTGTTTTAAAATGTTCGATTATGCAAATGCATTAAATTATTTCTGAATGGAAAATGGATTTCAGGAATGAAAACATATCATTTTGTACTCGAATTAGTAGACTTACCCCTATTGCACTGGGCTACAAAATAAAAAGGGACTCACCCAGAAGAATATTTATATTTTGGTTTTAAAGATTGAAGTACCAAAGTATCATATATATATTAAAAGTAATGAACATGTTTGTCTAGTCACTACACAATCAACTCTTAATTTTAAGTATATACTTTCGTCTAGTCTCAAGATGTCTGAAAGTGTCGTTGAAAGCTTCATATTCAAAGCCCAATTTTATACCCTGATGTATCAACAATATTAAATACATAAATCTAGGGCCTATCTACCTAGTAAATATATACTAGCCAAATAAATAGGTACCTTTAATTAATAGCCTCATCCATCGGAAGGTTGTTTCGGAACTGTTCGGAACCTAATTAATGGTCCGGCAAATTGCGTGTGAAATTAGAACATTGCAAGCCATTCCCGAACAAAACGATCTGTCAAAGGCCTTTGATTGATATCACCAACTAACAAACATCAAGATTCCTATAGTAATATGATGCCAAAACTTTGATATCAATGGCACAAATAGATTTCGCGTTATTAGAAACACACATAAGAATCTATTTAGGTCATTTTAGTACCATTATCTTTATCCAGTGATGTATGAATCGATCGTAAATATATTTGCTTGTATTAAGTAAATGCACTGAACTGCCTGGCTCCCAGCCAAGCACGCTACATCAAACGAAACATTTCATACAAAGCTCTCCTTAGTTCTGTAATCGTATATAAATATATTATTCTCTCTATCGAGTGTTGGTATACAAACGAATTTGTTTCTACCCTCTGCTGTATCACTTACATCTAAAGTTATTGAATAAACATTGTTAGTCTTTACATCTAGGTTCAATATTTGTATTTGTTTATTGTTCTCATTGGCAGTGTCTATTGCTAATTCATTAGAGTAATGGTTATCGTGTACTTCAGCATGTATGTCGTTCTCGGTCTCGTTTAGAGCTGCTACCATTTTCATACTATTTCTTCTTGTGTTCACCACGTTTATGATTTCTCCTACTTTCATTTGTTGCACAGTTTCCTCTTTGACTTTTTTACTTTCTCTGTTAAAGAAAATTTTCTGAGACGACGTCCTATTACTATACCTTCTCCAAAATGAATCTGATGTATTCTGACTGCTAGAAAATCCTGTTGAAGTGGTCGTGTTGAAAGTGTCTCGTCTCTGCATTGTCTCCCTTAAAGTCCTGCTACACCTCATCAACTTATTTATCTTTAACAGTTTCACGAATCCCTCCCTAAACTTAGACGACATCAAATTGTATAATATTGGATTTATCGCCGAATTTAAATATAGCATTACCCTACAAAAATATAAAAGTATATAGTAACCATCTATACCTAATGACATTATTGTCTCTGGTGGGAATACGATAATCCAAAGCGTGAGTGCTTTGAACGGTAGGAGGCAGAGGAAGAATGATAAGACAACAGTACCAAGCATAAGGATGACTTGTTTCCTATATCGCACTACATTGCCGGTATTGTTAGTGTTTTTGGTGTTCTGTGCTATGATGACGGGGTTTTCCATGAGGTTCTTTGCGATGACGCTGTAGAGGACGAGAAGCACTCCGAGAGGGACGATGAAGAAGACGGCGATGGTCAGGATAAAGAAGAGTGCTGACCAGAACGTGTCGGCTTGTGTGAGGCAGACGGGAACCCGCGTGCCGTCGTCGTAGACTTCGTACGTGAAGGTGGCCACGGCGAGGATGGGGCTGCGGAAGAGATAAAGCTTTGTTAATAATAAAAATATATTTTGGTTGATTAGAACATGAAAGTGCTTAGCATCGCTTGATTAAAACTTAACTATAGCTGCAATTAGCAGTAGGTAATGCTATGCTAAATGATGCAATAGAATAGTAATACAATTATTTTTCATCAAAAATCGCTGTTTTTGTTTCGAACAGCTTATAAATATTCTCCTGAAACAGAGAATATACATATTCTGAATATTTTCAATGATGAAATTAACTTCATCCCTATTGCACGATTCATCGAAAATGCTTGTCCGTAGCGACGATCCAACGTACTGATTGATCAAAGGTACCATTAAAATGTGAATGCTAGTGATAAGTGTTGTTAAGTAAATAAAGGCTTATGTTACGTTTACAGATATGATTAAAAGAGCAACAGTAAAGTTTCTTGCCGGCTCATTCCCATAGGAAACGAGCAATTGGAACCATGCACCTAGCTTCTGACGTTTCATAAACGCCCTTGTAGGTTTATGTGAAGTAAAACAATTTGGTTAAAAATCTAAAAATTTTATTTTAAAGATCTATTCCCATCCAATACCAAGAGCTAATACCATTTGGTATTAGTTTATTTCCGAATTTATTTTCTATTCCCAACGAGTACCACATTTTTTAAAATAAAAAATCTATTACTAACGAATACCAAAGCGTAACTTTTTGTACACTCAGCTACACAAAGTTTTATTTAAATTGCGTTTTACCGAAATCTAGGGTAATCTAAATATAGGGTTAGGGTTACGACCGAACCTCGAAATGCCACTGACGTCGACCGTCTAGGTTAGGATTTTCGGGAACATTTATTATGTTTTCGGAAACTTAGTTCGTCACTCAAAGCATTTTAATTTTACTGAACCTGACTGTATCTGATTTCTTCAAACTTGTTTTGGTATTGGTTTTAAAATGTGGTACTCGTTGGGAATAGAAAATAAATTCGGAAATAAACTAATACCAAATGGTATTAGCTCTTGGTATTGGATGGGAATAGAGCATTTTAAAGGGAGGACGCCTATACTCATCGGTGGGTGGGACAAGGCTGCCAAAGATGATGGTGATGATGAAGGTGTTTGACAATATGCTGCATTTCTTCTACATTACCTTATAAACATAAATTACCAAAACTAATTACCAAATTTACAGTAGGTACTTATACCCTCTTGACCTATTGAGCGATAAGCGGGAGAGAACCGCACTGATAATGATGTGTTGAGTTAATATTACGTCGCTACTATTTCTCGCGGTCAAATGCGGTCAGCTTGCGATATCACCGGGAACAGGGGATTCCTTGAAGCTCTGAGAATTATGTGTACTGGATGGGCTTTGAACGATGTTGAGCGTACTATAGTAATAGGAGGGTGTGAATTTAACGTTTATGGAAAAGTAATTTAACAAAACTATTAACTCAATCAGTATGTTGTGTTGTTCGTAAAAAATGCTCAGCAGAAGACTGCTGTATATTGCCATTTTTGCATGGTGGGCGCTCTACTCATATGCCCGAAACTGCGTATCTATATATCCAAGTAACTAGCTCTCGAGAAACTAGATTACTTTTAGACACATTTAAAATCGATTCAGTTGTTAATTCTAAACTCACAACTTTTACATATTGTGCGTATTCTACAATATGATGCCCGTTCGCCACATCTAGTAATAAGTATATCTCTGACTCGGGACTCTCATCTCCCTTACCAAAACAATCAGTACCCAGTATAAATAGGCATCCCAAGACTCTAAGCGACATTCGACAACATCTCTTCGAATATTTAACACTTAAACAAATATTTGAACAAAATGTTGGCTTTAAAGTTGGTACTAACTACTGTCTTCGTGGTCGCAAGCGCCAGACATCTGCCGTGGGACGACCAAAGATACCTCCTCGGGTTCGACGAAGAAGGACGCCCAGTTTTTCACCAAGGAGTTCTTCTCCCTGAACCGGAAGAATCCTACCATCCCGGCAACTTAGCTAGGACCCGCAGAGCATCCAGCAGCGTCTCTCTCAATTCAGATGGTAGTATGGGCTTAGCTGGTAATTTACCAATAACTGGTGACGAGAAGAATCGACTCAGTGCCGTCGGTAGTATGGATTTTACGAGCAACCTGGGTACTGCCGCTAAAGGTCTTGGGCTGCAACTTGAAAACAAAGGCGGTCACAGCTTGACGGTTATGAAGCAAAATGTTCCCGGGCGCGAAGATACTTGGACTGGTGCTGGAAAATTGAACGTGTTCCACAATGATAACCATAATGTTGATGTGCGCGGTTCTCTTACCAGGCACATACCTGCTGTCCCGAATGTGCCGAACTTTAATACTTTTGGCGGAGGCGTTGACTACACGTTCAAGGATAAGGTGGGAGCGTCTCTGGGCATGTCAAGTACCCCGTTCCTCGACCGTAAGGACTACTCCGCAATGGGAAACCTGAATCTCTTCAAAAGTCCGACCAGTTCCGTGGACTTCTCCGGTGGGTTCAGAAGGATGGATACTCCCCACTTCAGTACTGGCTGGGAACCGGGCTTCGGGGTCACTTGGCGCAACTATTTCTAGATTTAGTTTTGAAATGACCTTTACTACTCTTACTCAGTGTATTAACTTCATACAACTCAGTGTTATAACTCAGTGTTTTTACAATTTTATGTGATAATCTTTGAGTAGTTTTTTGCCAAAGCCAGTAAAATTCTGTATTGCAATATACCATCCATCCATGTCCATACGTAAACTTCTTAAAATAAAAATAATAATAAAACTCAATTTTTTATTATTTTATTTCAACAACGAAGCCTTTTGCACTTTATTGTAAGGTCGATGAGATAAGGGTCAGCCTACACTGAGGTACATTCGGCACACTAATTGCGTAACACACTCACATTCATTCACAATCTGAATTATTTTGAAGGATATTGCCAATCCATTGCTTCATATGTTCGAAAAATTTGTCTGCTCAACAATGTAAATAACGCAATGAATGTTTTTGAACTGAAATGAAAGCCATAGCCATTGCTACTGCTAGTGTGTTACGCAATTACTAACCCACTTTTTCAAAGAATTTCTTCATTAAGTTTGCGAGTCACAGTTAATTTAAATAGAATAGTTTCTTCGAAGTATTTTTACACGACTTCAAATTATATAAGTATAGGCACATGATACTTTGTTTTGTCACATTGTGGAAAATAGTATTTAAGCTGATCCTGATTTTAAACAGTACTTGGCCATAATAATTATTTATTTATGGAAAGGCTTACCTAATAAATACATACAACACCATTAACCCACACAAAATATTGTGACACATTTTACAAGGGGCGCCTAGAATCAATTCTATGTTCTTGTAAATATTGACGTTCAGAAGTGGCTTTAAATGGCTTACTTGAAATAAATGATTTGACTTTGACTTTTAAATCTTGCATTATGACATAAATTCGACATTAGAGGTTAAGAGCCAGCCGATTTCCAAATAAATATAATGAAAAGCCTTCGGCCAGCCTTCGAGTCTCAAACTTTTAAAGTGACGACTGCATACCGGAAGACACAGATGAGCACAAGATGGACCGATGACCTGGTGATACAATCATCACGTCAGCGCCGGCTATCGCTGAAAACCAGGGCTGGGGCTCTGTCTCGCATAGGGTCGTAGCATTATGCTGAGCGATTGCCGTTTTGCGTGAATGTGACGCATATTTTTCCCCAACTCGTTATTTTTTGTGTTTGTGTGTTTTTTATTTGCGTCATGTTTACCGCAAATTAATGTATTTTCTTTCTTTATTTTTTTCTTTTTTACAATCATGGGGTTCCGCTGGATGCAGGTAGCACAAACAGCCGGCCGGCCGACCAGTCATTATGGCGATGATTGGGGGGGAGGCCTATGTCCAGCAGTGGACGTATTTCACCTGAATCATGATGCCGATGTTAATGATACTATGACGTCACATGAAATTCAACATAGTCAGAACAGGGATAGTAAATAAAATAATAAAGGCAACAAGTATTGAGCAAGGAGCTAATTTAGCCAGTAATTAAAGATAAATAAGTGGGTGTTCAGATCACTTAAATGCTTATTACAAAGTTTTTCCATTAGCATGCGGAAGGTAGCCTGGACTTAATAGATAATTATGGTTTTGGCTTAAAGATCCTACGATGAAGATTTTCTGTTGTATTGTGATAAAAAATGTACAAAAACCTGCCTAATGTGAGTCGAACTCTGCGCTATAAGGATTGCGTACCACCAAAACTTCAAAAATGTCTCGTCTTTTTTACCGGACTGCGGCGAAGCAAAAAGGAGGGTTATGATTTTGACCGTTATGTATGTGAGTATGTTCATCTGTTCCCTCATAACTTTTAAACTCCTTATAGACAAATGAGGTATCATTGGAAGCGTCTTCATCGTCCGCTGGTTATAAGCTATTTGCCGTCACATTAAAATTAATATGGCGCTTTCTATAGGAAATAAAGGAACGAACTTAAAAAAAAAATGTCGTGTTGTGTAGATATCAAATGAAAGGGCTTAACTAGCAGTAAAAAAAAATAAAGAAAAATAAATATATAATATTTACCACAAAAATATTTTTCTTTCTTTCTTTCATATTTCAAAAATATGTATATATATATTGTTAGTTGTCATTATAAATTATAACCCCAAAATAATTTAATTAAAAAGTAAATTCAAAAACTAAAACCCAACTACGACAAAACAACAACTAAAAAGGTATAAACAAGACATCACAGACAGACAAATTAAAATTCCGGAGTCACACGTAAATTGGTCGATTTATGTCATAATTACATGACGTGTGACTCCGGATTTTTTATTTATCTTTCTGTGATGTCTTTTTATATCTTTTTAATTGTTTTTTTTGTCGTAGTCGGGTTATAGTTGTTGAATTTAATTTTTTTAATGTTATCCGCTAAGACCAAGGACTAAAAATTTACGGACTTGACTTACGGAGCCGAAAACGTGGAAAATCACGGTACGGCTGGTCAACAAATTCAAGGTCCCTAAGCGAGATATAGAAAGGGCTACGTTTGAGGACTTCTGAAGGATCTAATCCGAAATGAGATGATCCGGCAGAGAGCCAAAGTGTAAAAACCAGAAACAGTATCATAAGTACTATTAGTTAGTTGCTGGCTCATTGGTTAGTTATCGCAAGCGGTACTGCTGAGCATGAGGCCTCAGGGTTCGATTCCTAAATCGGGTAAAATGTTATTGGGTTTTCCCATCGGAAATTTCTCAGTAGCAGCCCGCGGAGTCTGGATTTGTGGCCGGTTGATGGCAATAAGCTAGTCATCTATTACATGAGGCTTAAACATAACTGGCGAAATATGGGTGTATCGCTACCTAATCTTTTGGGGAGAGCCGTGATGTTATGTAGTAACATAAGTTTTTTACTTTTATTGGAGGTGCTGATACAACTTTCAGCACCTCATAAACATCTCATGCATGCATAAACATCTCATGTATAAACCGCATGCATGCTTAAACATCTCATGCATAAAACCGCATCCATGCATGAATATCTCATGTATAAATGCATGCATGCTTAATCATCTCATGCATGCATAAACATCGCATGTATAAATGCATGCATGCTTAAAAATTTCATGCATAAATGCATGCATGCTTAAACATCTCATGCATGCATAAACATCTCATGTATAAATGCATGCATGCTTAAACACCTCATGTATAAATGCATGCATGCTTGAACATCTCATGCATGCATAAACATATCATGCATAAAACCAGTGGGTTTTATATATGAGAGGTTTATGTCCTTATGTCTTCATCTTCCATCCACCTCTATCAGCCGTCATCTCTGAAGTCACCCCCTTTCTAGCCTTATCATCTCTCACAAAATCCACCCGTCGCTTCTTCTGCTGTAAACAATTCCGTTTAAACCTGGATTAGAATGATGTTTTCACGCACATAAACTCACGCCTTTTTCCCATGGGGGTAGGCAGAAACAACATGAACGCCACCTGCTACGATCCTTATACAACTCATAATGCTTTCCTTCACGAATTAAATAAATAAGTCCCACTAACAGAATGATTAAAAATTCCTAAAACTTTTTAGCTCCCATGATATTAACTTGTTTAAATATCTCTCCGTAATGAAGCCTATTTCTCTATTTGTCTGCGTAAATTAATTTAATTTATCATGACAAGTGGTACAGACTCTGGGAATAAAGAAAAATACTGCTTCATTATGAAAAGTCCTTTCATGCTGTTTGCAAAGAAGTCGTGCGGCTGCCATTTTTAACCGACTTCAAAAAGAAGGCGGATCTCAATTCGTCTGAATGTTTTTTTTTTTTAATGTTAGCACATTACTATAGTAGACCTTTCTGAAACATAACTGGCACGATGTGGATGTACTAAATTTATACATCTGCCTAACCCTGCGGGGAATACAGGCGTGATGCTATATTAAAGGCCGGCGGCGCATGAGTCGTTCCTCGGAATGTTACCACTTTATAAATATTATGTTTCAGTATATAAACATTTAGAACTAGGTGTAGTGTATTTTTTTATTGTTTTGTTTATGTTTTTGTTATTTTTAATTTTCGTATGCTGGACTGGTTGACATCATCACATCAACGTCGGTTATCGCTGAAAACCAGCGCTGGGGCTCTGTCTCGCATAGGGTCGTAGCATAGATTGCCGTTTTTCGTGGATGTGACGCATATTTTCCCCCAACTCGTTCTTTTTTTGTATTTGTGTGTTTTTCACTGCGTCATGTTTATCGCAAATAAACTTATTTTCTTTCTTTCTTTCTTTCTTTGTTAACATGTTAAACCATTCTGTCCGGTCATTCTACAGAATATTATTTGTAGGATGTTTTGAAAATGAATTAAAACTAACTAATATAACTTTAAAAAATTATAGCTCTGTTAAGTATGAAAAGCTGTAAGCGGTTTGAATATTTTTTTTTTATTACATAGCATTACCCACTGCATAGCATTACCCATTGCATAGCATTTTTTTGGGTGGGAAATCATCAAATGACCTCTCCCGCTCTGGGCGGAGCGGAAGGGCGTGTCAGACTCTTACTGACTAAAACCCACCCGTGTTCCTTCAGTTGCCTGTGCGCCAGGGCCACGGTAACTCTTTCGAACAATCCGCGACCCCGGCAAGCATCGGTCCTATCGGACCCCATCAATGGTGCTGACATCTCTTTGAGGCGCGCGTGGAACACGATGCGCCGTCGATCCGGGCCTGATCCTTACCGGACGGCGAGCTGCCCATTGCTCGCCGTCCGCAAGCCCGCGCCTACGGTGGCCGGGAGTCGGCAATCGACTCCCGACGCCCAAGGTGTCTCCTCCTGCGGTGACTAGGGGCGCGAGGGCGCAGTGATTGCCTCTCCCTCTCGCGCACCGCCTCCTCCTTCGCGAGCATTACTGCTTCGCAGAAGGAGGTGACGGCTTCCCATTCCCTCAAGCCCCGTACCATGGCCTGAACCAGGGCCGGACGCGAGAGGTCCCATAGCATAGCATTGCCCCTTGCTTTGACAAACCTCCAATATTACTGGAATATTTTCAGTTTGGTTCAAACACAAAACTTTCACTTTAGGTATCGTATTTTTCCCCCACTGAGAATAATTGAGGAGCGTTTTCACAAAGCGATACATCGATTTTTTTATTTTTATATAACCGCAATTTCATTTAACGTACTATATCTTAACCCTAATAAATAAATAAATTTTATTATTGAAAAATAAATAATTTTACAATGCATCGTTTTGTAAAAACGCTCCTCAATTTGGTTTTCCTGTTTTTATTTAATGTATTTGTGCTAGATCTGTAACATTTGTACAAACTCTCATCTAAAGTCTGTTGTATGTCAGTTCTTATATGGATTCAATATTTTGTGAGGCACTCAGGCATTCTGATCCTGATCCATATGAATAGCGACTTACATTGATTTCTGGATTCGCCAAATTATATGTAAATGATTCTGATTTAGGTCTCGTCTTGGTAGTCAATTAGATTCTTACAGCACATTGTTTTTCGTAAAATCAACAGAAGGCAATTGCCTGAATTATAGTAGAAAGAAAGATGAGGAAAATATCTATAATGTGTTAAAACCAGTTCAAATACAGGCCGACAATTTTTCTTGACGTAAAGGGTTTTTGATCGACATAAAGTTGCCTCATTAGTCTAGTGGTCGCAAGCGCTACTGCTGAGCATGAGGTCCTGGGTTCGATTCCCGGGTCGGGCAAAGTGTTATTGGGTTTTTCCATCTGGAATTTCTCAGTAGCAGCCCGGAGTCTGGGTTTGTGCTCGGTTGATGGCAATAAGCTCACCCTCTGTTACATGGGACTTAAACATAACTGGCGAAATCTGGGTGTACTATAGGTACACCTC
The DNA here is from genome assembly GCA_917490735.1 of Dryobotodes eremita. NCBI lineage: Eukaryota > Metazoa > Arthropoda > Insecta > Lepidoptera > Noctuidae > Dryobotodes > Dryobotodes eremita. The sequence continues at coordinate 18,692,075 of OU823264.1, read as the reverse complement.
TGCCTAACCCTTCGAGGAATACAGGCGTGATGTTATGTTTGTGTGTGTATAAAGTTGCAAATGAATCACTGGTCGATCAATAAACGTAATCCGGATGCTATGCACTACATTGGAATAATCTGAACGGTCACTGGCATTGATCGATCGCAGTCTAGTTGCACCTTAACCCGCGGGGTAATTGCGGAACACACTAACAGTAGGCTATTGCTATTGATTAGCAATATCCCTCACAATGATTTAGATTATGATTTAAAGTGTGTTACGCCATTAGGGTGCCTTTTATTTAAGCTCCTAAGGGTGCTCCTTCATTGTCTGAAGCTTCTATTGGGCATTATTTTTTTGTTTCACGTGAGCATATCCGTCAGAAGTTGGTCGAAACATCCCAGCGCTGATTTGCTGGATTCGTTTTCTCCTCTATCGATCATTATTTCTCCTGACAAAGTTTATTTTGTTTAATATGTTTTAGTATTTATTCTTGTATTTTATAGTTATTTCCGAGCTATCTATCTTGATATAGCACCTGCCATGTTTTGTATCTACATCACCCTATAGTTGACTGGTAGAAAATGCCTCAGGCATTAAGTAAACCGTGGTATAGTATTTTTTACTTGTGCATAAAGTTTTAATAAATAAATTATTTCTGATCGAGTTGATCGGCAAACTACTTTGTACATCCACCAGCCCACCAGGGCCCGGCCGAAATCATAACCTTAGCTGCCACGGCTTCTTTGAATTATTTTATTTTTGGATTGGATTTTTTTGTTTCTATTTTCTGTAGTCTGGACGCTTTTAATGTGTACGTCGCCATAAAAATAAATATTTAAAAAAAAAAATGTTTACGTCTTTTTTAGATCGTTCTCACATCCTAATCCTAAATTCCTAACTTTAATTATATATTATATTATTATTATATTTATATTTTATATCTAACTATCTAATCTAACTAATCTAATTAATATTATAAATGCGAAAGTAAGTTTGTTTGTTTGTTTGTGACCTTTTCACGCCTAAACCACTGAAGCGATCATCCTGAAATTTTGCATATACGTTGTCAGGTCTACAGAAACGGACATAGGCTACCTTTCATCCCGCAAAAAAGTACTGTTCCCTAGGAAAACAACAATAACGTTCTTATGATAATAGATGGCGCCACGTGTCTTTCGAATCATGAATGAATTATAACCCAAATTGATAGTTAGTCTAAATTAACGCGAGCGACGCCGCGGGCAAAAGCTAGTAATATTATAAATGCGAAAGTAAGTTTGTTTTTTGTTTGTTACCTTTTCACGCCTAAACCACTGTACCGATCATCCCGAAATTTTTCATATACGTAGTCAGGTGTACAAAAACGGACATAGGGTACCTTTCATCCCGAAAAAAAGTACTGTTCCCGAGGAAAACAACAATAACGTTCTTACAATAATAGATGGCGCCGCAGGTCTTTCGAATCATGATTGAATTATATTATTGTAGAAACTTTAGTAGTGTGTTAAGAGCATTTTAATTTTTATTTAAATACTTAATACATTTTGTGACTCTAGAGTGTCGATAGACCGGTTTTTCATCCTCCTAACTATAATTCCCTGAACGACCCGAATTGATTGTCAAATTCTAAATTAACGCAAGCGAAGCCGCGGGCAAAAGCTAGCCTAATATATAAAAATCTCGTGTCACAGTGTTTGGTATCGAACTCCTCCGAAACGGCTTGACCAATTTTTATGTTTTTTTTTGTGTATATTTGGTAGGTCTGAGAATAGGTCGTAAAGTATATTTCATACCGCTGCGGGTGAAACCGCGGGGCGCAGCTAGTATCATTACATATTATATATAAAAGTAAAGAATTTTATCAATATGTTAAGAACTATTCCAAATTATTTAAACAAGTTTGTAGTGAAGCTAAGTGTCGGTATTTAAGCTCCAAGATTAAAAACAGTCAAAATAAAATAAAAACGACTTGGGAAATTATAAACAATGAGACTGGAAGAATCAGAAAGCGTAGTAGTGACTACAGCCTTAATATTAATAATAAAGTTATTCAAAAAGATTTAGATGTTGCCTCAGTTTTTGAAAATTTCTTTGCCGATATTCCAGTCTCAACCACAAAAACTTTAAATTCTTCACCCACTGTTGCCGAGTCCCTATTGAAAGAAAATGTTGATATTTGTAACCATGTATTTAATTTCGACTATGTTAGTGCTCGAGATATTATTAAAACTTTCAATACACTTAATGTTAAAAAAACTGCTGATCTGTGGGGAAATTCCGTAGAGGTTACAAAATTTATCATCAACACTGTAGCGCCTGAATTGGCAATAATTTTTAATAAATGTATTGACTGTGGTGTAATTCCTGACTTAATGAAGAGTAGTAAAATAATACCTTTGTTTAAATCGGGCAGCACATCAGACCCCACGAACTTTAGACCGATTTCTGTGCTACCCACCTTCAGTAAAATATTTGAAAAATTGATGCTAGATCAATTGCAAAGACATTTTATTAAATTTAAATTATTAAACAGTAAACAATTCGGTTTCACAAGGGGTCGTTCTACTACCGACGCTGGCGTTGAGCTTCTTGCACATATCTTTGCGGCCTGGGAAAAGTCGCATGATGCCCTAGGTATTTTTTGTGACTTGTCAAAGGCCTTCGATTGTGTTTCTCATGATACATTGGTCAGGAAATTGCATCACTATGGTATTAGAAACACTACTTTGGATCTTCTTATCTCTTATTTGGATAATAGGATCCAAAGAGTGGACGTTAACGGCAAGCGATCCCCGGGTTCTATTGTCACAATGGGAGTTCCGCAGGGCTCAATTCTTGGCCCTTTTTTATTTCTCGTATATATTAATGATCTACCTTCCCTTGTAAAGAATAGTCATGAAATAGTGTTATTTGCAGATGACACATCACTTTTATTTAAGCTTAAACGACAACAGATAATTACTGATGATGTAAATAATGCTATCGCTAAAATAGTACATTGGTTTAGTGTTAATAATTTACTTTTAAACGAGAAAAAGACTAAATGTATTAGATTTCTGACACCTAACGTTAAGCAGGTGAAAACCAATGTACTAGTTAATGGGGCGGAATTGGATCTCGTGGACACCACTGTGTTCTTAGGTATTACTTTGAACTCGAAGCTACAGTGGGGCCCACATATAACCAAATTGTCGTAGCGGCTAAGCTCTGCAGCCTACGCGGTCTATAAAATCCGTCATTTGACTGATGTCGAAACAGCTCGATTAGTATATTTTAGTTATTTCCATAGTGTAATGTCGTACGGCATTTTGCTGTGGGGAAATGCAGCCGACATTCAGGCTATATTTGTGCTGCAGAAACGAGCCATTCGAGCAATTTATAACCTTAGTTGTAGGCATTCACTGAGGGATAAATTTAAGGAAATAAACATAATCACAGTCGCATCTCAATATGTATATGAGAACCTGATTTATGTAAAAAAGAATATTAATCTATATTCCAAACACAGCGACGTGCATAACATTAATACTAGAAACAAAGATTTACTTATTGTGCCCTCGACTAGGCTCCAAAAAATTAGTAATTCATTTAAGTGCCAAAGTATACGTTTTTACAACAAACTCCCAAGTCTTGTTAAAGAACTGAGCCTCAATAAATTTAAATCATTTATTAAACAGAAACTCTGTCAAAAAGGTTTCTATAAAGTTAAAGATTACTTGGATGACCAAAAGGCTTGGGATTAACTAAGCCACTTCAATGTACCCCCAAGCAACAATCCATTTTTATACTGTGAATGAGTGTTTTAGAATTGATGATGTCCTTATATAATAACTTATGGTATTTTTGATGACTTTTAAAGAGTAAACTGTCTGTGAATGTGAGTAGCATTCAGGCTACATTGATTATCATTTTAATATTGTGAATGTGAAGACTATGTGGGTCATTGTTGCTTTTTTTTCTCTCCTTAGTTAATTTTAATCATGGTCTGGCAGTTTGAGTAATTTTTGTGGCCTACCCAAATGTCTTTTCTTTGGTATTGTTCGTCGAATCGTTGAGCTCCTTAAGTTCTGAGTTGAGCTACACGATTACTGACAAATGCGTGCACTGGCTGGACAGGTCCACTCAATCTGTGTGGTTTTTCCTCAAAAGACCATCTCAGACACAAATCTACATGGTCTTCACATGATCTGACCAAGATTATGTCTGGACTTTAAAAGAGACTGTGACCTCTGAGTTTGTTTCGGCCTTTCTTCTCAGAGTAGTCAGATAGGAAACGCCGACCTCATCTAGTTTTTAAAATATGATTGACGTGTAAAAGTGTTTGTTCAAACCTACTTACAGAAATAAAATCATTTATCATTTATCATTTATAAATTCAACATTAATGATGTGTCCATGGAGTTTCTTGCCCGTTCTTCTTCATAGGTACTGTAAAAGTTATCTGCAAAAGTCGACTTTATATTGTGCAGGCTGGCAGTAAAATGACTCTAGTTATATTCGAACAGTCAACGAATTTAGAATGAGCTTTCAAATTATTTGAATTAGATTTTTGTCTGGAAAAACGATTGATAAGATAGACGCGTTGATTTGTAAACACGAACGCCCAGATTATAGGTAATAATTAATTTATAATGTGTTTCCCTCAGCTACGTCTCAATCATTACCTAGTATGCTTTGGAATGGGCAACTAGCTTCATATTTCTGACTGAGCGACTCCTTAACAATCCAAAAGAGCCTGTAAATGGTTTAATTGAAATAAATGCTTTGAGTTTGAGTTTAAGTACAATAGGCCGCATGTCACTGGTAACACATTGACCTTGAACTGGCCTCGGCGTAGTACGGAGTTTCAACAAAATAAGAGGCCAGCTAATATTGGTTACTAGGTCCTGACGTGCAGTCTACCGTACATACCTACATCTTAAGTTTTTCACCAAAACAAAGGTTCTATGTACAGTCACCAAAAGAGATAAGTAACCAGGATTGTCGAATATAGTTCAAGTTTAGTAAGAAACCGATGGATGTTTTCGAATAAAATGAAATGAAATAAATAGAAAATAAACTGGTCATTTACCAAATTAAATTTCACTCGAAAACATTCATCTGTTTCTTACTAAACTTCAATTATGTCTGTAATTATCTGGATACTTATCTCTTTTGCTGACTGTACATAGAACCCGTGTAAATGATCACACAAACTCACACACACTACACTACACACACACACACACACACACACACTTAACACACACTACACAACCACACACACACACTACACACACACCACACACACACACACTACACACAAACACACTCACACTCACTTCTTAAAGGACCCACATATGCTAGTAGTTTTCATAGATACCTAAGTGGTGTCCTGTTTATACTCTGTGATATATGCATGATGTGAGCGCGTGTGAACCTTGAACTCTCTGCAAACAGCCGTAAGGTTAACTTGGTAAACAAATTGTATAATTCAGTGGCTGCCTTCTTGTTTAACACCCACATTATAAGGGTTATCGCAGCTTTGTGGAATCAGACTTTGATGGTAAAGCTGTGAAAATGTTTGGGTAAGAAGGGATAGTTTGATTTTCGAAGCGTTTTGTTATTCTTAGTTTGCTTTATTTGTGGGGAAGGTCGGTCAAAGCTTATTGTAGATGGCGTGTCCATACTAGGTCCTTACGGCCTATCAATAAATTTGACATTTCGTTCATTCATTCCATTTCGTCAGTTTGGTTTTGTTCCACTATTTCGTTATTTTCCGTAACTACAATATTTTAAATCAATATTTATTCGACATAAAAAGAGTCAGAATTAAAAATTTTAAATATTGCTTATTTCCTCGTAATCACTTTCTTCAAAATGTTTCCAACATAACCTCTAATTCTGTTTACTTAAAATAATTATCTGCAAATAGCTTTAAGCCACAATCTTTTATGTTTAGGTCTTTTGGGAAATGGTAGACTCCAGTTGCCGACACTTGAGGAACACAAAAACGAGTCATGTTCTCAAAACTAAATAAAATCCACCTCACGCCTTATATTATAAGCTTGTGTTGGGTACTAGCTACGACAGCGTCATTTAGACAGTTGCCTTCGCCATTGGGCCATTTATCGTTCGTTCGTTTTTGTTCGTCGCATACGTTGCGTTCAGGTGTCTCAATATTTACCTTTTAGTTACCACTTTTTAAAACGATTAAGAAATAAGTTTATGTTACCTGAGTTATGATAAATGTTAGTTATTTTTTCAATTATCACATATAATTTTAAGAGTCGAGAAAACTACGTTTATTTGATATAATCAACTGAAAATCTGTTGTTTTTAAGCTATTGCATAGCTTTTATCGCGGGCTTTGAGCGCGGCGACCGAATCAAGAAATTCCGTAACGAAAATAAAACCTAACACCCCCCACTCCGCCTACCATATAGCTCGGCCGAGCGTTCGCTTAACGTGTATGTATATGGTACGACTGTACTTGAATTCAAAGAAAAAAAAATACTGCATAAATAAAAAATAAAAAATTAATTATAATTGCATAAGTTGATAAAAAATGCTATGCAATAGCTTTACCGCGGCAGTCCCCAAGTGCCACACGTGTTTTTTTTTTTGGGCTGTAGAAATGTTTGAAATACACTTACCTACATACCTAATTTCTGGTAGCAGAAGTTTTGTCGACCTAACATTTTGTAACATTTCCGTGGCAACCCTACCCGCCCATTGTTAGAACACAATGTGCAATAACTTAAACTTCACCATAACTTAACAGGCTGTATTAGCATGCATTGTCTGCTAAATCTTCCAGATGAGCTACATATAATAGCTTTTGGTGTGCATAAGATTTTAGAATACGTCATTCATATTGTTCTCATATTGTTTTAGTACGAATTTAGTGTTTCTGGTCATTAACGTAAATAATAGACTATTTGACTGTAGGTATTTAATTTTTCAAAACCTAGAAAAATATTAAGCCACCGAAAATTAATTGTTAAAATATCTCAAAAATTGGCGAAGTTCTATGCGTTTTAAAGTCGATGCTAGACAAAGACAGTATTATTAGCGTCTGACGTCACAAGACAGGAACGCCATAGTAACTTCGCGCCATTCAGGACAATGATCGTTTCAATGATCGTGACAAGGATAGAAGAAGAATTTAAAAAGTGAGTTACATCTCCATTGCCCCACCGATGTTATATTTTTTTGCAAATTGTATTTTTTAGTACCATCTTTAAAATTAGTCCAATCTATTTATTAAAAGGAAAAGCTGACTGACTGATTGACTGACATATCAACGCACAGCTGAAACTGCTGGGACTAGGAACGTGACATTTTGCACACGGCTTCCTTTAATAATGTAGGGGAGCACTAAGACGTGGTTTTTGGAAATTCGACCCTTTAAGGGGGTGAAAAGGGGGGATTTTGTTTGCATGAAAACTCATATTCCGTGAGTTAATATACTTGGCACGTATACATATCTAAGTAAATGATAAATTTTGTAATTTTGAGTTTTTCTCAACTAACCCCTAATCGGGGATTGGGGTGAGTTATAGTTTGTATGGAAGAATTTTAATGCGCTGTCCGATTAATTTGAAACTCAGTATTTATATTTAAGACCAAAAATAAAAAAATAGCATGTATCAGAGTTTTTCTAAAATCTACCCCTAATGGGGAGAAAAGGCGTAGTTAATTTCAGCTTATCGAGCGACTGAGCAGCACACATGTTGGCTGTCACATAGACGGCACTTGTGTCAATAACTTAAGTTACGCAGACGACATGGTGCTGCTCAGTCCATCGATAGGTAGGCTGAGGGAGCTACTCTCGATCTGCGAGATGTATGCGGAGGTACACGGCCTTAAATACAACTCCAAAAAGAGCGAGATTCTGGTGTTTAAAACACAAAAACAACAGCCCCGCCGTGTACCTCCGTTATATCTCAATGGCGTGGTACTAAACGTAGTTGAGAAAGTTAAGTATTTGGGCCACATTGTCACTAGTGACCTACGCGATGACAGTGATATAGAGCGGGAGCGCAGGGCGTTGGCGGTGAGGAGCAATATGCTCGCCCGCAGGTTTGCTCGCTGCACGGCAAACGTTAAGGTGACCTTATTTAAAGCGTTCTGTCAGTCCTTTTATTCGAGCGGCCTGTGGGTGTCATATACAAGCCGAGCCTACAACATCCTGCGCGTACAATATAACAACGCTTTCAGGATGCTGCTGCGGCTGCCGCGGCGTTGTAGTGCATCGGGCATGTTTGCCGAAGCTCGCACGGATGGTTTTCATGCCATCATGCGTAAAAAAGCGGCTTCCTTGCTACAACGCTTGCGTAGCACTCGCAATGGCATCCTGAAAATGATTGTTAATAGGCCAGACTATCCTATACAATGGCGCTGAGTAGAATTAGCTATAGGTACACGAAGATAATTATTATTAGGTGTACCTATGGTGCTACCACACTGAGCCACGAGGGCGGGCTTGGGCAATTTAACTGTGTTTGTGTCCTTACTAACGATACTAATATACTATAAGTCCTTTCTGTTACTAACCCGTCACTAACCAACATATGGACTGTTCATGTATGTGTTCATGTCTGAAATAAAGATTTATTATTATTATTATTATTAATTTTATAGAGGAGGAATTTACTGCGTGACTTGATTAACTCAAACATTTGTATAAATAATTCTGAGTCAAGTTATGAAAACATCAAACTCAAACTCAAAGCATTTATTTCAAATAAACCAATTACAGGCACTTTTGAACTGTCAAGGGGTCGGGCAGTCAGAAAGATGAAGCTAGTTGCCCATTCCAAAGCGTAGTAGGTACCTATGGAGAAGAACGGGCAAGAAACTCCGACACAAACGATTTTCCAAAATTCCACCCCTGCGGGGGTGAAAAGAGGTAATACAGTTGGTATAAAATATCTTATTCATTTCGTTAATTAACTTGAAACTTGGCTCGAATACTAATACTAATGTATAAATAAATAATAAAGATCCTAATCATTATTAGTACCATTTAAAAGGGGTGATGAAATGTGTAGGGGTAGGTACGAAATTCACGCGAATGAAGACGCGGGTGAAGTGCTGAATAACTGACATATCAGAAATTAAGGGTTCCTTCTATAATGTAGGTGAACTCTAAGAATGGGTTTTTGGGATTTCGATATTTAAAGCGGTGAAAAGAGGGGATTTCATTTGTATGAAAAATCTTACTTAGTGAGTTCATCTTAGCCTGAATACATACTTAAATGAATAATAAAGTTTTTCATTATTAAGTTTTCAAAACTAACCTTCCAGTGAATTTTAGAGGATGCTAAAATTTTTATGGCCGACCGGTTAACTCGAATAACGGCACTAAAACTTTTGACAGAAAATAAAGACTTACAAGTTTTGGGTTTTTCGAAAATGTACCAGCAAATGGAGGTAATTAAGTGTTTGAGGGAGGATTTCACTGCTTGTCTGGATTAAGCCAAAGAAAGTAAAAATATCGTAATAATTAATTTTCCAAAATTACCGGTTAAATGGGGTGGAGGGGGTATTTTTTATATTTTGTAGGAGATAATACGAAATCCATGTGGACTAAGCCGCGGGCGAAGTGCTAATAATGATAAACGATTTTATTTCTGTAAGTAGGTTTGTACACGTCAATCATATTTTAAAACTAGATTAGATCGGCATTTCCTATCTGACTACTCTGAGAAGAAAGGCCGAAAAAAAATCAGAAGTCACAGTCTCTTTTAAAGTCCAGACATAATCTTGGTCAGATCATGTGAAGACCATGTAGATTTGTGTCTGAAATGGTCTTTTGAGGAAAAACCACACAGAATGAATGGAACTGTCCAGTCAGTGCACGCATTCAGGGCCGTATTTAAGCGTGTGGAGGCCCTGGGGCAACCAAAAAGTGTAGGCCCCGAAAATTTTGTGGAACAGAGGATAAATTGTTTTTTCCGCATATAGGGCAGTAATGGCAAGGTACCTTAACCGTTGTAACTGTACACCGTGTGTAAAACAGCGAAAAAAAAATATCAAAGGAAAAGTTGTTTACTAGTGTTTACTCGTCGGAATTTAAAAATATTCTTTTTTTTCGAAGTCTCTATTGTGGGGGCCCCTCTTTTGTGGAGGCCCCGGGGCGGTCGCTCCGGATGCCCTCCCCTAAATCCGGCCCTGCACGCATTTGTCAGTAATCGTGCAGCTCAAGTCAGAACCTCTCAGAACTCAGAACTGTGACCTCTGAGTTTGTTTCGGCCTTTCTTCTCAGTACAGTCAGGAAACGCCGACCTCATCTAGTTTTTAAAATATGATTGACGTGTAAAAGTGTTTGTTCAAACCTTTTTACAGAAATAAAATCATTTATCATTTATCATTAAGATGCTCAGGTTAAACAGGCAATGACCTTCGGTGAGTGGTGATGGAAGATGAGACTTACTGACGTGCAATTGAAGATACTGCACGACTGGCTGATGACGAAAATTATGCATAAGATAATAACATGACATAACATCACGCCTGTATTTGCCGAAGGGTTAGGCAGAGGTGTATCTATAGTAGGTACACCCTAATTTCGCCAGTTTTTTTTAAGCCCCAAATAGCAAGGGGCGAGCCTATTGCCATCAACTGGGCACAAAACAGACAATCCAGGTTCCGGGTTGTTACCGAGTCATTCTAAACGGAAAAACCCAATGACACTTTGCCCGACCTGGGAATCGAACCTCATGCTTATCAGTAAGGCTTGCGCCTACTAGACCAACGAGGCAAAGATAATGTATCCAATATTGTATCTTATTTTTTGGAAACAAGTCTTTTAAAAACAGATTTAGCCAAGAGGCAATTAACGCAAAACACAATGAATAAAAAAAAATCGTTTATCGGTATTACAAGTATAGGTATAAACAAACATTTGGATTGGATCCTCCTTTTAGGCAAGCATTGCCTGTATTAGGAGAGTCCGCTCTTCCACAGCAAGACGTGTTCCAATATTGGATCTTATTCTTTGTAAATAAGTCTTTTAAAATATCTAGGCAGAGCGGCTTTGCAAATATCTGAACTTTAATTCATGACTTCTTTTATTAAGCATTAATAGCAATTAATACGTCTGACTGACTGTAACAGTTGCTCTACAAATTAAATATTTTACAGCTCAATAAAAGATGGTGAATATTTGTATGGCCCATGTGACGCAATTTAATAGATTATTAAGGGAATTGAAAGTCGTATTTCCTACACGGAGAATGTTGAATTCAAAGATGAGTTTACCATATTACAAAAAAAAATACTAGCATGCTGTCAACTGTGTTGACATTATGTGATTTGACAACAGGCATGTCTACTTCAATAGACTTTCATAAAACGTTGAGTGGAAAAAGGAAATGTAGGCCTTTACCCTACAGTGGGGCAACATAGGCTGATTTATTTATTTATTAAAACGGTATTAACCGTGTGGTGTGCCCAAGAACTCCACGACCTCATTCCACCGGTCCCCTACTACCATCGGACATCTAGACGCACTGCAAGTTACCATCCCTACCTACTTGCTATTCCACCAATTCGCACTAAGCGCTTCCAAATATCTTTTATAATGCGCACAGCAAAAGAGTGGAACTCTCTACCTGCGTCTGTGTTTCCGAACGTATACAACCCAAATCTCTTCAAAGTGAGAGTGAACAGGCTTCTTCTGGGTAAGCTCACTCCATCGTCGACTTTATCTCTATCATCTCTGACCTAGACTAGAGTCAAGAGCAAATCCAACTAAAAAAAAAAACACTTGTGGCACTTGGCGACTGCCATGGTAAAGCTATTGCATAGCATTTTTTATCAACTTATGCAATTATAATTATTTATTTATTTTTTATTTATGCAGTATTTCTTTTTCTTTAATATTAATTCAAGTACAGTCGTACCATATACTTACACGTTAAGCGAACGCTCGGACGAGCTATATGGTAGGCGGAGTGGGGGGTGTTAGGTTTTATTTTCGTTACGGAATTTCTTGATTCGGTCGCCGTTCTCAAAGCCCGCGATAAAAGCTATGCAATAGCTTAAAAACATAATACCCAATACTTTCTAAAATGGTTAAATAACAAAACACATCTATACTTTGGCACTTATTATATTAATATCTCATTTATTTTCTTTAATATAATTTTAATAAATAGGCATTTTTAATCACATTTATAACAAGGGACAAACATTTAAATACAACTGTCATAATACAGGGTGACAGGGACAGCGACACGCCACCTGATACCAGGGATTCGGTACATGATTCTGAAAAAAAAAATATGCTGTTCCGTACCTTTTGACCGCGAAGTTATTGAAGTTTTTTTATGAAACAGCAGATTATTATTTTGATAACCGACGAAAAATTTCTACGCTGGGGGCTTAGAATTATGTGCTGAATTCATGGTTACAGTTTGCGCATCGATGTGCCTGCCACCCTGTATACTCTTCAAAATAGATTTATAAAGTTAAGTATAGCACCGGCCGTTATGGCACAACGAGTATTAGAGAAAGACTGTCAAACATCACCCCAATTGCGTAACACACTTTCTTTAACAATCCAAAAGATTTTGATGGAAGTTCCTAATCCATTGCTTCATTTGTTTAAAAAATACGTCTGCTCGACAACGGAAATGACGCAATAAATGTTGTCGTTGTCAAAATGAAAGTCATTGGAATTATTGGTGTGTTATAGTATTTTTGTCTCACAAAGTGACGCGCGCTTTACTTGTAGTAACCAAGTGTACAAACATGCTGTGAATGTGTGCGTGAAGATGAGTAGCGTCAGGAAATAACACACACACGCACACGCTCACCTCCGACTTTGCATGGTATCGAGAGCTCCTGCGCTTACACACACATTCACACCGTGTTTGTACACGTGGTAACCACAAGTAAAGCGCGCGTCGCATTGTGAGATAAAAATACTATAGTATGTTACGCAATTACCTCGCTGGTATGAAAGAAAGAGACAACGTACTTTTTGTAAAACTCGATGTGGCATATTTTCGGCTGGCTACTTTAGGTACCTACTTATTAATACAAGGTGAAATTGAAATAACTGAAAATCTCTAAAGGCGTCGTGGTACTCAATATTATGAAGAGTTAAAAATTGTGAGTTTGTATGTTTGGCAGTTCCAATAATTACCCCTAAATACAAACTCCGATTCCGATTTTTTTTTAACTAATGGGTAGCTAATGTCAAAGGAAAAAAATTATGATGAAGAAGTGATGTTAAAACAAGAAATTTCAAGCGGACGAAGTCGTGGGTAGAAGGTAGTTATGAGCAAGTTTTATTACAGGACCAACACTGAAATTGTGGAAAAAATCTGCTGTTCCCTATATTTTGTCATTTTATGCGAACATAAATGTATAGAACAGGAGTTTTTTTTTTTTCGCGATGTAAAATTGTAACTAACATCAGTTCTGTTCCGTTTTTCGCGATGTTGTTCGTAATGATGAGTACAATGACCCCTTAAGAGGTTTTCAGTTATTTAAATTACACCTTAAAGGTATATATTAAGAGCTAAATTATTTCTACTGGCAGGTATGACCAGATTGGTTCTTTTAAGTATAGGAGCTTAGTTTACTAAATGCTTTACTACCAAGCTGCTACATACTTTGAATTGCGTAGCTTTGATTGCAGCTGCAACATAAACGAAATACAATTTGATAAATTGAAACAAATAAAATAAATAAATAATGAATAAAGTTATAGACATTTCAACACATTAGGAAAATAAGCATGCATTCTGACAAGTAGTGATAACAATATTATAAAGAAACTAAATACAAATTCAGACGAAAGCAGAATATACAGATTGTTAATAGAATATAAATTACCTACTCCATAATTTGTACATCATCATAATTCCTCCATTTAGAAGCATTATACTTAAGAAATAACAATAATTCAGTAAAAGCATTGGCATTTTAACACGTACACCTGTGTCTCGAGAATAATTTATAAGGTGCCAGTAAACTTTACAAAACATCAAGGAATACTTTATTACTAAAAATATCAACTTTCGTGCTAATTAAATTCAGGTATATTATTTTGTTCTTTCAGATAGATATTATATTATTCCGATTCCCAAAGCTCCTACGGTATAATGACATTTGACAAAAATAGTCTACGCACGCATATACTTAAGCCTAAAACTACAAAGAACAAACATTATCCCTGTGACATACAAAAAACATCATACAAAACTCTCTGGAAATTCGTAGTCAACACTTTTAGATTTCTGAAAAGCGACCACACAGTCGACTTTTATCTTTTGGTACGACACGAATTTCTTTTCACAATCCATGCTCCTAGCTTTGGCACTGTTTATTAAGACGCTACGTCTCAAAGAGTGGCTTCGACCCAAATTATCAACTTCACTGTCTGACCTAATATTTTTACTATTGGAATGACCGATAAACTTGCCAGTATCACCTCCCCTACAATCTTCGCGATCAATTTTATGTTCGACATCAACCACTTCAGATATCTCGATGTTTCCTTCGCTCCTCATCCTGTTTATGATCGGCTTTGTATTCGAACAAACAGGCGCCGATTGTTGTCTCACAAATGTTTTGTTGGGAAATATTCTATCAAATAGCCCTTTTTCTATTTCAGCTTTGCTTTCTGATTCTGTATCAGTACGGTCGACGCTGCTTCTTTGGCTGAAAAGTTTCTTCAAACTATTCGTAGTTCGCGTCAAGCTGCTGCTCGTCGTCGATCCATTTGTAATCGTCCTCTGAGCTCGCCTTGTCTTATTTTCTAACTTTCTCTTATAACATATGCAGACCTTACAGAATCCGATGCGGAATTTTGAAGACATTAAATTGTAAAGTATAGGATTTATCGCCGAATTTATATAGAGCATGACTCTGGCGAAGTAGAGTATGTTATACCATTTCTCTGGGCTGAATTCTTCGTAGAATTCTGGTGGTGTTATTATTATCCATAGTGTGAGGGCTCTATAAGGCATAAGACATAAAAAGAAACATAACACAACAGTTCCGAGCATTAGAATAACCTGCTTTCTTGCTCTCGTGTTGTAAGGATCCACAGTTTTGTTCATAACAACTTTAGAAGCTGCAGTGATTAAATTTTTGGCTATAACGCTGTATAATACTATGAGGATGATTAGAGGTAGTACGTAGAGAAGGATGATGATGGCGATGAAGAACGTGATCTGCCAGAAGGTGACGGCTTGTGTTAGGCACTGGCCGTAGGCGATGCCGTCGTGACGAGTGACGGTGTGATGCTCAGCAATGGCCAGGATAGGACTGCAAACAAGAAAGATTATGATCATGATATCTACAAAGCTAACAAAAAAACTACGGATGATTTTGCAACAAAAGAGTCTATCTACGAAAATAATAGGTGGAGTTCTAATAATGATGCGTCGTTGTCTTTAATATTTATGTGTTATGCAATCAACCTATATACTACACCATTATGCCCTGCAAATAATATTAAATCATGCAGACGTTTATGATATGTAATTTCCTGTAGATAATTCAAATTCTTCATTAAGATTTTATACGTAGAGTTAAATGACACGTTATATTTTATTAATATTAATTAGATATAACTCTTAGCTGCAGTGTATAAATTCTGGTAACTGTCTAATTTATGATACGTGTTTAATCGACCGTTTTTAATAACTCCCCATTTTCCGCATCATGGACGCGTGTAGATTACTCCTACCTTCTTTAAGCCCGAGTATTTTGTGTATTCGTTGCAATCCTATGAATTTGATGAGAAGTTAACGTTGACTACAATACCCAGGTATAATACAACAAAAGAGAAATTAACCACATCTTTTTATTCTACCTTTTTAGGCCTGATTTAAATAGTCAGTTATCGTTTATCTGTAGAATAAATAGGACAGTTTGACATATTTTCTGTTGACACATAAGCTGTCGAACACCAATATTTATTCATCACATAAAAGTTATTTACCTATCCCACAACCTGAAGCAAAAATTGCATCAGATATGTTGTATCTGAAAATTGATACGAAATCTCAAAAAATATATATTTTTGTCAGATAAACCTTACTTTTTTATTTCAAACACTGTAGTAGACATGCCACTATTACCACCTACCTATATTATTAATAATTGCTTTTTTAAAACCAATTAATCAAATAAAACGCTTGTTATTCAAGCTCGTTGAACATGACAGATGGTCCTCATAACCAGAGCGACCAAGTTTATTGTTTTTATGTAATGGATGGGCCTAAAATATTTTAACAAATAGAAAGTGGGTCGTTCCCAATTTGGGAGGCTGTGCTAATGACTCATCTGTCCATGTATTAGATGTTGGTCAGCATCTTTGGGTACAGTATCCGCCTACTGCTTGTTCTGCTGAATATAAATTATTTTTGCTATCTTTTCTTTCTTTTGTTTTCTTTACTATTTTTTTTTTGTTTTTAATTAAATATATTTGATCGATGGTTTTTGGTGTTTAAGATCTAGGGAAATAGTCATAACTTAAAAAAAAATTGGTTGGCCATTTTAGATCTGGTACCTACCTATGTCTAAAAATATAATGAACTTAATTCCGAGATTGATTTTATAATCTATTTTCTCTGAATAATTTGTGTATCAAAGGACCAAAAATAATTAGATTTAATTATTCTTTTCTAAGTAATGTTTTTGGTGTAGGTAGGTGTAGGACCTAAATAGTCTTTTTAAGTTTTTCGCCCTTACCATAAAATTCTATTGTTTGAACTCTATAGATATTAAACCCTCGTAACATTTTTAAATAATTTCATAAAACAACCATTTCTTATACAAAATGAAGACTCAGTTAAAAGTTAACTTTACCTGTCCCATTACTTTGAATATTTATGAATGCTTTCTGAAAGTATTTTATTTGATTTAATGTTATTATCGCATTTGAAATACAAATATTCAAAATTTATTTTTCTGCTGGATAATGAATTAATTTCTTACATTTTGACTGGTAAAGTTATTTTTTAACTTCTTTCATAAATAAGTTTTATTTTGGTATACATCATAAAACACAATTCATAGATGAATAATTCAAAAACTCGTGCAGAAAAATCCAATAAAATTAAATTATGATAGTGCAATACAAACAGTTAGTGGAAACATGAAAACATATTTAAGATACATGTCATAACAACAAGCCATAGTAAGATTATAATTTATTATTTATTTTAAATACATAATTAGGTACCTACCTAATTATAATATTCTGTTCAAGATTTCTTTAAAAAAAATATATACTTAGGTATCTATTTTGTGGTGATATTATTGAGTGCCCACATAAAAAAAAATTGAAGTAATTGATTGTAGGAAACAAATAACCATTTTGCTATACCCTATTTTATACATTAAGAGCGGCCAACCCGCCTTACTTTTCATACAAACGCTCGTACGTGATTATGGCGTTGTAATTGCATCTTTCATTGAAATTTTTGGACGAATAGGTATCTTTTGCACTTTATCTAGGTTTCTATGCAAGTAAAAAATCTAAATTTGGAAAACCAAATTTAGTATAAGCCTCCAAAAATTTGCTTTTTTGCACAAATTTTACCAGAATTTTGGCCGTTCATAATTTAGTCATAAATTGTAATAGTAAAGAAAACATCTTCATAGAAACCTCGCACATGTAATGGAGATTCCAAGTGACAAACATTTTTTCCAAAAACTTGTAAGGCTTTTTCAAAAACACGTATTTCCTGGAACAAGTTTTGTGAAATGTTTGCGCGCCAATTTTCGTTCGATGTTATCGCGTTCTCACTCTTGCTTCTTTTTCAAACATTGTGTTGGATGAAACAACAAACTTGTCAATCATACTCGCGTTGACGATAGACGGACCGGGAAGGGCCCTCTTATATGTTATTAATATGATTTTAGGACTGTGTTAGTAAATAAATATCTTTGAACTTGGCTTGACACGCTACCGTGAGTCTCGATAAGATTAGGTAATCTCCTCTTCTCCATTTACTTAGCATGTGCACAACATCGACCAATTTTTTTTATAGTTGCTTATAGCCTGTACGCTTATACGTGTGTATTTTGTATAATTATCTCTTTTGTCGACTATATAGTACGATTCAAACTTAATAGCAGCTCGGAACATGAGGCGAGTCGCTGCGCAGTAACCAATCCAC
Source organism: Dryobotodes eremita (assembly GCA_917490735.1). Classification (NCBI taxonomy): domain Eukaryota; kingdom Metazoa; phylum Arthropoda; class Insecta; order Lepidoptera; family Noctuidae; genus Dryobotodes; species Dryobotodes eremita. The sequence continues at coordinate 18,673,956 of OU823264.1, read as the reverse complement.
GTGTCAGCGGGGGTGAGGGGTGAAGCACTGCGCAGCGAATAGTGCACTTCACAGCCGCCATTAAGTTTGAATCGTACTGCATCTACTGTTTGAGGACAAAATAATAATTCTACTTAGTACCTCTTGTTTTTTCTATTACATTAATCCAGTGTCTCTACAAAAAGCTTAGTAAAAGAACTTCAATTAATATTATCATAGTTTAATTTTCATTTGTAATGGCGACTTGCAAAAACTACACTTATCGTGCTAAAGATCGCTGCGGGCTCAAATGGGGACAGGTCGCGAACCTATTGCTTTTAAACGTCATTTCAAGCTTTCAGGTTACTTGACTGACACAACATGATGTATAGCGTTTATTGGCTTTGTAGATTTTATTAATTGTTGTGTATGGAAATTGTAAAATGAACTATGTGTACGTAATTACTTAAAGAACCATCTCGTAAAACAATGATTGTTGATACTAAGGAGCTTTCAAAGGCGTCGACCTTAAATATTCCTATAACTAAACTTATGTTTTTGACCAATAATAAGTTGAGTCAAATACCAATAAACACCAAATTTCTAAGAATAATTCTAACATTTTAAATGAATGATAGCACTTATCATGTTGCGTATGCTAAATATGTTTCCAGTGCAAAAATCAACAAACAAACAGACAAATAAAGCACAACACACACAATAGCTGTCACAAACATTCATAAAGTAAAGCGTAAAACAGTACGAACCTTGTTTCTCAAAGGGTTTTAGTTCAGATATAGTCTGAAATACATAACTTTTAATCACAGTTTATGAGTAAAAACTGCGTTGCGTATCTTACATATGAAAGGGCGATGTAAAATTAAGAAAAACACCTTTCGAGTTTCATAAAATTGGCATTATTAAAGTTAACTCACACAATCGACTTTTCCGAATTTCCTTACTCTAAATTTATTGAAATCTTACTAAGGAAGGAAGGAAGGGAAGTTTTACTAAAATAAATTCCGGATAACCAGAACATCTTAATTAATAAATTTGAATAGAGGGACCAATTATTCGTCCTTTTGGCGAGGCACAAAAATTAGAAAGTCACGCTAAATATATGTCAATTCCAAATACCTTGGCAGTTATTCTTATTATAGAGTACTATTATAAGAAAGTCAATAACAGAACTGTATCAAAGAATAAAATATCGATAACAATAATTTTCCGCAACAACAACAACCGAATTTCAAATTAAAAACAGTTCCATTCATTCATTCAAACGGAACGCTCCAACAATTGAGCTGAACGAACGACAGTCGGCCAATATGGCGACTGAACGAAGGATTTATTGCAAAACGCCATCTATTATTTAAACTCGGAACCAATATAGGGGACAACGTCGCGTGTAGGACTCCAATAAGCTGCGGTATTAAAAATTCTTTAGAATAATGTACCAGAGGAGCAGTCTACTAGTTGTAAGGATTCTTTGTGAAAAGAATATTATGGTTGCCGGCAAATGTAAGGCGTTTTGTTTAGACAGCCTTTTGTGGAACGACTGTGAGGCTTTGAAATGGTTTTAAAAATTAATACATATTTTTATAGTTGAGTTTCCAGTAAAGAAATAGACCCAACACGGTCGCTACTGATGGCTTTAAAAGCAACAAATGTGATTTTGTAATTATAACACTCTCTTTTCTCATCACTACAAGAGCACAAAATTACATGCCTGATTACATTATGGTACCTACTAGTACTACCTATTTAACAGTAAATGTGTGAAAACTCAAATACACTTTTAATTTAAACCCAGTCAAAATGTATAAAAACTAATAAACTTCTAGTAAATTACAGCATGAAAATCGTCAAAACTTTTCCCAACTATTATGAACAATTTAGGACCAATTCTGTGAATGGTAGCAACCCTAGCTTTTATGGTTGCCAGCCAATAAAATGCAAAGCGCAGAAACTTGCAAGTAACGTTATGACAAGCGTCCAGCTGTTTTATAGCTTTACGTAATATGTAGCCAGTGCTCATTCAGCAATGAAACTATAAACCACCTCGCACACTGTGCGACAGGTCGACGACAAAACGCTGACCTTTCGCATGCGACTTTCATCGGGTGTGCGCATGCACCGGGCGCCTAAACGCTGCAACAAGTAGCGCGAGCGTGCAACTCTCCTAGCTTGTCGCTGCGACACTGCATCTCGACGCCAAATGTGTAGAACTTTGAATAAAATACAGGGTGGCAGAGACATCGACATGCAACCTGTTACCATGGATTCAGTACATGATTCTGAAGCCCCCTACGTTGAAGTGATTATACGGTTATTTAAAAAAAGAATACTGTTTCAAACATTTTGACCGCGAAGGTATTGCATTTTCCTTTGAAACAGCCGATTATTTTAGGTAGGTTTGGGGGTTCAGTATCATGTGCCAAATTCATGGTTACAGTTTGCGCATCGATGTTCCTGCCACCCTGTATATGAAAATTGTCGGCCGCAGCCTGTCGTTGCGTCTAATCACCGAGCAGTCGCAGTCGCATTATGTCATATAGTGTGCGCCATGTCTAAAGTAGCTCGGACAATATGTCCGAATTGTTCACAAGGACCAGAAATTTGAAGTTTATAGCTCGACTCGTTAAACTGTTCGAGAAATATTTTAGATTAAGAGAAATATAGGTTGAGTGAAAAATTTATTGTTGTAGAAGCCGTAGCAAGTTCTAATTTTAATTTTAAATAGACTTGGAATAAGTGGATTTAGGAAATTTAAGCTCAGCTGGAAAGAAGACGCGCGGGCTCGCGAAAGATGAAAGGAGTCAAGAGTTCCTTTGCCCAGGAGAGGGACAACGCGAGCTAGAAAAAAAAAAAAAAACAGCTCTTCGTAAACTCCTAAAACTAGCAATTTTGAGTAATAGTGAGGACAAGATAATTTCACCCAACAACATTAAGTCCTACGTGGTGTTTGTTCTTCATGGTTTTAGAATAAAAATCGTAAGTTATTCACCTCAAGAATAAAATTGTATTGCCCGTTCTTCTCCATACGAACCTACTACGCTTTGGAATAGGCAACTAGCTTCATTTTTCTGACTGACCGATTCATTAATAATTCAAAAGTGCCTGAAATGGATTAATTGAAATAAATGTTTCGAGTTTGAGTTCTACTAGAGGTGGAAAGCAAAATGCGAAATTTTACTGCTGTCTTTGATTCTAGACAATAAATCAAATAAAACCGACCTCTTGACAATTCAAAAGTACCTGTAATTGATTTAATTGAAATAGAATAGAATAGAATACTCTTTATTATGTACACCATAAAAATTACAGATATAAATGTAGACATTTTACACAGGGTGACACAATGGGTGGTCTTATCCCTAAAAGCGATCTTTTACAGACAACCTTTGGATGGATTCAAGGGAGAAGGAGAGACAATAATGCAGGTAGTCAGTGGTGTACCATTTACATATACAACAAATACATACATAAAACATATACTTATCTACATATAATATATCCTAATCCTAACTAATATTATAAATGCGAAAGTAAGTTTGTTTGTTTGTTTGTTTGTTACCTTTTCACGCCTAAACCACAGAACCGATCATCCTGAAATTTTGCATATACGTTGTCAGGGGTACAGAAACGGACATAGGGTACCTTTCATCCCGCAAAAACGTACTGTTTCCGAGGAAAACAACAATAACGTTCTTATGATAAAAGATGGCGCCACGTGTCTTTCGAATCATGACTGAAATATAACCCGAATTGATAGTCAAAGTCTAAATTAACGCGAGCGAAGCCGCGGGCAATAGCTAGTACAATAATAAACATGAAACAAGAGCAAGGAAACTAAATGTAATGATGATGTTTAAGGAGAGAGGAAGTGTTTTTTAACCATAATTTTAAAAGTGGACAAAGATTTAGCACGCCTTACCGACTCGGGCAAGGCATTCCATAACCGTACTGCTTGAACTGTAAAAGACTTGTCATAAAAACTGGTGGAATGCATCGGCATCTCTAGTCTTAAGTTTTCCGATGACCTAAGATATCTATTATGTGTGTCATGAAGGAACTTGAAACGTTCTTTAAGATAAGAGGGGGTTTATAAATGGTTTAAGTATGAGTTGAGTTTGAAAATAAGTAAACCGATTTGGAAAACCTACTACAAAAACACATAGGGATACCGACGGAGAGAAAAGCCTTTATTCAATACACAGTCTTGCCTTTTCAAGAATGCTAGACTTACAAATGAACAATAGAACAGCTCTTTCCTGGAACATTTTCCAGGAAATAAAGAGAAACAAGAAATAAGCCTCGTTTCAACTAACATGTCAAACAATAGTACGACGTGTAACAACATTAAACCTTCGGGAGCTGACTCAAAGAAGCACCAAATAAGTTTTCGCCATCGGAAACAGAATTACTGTCAGAAATAGAGTTCGTTGAAGTCTTAATAGGCTTAGTACTCACGTAAAGACAAACAAAATTTTTGGCGTTGACACAATTTTTGATATGGTTATCGGACGTGTTATTTTCTTAGGAGATTTTCTGTGGATCTAAGGACCAAAGTTTTAATGAGAATCTTAGTTTAGTAGGTTAAGAAAATATGGTGCAAGAAAAGTCGAAATTCTGTGTTGCAGAATATAGCGGATATAAATAATTCATTAACATCAAAATAATAATAATAATTATTGTTATTATATTATTATTAACATCATCATTCTACTGCCCTTATTTCAATTTATATGAGGTTGATGCAACATGTATTTTTCATCCATAGTTGTCGTGATCTCGTAGTCAACCCAGATATAAATAATTACTAAATGTATTTTTAGAAATTAAAATTCCCTTGTATAGCTCAAAAAAATGGTGTGATAACATACTTGTAATCGATTGAGATACCTTAACGATTCGTTTTATAAGTTATAATATCGTCAGTTATCAAACGAAACTATGTAGTTATATAAGAACTGGATAAATAGTTTAAACAAAATATTCCAAACACTCTTTTCACTACTGAACTATTCTAGCATACAACCCAAATTTTTTAAACCAATAGAAACGTTCAAATACAAAGCTATCGTTCCAGCATAACCTACGCTGAACTAAAAACGTTGTAACAAGAATCCATTTCGTATTGGAAGTGGGAATTGCAATACTGAAAATAGTAACAGGGTGGCTGGAACGACGTTATATTGAACATTGGTCGTCTTGAACGACTTGCCAGGAAATAATCAAGTCGCATTCGGTGTTTTGTCTCTTTCTAACCCCAGCTGTGATGTAACATGACGATGGTTCGAGTAAATTTAGTTTTACTAAGAAGATAGGCAGCTGTGACATAATGGTGCCGATTCTCTTGTACACCGAACTAAACTATCACTAAAATTCCTCACTTTTGGCTATGAGAATCTTAAAGCTATTCTGCAAAAATATATCTCTAAATTTAAAAATAATTTTGACGCAAATAAAATTTAATTTGACAATCGCGACTCCACATGGTACTTGTTTGCCCTACCCGTGAATATTTTTAGAGCCGGAGGCGCGCATGGGGTGCAGCCTCGACGTGTTTTATATGGAATTTTTCACTTTTTGTATGCAAATATGAAAAAAATTATTACCTACATGTGGAGTTTTAGAGGTTTAAAGGTATCATAAAGGGGGTCGAAATTTTCATTATTTTTGCGATAGGTCACACCATTTTCGAGATATAAGCAAAATAAAAAAATAAAGATACAGCATTTTGCACCTGAAATCGAGGTGTTGTGGTGAATTTTAGTTCATGTCAACTAATTTTATTCCACACATTTTTAATCGCGATTAAAAATAGCCAGATTTAGTTAGACAACCAAAATTTTAGGTGAAAAACGTCAAATTCAGAATAGCAAAATTGCCATTTTCACTAAACTAATAACTCAGTGCAATCTTAGTGCTGTCAAACTAATATGGTTAAATTGTGTCACTTTAGTATATTTCAGAATTAGAAATCGTCGTTAGACAGGAATAAATTAAATTTTAGTGTTTTTTAGTCTAGTTTAGACAATTTTGTGACAAGAGAATCGGCACCAATGTCTGTTAAAAGATTGAACCAAATGGATCCCTGTTATCTGATGAATAAATGAATAATAAAAAAGCAATGTGTTATCAAAAATCCATCTGCTATATTCTGCGAACGAGGTCGAAATTTTGATCCGTTTGATTTATTATCTAGAGTCAAGGATCGCAGTCAAATTTCGCATTTATCTTTTCACCACTAGTAGACCTCCAACTCAAAACATTTCTTTCAATTAAACCATTTGCAGGCACTTTTGAATTGTAAAGGAGTCGGTTAGTCAGAAATATGAAGTTAGTTGCCAATTCCAAAGCGTAGTAGGTAGGTACCTATGGAGAAGAACGGTCAAGAAACTCCACGTTCAACCTCTTAAATTATATTGTTACAAAGTTTTAGACAAATACAAAACCTGAAGAATGATGGTTGACTTTATTAATTTATCATTAATAAAGTTTGAGTCATTTTCCAATAATCAAGGACAAAATATTTGAGTAGGTACGCATCTTAAATATTTATATAGGTAGCCTTAACCCTAAGCTATTCTACGTTCATCTTCACACCAAGATTAACCCCATTATTACAGAGTCAGAATTATGCTTGTTTGTGAAACTTTGACCATGCCGTTCCCAAGTCATAAAATAATTTGGTCTACTCACTATGAAAGCGTAGGTGTCTGTAGATGTCTTTCTAGTTAGGTTTGGTTTCCAACAATCGTTAACAATGAATTTTTATAATAAGAAAACTTGTCGGCGCCTAATAATTGTTCCTAATATCAATTTCTAAGTTTTGGCCCGAGATGGAGTTGTTTGTTCAAAATTTTGTAGGAATTGCAAATGGCGTCTGATTACAATGGATGGATTGTCCTTAGATGATCTCAATCAGTGCTTTGTTCAGCAAGAAATACAAAATATATAGCCCAATCATGAAAATAAACGTCTTGTGTCTATGTTTTATCTTCTTCTTCGTCGAAACATTGTATTTCCTCGATTAACTCTCGCTAGTCGATACAATAAGTCAACTTAAAAAAAAAACACTTTTAAAATATTTGACGAAAACGCTCCATGAATGTTCCACAATAATTAAACATTTTTACCCAAATCAATTGTGCCGACTACAGAGCCCTGTAAAATAAGCTGCTCTAAAACTACCAATTGAATTGTTGAAACCCATATGGGTAAGTTTAGATTCCAATACGAGAAATGCAAGTAACAGCATCCGAATCGTATAAACGAAGAATATGAAATGAAGACATCAATAAAATGCCAAGCAAATGCTGAATATGTGAATTTTAGTGTGTGGGAACGACGTTGAAAGTTTGGTGGAGTTCGAAGTGGCGTTTCATAAGAAACTTATTACAGAGGCAAATGAACCGATGTGTAGGGACGCCGCCGCCGACCAAAGAGTTAGGAAAAGTGGTGCAAGTGAAAATGGAACTTTAATCTCAGTTTCAGGTTACGACGAACTTTTAAGCGTGGTTTAGCATTAACTTCTGCATGTTCTTGAACTATCTTTTAAGAAAGATTGTTTCTTTGATCCCGAAACTATTCTAGAGAAAGAACAGATGAAATAGGACACTGAAGAAAAATATGAAAATTCTATGAAAGGACACTGATCATGATTTCTGCTCCAATGATTTGACGGCTCTACATATTGGGATTTAGGAAGACAGGGAATACGTATTAGCTTTCACATTCACATGCCAATAACTCGTCACAATGATCGACACATGAATAATGTTTTTCTACCCTCCGGGATATGTAGCCTCGTCTTAGATAGCATCTGGTCCTTAAATCCGCGAAACGGATCACATGGATCCGTGCTTTGAAAATGATAAATTACCAGTAGAATATCGGTTTTGATTATATAAGACAAAATTATTTCAATCTTAGCTTAAAGCTAAACCAATTCCCATAGTCCATTTTGGGTGTATAGTTAATAGCGAAAGTGTAAGAGCCAAACGTCACCGGAATGCCATGGCGGCGCAGCCAGGTCGCGTCGCCAACAAAATGTTTATGGTTGGCTGCGTAACCGAGCGAACGCCAGGAGAGCCACCCACTATATAGTTCTATACGTTTTGGTGGCAGCGCGTCCTGGTGACGTCGCCATGGTGTCCCGTTGAGGTACGGCCCTAAAACTTGTTAAGAAAGCTGCAGTCTCGGCGTTTTCACGCTGCGTTTCGTACGCGGCAGATAAACGCGCACGCTTAGCACCTTGTATTGTTAATCACTGTAGCACCACGCTTCACGATGCAAAAAATAACACAGTCTAATGCTTTTTTTTGGTTCAACGTCTTGCTTGTTATAAATGGCAATTTTGACCAATCAGCATTTTGAAAAAATCACTTCACATTTTTACATTGTAACTTAGGCTATGTATAGGCTTATCGTAAATGTATATATGCTTATAACTAGGATAAAATGGTCAGAAATGGTCCTTATTTATCCAAAACTATCTCAATAGAAGGATTGTTTTATTAAATCAAAAAAATGAATATAGTACTCTTAAGTGCTATGTAAAATTTTACAAACAAAAAGCTGAGAAGGAAAAGGCTTTCTGTCAATAACTCACAACTCACAACCCGAGTGCCATCACTGACCACTTGTCACTAAAAAGTACCTGGTGAACAAAGCAGCGAAGAACCACACTAGCGCGCAGATCAAAGTCGCCCTTGTCTTGGTGCACACATACCCGGCGCGCAGTGGCTCGCAGATCGCATAGTACCGCTCAAAACTGATCGCGAGGATTGTCAGTACTGATGCGTGGGTTACTGTCAGCTCCACAAATGGTACCGCGAGACCTAGAAAAAAAAAAGTTTAAGTATGATATGATGACGGCCTCGTTGGTGTCGTGGTCACAAGAGCTACTACTGAGCATGAGACCATGGGTTCGATTCTCGGGTCGGGCAAGGTGTTATTAGGTTTTCTATCTGGAATTTCTGACTACCAGTTTGGAGTCTGGATTTGTGCTCGGTTTATGGCTATAGGCTCGCCCCGTGTTACATGGGACTTAAACATAACTGGCGAAATGTGGGTGTACTATAGGTATACCTCTGACTAACCTTTCTGCAAATACAGAAAAGATGTATGAAGTATGATTTGGTCCTTATTTCTAAATATTTTTTAAGGTTTAAAACTTGGGTGGTCTTTTGGTCCGTAACTTAGATTAAAAACCTAAAATGCGAGAAAAAATAGTAGGTGTACAATGAGGAAGTAATTTTTATAATGCGAAACTATTTCTCACCACTCCCGCCATAATTCGCGAGCTTCTGGCGGGAACGTCTCTCGTTCCCGCTCCGCCAATGAGGGCGAGTCGAAACTTCTAGAACATTCTAGAAGCTTCGACATACGACGCGCACTCTACTTTTGACATTAGCCGTGTGACGTCCGTCAACTGGGTTGCGCACAGCAAAACGGATTCTCTTTTATACAATTTATCTTTTTGTTTTGATATATATTTATGTTACTGGAAATAAAGCACTTACAGTACATATTTGTGTATGTTAAAGTTGTATATTTTGCCATAATATAAAAAAAAACAGCATGTATTAATTGCTATAAATAATATGATCGCCATAGAATAGTGTTAGTTTCCAAGGTAAAATTCAGCCATAATAGCTGGCGACCTCTGCGCTGCCACCAAAGATGCCGTGGAAATGCAAAGTTTTGACAAAATAAATTTAATTCACTGTCGTGCCATCGACATGACAACGAAGAAGTTCACAAGGCCAACAAATTGTTATAATAACAGACAAGCAGTCCATCACTTATTTAAACATTTTACAAAAATAAATAAATAAACTATAGTGGCTAGATTCGGGTCTCAGCCCAGAATCTTAATGTGTTGATTTATTTTACTACAGATATTTATTTACACTATATTTGAAAATTTACCTAGTTTTACCCAAGCTACACGTATTTATTTAACCTTTCCATCACTTTACCAAACGCTTCGATACACAATTTATTGGAAAATTATGTTCCATAAGTTATTTTTTGCTTTTTAGGTAACTCGGGCGCAAAATATCCTTACATTTTTGAAGTTTACCATGCAAGACCTCTCGACGTCTTGCATTTGCGAAGACTATTATCTACCTACACTACAAAGGCTTTCCTTGATAAGTATGTGTGGTATAACTATGAATGATAGGCTGAGGAATGATGTGATAAGGCAACGGTGCGGTTTAAAAGATGTAGTTATAAAAATTTAAAAGAGTATGCTGAGATGGTTTGGTCATGTTGAGAGGATGAATGAAAGGCGACTAACAAAAGGCATTTACAAGGCAAATGTGAGTGGAAACACAGGGAGGGGATGCTCTAGAAGGACACACAAGGACAAGGACATTATAATGATATTATTGGTGATGTTCTTCAGAAAGGTCATGTGCGTAGTACTCGCAACCGGCGTGCGTGTATGACCATAAACGAAGCAAAAGAAGTATGTAAGGGTCGTAGCAGGTGGCGTTCTGTAGTTTCTGCTTACCCTCATGAGAAGAGGGCATGATTTTATGAATGTACGTACTATAAAGACGTGTCTTGACGTTACACAACAAGCTACACAGTGCAACTTACATCGGAAGAATGTCTTTAGAATAGAATAGAATAAAATACTTTATTCTTTACATATTAATTTTTTCGCGAGAACAATTCGTGCAGATTCACGTTCACTTGCATGTTGCGTTGCATTATGTATGTAGCTACCCATGCATTTCAATTATGCTAGTGAGTCTGTCCATCTGTCTATTTTTGGATGTATCTACTGCGCCAGTGCGGGAGCCTTTTGTTCGACTTTTCATTTGAACTACTGAACCGATTTTAGAGGAATGTTGACGTTTGGTAGAATGTTGTTTGATATGTAGAACTGCATTTGCATCTTCAGTGGGGAATATAAGGTAAGAGAATACTACCGATTGTGGCGATTTTTGGTAGAAAAGTAACTTGATCTTTCTCTCTCTCGTGATCTTGACTTGACCTGTGGCGTTCTATAGTTTCTGCCTATCCCCATGGGAAGAAGCCGTGAGTTTATGTATGTATGTATGTGGAAGTAACTTGATTCTTTCTGAATCAAAGAGAAATTTCCATTACAGAAAATTGAAAATTGTACACTCGGATATAACTTCAAAAGACTGGGGAGTGCATAGCGGTATACGAACTCCTCCGTCCTTACAGACGTCCGTGGCTATCTGTCACTAACGTGGCAACTTGTCTAGAGGTTTGGCTCTTGTTTGCCTCTGTCACATACGACACGGGAGCTTGCCTAGAGGCTCCGGCTATGGGCCCGTTGTGTTGTAAAAAGTATGGCGAAAATACAAAAAAAATACCCTGAAGGGAAACTTTTCAATAACCTGACCCACTTATCAAACTGAAACTCAAATAATGTATTTCAATTAAACTACATATTTACAGGCACTTCTGAATTATGAAGAGTCAGTCAGAAATATGAAGCTAGTATCCCATTCCAAAGCGTAATCAATGTAGAAGAACGGGGAAGAAAATCCATGGACACCTTTAAATCAAAAATATTGCTTATATCATCCATTAAATTATACAAATAGATAGGTATGTGAGAGTGATGTAGAAATACGTGCACTTTAAAAGCGTCCAGAGCAAAAAGTTAATAAAAAAAAAACAAAAAGAAATAAAATGCGTGCCTACCTACTTAAAATAAGTCGTGGGAGCTAAGAGATAACCAGTCCATTATATAAGTTAATGCATGACGCCTTTGCAATTCCTTTCATAAAAGCAGATGTATAAGGATGCGATAGTAATTTATACATAAATGCAACAGAGAAGACCTGCGGCGTAATTGCGTAACACATTAATAGTAGAAATAGCTCTCATTTTGACAGTTCAACAACATTCATTGCGTTATTTACGTTGTAGAGCAGACAAATTTTTCGAACATATGAAGCAATGGATTAGCAATAGGCTTCAAAATGATTCAGATTGTGATAGATACTGTGTTACGCAATCAGGGTGCTGGTAGCTAGGGAACTTCATGTTTTTTGATTAGTCCACCCACATGTTCTAAAAGGCAAATGCCGAGGGAATAACTTTGTTTTAAGAGCACAAGTGGCTTTAATTTGTGACGTGAAACGTCAGTGCAACTGACAGAATATGACGACATTTGGAAGTTCAGTAAATAGTCATGGAGATATTGCCGTTTTTGGAATTTTGGAAAACGGATTGCCTTCTGGAATTGCCTCGTTGATCGAGTGGTTGCAAGTGCTACTGTTGAGCATAACGTCCCGGGTTTGACTCCCAACACCCTATTACATAACACACTATCTATCACAATCTGAATTATTTTGAAGCCTATTGCTAATCCATTGCTTCATATGTTCGAAGAATTTGTCTGCTCAACAACGTACATAACGCAATGAATGTTCTTGAACTGTCAGAATGAAACCCATTCCTACTGTTAGTGTGTTACGTAATTACCCCGCAGGTCAGCAAAATGTTACTGGGTTTTTCCATCAGAAATTTCTCAGTAGCAGCCTGGAGTCTGATGTTGATGAGTGATGAGTCTGAGAGTTGATGGCAATAAGCTCGCCCCCTATTTCATGGGACTTAAACACAACTGGCGAAAAATGTGTGTAGTATATAGGTACACGTCTGCCTAACCCTTCAGGGATTACACGCGTGATATTATATTATGGGTTGGCTTCTTTTTTAACCGACTTTAAAAAAAGGAGGAGGTTCTCAATTCGTCTGTATTTTCGTTTTTTACCACCGTCTTCCGAAAGTAAAGTTATTTTTCACTTTTTTTTTGCTAGTCTGTTGTTTATTTTTTTCGGTAAAACGGGTTTTTATTTTTCACTTTTTAGTTGTGGTGCCTACCCCACAAAAATTCGTATACCACTTCTTGATATGTAAATTACAGTGACAGGAAATCATTAAAACATCATCAAATAAACTAAGTGGGAAAAATACGCGGTATTAAGAATAACTCAAAAATGACTGATCAAAACTTGATCAAATTTATATGGGACCACATGAGAAGCACCAGCTTTCAAATAAAAAAAGAATGATCCAAAACGGTTCACCTAGAAAAAAGTTGGTTTGTTGGTTGGTTGGCTTCTTTTTTTATTTACAGATGGATACCACAACCGCTGGTAATAAAGAATTAGGTTTTTTTACCAATACACAAAAAAAAAACTTTTACCCCATCGAAAAGATAAGCACTTTACTGATGTTGTCGAACATCTAAAATATAGCCTTATTAACGTCGATGTCCACAAAAACATACTAACAGCGAAAACATAGTAATACTAACAGTAAATATGTGACAGTTTAGCCCATAAACACTGACATAGGGCTAACATTTCTCCAACAACCCAAACTAATGTCTAAAATAACAACAGAGACCATAACTAGCCGATCTGGAATCGACGGTTCTCGATACGAATTTTGCAGGCCATAAAATCCACAACGGTTTGGCCAAGGCCACTTTTCCAATGAATAAAATCGAGCAAATACAATAGACACAGAACTACTTTTTCATTATGATGAATCATCGATACTGTCCCAAAAAGTTGGCGTTTAACTGCTACCAGACTCGACGCCAAAAGGACATCGTAAAAAGCAATGGCGGATAAACAGCCCTTGGTCCTTCTGGTCGCGTGAATTTTGGCGAAGATTGGCACAAATTGAAATGTGTGTCTTTTAGTGGAGGTGAGGAAAGCTTTGGCGATTTATTGGCAGTTTCGCAGCCATTTTTGCTAAAGATGGAGTTACTGTTAAATTAAGAGGTGCAGTAAATTGTGATTCGGGAAAAGTATAGGCAACCCGTTTGCACCCGTGGGTGTCGTAAAAAGAAAGCTAATATTAAATCAAGTCCTTCTTACCCTGCAAACCATAATATATTGCGATCACCAATTCTTATGTCAAACTTCGTCATTAAGGGGACTAAGGACCTAAACGCAAGTTTTATAATGCCTAAAAGTATATGACCCACTGCAATAAACAAAATCAGAAAAATATATGTTATTCTTCAGGATATTTGCTAATTAGATAGTATGTTGAAAACATAATAATACTAATTTGATACGATAGAAAAAAATCACGAAGATACCTCTAAAAATTTGTTTTAACGATTAAAAACCTTACTACTATGCATTAAATCATCCTGATTTTTTGTAAGATTATTCTACAAGCAACATACTAACGTAATAGTGTTTTATTTTTTTAATCCAATCAATAGATTCTTTGTAAATAGATAATTGCTTCGTATTTTGCAACAAATTACCAGCGTTGTGTCATCGCGCTTCTCTTTCTTTTCTATGCAGTCCGACAGTGACCGCGCTTTAGCTGTTGTAAGCCTCTTAAGGATGTTTCCAAGTAGGTTTCTTTTATTTTTAAAGGCAATAATATCTTATATGAAAGCACGTTAAGCCGTTGATCCCGGCTTTAATTCGTAGATCTTTGACAGCCTTTACAGGTAGTCAGAAGCCCAAAAGTCTGATAACCAGTTTTGCCAAGGGGTATCGTGTTACCCAGCAACCGGTTTGTGGAGGTCAGATAAGCAGTCGCTCCATGTAAAATACTGGTATTCAGCTGCATCCGGTTAGACTGGAAGCCGACCCTAACATAGTTGGATAAAGTCTAGACAGATTTTTTTGTCCTATAATAAACCTCCTTTTCAGGCGTTAACAAAAAACTTGTCTAATTAATTACTTGAAGTCTTCTAAAGTATTTTAATAAAGAGGAAGACCTTGAAAATAAGTCGTATGAAACAAACCACGAGGCTAAATAGATTTTAAGTGACCCAAAAATACGTAGATACGGCATTAATAAATCCTACCCGCATTACTACTAATAGTTTTTTCATTATCCACTAAATAGAGGCCTTTGCGGTTCAACGTGATTTATTGCTCCGAGATAAATGTGTTTTTGTTGACTGGTTACTGACTGCCATAATGGTGTAGTGGTTGCAAGCACAACTGCTGAGCATGAGGTATGGGTTCGATTCCTAGGTCGGGCAATGTGTTATTGGTTTTTTCCATCAGAAATTTCTCAGTAGCAGCCCTGAGTCTGGATTTGTGCCCGGTTGATGGCAATAGGCTCTCCCACTGTTACATGGGACTTAAACATAACTGGCGAAATAGGTGCACCTCTGCCTGACCCTTCGTGGAACACGTGATGGTATGTTATGTGGTTATAGTTCCTATATTGAAACAGAGCGTTTTTCTTACTAATGGTGATTCCGTTGAAGCAAAACTTGTCCTTTGGAACAAATTGATTTTCTGTGAGTTTGTTTATTTTATTTTTAGGCCTGAATTCCTCCTACGCTGATGTCGGTCGCGTACGTTCGGTCGCGTACAGTCGTAGCAACGTACGCGCCGCTGACGTCAGAGTCGCAGTGTGGTGCTATACCGAAAACAACGTATATGCGTACGCGCGACCGACGTACGCGACCGACATCAGCGCAGAAGGATAAAGATAAAGATAAAGATATTTTATTTTGCAAATACGGGTACAAGTCAAGGTGTTACAAAATATAAATACAGGAACAGCCATATTTTGCCAATTAAAAGGCATGCAAAAGTATTGAGTTTAGGTACAATTGAAATTCAAATTTACTAATAATTCATAATAACATTCTATTCATAATTCATTAATAAAAATAATCAGTCAATAATAAAATTAATGTCACAATTTCTAATAGTTATTTAAATACAATATACAAAATAGTCAAACAACTTCTTTCTCCAATAAAAAATCTTCAACCCTATAATAAACTTTGTCTACTAAAAAAATTCTAAGCCTTTTTTTAAATAATGTCAAATTATAGTCCTTCCAACAACTTGGTATTTTGTTATATATTACCGGTGCCATGCAGCAGACACTCTTGCGCATCAGAGTTGTTCTAGCACTAGGGATACACAGACAACTATTGTCACGTCTATTCCGTGGAAATACGGAATAAGGAATGAAGGCCTTAAAATTTGATTTGATCTGCAGCGTAATAGCTTGGTTCCCTATCCATTTGCATAAAATTTTAAGACCTAATATAACTTAGCATAATTTTGTTTGGCATAATTATATTTTCGCATAATATAATTACGCATAACAAGTTAAGCATAATTTTTTTAAGCATAATTTCTCTAACCATAATAATGATTAAGCATAATATTCTAAAGCATACATTTATTAAGCATAACTTTTTTATGAACAATTTTGTGGGTTTCTTTTTTCGCTGTAGGAAGCATGAAGCAAGCAAACATACAGCATGCAAGCAAGCATACAGCATGCAAGCAAGCATGCAGCAAACAAGCAAGCATGCAGCATGCAAGCAAGCATGCAGCATGCAGCAGGCAGGGTTTCTGTCACGGCTCCGGCGCTGCGGGCCTCCGGCGGCCCCACGCGTGCTAATCGTCGCAGACGGCCTTCGCTCACCACCGCAGCTTCGGCTTGTTGGCCGGCTTGGCCGGCCAGCCTCAGCCGCGGCGACTCGCTCGCAGCCGCCTGCTCCTCAGCCCACGGGCCGCCTCGCCCCTACGCGCCTACGCGATTTTAAATTACACTCTAGGGGTAGGACAAACAAGACTACGTAGAGTCGGTTTTGCAGCAATTCGGTTCTGTCACTAAGTTTTGTTGCACAGCATATAAAATTTTTAACCAACAATATTATGCTAATAGTCATTAGGCCTACTAACGTTATGCGAATCAAATTTATGCCTAAACAAATTAGTCTTTAAGATGATTATGCCAACATAAAATGTATGCCTAAAAAAATTATGCCGAAGTATTATTATGCCAAAACAAATTGTGCCAAAATCGTTATGCCGAAGTATATTAGGACAAAGAACATTATGCGAAAACAAGGGATCCCTAATAGCTTAACTGACACAAAATTGCCATCGATCACAATGCCTTTTATTTTGATATCCATTACTTTAGAGATTTGAAAAATTCGTCTGCTCAACAATATAAACAACGCAAAGTACGTGGCTGAACTGTCAAAAATTATCTAACTTATTTTTTTTTTCTCTTTGTAATATTAATTACAGTATTTACAATTAAATATATAAGTACAATTATTTACTGTAAAAATTAAAAGGACTAGCAATTACTTACCATTTTATGTGTGTTACGAAATTATACCGATAGTGTTTGTTTGAGGCACTTAAATACGGCAAAAATTACACAAAAAAAATAAATTACCAATGCCAAAAAATGCCAATCACCAACTAAAGTTGCTGAAACTAGGACTTTATATAACAATAAAAAGTCATGAGGGAAATATTTCTCAGCTTCACAAACGAGATAATTACTTTAATCAAGTAAATTAGAAACAAACTTTATGCGCTATTCACGTCAGAATTCTATTAGGTACATTTGCAAAACAGTTCATTCAACCCTTTCAACGTCTTAAAATTCCGAAATTAATTTAATCCAAGTTATTCCTCCTACGCAACGCGGACCAAAGGAATAAAATACTATAACTATAGTCTTCGTACCAAAATATCTTATTTCCA
This sequence comes from Dryobotodes eremita, assembly GCA_917490735.1. Taxonomy (NCBI): domain Eukaryota; kingdom Metazoa; phylum Arthropoda; class Insecta; order Lepidoptera; family Noctuidae; genus Dryobotodes; species Dryobotodes eremita. The sequence continues at coordinate 18,656,470 of OU823264.1, read as the reverse complement.
AATGTTATAATATTTTAAGTTAACACATCATTGAGTTTAAAACATGCGTGGGCGAGCCTGGTTTCTTGCTGTTTAATATGTGTTAGCTGTGGTCTTATATTGGGTGGAGCATGTTCGAGGAATATTTAGTATGCCTTGCACGACAACTCAGTAAATACAATTAGCAGATTATTCTAAATAATTAATCTTGGTCCGTTTTTGGTTATACTACTTACCTATCCAGTTATCTTTTGGGCTTTTATAGGGTCACAAATTGCGGTGATACGCGGTGCTTGCGCCTACGTAACGTTAAATAATTGTTATTGTCTCTTTATCTGTTAGTTTCCTCGAGTTTACCGCCAATTTACTGCTACTGGACGAATATACTTGGCATAACAATTTCCGTGTTATACGCTAGGTGCGTATTACGATGACAATATCCGTCAAAGGTTAGGTCAACATTTGTATAAAGGTTTAAAAACACGCTCAATTATGACAAAAACATTGATAAATGTGGTAATTTAATTAAAATTGTATCTGTTTGCGTTACAAGCTATTAAAATCAACAAAAAGAAATTGGATGACGTAAAACAGCTTCCTACGATCAACTTTCTTAAATACACCGAATACCTTTTAAAAATACAAAATCTCAATATTTGAAAACTTAAAAACGCTTCAAGCCCACGCCATTTGTCTAATAATAGACAAGACCTGATTTCTTGTTTGATAAATAAGGTAGTATTTTGTCGGGTAACAACAAAAATCAATTGACACTTTTTTTGTAGAATGTTTAGTTACATACATACATAAACTCACGCCTTCTTCCCTTGAGGGTAGGCAGAAACTACAGAACGCCTCCTGCTACGATCCTTACATACTCTTTTTGCTTCGTTTACGTTCATACTCGTACATCTGGTCATACACGCACGCCAGTTGCGAGTACTACGCACCTGACCTTTCTGAAGAACATCACCAATAAAGTCACTATTTATGTGCTCCTAGGGCGTCCCCTCCCGGCGTTTCCACTCAAATCTGCCTTGTAAATACCTTTTGTTAGTTACCTTTCATTCATCCTCTCAACATGACCAAACCATCTAAGCATACTCCTAATAATAAACATATACTCATATAGAATGTGTATTTATTTTATTTTATTATTTGTACACACACCAATTGTGGATCGATTCCATTTTTTTTTTTTATATATAGGGTATGCCTCAGGGGTGGTCCGATAGAAATTTTAATACATTTGGTTGGGGAGTTTTTCAGTTAGCTTCAATAATACTAATTTTTTTCCCCTTGGTGTATATTGATGATGTAATAATAACTTCCTGTCACTGTTGTTAGTAGTGGTAAACGTATTTGTGTGGGGTAGATAACGCAACTGAAAAAGGGCGGATTTCGATGTTACGCACTCCGTCTAGTAGGGCTTGCTCCATGGCCTTCTGTGCTAACCGTATGGGGCGGACAGTCTCCTCTGTGCGCGACCATGTCTCGGCACCGTGGGTCGTTGTTGGCAGGACACATCGGTCGAAAAGGCGGGTTTTTAGGCACTGGGGGATCGTATTGGGCCGAAAAAAATGTTCCAGTTTACCAAATTCCACTCACCCAAACTGTATTCACCTGGAAATCTCTGTGTTAAAATGCTCCCTCTCTTGTCTAAGTATTTTTCACTGTAAATAAATAAATTTAAGTAGGTATACCTCATTAATATTCATTTTAGAAGGCAATAAAACCATTGTTTTAACCAAACACAATTCACCTACGGCTTAAAGCCATACGTTATCAAATTCCTATACAGAATTGAATGCAGTTCCAACGAACAACCGCTGTTCAAGTGTGCTCGGTAATGTTGCCAAATATACCGATATTGCCAAATACTCCTTTCAGGGAGATCTATAGTCTTGAATATTTGTTGGTTTTACTTTTTACTACACATAACACATAGCATCACGCCTGTATTCCCCGAAGGGTTAGACAGAGCTACACCTATAGTACACCCACATTTCGCTAGTTATGCTTAAGTCCCATGTAAAATCGGGCGAGCCTATTGCCATCAACCGGGCAAAAATCTAGACTCCAGGCTGTTACTGAGAAATTCCTGATGGAAAAACCCAATAACACATTGCCCGACCCAAGAATCGAACCCAGGACCTTAAGCTCAGTAATAGTGTTAGCGACCACTGGACCAACAACGCAGTTTTACTAGGAGATTTAATAAGAAGCTTAAAAGTGTACCTAAATGCAGGGGGCAAAAGTGGTTCTGTCACTAACAAGTTATAAATAATGCTATAGACTATATTACTATACTTATTTTTGTCAAACATGCTTGGAAATTCGACCATTATTTTGACAACCTTCTTCGAGATAAATCGAAAATGCTGTACTGCACCCTGATTACGTAACAAATTTTGCTTCTTAATGCGATTCCGAAATTAAGCAAACTCCGATCGGAATCGGTTCCCATATTTGGAATTGCGTAACAAAATACATTCAAAATCTGCTCAGTTTGATAGAGTTGCGACTAAATCCCTGCCCGCTACTGGCGAACCTATACGTTTTATTTCATCATAAAAGAATTATTCGCTTCCGAATAATTTTGCTATAATATAATTTTGTTTCATTCACAACTGATGGTCTACTACTGCTTATAAATAAAAATGTACAACGATTGCCTAAAAATGAAAAACTAATGTATAAAACACTTTCTACCAAAAGCTACCATAATTGAAATACGCAACAAAACGTTTTTATTTACACCTTTTTGTTATCTGTGGCCAATGAAAAAGTCGTAGAAAAGTAGTGTTGTCAACTTAGTGGAATTTCCACTAAACCTAGGGGTTAAGACCCCTCCGGGCAGACAACATTTTGCTTTTAGTGGCAGGTAGTTTTGTCCAGTGGTTAGTCTAATTCAATTTGTAGAAAATACTACCATCAATTACTAAAATTGTGACTCAACATAATGGCATGTTTTATTGTTTGTCTAAAACATGTGTCAGTAATTTTACGATTGATTTATTTCAAATGCCGAAACCACTCCGGATTCGAACGCTGAATTTTTAAGACCGTTCAGCATGACGAATAATATTATAAGTAGTGAAGTTACACAGAGGCTGCGCCCATGTGGAGATCGAAAAACACCGTCATGCGTCATTTCGAAAAAATATTTGACGGGAACATACTTCTGGGATAAAAAATTCCACCGTTAGACCATTATTGTGTATTTAGCAAAGATCCAAACATCTTCACTAATTTTTCAAGTATCTACATAATTATTTTGTGATACACGATACACCGCTAGTAGTGGACTCGGGGAAAAAAGTTGGCAACACTTGGGTAAATGTTATTATGAATGTTTTTGTTTACATTTAGTTATTTTATATTTTGCAACATACAAACCCAAGACGACCCACTGACCAAAATTATATTTACTATTCCCATACTGATGCAGAAACATGGGACTATGTTGCAGATTTGGAACATTTTTCGTATGGCTTGCTGAAGACGTTTGGCAATAGTGAAACTACAAGTAAGTAAGCCAATATATATAGGAATTACAAGTGTAGGAGTGTACCTTCGTATCTCATTAGATTATTGTGGCTGTAGTTACATTATTGGTCAGTCTACATACGGACTATCATTCCTTTTTATTTGTGTAGACTCTCAAACAACTTACGTGAGGTTAGATGTTTATTGCAGCTAAAATAATGATTGTAGTTAGTATATGACTGTCAAGCTCACCTAACAACTGAAATGGTTAATTAATATTTTTGTTGGTACCTATGTAGGCGCTGAAACAGACTAACTACACCTAATAACCACTAATGAAATAACAACTAACTACAAAATATTAATCATAATATTTTCGCAGACGGTGATAGAGCTGAATGGAACATTACCCTACCAACATCAATCTAGTTGACATAGGGGGATTTGCTGTGGCAAGGTTGGGCATGGGAAACCAATCTTCTGTATTAATTATTGAAGGTAAACTTTTGACACATAGTTAAGAATCAAGCAGCAACTCACATAATTATGAATATATTCCTTGAGTGATCTTTCTACCTACATAGTCACATACATAATAATATTTTATGTACACCTAACTAATGTTTACAATTCTAATTTAGTTATGCTTGATAAAAATATCTGGAGATTGAAAAATCAGCCCTAAATAAAGAAGAAATTAAACTACCTGCAGCAATGAGTAGGATGATGGCTTTTGTCCAGCCATGGGCTGATGAAGGTCTAGTTGATATGCCTAGTTTGCTGCATAATTTTTATGTACTTTATTTGAGCAGAAAATAATTTTGATTTTCTTTTCAAATTGTAGCTGAGTTCCCGGGGCATTTCACCTATGAAACATGACATTTCACCTATGGACATGAAGGCAGCATGAGTGATGTTGCCCCATTGCTGTTCACTTCGGCCACTGCTGCTATTTACTTATGACATTACATTGCTACTGCGGCTCTGCAACTACTTCAGTTTTCAAGCTTCTCAAGTACAAAAGTAGAAACTGAAGATTGTTCATAAAAGCTAATGCATATTATTTTAGAAAACTGTTGATTATAGTCTTGCATAACAGCAATGTAAACATATGTACCTATTGTGTTAATTGATAACTGTGTAAACTTTAATATAGAGTGCTTTAATTATGAACTAAAGGTACAAATAAAAATAACTTGGTATGAAATATTTATAATTTGAATACTTAGTAAGCTTTTTTTAATATTGAGAAGTGTTTACTATTATAGTGATACTAATTAGAAAATAGTGGTGTTTAGCTAAATTAACTGTCATTCATTAGGTACAAGTAAATAGAAACATAAATTATGGTAAACAAAGAAAAACTGTTTTATTTATATCATTACAATTTTAACTGACAATAGGTAAAATTAAATGGAACAAATATATTGTATGGATTGGTGGAATTTGGCATTCAATGTCTTCCCAACATCATGGATAATCTATATACCTACCTACTGCTTGCTGTGAGCGCATGAGAGAAAGTTTAAATATTTCCTGAATAATGTAGTTGAGCCTGACACCTGAAACCCAAACCCTAATCTATTTACTTCATAGAACAGCAATATTCTGCTGTAGACAACAATTAAGTGCCTACAATTCTATTGATAGATGGGTTGCTAAGCTTGTGGCATATGATAAGTTTGTTACATACGGTACGAGGTACGAATTTGTCTTTCATTAAAATGCCAACAAAATATCTCGATTCTGAAATATCATAAATTGAAGGTATCTTTAGTTTAGGTTTTAAGCACTTGTAAGTTGTAACAGATGGAGACTTTTACAATTATTTTAAGAAATTCACCACCCTGCCTCGATTTTTAAAATATCATTAATATTGATTTATCATTGAGGTTTTACACAAAAATGCATTCACAATTTATCAGGAAGACTACCACTCACATTTTTTCGAAATAATTATGGAGATTATACGTACCGTAAAACCTGGCAACTTTGCCCTTGAGGTTCGACTTTGCCCAGTTGTGTATTTTTTTTAAAACTCGATCCATAGCAAATTTGTCAATAGTTAGAAGCATTTTTTTATCTGTGGTTCAAAATTCATCATTTTTCTGGCAACACTAATTGACGTAATGTCACCGATGTTACTTCAGTTGCCTGTCAGAACTTGTAGAAGTTGGTAGTGTTTTTCGCGGGCAAAAACTGGTACAAAAACTTTACCAAAAAGTGGTAGTTGCAGTTACACCAGGTAAGTAATTTTTTTACCACCGTTAATATGTTTGAAATGAATAATATAGACTTAACATTTCATGCAAAACCTCACATAAATTGTAAGATATGTTGATGGGCAAAGTTACATGCATGTTTTTGGTGCATGGTTGACGACATTGCCCACAATTTCTTTTCCCGTAGGGATGTCACCTGTAACTTTTTAATTTATTATAATTTTATTATGTTGTGCTCATGACACAAATTGCAAAATTAAAGCTATTGACTCCTTGCAAATAGTGTTTGTGACTATTTTTGATCAGGAATAGTAATGTACTCTATGTATAATGTAGTGGCTGTTATTCGGTGATAGATGATATGTCATTTATAAACTACAATGCACAGAATCGAAGTGTTCCCATCTGTGGTACTCTTCGATTCTGTGCATTGTAGACATATTACAGTATAATGCCGCCTTTTGTAACTTATTTGTTTTTATAGCTTCTCAAACATATATATTTTTGTGCTTATAGGATGAACATTATTAACAAATCGAATGCTTGTACAACAAGCAGAAAGAGAAATAGAAGGAAACTAGGATCCAGAAATTACAAAAACTACTCTGCGGAAATGTTGGACACAGCTGTAGATCGTGACACAGAAGTAATAAATAAATAGTTATTTCTAGTAGACAAGCCGAAAAACCATTCAGCATACCACGGAGGACCATATTAAATAAGGCAAAAGAAGTACATAAATGAACCGGTAGGGGGACCAAAGATGCTAACAGACAATGAAGAAAAGAAACTTTTAAATTTTCTGGTTGCTGCAGGCGAATATGGTTGTCCAATGACAAAGTTGGACCTAAAAATGCTAGTTTTTAATTATTTAGAAAAAAAATCCCGCAGTGACATTTTTAATGGAAATCTTCCCGGTAAAACATTTATTACTTATAACGTGGTTGCACGTTCGTTTTATGTTATTTTTTTATAAATTAAAACGTTTAACGTTTAAATGCACAATAGTTCGTATGCGAATTGATGGTAATGTATGGTATGACAAAATCATTGCAGTTTTTTCAAGTTAAATATTTGCCTTACAGCTAGCATTATAGGGTAGATCTTTATTTTGTATCCATTATAATTTGTACTTATTGAATTATTAAAGTCATTAAAAATATTTGACATTAAAAAGTTTTTTATTAAATATTAAAGTGTAGAATTTTTTCAATGGTCACAGCCCTGGACATTGATCATTATTTTAAGAAAAATGTTCTAGATGCCGTTTTGACTTTGCCCAGTCAATTTTGAAGGACAAGGAATATGTTTATTCATCTCTTAATTTGATACAATACTGCATTGCCTTCTATTTATATTCTGGCATTTTTAAAATAATGATACGGTTTATAATATTGGAAATATTCAAAGTTGGCAAAGTTGCCAGAAGCCTATGATTTTTTGCCCAACACGTAGAATTGTTTTTTGTACTAACACACATACATTTTTCTGGATATTTCTAGTAATAAATATCGAATAATGAACATATAGTATTTTGTGGTACAAACACAATATGACATTAACCAACGCTTTCGAAAATAACTCAACTAATGCAAAAAAAAACTGAATTATAGGGCAAAGTTGCCAGGTTTTACGGTATAAATCCTAAATTAAGTGGAATAGAAAACCATTGCGAGCAGAAGGTTGCCTTCGGTTTCAATGCGACTAGCCGTTGGTTTCATGTTAACGATTTAAGCAAATTCTCGCTTGTCATTTAAGTTACGTAATTCGAAAAATAGATGTATGCCCAATTTTTCCTGGCAATTTTGGCATATCGTTCACTCTTTAGCGTCTCAAACAGACTGCAGTTGGTTTCGCATGATAGTGGTGTTACGCAATACGAAAGTCGTAAAATTAAGCAAACTGCGATAGAAACGAAGCAAACTAGTCTTAATCGTTTGGCGAAAATGTGTTACGTAATTAGGGTGCTGGTCAAATACATGCGAGCAGCGGCCGGCAATGTTAATATGAAAATCCATATCTGTCGGGTTTAGCGGCCGAATAAATTACTATGAAAACAAATATCAGTCTGTCATGTCATTTAAAAATGGAACGAATTTTATACTTCGACCCATGGTAACCAAGGAGGTAACTTATCAAAGATTTTATTTTAATCTGGAACTGGCTTAGCAAATAGAGCTGTTTAAAGTGAAAAAGAAACAAATGACGTCATGACCACAGAGCAATATGGCGTCCACTGCGTCCAGCGCGCGTTCTCGTCAAATTACGCGCGAAATTTAAAAATGCAAAATTTCAATGCATTTTTATGGCACTTAACGATTTTTTAACTTAAGAAGTTTTTAGTGGTTCATTAGCACTATAGAATCTAATTGAGACACTTTTGAAAAATGGACGTAATACCCTATTCATGAAATATGTAACGGTATGAAAGGAAGTTCGCACATTGCTTTAACAAGCACGCTTTCATTGAAACTCAACGGCGCGACGCTTTTCCTAATTTGCTTCAAAAATACGACAAAAATTTGAATGAAATACTTGGAATTTCATCAATGAAGATGTCATTCAAAAACGACAATTATCACTAAGGAAGCGAGAGTGACTTTGTGAGCGAGAGTGGTTTATTTTTTCCGAAGCTATCGCTATATTTGGGATCCTCCATACTAATATGAATATTATAAATTCGAAAGTAACTCTGTCTGTATGTTACCTTTTCACACTAAACCCCTGAGCGGATTTGGATAATATATTCGCAAGGAGATAGATGGCATCCTGGGGAGGACATAGGATACTTTTTGTCCCGGTAGCACGTTCCCGTGGAATAATTTCCGACATCCACGCGGGCGAAGCCGCTAGCAGAAGCTAGTCATACTAATATTATAAATGTGAATGTTTGCATGTTTAGATATTTGGATGTTAGTTACTCAATCACCCAAAAACGACTGAACGGATTTAGATGAAATTTTGCACACAGATAGTTGCACCTGCACCCTAATTACGTAACACACTATCTATCACAATCTGAATCATTTTAAAGTCTATTGATACTCCATTGCTTCATAGGTTCGAAAAATTTGTCTGCTCAGCAACGTAAATAACGCAATGAAAGTTGTTGAACTGTCAAAACGAAACCCATTCCTACTGTTAGTGTGTTACGTAATTACCCCGCTGGATTAACACATATAATACTTTTTATCCCGGTAGTATGTTCCCGTGGGACAATTTTCGACCTCCATGCGGGCGAAGCCGCTGGCAAAAGCTAGATATCATATAAAAACATTTACTGCTAAGGAAAGCTCTCCGAAATTCCGCAACAATTACTTAATAATGGTGTTGTGTTTTTAAGGAATTTCCATGGAGTTTCTTGGCAGCTAGTCTTTATGGGACCAATAGGACCAACACCATATCAAAATAACAAAATATACTAGGAATGAAACTTTTTTTAATTTGGCAACAATAGAATAGAATACAATACTCTTTATTGCGAACACCATAGATAGGTATACAACAAGAATAGACAAGATTTTATAAAAAGTTTTGAACTTGATTTAGGTAGGTACTGTAGCCATAATCAACACGAATATTCTCAATTCAAAATGGACTAAAACACGGTTTTGACACAACAAAACTAAGGGGCGATTCCCGCATTTGACATTACATACTTGGTATATTTTGACATTTAATTCATAAATAATACAAAGAAAAAATGTTTAATTGACATTGTATTCAAAATTAAGTACCTATTTTCATTTCAAACCAATTTATAATTATTAATGGGGATATTAATTGTACTTTAATTTTTATATTAATATTTCTACACTGTAGTATATGTGATTTTTTTTATTAATATTAAGATCTTACTGTACCATGTACTGAGAAATTAATTATATCTTATCGTATTTTTAAGAACGTACGCATTCTAATCTGTCGCAAACTGTTAAAAATACGTCTGATTTATTTACATTTTTGATAAGTTTTTGACATTGATTGTCGCTGAGATATGACTGCAACTAGATTATGAACGTTTTTAATTTAAACGAGAATTGACCTCCCGTATAAATAAAAGTGTTTCAACTTTGGTTTGCGCAGTCCAAACCTAGGTACCAACTAAATGTCAATGAATCTGCCAACAGCACATTCAATACAACCACCAACCGCCACGCACGTGTAACCACAGCCTTTTGGCGTCTGCACTGCGGTATGCACTGTGCTTTATCATAAATTAGGCGCAGTTAGGCAAATATGCATAATTGCCGCTTTTGCAGTTACATTTGGCGAGCAGAAATTGGCATAATGAAGTGGCCTGTGGGTTTGTCAATGGCATTTGTCAACGAAAATAACTTTTTAGAAGAAACTTAACCTTTTTACAAGCATTTATTTAACTTGCCTTGTTAGTTAGTTAATTAGTCATCATCGTCAACCTACAGCAGTCCACTGCTGGACATGGCCTCTCCAATTGCACGCCATTTAGCTCGATGTCCGGCAACTCTCATCCAGCTGCTACCGGCCATCCTGCGAAGATCGTCGCTCCACCTAGCCTGAGTGCGTCCTACCTTACGTTTGTCGATTCGCGGTCTCCACTCAAGAACACGTCTACCCCTACGGTCATCGGTTCTACGGCTAATATGGCCGGCCAACTGCCACTTCAGCTTGCTTGTTCTGTGAGCTATGTCGACAACTTTGGTTCTCTGCCAGATCACCTCATTCCCTTCCCCTCATTAGTATGTATTGGTGAAAACTTGCAAGCTGAATTAAAACCACTTCCTATTATGTTGCGGAGTTGAAATTTTACAAGTTGATTTTGTTTTGAAGACAATGCATTTTTTATAAAAATAAGTTTTGTTAAGTTGTTTTATTTAAGTAAAAACCTTTTTGACAACAAGCTTTTAATGAACTCAAAGGCCAAAATAAAACTTACGTAAACATAGAACTTTAAAATTTTCTTAAAGGCTTGAGGCTGATCTTAAAGTGTAAGAAGAACATTCACGCCTCAAGCTTTTAAGAAAATATTAAAGTACTATGTTTACGCCAATTTTATTTTATTCTTTTCAGTTCATTAAAAGCATGTTTTTAAAAAGGTTTTATTTACATTTTACATACAATTCGGTACCGTCAAACGGGTGAATTGGGATGCAGGGGTGAATCGGAACGAAACTTTAAAAGGGATTTTAACATTGAAATAATATAGTTTGTTGCCAACAATGGCACTTAATCGTTAATTATAATACAGAAAACACATTAGAGTCCTTTTTGGCAACAAACTATATTATTTCAATGTTAAAATCCCTTTTAAAATTTCGTCTTGATTCACTCCTGAATACCCTATTCACCCCGTCTGACGGTACCTGCCCAATTCGTACCTAATCGTCGTTACTTAGTCAATCACCTTACTGTTTTTGTGAAGCCACGCTTGGTGTCTCTACCTACTTGATCCCTTGGGCGTTTCGTTCAAAAGGTAGGTTACCCCAAAAGGAAGTATACACGGACAACAATTAATTTAACTGTCTACAATCTTGGTTAAATAACATTGTATCAATATGTAGCAACAAAACGTATTACACATTCTGTCAAATTAATACAATATTATGAAAAAAAAGACTAGGCAATCAAATGAATTTTAGTCCGTGTTGAAATCTTTTAGAGGCTAACAGTACTACAGAACAAAAAAAAACTTTGTTATCTATTCAATATCGGACTGCGGCTCTGCCGGGGTCGCGGATTGTTCGAAAGAGTTACCGTGGCTCTGGCGCACAGGCAACTGAAGGAACACGGGTGGGTTTTAGTCAGTAAGAGTCTGAAACACCCTTCCGCTCCGCCCAGAGCGAGAGAAGTCATTTAATGATTTCCCACCAAAAAAAAAACAATTAGTATCGGACTGCGGCTAAAGATCGTCAACTCAGCCAAATAAAAAATAGGTGAAGAATTCCGAGCATTAAAAAAATAATAGAATACAAAGTGACAAAAACTTCCAAACAAAGGAACATAAGAAATCAATCAATCAGTTTTAATAGAAAAAGGAGATAAAGATGAAACAGTCAATCTAGAAAATCTATTGAGAATTCTCACTGAATTTAATTCAATCGTCCCGATAGATTTATTCTTTGACAAATCCGCCTTTCCTTTGGTAAGGCAATTTTATAGTCGCCGCGGAATTTAATACTCCTTCTATTCTTATTGGGTTAGCTCAGATTCGCACTGGCAACTTTTTCCCGCAGCGACTTTTCGCGTACTGGATATTCAACGCACTGCTTAGCGCTGAGAATTGAAAATCCAACGGTGTCTTTTTTTTGACTCGCTGGTATGCGCTCTGTTCGATTTTCAATTCTCGGCTCAACACCGAGGGTTGAAAATTCAATGCGTGATTAAATCCCGCCGTGGTATTTTTTGGACCGTGTGAACGTGGGCTTACTGTCTTTAAAAATATGTATTGTTGCCAAATATACCTTCAAGTGTGTTCATGTATAACGCTGGTAACCGGCGCCAACATGGCGTAGGCAGTTTTCATACCAAATCAGCGCGAACCGTCGCCGATAAGCGCCAGCAAATTCCCATCAGGGGGCCACCTCTCTACGTCAGTCAACAAAGATACGGGCCAGTCCGAAAGTAGTTCCAAACGTCGGAGTCAACCCTACACCCGATTAATTAACTTTTTTGGACGGGCAGATACACATCGGGAATGGGGACACCTGTCAAATCGTGTAATCATTTATTCTTAGGTCGGGCCCCAAAGTAACTTATGTCCGCAGGTGACACGGAGTAGGAATCGCCCGTAACTGCGGGCGAAAATACGAATTTAAAGCTTAGACATCTTGATTAGTCGACGCCCGGTTCGCGCTAATTTGGCAAAAAGTATAAAAACTGCCCGAGTCAACCAGCGTCGACAACTAGCGATTGTCGGCGTCGAGAAGCATTTAGGACGCCGGTTACCAGGGTCCAGGGTACATGAATACACCTTTTAATTTAAAGTTCACCCAGTGCAAAACAGTGCAGTGCAGTGTCTATCCATGTGTCACTTCATCCAAATCCGTCCAGCCATAAAAACGAAAAGGTAATAAAGAGGCAGACAGACAGATAGAGTTAAACTGGATTTATATTTGTCTGACGTGTTGTGTTGTGGCCGTAGAAATATAAAAAAACAGGTTGTGACGCATCAGAACGGTATCGGTTTCATACATTTAGTATAGTGAAATGTTTATTTGTCTGACGTGCAACACGTCAGACATACGTCACAAATTCGCTTTACTTTCACATTATTAATATTAGTATGAAAGTATGAATTGTAGCTAATAATATTGACCTAATTATGAACCAAGGCACAGTTATGTAATTTTTTGTTATTATTTTAAATTGTCATGCAATTAGTATAAGTCGTCCCACTTAAGTACCTCGCTATTTTGGCTTGCTTTTACTTCGGACAAATTACATGACCAATTGGCCACCCACAAACTAATTTATCTCTGCAGTCCAATTCCTATTAATAACACTAATTATTCAAAAGACAGACAAATTGCTTCTTATGTCTAAGTACCTACCTACAACTAGTTTTGGCGTAAAGGCTCCCACTAACAGGCGCGACGCGACTCTAGTAGAACAATTTCTATAAAATTTTAATGGAAATTGTTCTACAAAAGCCGCGTCACGCTGTCGCGTCGGCCTGTTTTTGTGGAAGCCTTAAAACAGAAAAATACTTTGCGATTCTAGATTTTTGTTCTACTTTGATAAAACCTTCATAAAGTGGAGCCTTTTGAAGGTTTTGTCAAAGCCAAATCATTTTAAGTAAGTATTTATGACTTGTAACAGTTATAACAACAATCAAACACATCACCCAAAAACACAAAAAAAGTGAAAAATAACTTTATCTTCAGAAGTCGGTGTCTCTGGTTTTTGTATTTTCGATTTTTGCTACCGACTTCCGAAATGAGAGTTATTTTTAATTTTTTTGTGTTTTTTGGAAGTCGGTTGTTTTTTTTTTGTAAAAAAGCTTTTATTTCTCAGTTTTTAGTTGGGTTACCTACCCCACACAAATTCGTATACCACTACTTGATATGTAAATAACAGTGGCAGGAAATTATTAAAACATCATCAATATAAAAAGGTCAGGTGCGTAGTACTTGCAACCGGCGTGCGTGTATGACCAGATATATGAACGTAAACGAGGCGAAAGGAGTATATAAGGATCCTAGCAGGTGGCGTTCTGTAGTTTCTGCCTACCCGCATGGGAAGAAGGCGTGAGTTTATGTATGTATATATCATCAATATAAACTAAATGGAAAAAAATACGCAGTATTAAGGATAACTCAAAAACTACTAGTCAGAACTTGATCAAATTTAAATTGGACCACATGTGAAGAACTAGCTTTCAAATAAAAAAAGAATCATCCAAATCGGTTTCCATAAAAAAAAGTTCTGAGCTAACACACATTAAAAAAATACAGTCGAATTGAGAACCTCCTCTTTTTTTTTATTCGGTAAAAATATCAGATAATACGATTTTGGCTGACCAATTACAACTTACAAAGGACAACAGAGCATGTAGGAGGCAATTTCGGCTAATCGAGTAACATTTAAATGTTTTGGCTATAAATTCCGTACTTATATCGATCCCAAATGTATTGATTAATAGGAACAGACCTTTGTCTAGCCTGGCAAATCCCCCTCCTCCTTTTGGCCTAATAGTGACATGGCGGTGAAATTAAGTGCCTACTTGTAGCCTAGACGGTTTAAGTACTGCTATTAAAGTGGTATTGTTGGCATTATTAGTAAGTAGATAACCAAGTTAGTAATTAGGCCTGTTTTTTCACAGTTCGCACCTTCAGTAGGACAAGGGCATAACTGCATTTTAGTGATTTTACAGGAGAGTCATTTTAAGATCTTGTCGCGCCAAGATAGTCAAAAAATTCACCAGTATGATAAAGGCACTGTTGCCCTCTGGCGGCATTAAGCTGATATTGATACGGGTCTTTGTTCCTACGGATAAAAGGGACTTTTTAAAGCACTTTGGCATACTGAAGTCATTTTTCGATTTTTTGTCAGTTATGCCCTTGTCCTACCGAATGATAAATGATTTTATTTCTGCAAGTAGGTTTGTACAAACACTTTTACATGTCAATCATATTTTAAAAACTAGATGAGGTCGGCGTTTCCTATCTGACTACTCTGAGAAGAAAGGCCGAAACAAACTCAGAGGTCACAGTCTTTTTTAAAGTCCAGACATAATCTTGGTCAGATCATGTGAAGACCATGTAGATTGGTGTCTGAAATGGTCTTTTGAGGTAAAACCACACAGATTGAGTGGATCTGTTCAGTCAGTGCACGCATTTGTCAGTAATCGTGCAGCTCAACTCAGAACTTAAGGAGCTCAACGATTCGACGAACAATACCAAAGAAAGGACATTTGGGTAGGCCACAAAAATTACTCTTACTTACTAAAACTAACAGAGAAGGAAAAAAAAGCTACAATGACCCATATCGTATCGTATTTAAAAGTATTCTTCCAATGTGGAAATAAGGTTGTACGACAGTAGGCATAAATAATATATAATTAAGGACGATCAATATCCACACAACCGTAACCGAGGCGTGCTTGTGTGACCAGGGTATTGGGTACAGGGTACTTGTGTGTACTCTCTAAGTACATCAACGAAGAAACGGGCCCGTTCGAAAGTAGTTCGATACTTTGGAATTTATCCTACTCCCGATTAATTAACTTTTTCGGACAGGCAACTGTTAAGTGGTGTTGTCATTAATTTTTAATTCGAGCCTCGACATATTCTATGTCCGTAAGTGATATGTTGTAGGAAACGCTGGTAACTTCGACCGAAACTACGGATTTCATGCTTGGAGTAGACCCCCAGATATACGAACGTAAACGAAGCAAAAGGAGTATGTAAAAATCGTAGCAGGTGGTGTTTTTTAGTTATTGTCTACCCCCCATGGCAAGAAGAATGTTGACAAAATATTGTAAAACATTTTAAAAGAGTAACGGTGGAGTTTCTTGCCCATTCTTCTCCATACGAAAGTACCTTTTGGAAGGGGCAACTAGAATCAATTCCATTTTCTTGTAAATTTTTACGTTCAAAAATGCCTTTTATGTGTCTATTTGAAACAAATGATTTGACTTTGATTTTGAAGGCGCGAGGTTATGTAAGTATGTGTAATATTCACACAGGAATTTTGGAAACCGGCTAACCGCTAGCTTGTATGGTGAGTAGGAAAAAAGTAGGTAACTTTAATTAGGGAAAAGCCTAATTTTAATATTGCAAAGACTAGGGCTGAATTACTGCATCATTTTAAATAACATTACATAACGCCTGTATTCCCCGAAGGGTTAGGCAGAGGTGCATCTATGATACACCCACACTTCGCCAGTTATATTTAAGTCTCATATAACAGGGGGCGCTCCTATTGCCCTCAACCGGACGCAAATCTCTCCGAGATGCTACTGCGAAATTCCAAATGGAAAAAACTCAATAACTCTATGTCCGACCTGGGAATCGCCCCAGAACCTCAAGCTCAGGAATACCGTTTGTGACCACTATACCAGTGAGGCAGTCAAAGCAGGCATGCATCACTTAATATTATATATAAATAAAAATCAATTGCCAAAAATGTTTATCCGTGCATCACTTATTTGGCTAATTCCTTTTTTGTTGTGTTTGTAATGGTCAGGACAAGGTTTCTATGAAAGCATTTTTTTGGAAAATCCACCGAGAAGTCGTGAATTTGGATGCCATTCTTGTATGAAATTCATCCCGGACGACGCCGGGCACGAACAGCTTGTCTTTAATAAAAAACTGACACATTACGTAACATCATAACAACTAGTTGCTATCTAGCGTGAAGGACATTAACTGCTAAATCCGTGACCACCGCATTATTTCCACTTTATATACCTGAAAGAATATAATGGCCACTTAATAAAAAGCTCGTAAAACAGCACTTCGTTTCCAGGAACACTTATTTTGATTTAATTCGGCCATGTGGCTTAGGATCGGAGCACACTTTGATATTAAACAATCGTGTCGTCATTGTTTTGAATATAAATTACGTAAATACGCTATATTTAAGTAATTTATACAGGGTGGGACATCGACGCGCAACCTGTTACCATGGATTCAGTACATGATTCTGAACGCTAGCGTGGAAATGTTTCGTCGGATATTAAAAAAAAATTGCTGTTCCATACAATTTGACCGCGTAGGTATCGCACTTTTTTAACAATAGCAGATTTTTTTTTATAACCGGCGAAAAATTGCGTTGCTATGGGGTCTAGGACCATGTGCTGAATTCATGGTTTCAGTTTGCGCGTAGATGTTCATGTCCCTGCCACCCTTTTTTTTTTTTTTTTTGTAGGAAATCATCAAATGACCTCTCCCGCTCTGGGCGGAGCGGAAGGGCGTGTCAGACTCTTACTGACTAAAACCCACCCGTGTTCCTTCAGTTGCCTGTGCGCCAGGGCCACGGTAACTCTTTCGAACAATCCGCAGCCCCGGCAGGCATCGGTCCTCTCGGACCCCGTCAATTTTGCTGACATCTCTTTGAGGCGCGCGTGGAACACGACGCGCCGTCGACCCGGGCCTGGTCCTTACCGGACGGCGAGCTGCCCATTGCCCGCCGTCCGCAAGCCCGCGCCTACGGTGGCCGGGAGTCGGCAATCGACTCCCGACGCCCAGGGTGTCTCCTCCTCCTGCGGTGGCTAGGGGCGCGAGGGCGCAGAGAATGCCTCTCCCTTTCGCGCTCCGCCTCCTCCTTCGCGAGCATTACTGCTTCGCAGAAGAAGGTGACGGCTTCCCATTCCCTCTCGCTCCGTACCATGGCCTGAACCAGGGCCGGACGCGAGAGGTCGCCGCCGCCGATCGCCGCCACGAGGACACGGCGGTGCTCCGCCCAAGCCGGGCAGACCTCCACCGTATGCTCCACTGTGTCCTCCGGTCGATCCACACAATAGTAACACCCGGGCGTTTCCTCCCGCCTTATTCGAAACAGGAACCTCCCGAAACAGCCATGTCCGGTGAGGACCTGCGTCAGGCGGAAGGTGAGGACGCCGTGGCGCCTCTCAAGCCACTCCTCAAAGAGGGGTCTTACCGCCGCAATTGTGGCGTGCCCTGTCCCTGCCACCCTGTATTCAATACAATGAATTGTTGGGTAATTTGTTACTTGTTGACAGGCCTACACTATCCTCCCATACCTATCAACACTGTAATTTAAAACATTGTAAAAGCCCCTTATTTTTAAAAGAGTAACCGTGGAGTTTCTTGCCGGCTCTTCTCCATAGGAAACAACCAATTGGAACCGTGCACCTAGCTTCTGACGTTTCTTAAGTGCCCATGTAGGTTTATGTGAAATAAAATATTTTGATTTGATTTGATTGGCCGATTTTTCATTAAAGAAGAGGGTATGTATTGTTATCGATGTTTATTTTGTTACTAAATGAAGAGTAACTCCAATGAAATTGTAAAAGTATTCTATCAATACAATATGTGGTGTTTGTTCACAAAAATGTGCAAACTTTTCATGAGAAAGACTTTTAGGTATATATAGGTACGAATTTTAAATAATTCGCAATTAAAATCCCTGGAGTACCTGCCTGAATCGATTTTATATTGGCATATGAAAAATCCTAGTCAAAGCATACGGGGTTTCGAGACGCGATAGTATGGCCAGTCTATCCATCATGCGGTGGAGGTCTGCCCGGCTTGGGCGGAGCACCGCCGTGTCCTCGTGGCGGCGATCGGCGGCGGCGACCTCTCGCGTCCGGCCCTGGTTCAGGCCATGGTACGGAGCGAGAGGGAATGGGAAGCCGTCACCTCCTTCTGCGAAGCAGTAATGCTCGCGAAGGAGGAGGCGGAGCGCGAGAGGGAGAGGCAATCACTGCGCCCTCGCGCCCCTAGTCGCCGCAGAAGGAGACACCCTGGGCGTCGGGAGTCGATTGCCGACTTCCGGCCACCGTAGGCGCGAGCTTGCGGACGGCGAGCAATGGGCAGCTCGCCGTCCGGTAAGGACCAGGCCCGGGTCGACGGCGCGTCGTGTTCCACGCGCGCCTCAAAGAGATGTCAGCAAAATTTACGGGGTCCGATAGGACCGATGCCTGCCGGGGATGCGGATTGTTCGAAAGAGTTACCGTGGCCCTGGCGCACAGGCAACTGAAGGAACACGGGTGGGTTTTAGTCAGTAAGAGTCTGACACACCCTTCCGCTCCGCCCAGAGCGGGAGAGGTCATTTGATGATATCCCACCGAAAAAAAAAAAAAAAAGTATCCATCATAAAAAAGTAAGTTTGAGTCTCATTTCCTATGAAATATATGGCAAAAGTTTTTTTGCGATTTCTGTCTTTTCTAGTTCTCAAACCTCAGTTGGTCCAGTAGAGTTTTTTTTTATCCGTACAAGAAAAAAATCCAATGGAATAAAAAAAAGTTTTTGTGAATGATTTCCCACCCCCCAAAAAAAAAAAGTACCTAATGTTAAAAATCTACACTTTTCAGGATCATCGATTCCATTGATATTGACGTTGAATGAAGACAACTGTCATCTTCTTTTACAGAAACGTGGAAAACCAAACACTATTTGGCTACGGTCTTCGCTCACGTTTTTAATATAAGTGGTGTGCCAAACGATAGTGAAGTACTGCTTAAACGTGATTTGTGTATAAAACTATTTAGATATCTGGATGATAAGTTATATCTTGACAAGTCATGTCCTCGATAGGATTTCCCATCAACAAAAATGACGAATTTTCATACAAATTTTCATCCCCTGTATACACCTCCTTTAGGAGCCGAATTTTCAAAAATCCTTCCTTAATGCTCACTTTTACTATACAGGGTTAGTTTTCAAAGACCTGCCAAATATTTAATTTTTTATCTCTTAACAATTTTTTTTTAAATTTATTAGTTTTTGTGTGATAAATACAATCAAATAATAATAAAAATAAATGAATACATTCAATTGAAAATATCCGAAAAATTTCCTATCTTAGGAACACGCGACAAGGATAATGACCTCTATCGTTGGGTACGCGGCGTAGCGGCGGGCGCGCATGTTGAGTAGGTACTACTAATTTTAGTACATAAATTAATAACAATACATAATAAAATTAATCATAAATTGACTATGTAATTAAAATGTAGTCATTTTATATATTTTTATTTCGTAAATCGTAAATATTATCGATTCTGAATTATCTCTGAAAATTAGGCAGATCTTTGAAAACTAACCCTATATAGGTACTCTTGTGCAAAATTTCAGCGGTTAAGGCTGTGCGTTGTCTGCCAATGAATTAATAATTTAAGAATTTCATGAAGTAATTTAGTATTTTTTATAGTAGTTCAACCTAGAAACTGTGAAAATTCTAAATATCTGGTTTTCTAAGTTCTTCATTCATGTAGCAAAATTTTCTAAACGTGGGTTTTTTTCTGGACATGCGTGGATAGTCCTGCAATAATATCTTAAGTTTTTCTAAGAGTTAAAACATAATTCTTACGTGGATGGCTCTTCGCCATCAACGTTACGCTTTGAAGTCTGAAGAGCGAAACATTTTTGGAACGAAGTTTCACGAGGAGTTTACTGGTAGAAATCATCACGTAAGGAAAAACCGTTACGCCACGCCACGCGACATTCTCTCCCGCTCTCTGTCTCTTTGTCTTATTTACGAGTGTGTGTGTGCGTGCGAGTATCACGTAAGGAACTTCGTTCCCAACGGGAACACCCCCATTAGTTCTTAGGGTTCCGTGCCCAAAGGGTAAAACCGGACCCTATTACTAAGACTCCGCTGTCTGTCCGTATGTCTGTCCGACTGTCACCAGGCTGTATCTCGTGAAACATGATAGTTAGACAGTTGAAATTTTCACAGATGATGTATTTCTGTTACCGCTATAACGACAAATACAAAAAAAAACAGAATAAAATAAATATTTAAGGGGCTCACATACAACAGACATGATTTTTTTCCGTTTTTATAGATAATGGTATGGAACCCTTCGTACGCGAATCCGACTCGCACTTGGCCGGTTTTTTCGGTGTTGTATGTAGGTTGCATTTTGAAAGTTGGCAACGTCGACAATAGCTGTCAAGTATTTATTTATTTAATACTTTAAGCACACAAATACAAAGACGGATTTAATGACATAGGCATTTTCTACCAGTCAACCTTCGGGTGATGCAGAGACAAACAGTGGTAAGTGCAATTTATAATAAAAATTGAGGAATAAATATTTTTAATACGCATAAAACTATTCAAATTTATAAATCTCTTTATATATATAATATAACTATATAACTTATAACTTAACTTAACTAATATTATAAATGCGAAAGTAAGTTTGTTTGTTTGTTCGTTACCTTTTCACGCCTAAACCACTGAACCGATCATCCTGAAATTTTGCATATACGTTGTCAGGTCTACAGAAACGGACATAGGGTACCTTTTATCCTGAAAAAAGGTACTGTTCCCGAGGAAAACATCAATAACGTTCTTATGGTAATAGATGGCGCCACGTGTGTTTCGAATCATGATTGAATTATATTATTGTAGAAACTTTAGTAGTGTGTTAAGAGTTTTTTTTTTTATTTAAGTACTTAATACATTTTGTGAGTCTAGAGTGTCGATAGACCGGTTTTTCATCCTCCTAACTATAGTTCCCCGAAAACCCGAATTGATTGTAAAATTCTAAATTAACGCTAGTGAAGCCGCGGGAAAAAGCTAGTATCTTTATATATATAAAATAATAATAATAAAACTTTATTTCAGACTAAGGTCCATATTTTTGTTAGTATTTTGGTATTAGTAACAATGGTGCTTAAAGTAGGTTAGTATTGTTAGTTTACACGAACTAAATTCATTTATATAGACCTATGACTGTCCCCACCCAGTGTCCCTGAAAGGGACAGTCCGGTCTGGCAGCGATCATTTTTAGAATGCTGTTGTCACTACCATGCAGGCGCTGTAGTAAGGAGGCCGCTTTCTTTCGCATGATGGCATGGAAACCATCTGTGCGAGCCTCCGCGAACATTCCCGAGGCGCTACAACGCCATGGCAGTCCCAACAGCATCCTAAAAGCATTATTAAATTGAACACGCAAGACGTTGTATGCTCGGCGCGTGTATGATACCCACAGGCCACTCGCGTAAAAGGACTGACAGAACGCCTTAAACAGGGTTACTTTGACGTCTGTAGTACAACGAGCGAACCTACGGGCAAGCATATTGCTCCTCAGACAACGCCCTGCGCTCCCTCTCTATATCTACGTCATCTCTTAGGTCGCTCGTATAATTCTACTGTACGTGTGTATGTCACTGAACTCCTAAACGGCTGTACCGATTTTGATAATTTTTTTAATGTGTGTTTGTGTGGGTCCCTGGATGGTTTAGATTCACAATTGGACCCGATAGGTGGCGCTGCGATCGAGTTCTAGCAAACAGGACAACGTCTGTCCAGTCAGCTAGTAATATATATATACCTAATCGAAAAAAAAATAAAAAATTAAATTAAATTAAAAAAAAAGTATTTTCTTTCTTTCTTTTCTTTAATTATAATATAAATATAAACGCAAATAAATATACATAAATACACGAATATACTAAAAACAAATAAGAGAAACAATGAGAAAACAGTACCGCTGTGATGATATTGCCAGCTTTTTGCGAATGTGCTCGTGATCTTTAACTTTAAAGGATAATCGTTTGGTTGCCATCGTGATTTCCTGGGGGAGCGCATGTAAGTATTTCTAAATGAAGAGAGCCTTAAGACGATACTTTTAAGGATAGTTCACAGTAACTACCCTGCTTTGCCTGTAAAGTTTAGTACAGTTTGTTAAGAATGATGGTCATAAGCTCATAATACTGATGGATGTTGTGACTTCGTGCTTTTTATGTTACAGCACTCTAATTAATGGTCACATAGTTCTGTTTGTTTAATGAAAATAAGCACGAAATGAAAATAAAACAATACCCCTGAATGCCGTAGAGTCAATAAATGTTCAGTAATTACGGTACTGCGTGTCGGAAGCAAATTATTTTCACATCATTTTTTAAAACATAAAAAACCGGAAACATATGAACGTTTTTGTTTCTCTGTGAACTCTAAATGAGATCACAATAAAATAACAAAAAATAACTTGTTTAATACCGGTTTTACTATCATGAAAATCTTGCACTTGTCAGTCTCCATCATCAGAACAACACCGGTTAGCCAAATTCCAACTCAATCGGATTACGGGAATTAGTAAAAAATTCGATCACAAGATTTCAATTAGATTTTTTTTAAATGCTTCAATTACGAGCTCACAAGCAATTAAATACCATAAGTGATCGCCGATTAAAAATCGTGCGATAAAAAGTCGCGCGTGCAATCTTCGCTGAGCGTTTACTTTATTACACTTAATTAGGGCGTTTCGCGGTTTCGGCTTCCGAACCAATTTACGAAGGAACTTCTACCTTATTGGCTAAGAAATAAGAGTAGTTTTAGTTGTGGTGTTGTATTTGTATTTGGTTCTATCGGTCGTTCAGCGCAAAGTCGGCATGTGCTTCGAATGGTCACTTATTTAGTGGGTGTCCATTACTAGTGAGTAGCGAGTATTGTTTTCTTTGGCTCATAGTTACTATATTTTTTAGATGTTACATGATATTAGTAGGAATAATACTAAGAATTGTGAAATTAAAACTACATTTTGTGAACGTTATCGAGGCAAATTCGAGAGAAAACGGCTTCCAATTTTTTAATTTTTTGGAACGTCGCCTAAATTATTTTACTGCTGAGCTGCTGGCCTGGGTTTCATCCCATTCCTATCCCCGGACCGGGCAGTGTTTTTTTTGTGTTTTAACTGAAGGACATTTTTAGTAGCAGCACTTTTGAATAATCTGGGGGTCTGAAAGTTGAAGCTAGTTAGTTACATTTCTCCGTGTTATGTTATAACTAGCTATTGACGTACTACCGGGATAAAAAGTATCCTATGTGCTAACCTAGGCCATGGTCTCCGTATGTCCCAAATTTCATCGAAATCTGATCAGCCGTAAAGGTGTGAAAGGTAACAGACAGACAGAGTTACTTTCGAATTTATAATATTAATTAATAGTATGGATACCAGAAGCCCTATTATGTCTCTATTTTTTGGCGGTCTCATAGTTTATCATAGCATAGTTTATTTTTGTGCGGTAACATTTTATTTTATTTTTGAGCGGTCTCGTAGTTTATCATATCATATTTATTTTATTTTTGAGCGGTCTCACAGTTTATCATATCATACTTTATTTTTGTGCCATCTCATAGTTTATCATACCATAGTTTATTTTTGGGCGGTCTCATAGTTTATCATATCATAGTTTATTTTTGAGCGGTCAGATAGTTTATTGATATTCAACAAAAGTAATTTATGAACTGGACACACACTATCGCTGTTACAGTTACCCCAACCTTAGGTGTAAATAGCCGTATTCTGCCGTATACAGAACAATACCAGCTCCGATCTGTATATCTATGAACAGCTTTATTCTGATCGCGTAACTGTTGCACTATCGCTACAATATAGGGATGTTAGTTACATTGCTTTTAGCACTCAATAAAGTCATGTTGTTCTATCCACCGCGTGCCTTTTAGTTGCATGCGAAGCTTTATTGATGATTTTATTTTGTGATTTCGACTTTTCCTGCGTACGTCAAGCAACAGCCAGTTTTTGGATAGGTTTATTACATTATAATCGCGCATTTATTGCGTTCCATAATGAAACAAAAAAAGCTTAAAGCTAGGTACAATTTTTGAACCCTGCTAGGGTACGGCTACAGGTAAAATCAAAAAGATTAACAAAAAATGAAATTAAAACAATTACTAATTTAAAAAAAAACGAATTATGTTCTTTTAAATGAATTTCAGGATTATGTACAGAACTTGGCACTCATATAAATCTCAATTCTTTTGTTGACGAAGTTTATAACCACGCATATTCTTAATATTGAACTTGGCTCCCATTTTTGAATTGATGTTTTTGATGGGATATCATTACTTTCTCAAAATAACCTCTCAAGTCTGTTAAAATACGTTTTTGCAGTCCCTTTTGGTTCACATGAAACAGACTTAAATATATAACTAGTTTGTAAACTCGGTAGATGATTTTAAACGTTAAATAAGTATCACAAGAAAATAGCTATTTCCAGTTCCAAGAAAAGGAAATCTCCTCCCATCTCGCGACCTTCGATCTGCAATACAATAGATTCTGTTACACATGACCTCTTGACCCCGGAACATTGTCCCGTCCGTCTAAAAGCAATGACAATTGTCCAAATATGGTGGCTTGTTACAAAATAACATTCATTGAAATGTGGTCCCGTTTTTATTTGTGGCTATTTTTAGAGAACTCGGGTATTGTTCCGGTGTTCATAATAATTTTAAGCTTGACCAACTTCTTTTGACTAATATTGATATTGAAGCCAGCGCTGTGGGTCTGTCTGGCATAGGATCACAGCATTATACTGAGCAATGGCCGCTTTGCGTGGATTGTAACGTTACGATTAGCCGGAGGGCTAATAGTAAATCATTTTTTTTAAATAAGAGTACAATACAAAACATAATGTATAAAAGTTAATTGGGATTAGGAAGAGGCTTTTAGCGCGAGACACGCGCATCAGAGTGCACAGGCATCAACGCAGGAGCGAGGACAGGACTTGGAACTCCCCGAGCTTCAGCATCCTCGCGCCGTGCAATAGGGCCCTTACGGTCCGGTCTACAGCGTCCACGCGCCGAACAGCAGGACTACTCCACAATGGGGCAGATGTCCGACAGAGGACTTTGAGCTGGTCGCCGGTGCTCACCGGTATAATAAAATTCCTGGGACTACCCCAGCATGGGAGCACAGATGTCAGAGGGAGGACTTTGATCTGGTCGCCAGGGCTCACCGGGATAATAAAACTCAAAGAAGAAGATCAAAACTGGACTGACTTATTTGGGCTGCAGACCCGTATTTATACTACACAGATGTATCTTATTTCAACCTGACACCTGTCAGTCCGACAATTCTAGTAATTATTAAAGATTAAATTCGCCAAACACGTATTCGTTTGTATGAAACTGACAGATGTCAAGAACGCATTCACTCGACGGTCGGACTGTAGGTACATAATACCTACCTGTACCTACAGCAACGACATTTTAATAGCTTATTATGAAAATGAGCCTCCCAAAAGACAAAATTAAAAGAGACTGTTACCTTATTAAATACCTAATTAATATGAGCATAGCTTAGAGCTCTTTTTTAGTCTATTATTAAAATATCTAGTTTCAAAGTATTTACCATTTACATAATAATACACAACCATACGAATAAATTATTAAGGATTTATTTTTCGAAAAGCTTTATTAATGAATGACAAAGTCCGAAGTTTGCAGGTTAAGCGCTCAAATACACGAGCGACACACGCCAACGGCAGAGGCAATTGCAGCCGTCGACATGTCGGCGCTCGTGTATGCGGCAACTGCAGCCATCGACACTCGTCGGCAGCCATAGACGCGTCGAAAGTTGCAGTACTTTGCCTCTGCCGTTGGCAACGTGCCGCTCGTGTATACAGGCTGGCTATTTTCGTTTAAATAATCGACGAAAAATTTCAACGCACGGGGATTCAGAATTATGTATTTAATATATGGCAACAGGTTGCCCGTCGATGTCCCTACCACCCTGTATAAGCACTTAGAGCTGAATTACTCCCAGAATATTTAAAGGACCAGTTTTTGGTAAGCCAAAACATATACGAGTTTGGACTCATCGAGTTAGGCACCAGATGTCGAAAGTAAGACTAGCAACTGTTAGATCCTAAGTTCGATTCCTTCTCGGGAAAAGTGAACGTATAGTAGTTCCGAGTTTGTATTTTTGTGTTTATTTGACACTTTATGTATGTAGGGACATAATAACACACTTTTTACCCTGTCTAATCAGCCTGAGAGGCTCGTGGCTAAATAATGTTAAGCCGCACAGGTCGATCGCAAGTTAAGTTACGTTTGCCGCAGTCGGTTCGTGGATGGGTGACCATCCATTATATAGCGAGACCCCTCCGTGCCTCTGAAAGCATGTTAAGCCGTTGGTCTGGGCTGTAATCCGTAGATCTTTGACAGTCATAACGGGTAGTCAGAAGCCCAAAAGTCTGAAAACCTGTCTTACCAAGGGGTAATCGTGTTACCCAGTGACTGGGTTGTGGAGGTCAGATAGGTAGTCGCTCCATGCAAAATACTGGTATCAGCTGCATCCGGTTAGACTGGAAGCCGACCCCAACATAGTTGGGAAAAGGATAGGCAGATTGATTTGAATGTAGGGAAATAATAGCACACTTTCTACCCTATCTATTTATCTAATCAGCCTCTGTTTTCGAGTACTTTTTCACGTTATCAATATATTTAATTAATAAATCAATGGAAATAAGTACGTGATAGATTTCAAGTGCTTTATTCATAATGTGTTAGATGACCTTAATTGAATAAATGTATTATAGTAGGACAGTGGAACAACATCCTTTTTCCATTATGATTTCCTTTACCAAATGATTTTATCGACCACGTTATTTTCGAGTGTAGAATATTTTTATGCAGATGTTTTTCCTATGTAGGTAGGTATTTAGGTACGGTCACCAAAAGTGATAAGTAATCAGGGTCGTCGATATAGTTGTAGTTTAGTAAGAAACCGATGAATGTTTTCGAATACAATTTAATTTAATTAATAGAAAACAAACAGTTTATTTATCAAATTAAATTTCATTCGAAAACATGCATCGGTTTCTTACTAAACTTCAACTATATCCGACGACCCTGGTGACTTATCTATTTTGGTGAATGTACATAAAATAATAAGACGCATGTTTTTCTCCCAAGGGTTGAACAAAGATAACACAACATAACATCACGCCTTGTTTCCCCGTAGGGTTAGGCAGAGGTATACCTATAGTAGGTACATCCACATTTCGCCAGTCATGTTTAAGTCACATGTAATAGAGGGCGAGCCTATTGCCGTCAACCGGGTGGGCACAAATCTGACTCCGGGCTGCTGCTAAAAATCCTGAGGGCAAAACCCTTAACATTTAGCACGACTTGGAAATCACACCCAAGGCCAGCGCAGCCCCTGCCGGGGTCGCGGATTGTTCGAAAGAGTTGCCGTGGCCCTGGCGCACAGGCAATTGAAGGAACACGGGTGGGTTTTAGTTAGTAACAATCTCACACGCCCTCCCGCTCCGCCCCGAGCGGGAGAGGGCATTTGATGATATCCCAACCAAAAAATAAATTAAAATGACCAGTTCAGCAGTAAAACATGCAACCACCAAACAGCCAGTGTTCCTCCTCCTCTCTCCTACTTGATCTACGCTGTGCCCGACAGGGTCAATAATTGTGACTATTATAATTATTTCGCTACCAACTATATACATTATGGTACGCAATAAAGAATTGAGAGGCAGTCTTATAATCGATGTAGCTATGTAATAAGTTCAATATTTGACAGTCGTTACGGGTCGTTACGGAAAATCAGTCTTACCAAGGGTATCCTATTACCCAGGGTATCATGTTACCCAGTGTATATAGGGTATCGTGTTACCCAGTAACTGGGTTGTAGAGGTCAGATAGGCAGTCGCTCCATGTAAAATACTGGTACCTACTCAGCTGCATTCGGTTAGACTGGAAGCTGACCCCAACATAGTTGACAAAAGGCTAGAAATGTGATGATAATGATGTAATGTAACCCCAGTAACTTACGCGCAAACATTCGTTCGTGGTCCGCGCACTTTGATGTGCGTTAAAAACCGACACAGCTTGGAAAACCGTGAATGTGATCAAAACTGTGCATTATTCATTTGCAAATTTTGTCCTACACTTGCGGGTTCACGTATTCGTGCGAATGAGAGTGACCGGCATAATAGTTCATATTTGATTGTAGGCTGTATTAGATCACACATAGTCAACAGATTTACCAGATTTTGCTAAATCATGCTTGGTGAATTTGTTAATAAATCTGGTTTGACCTTTATTCGAAACTAGAAACTCGCTGGTATACACTTTTTTGTAGTTAACTCGGTTATGTTGATGATCACAATTCTCAGTATTATACATACATACATAAGGTGTACCTGTGACAGGTACACCCACATTTCGCTAGTTCTATTTCTTTCAGCACCGTATCTAGTTTAATTTGGTACCACTGTAAACGAAAATTTCAAAATCTAAATCGTTGAGCTCCTTAAGTTCTGAGTTGAGCTGCACGATTACTGACAAATGCGTGCACTGACTGGACAAGTCCACTCAATCTGTGTGGTTTTTCCTTAAAAGACCATTTCAGACACAAATCTACATGGTCTTCACATGATCTGACCAAGATTATGTCTGGACTTTAAAGGAGACTGTGACCTCTGAGTTTGTTTCGGCCTTTCTTCTCAGAGTAGTCATATAGGAAACGCCGATTTCATCTAGTTTAAAAAATATGATTGACGTGTAAAAGTGTTTGTACAAACCTTCTTACAGAAATAAAATCATTTATCATTTGTCTTGCCGGCCAACCACTTGATTTTAATCCATAAGTCGCCTCTTATGGTTTAAAATATGCATTATAAAGAGGACTTGATGATAAGTTACAGTTATTCATTAAAATAAAAACGGTTCAAAATTACTCGGAACTCCATTCATATTTGTATAAGGAAACAACACATTTATTCCACAATTTGCGCAAAAATCATAATTAAGCCCTTCCTTAAAAGGGAATTTAATGTTAAAATGCAATAAAAATAATGCAATTTTCCGAAGTATTCAAAAATGTAGGTACGGGTTGCCAGTCGAACGCATAAAATATGACTACCGCTTTTTCAAAAGACTTTTATGGACATACCAAGAAATAAAGATTGGGTTTTAATGTTAATATAATAATTTTAAGAGCAACTGGGCTTTATCTTGTAACCATGACAACCGGCAATCAACTGCGGATAAAAGAGACTGTTTTAATTAAACGAAAACTGGTTTAAATTAAATCTTTATTGACCAGAATTCATTGTTGAATTTTATCCTAACTATCCTAATCCTAACTAATATTATAAATGCGAAAGTATGTTTGTTTGTTACGTTTTCACGCCAAAACAGTTGAACGGATTTCGATGAAATTTGGCACACAGATCAACCATGACCTGGGTAAGGACATAGGCTATTTTTCATCCTGGATCGCAGACGAAGTCGCGGGCAACAGCTAGTCTTGAAATAAAATGGATAAATGAGACATAGATTCGATAAGAATTTGTTTTGTTTGTTTAAGATTTAATTTTTATTTTAATATTTGGTGTGTTTATATTTTAAGTTTAGGTACCTACATAGTCTTTAATTTGTAGAAGCTTTTAAATGGCAATTTATTGTAAACGCTAATGGTTCATATTTACTTACATAACGGGTGTAAAAAGACGCTTAACGAAGCCGAGAGTCACTTGTCCTCCCTGTCGTTGTTATTTTTTGTTTGTACTGGACCATACCTGGGAACCTTCTGGTTACGGAGATATTGAAGGTCAACCTTCCAACTTTTACTGTAAATACCCCACGACCCTTGTACATACTGTTGCATACACCCCCATAAGCACAATGTTTTGCGTGCGTTACGTTGCGCACTACGGAAAACAGAGATTCTTCACACCAAAAATAAAATTCGTTTCCCAGGAATTATTTTTGTGCAATGTTACTTAGTTTGATGTACTGACTGCGTAGTTGACGGCTGTGTGATGGGTCTTTTTATACCCTGTAGATATTACAGTTCGGCCGTTGAGAGAATGCGTTCCTGACACCCGTCAGTGCGACAATTCTAGTAGCTAATAAAGATCAAATTCGCAAAACACGTGTTCTTTTATATAAAACTGACAGGCGTCAAAAACGCATTCTCTCGACAGCCGGACTGTAGTCTGTAAGCTCAAAAATAAATAAATAACACAGTTTACGGACGCTTGTCAATTTGTTAGCTAAATTTATGCTGATCTTCGTTTCAGAACCATGAGATAAACGTTCTAAGAAAACAACGATTTATCTATCTATTTAGCATGTGACAAAGGCTATTTACATAACATAACATAAACTCACGCCTTCTTCCCATAAGGGGAGGCAGAAACTACAGAACGCCACCTGCTACGATCCTTACATACTCCTTTCGCCTCGTTTATACATACATCTGGTCATACACGCACGCCGGTTGCGAGTACTACGCACCTGACCTTTCTGAAGAACATCACCAATAAGGTCACTATATGTCTTCCTAGGGCGTCCCCTCCCGACGTTTCCCCACATTTCACACACGTTTCACATCTGCCTTGTAAATACCTTTTGTTAGTCGCCCTTCATTCATCCTAAGGCTATTTACTATTTTATAATACATTTTACACATGCAGGGTGGCAGGGACATCCCCGCGCAACCTGTTACCATGGATTCAGTACATGATTCTGATCACACCTGCGATGAAATTTATCATTGGTTATTAAAAAAAAAAAATCCTGTTCCATACATTTTGACCGCGTAGGTATTGCACTTTTCTATGAAACAGCAGATTTTGTTTGATAACCTACTAAAAAAATCCAGGCTACGTCTAGAATTTATGCTGAATTCATGGTTATTGTTTTGCTTTCCACTGTTGGGCAGCGATACAACGATATCACCGAAATTAAGGTCCAAGCCCAAGGTTATCTGCCAAAGGCAACCTTACATTACAGTCTGGCAGGAAAATTATTCTGGTTGAATTCGATCACTAAAGCGAATTTCGAATCATTTGAAAAGTTTAAGAACCAGTGCTTTGTATGATTTACTTTGATCGCGCTGAAGTAAACACGTCATGTTGAAAGTAAAAAGGTTACATTCAGCAGAACCTTTTTATTGGCAGCTGCTCACTGCCTTCCTAGTGCTTCCTAGTGCTTTAGCTGGGAAGAAGCAGTGGCGCAACAAACTCCCCAGCGGCACAGCTCTTTGAAAAATGCGATTCTATACAATAGTATTCAAATTAATTACAAAACATTAAATTAAATTATTTGCCAAATTGCAATAGAACTCATTAATAAAACATTGTAATGAGTAAATTATGTCAATAAGTGAGAATAAAATAAAATAAATTGATTTACACAGTCAAATAAATGAACAATTATTTGAACTCTTAAAACCTGACAGTAGCTAAGCTACTTCAGAACCTATACGTAACACACTAATTGCCTATTGCTAATCCATTGCTTCATATGTTCGAAAAATCTGTCTGCTCAACAACGGAAATAACGCAATGAATGTTGTTGAACTGTCAAAATGAAAGCCATTGCTACGGTTAGTGTGTTACGCAATTACCCCGCTACAGAAAGAACATAAACATTTTCTTGAGTTAATCACAGCGACCAACTATTCTTATCGTTTACTATTAGGAAATGATGTGATTTTGAAATTTTAGCAACTGCGATACAACAATTGCAATCGTCACGACACACTATAAGCCCACATGCTTTAAAATGTTCAACATAGAAGCAAGTCCTAAGTATTTGTATGCCTTTTAATGTTTATTTAATGGCCCATAACTGAGAGGATTGACAGCGAATACGCTTACTTACACTGACGAGCTTTGTATACAGGGTGGTCCACATAATGTCGTCATTAAAAAAATTTAATTCCTCATGCCGAAGGGTATCCGAAAATACCCCATGTATGTTCCGCGATACTTAATAGTTTTCGAGTTATATATATTTTTTTACTTCTTGTAAATGTTATGGGAACCGCTTTCTAAAAATTCGATCTTTATTGCAATTTTCATTGTAATGGAATATTCTTTCAGACATAAAATAATAATTTTTCTATCATTCAGTTCAGATAAAAAAAAAATATCGAAACGGAGGAATTTACGTTCGAGGGATACAGAGTTGGTAAACCGGTTGTGTTATGATGAGTTACCTGGGACAGGCGTTGTCGATTTAAGACATTTGTAACTTTTATTTTAAAGAGTTTAAGTTTATTAAGATAATTTCATGTATCTAACATTCCTCTCCATCCAATTCGATCAAAATTTTTGTATTTTAAATTAATGTTATGAAGATGATTATTTTATGTCTGACAGAATATTCCATAACAATGAAAATTGCAAAAAAAAAATAATATGAAAAAGCCGTGTAAAAATAGAGAGAGTTTTCTGAAAGCGGTTCATAAATATTTAAAGAAATTAAAAAATAAATTATAACTCGAGAACTATCAAGTATCGCGGAACATACATGGAGTATTTTTGGTTACCCCTGTGCATGAGGAATCAAATTTTTATTTTATGACGTCACTGTTTGGATCACTCTGTATACAGTACTTGAGAACGAGGCTTTTGAAAATATACTGTTGATAATAACGACGGGAATAATAATATGTTTATATTCATATGACTGCCTCGTTGGTCTAGTGGTCACAAGCGCTACTGCTGAGCAAGAGGTCCTGGGTTCGATTCCCAGGTCGGGCAAAGTGTTATTGTGTTTTTCTATTAGGAATTTCTCAGTTGCAGCCCGGAGCCTGGATTTCTGCCCGGTTGATGGCAATAGGCTCGCCCCCTATTACATGGGACTTAAACATAAGTGGCGAAATGTGGGTGTTACCTACTATACGTACAACTCTGACTACCCTTCGGGGGTTACAGGCAAGATTTTATGTCAAAGTCAAATCATTTATTTCAATTAGGCACATAAAAGGCACTTTTGAACGTCAAAATTTACATGAAAATAGAGTTGGTTCTAGTTGCCCCTTCCAAAAGGTTGTTTCGTATGGAGAAGAATGGGCAAGAAACTCCACCGTTACTCTTTTAAAAATGTTTTACAATAATAATAATAAAAACGTTTATTTTCTCCACCACATAATGAAAAGTTAGTACAATACATAATTGTGTGTACAAAAATACATTAATGTTGTGGAGACTGGAGCATGTATTAGGAAAACCTGTGCTACAGGTCTCCAGGCCTCCAATCTACACGGACAAGTCACACTGATACAAACGTCGATAAAGGGACAGAAATAAAAAAATAAAAATCAAAGTAATGCTATACAAGGAAAAAAAACAAAGCTAATGATTAATAAATTAGATAGCAAACAATACCAACAATATTATGTATACATTAATTATAATATATGTTATGTCATATTCATATTTATTTATTTATTTATTTATTTATTTAACCATTTATGTACACACATATATAAACAGACAAGAAGAAAGGAACAGAAAAATACGTACAAAGGTGATGCTTATTTCTAAAGAAATCTCTTCCAGCATACCTGCGATAGGAGAGTATATTAAAGAGATGTAGACAACGTGTGTAAGAGTAGAAGGGAAAACAATATACATAAAATCTTAAATAATTTTCCAATTTAAATATAAACATACAATATGAGAATATACTTACATACATACATACTACTAAAATAAATATCACTAAAATATATAACAATATAATGTAATTCAAATAATAAATACATATGCAATTATGTCAAAGTGGAAAGATAGTGCTCTTTCACTCTACTTTTAAATACTCCAATAGTATGGCAGTTCCTAATGTCAGGCGGAAGTGAATTCCACAATCGTACCGCGTGCACAGTGAAAGAGTAGGAGTAGAAGTCGGTTGAGTGGGGAGGGGATTTGAGGAGATTTCTAAGATGCGACCTGCAAGGCGCATCAAAAGGACGGGCGTACGAGAAGCGTTCCCGCAGATAGGATGGCGTTTTAGGGTTGTGAAGTAGGTTGAATAGCAGACACAATATCCGAGAGTTCCTGCGAAGTCGAATAGGGAGCCACTTGAGTATCTTGCGAAAGTTAGAAACGTGATCATACTTTTTAAGGTTAAAAACAAAACGAATACAGATATTTTGCAAACGCTCAAGCTTGTTTAAAAGCTCCTCGGTGGCATCCAAATAACAGGCATCAGCGTAGTCTATGATGGGCTGTATGAGAGTTTGAGCAAGGGAGATTTTGGTGTTCAAGGGCAAGAAGCTCTGGAGGCATTTCAACGAATGGAACGTGTAGTGCACTTTGCGACTGACTTGAGCAACTTGGGTAGTCCACGATAAGTAAGAGTCCATGGTCACCCCGAGATTTTTTACCGTTTTTGCGTATTCAATCTGAACTCCATTCAGACAGAGTGGAGACAGCGACGCAACATCGAGCCTATTCCGCATATACCTGCCGCCGATAATTATAGCCTGGGATTTCTTAGGGTTGATCTGCAGTCCGAAAGACCGCGACCACTCACTAATCAAATCCAGGTCTCTGTTCATAGCAGACACAGCGGCGTCCGCATCTTGCGCCAAGAAGTGATTGTAAAGCTGCAGATCGTCGGCATAGAGATGGAAGTGGGAAGAGATGACTCTGGTGACAGAGTTAATAAAAATAGAAAAGAGAAGAGGAGAGAGAACGCCACCCTGAGGCACACCCGCGGTAAGAGAGCACCAGTCAGAAGAAGATTCATCGAGACGAACCCGCTGCGAACGGCCTTTTAGATAGGAGTTGAACCAACCAATAGTAGAAGAAGAGAAATTGAAAGATTTAAGGATCCCTAGAAGGATATCGAAATCGACAGAGTTAAAGGCACTGCTAAAGTCCAGAAGTACAAGTAAGGAGAGAGATTTGTGGTCCATAGCCCAGCGGATGTCATCAGTAACCTTCAAAAGAGTCGTTACTGTGCTATGACCAGGTCGAAAACCAGATTGAAAAGGACTAAGAAGGTCATTCAAAGAAAGAAAGGCAGAAAGTTGCTGATGAACAATGTGCTCAAGAACTTTGGAGAGATATGGAAGGATAGAAATGGGTCGGAAATCGGTCGGTGAGACCGGGTTAGGAATTTTGGGTAAGGGGATGATATGGGCTTGTTTCCAGGGCTCAGGAACAGTACAAGAAAATAAGGAGAAATTAAAAATGTGGGTCAAGATGGGAAGTAATATCGGGAGGATAGGAGAAATCATTCTTGAGCAAAGATTGTCATTACCAACTGCAGTGGAGGAGATAGCACAAATAGATTTTTTGACCTCACTTTCACCTACAGGGCTTAATTCGAAAGAAGGACACTGCGGTACTGGCAAACAGAAAAGTTTATTTAAAGTAGCTGATTTGACGTGTGGATCCAACGTAACAGGGGGAAGTGAGAAATGTTTGTTAAGAGCACACACGTCAATGTCATTACTGGAAACAACTGGAGACTTACCAATACCTACAGTTTTCAGAAACTTCCAGACTTCAGAAGAGTTACGGTTGTCGAGAGATTTATGGAAGTAGCGTCTCTTTGCATCTCTACACATACGACTGCAGCGATTACGCAGTAACTTAAACGCATTCAAGTTGCGCTCGGAAGGACAGCGTTTTAACCTCCTTTTGGCTCTGTCCCTACTAGCCATCACATCCCTAATGGCAGGGGTGAGCCAGGGGGCCGGGACATACTTGACTTTGACTCGACGGATAGGGGCATGACGATCGTATAAGCTGAGTATTGTGCTGTTGAAAATGTGAACCATATCGTTGATACATGCGCTCTCTAAGACGTTCGTCCAGTTGATATTACTAGCATCACGCAGCAA
The DNA here is from genome assembly GCA_917490735.1 of Dryobotodes eremita. Classification (NCBI taxonomy): domain Eukaryota; kingdom Metazoa; phylum Arthropoda; class Insecta; order Lepidoptera; family Noctuidae; genus Dryobotodes; species Dryobotodes eremita. The sequence goes on along the minus strand of OU823264.1, from coordinate 18,620,248 downwards.
TGCCTCCAGGTCTACGCCCTTATAGTTTCTAAGGAAAATATACTGCGGCTTACGCTTAGGAGGGCGAATCTTGTAGGACATAAAGATGAAGTCGTGATAAGAAAAACAAGCAGTGAGCTGACCGTGGACAGATACGTTATATGAATTAGAGACAATCATCAGGTCCAAAAGAGAAGGGGTGCAGTTAGGGAAATGATGAGTAGCAGAAAGAGGCAGAATACTAAGGTTAAAAGAAGATAAGAGAGATTGAAGTTTGTGAGTACGATTGTCATTTTTAAGAAGGCAAGTATTAAAGTCGCCCATCAAAACTACGTGGTCATAAGAGGGACAGAAATCATTTAAAAGTGAATCAAAAGAGTTAAAATAGTCGATACTGAGGTTAGGACTGTACATCACTCCAAGAAGCATTTTAACGTGATGCAAAGAAATTTCGAGAAACAGATGCTCCGCTGTCCCCGAGTAGGAAGATGGTGATGAGCTGATAATCTTGTAGGGAATATCAGTACGCAAGTAAATTGCAACACCACCACCGCCCTTCCCGGTTCTATCATTACGGATAAGAACAAAACCAGGAAGTGCATAATTAACAGATAAAAGAGAGGGTTTGAGGAAGGACTCAGAGATCAGCAAGGCATCTATATGAGCACAGCTAATGGAAGCCAGAAGATCAGAGTAATGGCATGGAACACTCTGGGCATTGATGTGAGCTATGTTGAGATTGTTGGGGAGGTGGGAAAGCAAAGAGGAAATCTGCCCGCCGAGAGTAAGAGGAGAGGAAGAACCACTCGCCGCACTAAGGAAACTGCTAGAAGAGGAAGAACAAGAGAAAAAATCATTATCAAAATCTGCATCGAACATAGTTTGCAAAAACTATAATATATATACTAATGAACAAAAATAATACCAAAAAATAAATAAAATAACAATATAAAAAATAAAAATAAAATAAACTACTTAACTGCCTAAGTGCAAAACAACAATAACAAAACAATAATGAAATACGCTCAACTATTAAAAGCACCTATTCGCTGTTGCTGGTAGAGATTTTAACACACTATAATAATAATAAACAAGGTAGGTACATACAAAAGTAAAGGTAACAAATCAAAACAAAAATTATCTTAGAAGACAGAGAAAAAAAAATATGAATACGAAAATAACATTAAAAGTTGACAAATGAAAATATTAGCCACATCATTCGGACACGGACAAACGCAGAAACGAAACGTAACGTCAATTGTACAAAAAATGACAGCGGTAGTGACAGGCGTCACGTCACAATATCAGAAAAATAAATGTATCTACCGGCAAGCTAAACGATGTGTGAAAAAAAAATTTTACTAAGTAAATGCAATGGGTAGATTAACAAAAGAGGAATTTAATTTAAAGTGTACCGACACTACACAAAGCTAACAATGTAAAACATGCATGGGGCATCTACATTAGTAAACTTAGCGGCGAGCCTTCCTCACAATCTTTTGTTTGGGGGTTGCTGCCACAGGCGATGAAGATGCCACGGCGGATGAGATAGAAGCAGCAGGCACGGGATCCTTGGTAGCGGCAGCACTGGCTGGAGCGGGGAATAACGCGATTAACGTTTCAAGCTCACCCATGGACGCTATCTTCCGGCGTGACTTGTCAGGCGTCAAGACAATAACCTTTCCCTCTGCGGACCAGCAGCTATTGATGCTAAAGTGCTTGCGAGCAGCAATAAATACCTGGTGCCGAGTCTTAGTCAGGAACTCCGAAATGGTGATGCCGCTGCCTTTGAGTGTAGTTTTACTCTCCCAAACTAACCGACGATGCTCCATTTCATTAAATCGCACAAGCACAGGTCTGGTTTTACCTTGGGGTGCTCCTAGTCTGTGGCATACGTCTAAATGTTCCTGTTTAATATTATCAATCAACAGTTGTTTAGATAAAATAAGAAGAATCGAGTCGCACAGCTTTTCATCAGCTTTCTCAGGAATACCATGAAACAGCAAAATCTTTCTTCGCATCATAGTCTCATGTGAGTCTAGACTCAACGACAAGAGTTCAATTTGTATTTTGAAGTGAGAGAATGTTTTGCAGACAAAGGATTTAAACTCAGAAAAGTCTAGGGACAGTGCCGCAAGATCTGAGTGTGCAGGGTCAGTTCCAGCTGTAGCTCTCTGCAGCTTATCTTCGTACTCACGCATGCGGGAGCTAAACAGCTTCTCCAGTTCCTCCATACTGTGCACAAGCTTGCTGTCCATGTTAAGTTGGTATATTTTGAGTGTTGTGGTTGTTGAAGAGTGAAAGTGATAGGAAAGTTCCGAGCGAAGGTGGGTTTATTAGTTAATTAGCGCATAAATATAGTGAAAAAGAACAACTAACTATTTTAAAATAAATATTAAATAAGGAAGCTACAAAATTACATGTAAATGTCACGCCTACCCACGTTTTTTTTTATATTAATTTATTGCATTTCATAGTGTTTATCTGATGTTCATATACAATGTGGAGAGGATAATACAAATATTAATTAATTTTCGTATATCTAATACCGTTCCCAGTCTACATACGGAAATTCAATCAAATATATCCAATAGTTTAGTCACTATAGCTAGTCAAAGATTGGCACAACCCATAGTCGACCTATCACTAGTATTTAGTTTGTTTGGAAAAATCTTTTTTTATTTTATTTCGATTTTAGATTAATTTGATAGTTTAAAAATACTCGTATGCATTAGTATTGTCAATGCTTTCATTTATTGTCGTATCGTCGTCTCCACGTTGTGTAAAAAAGGCTTCTAAGTTCAGCTGAGATATATAAATTTTCTGTATAGTAAAAAACATTAATTACAGAACTTGTTTGGATCAAAACAGCTGCCAGTCCTCCGAAGTTTTTTAATGTATAAGACTTGAAACGGATGCTTCCGTACCAAATGACAAGTTTCTAGAAAATTAGGACCTTTTGAGAAAATCTTCAAGAGTTTGAATGAGGTTTTTCGTGAAACATGCTTTGAGGAAATGAAAGAAAAAAGTAGCCAGTGAATGCAATCTAAAGGCTAGCGCAGATTGAAGCGGGCCGCGCGTCAACGTAACGCATTGCAAAAATCCTTCTTTATCACTTAAGCACCATTTCTATGATCCAACGCACCCTTCAAGCGGGTCGCACCGCACTTTTTTGTATGAAAATGCGTTGCAATGCGGCCCGATGCGGTTGTAATGTGAATTTGGCTTTAACCACCCTGAAGCAGTTTGATTCTAAAGAGAGCTATGAATTTTCAGAATTGAAAGAGTAAACAGTTTACTGTAACCGCAGAATACGAGTATAGGATAAAATGCTTGTCATACCCTAAGGTACGGTACGTTTTCACTTCAGTATCTACTACTGGGTATATCAAGTTTCGGTGGGTATATATGGATGGAAGTTGCGATTTCCTTTAAAACTATTGGCTCTGTGAGCTGTAGACCTCGCGAGTCTGTCTTTGCATAGCTTAAAACTGAATAAATGTTCACCGCGCACCTTAAAACAAAAAGCGTGCGCAAAGAGCGTCAAATGTCTGAAATATGTTTTTTTAAACTTTTTTCACCCCCATATCTCCGCCATTTTGAAAAATTTATTAAAATTGGTTGCACAAAAATAAATCCATATAATTATTGAACCTGCTCACAAAATTTCACGAGAATCGGTTGAGAAATGCGACCTGTAGAGGAGAACAGCCGAACATCCAGACATACGAAAGCATTTTTGCCCAAGCTGGAACAGACACTTGATGCCCCTTAAATTCACATTATATCTAAGTAGTATGCCTAGACAGAAAGGTAGTTAGTAAAGGTTGTTTGTATTGGCGGACCAAAAGACCAGCATTTGTTTATTCTTATCATTACCATCTCTGATCAAAGGACCAGCTTACTCTTTCCTTTTCTGTCTAAAAAAACTAAATCAGTATGTAATACTCACATAACTCCTTCCCCAGCACCCACGTCTCCGGCTTCGAGTTGACCTCCACCAGCACAGTCGGCGTACACACCAGAAGCACCATCAGATCCGCAATACTCAAGTTCACCAGAAAAATGTTCGTCGAGTTCCTCATATCCTTAGTCTTTAGTATCACTATTGGTACCATCACGTTCCCTATCACACCTAGACACATTATCACTATACAAAACGTCATCGACGTCGCTTTTATGTAATACGGGATCTCAGCGTATTCCGTAAAATTGTCATTCGACATCGCGTATGTCGCATTCGTGAAATTCGTCTTCCCGAAACCCGAATTTTCGTACTCGTCCGAAGTTTCGTATGTACAGTTTTGTGTTTCATTTTTGTAGTTAAATGTTATGTTTCTACAGTCGAAATGTAGTGTGCTCACATCTGTCGGTGTGTGTGTGAAGTTAGTTGTTGAAATCATGTGTGTGTGTCAGTTCATAATTTCACATTGTTCCTCTTTGGTGTCTGTTAGGACGGTGACGTTTTTCGGGTCATCTGAAACAAGAAGAAAGTGCACATTAATATAGAACCCTTGTCTAGAAAACGCCAGCGTAATAGTCACTGATGAACAAGTATTGATATTGGATGAGGAATCGAGTTATTTTTTTTTACATGTCGTAGCATCACGCCTTGTTTCCCCGAAGGATTAGGCAGAGGTGTACCTATCATACACCCACATTTCGCCAATTATGTTAAAGTTCCATGTAATAGGGGGCGAGCCTATTGCCATCATCGGGCACAAATTCCAGACTACGGGCTGCTACTGAGAAATTCCAAAAAAATAGTTGTACTGTGATATTAATCTTATTTCTGAAAGTCCCTATGTGCCAAACCACTGCAGTATGTTGTCGTTTTCAAATAATCAGTCAAATTACTTCTTTTTCGAGGTACTAATACCTAAATAATCATTCATTTTAAAATGAACTACATCGCCAAAAATTGTGTTATCAAAAATGTTTGTAAGGTTAATTAATTCATAATAGTACTCTTAAAGATTATAGAAACTTGAAGTGTAGGGGTTCAAACAAATATTCACAATGTTTCAACTACAAGTCTGTTGCTCGACAAATTCGTTAAAACAGCTGTTTCTTCTTATTGTAAAAATAAATGAATCGTAAATAGCAAGCTGTTACATTTAGATGTCTTGGACAAACTTTCATTTCTTTTTTGTTCTGTTTATTCTTAATTTGGTCCTTAGAAAAAATGTTTATTTAGCGTTTGTAAATAATATTATTGTCATTAATCATAATAAAGAACTTAACAGGTAAAGGAAACCGTTTTATAGATTGATATAAACGAAACAAAAATATTCTAGCATTTAGACTACGTTTTACAACCTTTTCGTAAAGCAACGTATGCACATACAAAAATCTTCTAATTACATTATGTTTTACAACCTTTTTATCTAACTCCACGTATGCGCATACATCAGAGTTATTTCAACCCAATTTCAACAAGAATTTCCGTGTTGCATACTTCGTAAAAACGAATTACTCAAATTAAAACGTTTAAATTACAAAATTCTACAGTAAATTACAAAGAAAATTAGAGTAGGTAACGTCGACCGCATGACGTTGGTAACACTTTGACTTTAAGCTGGCCTAATGTAGTACAGGGCTTCAATAGAATAAGAGGCCGCCTTATACTGGCTTTGTTACCACTTTAGTGTGGCCTACTGTACTCGTAATAACCTCAAAATTAAGGTAGGGTGTTACCATACAAATTAGTTTGAGAATTTAGCACATTACGATGGTGAAATTCATCTTGCTTATAAACAGGCTTGGTGATAATCTGCGAGAAGCGGAAGCATTTGAGGGATGCTCATATTTTAAACCTGGGTTACATTTTTGGCTACACGTTAGTCTTGGAAGGCTTTTTGCTTCCTGAATATTTTTTTAAAGATAACGCTTTTGGCGTTATAATTACGCTACTCCAAGAAATTATCGTTTTAGTACTTAATAACGAACCAATTGAACCAAAAACCCATTGTTATTTATTGACTTTTGTAGCGTAAAATGATGATTTACTAACTAACTACGAAAACTAAACCGTAGCTCTTTACAACAGCCTATTCACAATCTATAAAAACTTCTTACCCTACTCAAACCTCATTACTAGACTACAGCATAATTAGTTACGCTATGTCCTACAATGAAAGGAGCCTACGAAATTACTCATTCACCGTCGTCGTCGCCAACCTATACAACGAAACTTATATAATTTGGGGTCCCTCGAATTGCGTGGAAACTCACCAAGTGACATTAGGGTTAGTCATTTAGGTGATATATTCGTGTATACGGTAATGAGACCGTGTGGGGATTAAGCGATTCTTGATGGAATTAGCCTTGGATTAGGAACTAGATTTCGTCTAGAAAATCACTTGGTCGGGGTAAAGTATCAATTATTTGTTCTTTCGTCTACTTTAAGGCTCGCTTGCAGTACCAATCCCTAATTACGTTTAACGCTAGACGTACCTACTTTTTTCAAACTTAAAGCATTTATTTCAATTAAACCATTTACAGGCACTTTTAAATTGTCAGGGAGTCGGTCAGTTAGTCAGAAAGTTGAAGCTAATTGCCCATTCCAAAACGTAGATCTCTATGGAGAAGAACGGGCAAGAATCTCCTTCACTTAAAACATCACTCTGTCTTTGTAATCTTCAAACGATTGTCAGTAACACAAAGATGTTTTAAATTCGTTTTGCGTTATAATGTGTTTAGTGATTTGTAGGTCAAGTGCTCGAGAAATAGATTATTTACAAGTTACCAAGCAGCTCTGGAGAACAAAGATGGAAAAAAAAAAACAGTTTATTCTAAACAAACATGACGCACATTACAAAAAATAGACAAAATACGCTCTATTCCCATCCAATACTCGTACCAAGAGCTAATACCATTTGGTATTAGTTTATTTCCGAATTTATTTTCTATTCCCAACGAGTACCACATTTTAAAACCAATACCAAAACAAGTTTGAAGAAATCAGATACAGTCAGGTTCAGTAAAATTAAAATGCTTTGAGTGACGAACTAAGTTTCCGAAAACATAATAAATGTTCCCGAAAATCCTAAACCTAGACGGTCGACGTCAGTGGCATCCCGAGGTTCGGTTGGTTAGGTTCCTTTAAACCCTTTAGACAGAATCAGAATCAGAATCAGAAATATTTTATTTGTGATACATAGGTAGGTACAGTGGTTGGACATGTTTTAGGTTAATGTGCGCTATGATCAGCCTATTATAGGCATACAAAAAGAATTAATAACAATTTTCACATGCAAATAAAGAGCTTACTCGTACTAAACTACAAATCATCTACATAAATGACTGTATTATTCGATTAATAAAGGAACAAAAGTCAAAATAATTTGCTAGGTAAACGTCAAAACAATTAGTTAGGTAAATGTCAAAATAATTAGTAAGGTAAATGTCAAAAAATAATTCAGATTTAAATAATTAATTATGATTTATGATTACAATATAGTCAAAGAAGCAAATTACATTACATTACAAAAATTACATTAACATGTCAAAAATTTATCTGATAAAAAATCCGATACACTATAATAACATTTTTGACATAGCAAACTTCTCAGTTTCAGTTTAAATGAGTTAATATGTAGATTTTTTAGCTCTTTTGGCAATTTATTAAATAGAACTGTTGCCATGTGAAAGACACTTTTATACATCAAGGCAGTATTCGTTTTTGGAACGCACAGACGACTTTCGAATAGGAAAAAAAAAAAAAAAAAAAAAAAAAATTGAAATAGGAGCCACGCGAAGCGGGGCTCCGTCGACCAGCTTATTAACCCTAACCCTATATTTAGATTACCCTAGATTTCGGTAAAACGCAATTTAAATAAAACTTTGTGTAGCTGAGTGTACAAAAAGTCACGCTTTGGTATTCGTTAGTAATAGATTTTTATTTAAAAAAATGTGGTACTCGTTGGGAATAGAAAATAAATTCGGAAATAAACTAATACCAAATGGTATTCGCTCTTGGTATTGGATGGGAATAGATCATACCACATAGACTAATAAAAAGTAGCCAAATTCTCGTATTCAAAACGTTAAAAGTTTGACAATGTTGTCCATTGCTTGATGTTAGGGCAGATCAAAACCAAAGACAATAATACACATTGCGTAAAGGCTCCCGCAGTAAGGCGCGACGCGACAGCGCCACGCAACTTTTGTAAAACAATGTAATCTTGTAGTTTTCATAGAAATTGTTCTACTAGAGTCGCGTCGCGCCTGTTTGCGGGAGCCTTAATGCGTTGCGACACTGCGTTGCTACATTACTTTTAGTACATAATTAAAGATCGGTCATCGATCGGTTATTATTATTATAGTTGTCTACTTGATCCTAATGTTTACTTATTATTTTTAGAAAACGAATAATTAAACATTAGGTTTCATCTCAAATAACTTCCAAGAGACTCTGCTTTAAGTTTGTTTTATTTTTAGGTAGAGGTCATAGGCGCAAAGGTATCTTCAAAGAATCTTTAGATCTAGATCCAGATAATAATATGAATGAACTGAGCCATAGTGTCACTTCCTTACAAACATATTTTTTAGAACAGATTAACTAACTGATAAGAAGAGTAACCATTAAGTTTTTTTGAAGGATCTACGTATGAACGCCTCTTAGTTTCAACGCTCCTCAATTTCAAAGAGATGGTATCACAATCTTTAGTACTAGTTACTGATAAACATCTTTTACATCCGTCGTACGACGCACATGCTTAAGCAAAAACCATTTTCTGTCCTAAACCGTAATTTCCTATTTGTTTAATATTAGGTCTTTACCTATGAAATTGCCGTTCTGCAGTACTGGCCATTTCAAATCAAAATAATTTTTGTTTGGCTATGAATTCTAATTTCAAATTAATTTTATTTTAAAAACATGGATTTTTTTTTCTAAAAGTAGTCATTTCTTTATTGATTAGTGTTACATTTTCATCGCATTTCAATCTTTTTCGTCATCATGGATACGTTAAAAATTCGAGTAATTATGGAATATGAGTACCGTCGTGGCAGCAACGCGGCACAAGCGGCACGCAACATCAACGACGTTTACGGAGCTAACTCTACAAACCAACGCACCACCTGTTATTGGTTTGCTCGCTTCCGTTCTGGAAATTTCGACCTGAAAAATGAACCTCGCGGTCGTCCGAAGACTTTGGTCGACAATGACGAATTAAAGGCGATTGTGGAAGCTGATGATACACAATCTACGGCTGAATTAGCAGCAGCTTTCGACGTTAGCGTCAAAACAATATTGGTCCATTTGCGTCAAATTGGCAAGGTAAAAAAGCTTGACAAATGGGTGCCCCACGAACTCAATGATCGCCAGCGCGAAGTACGCGTCGAGACGTGCCTTGCACTGCTCAACAGACACACAAATGAAGGAATTTTGAACCGCATTGTTACCTGCGATGAAAAATGGATTCTGTTTGATAACCGTAAGCGCTCAGCAAGTTGGTTGGATCCTGGTTCAGCACCTAAACAATGCCCTAAACGAAAACTTACCCCTAGAAAAGTGATGGTCACTGTTTGGTGGTCTAGCGCCGGTGTGATTCATCACAGCTTCTTACCAAACGGGGTGAGCATTACTGCAGATGTGTACTGTGAAGAACTGAACACAATGATGGAGAAGCTGGCGCATCTCCAACCAGCATTGGTCAATCGCTCGTCTCCGCTGCTCCTGCACGACAACGCGCGACCTCATACTGCACAGCAGACGGTCTCCAAGTTGCAAGAACTGGGGTTGGAAGCTCTCCGTCATCCGCCCTACTCACCAGACCTTGCGCCTACAGACTACTACTTTTTCCAGAATTTGGATAACTTCTTGGCGGGAAAAAAATTTAATACCCGAGAGGCAGTACAAAATGCCTTTGAAGAATTTGTTGCCTCCCGTCCAGCTGATTTCTTTAAGAAGGGCATCAATAAACTGCCACTGCGATGGCAAAGATGCATTGATTGCATGGGTGATTACTTCGATTAATACAAATAAAAAATTCATGAAAAAAATTCGTTTAAATTTTTTCATACAAAACGGCAATTTCATAGGTAAAGACCTATTATTAGCCAGAAAACGTCCATTTTTATCATTATTGAAATATTGACAGCAGTGTTTTCCCCAATGCTGATTGTGATACCTTTTTTACCTTTTAATACTTTGTCTACTGATGGACCTTTATTGGTTGATGGTTGGTTAGCAAAGAAGTATGTTATTTTATGTTGGCAACACTAAGGAAATGAAAGGTACCTTCTGATAAATAGAATCTGTTCTGAGATATTTTTTCCAAAATCAACACACTCAGCAAATGGATTGTTGACACGATACGTTTTTATAGCCTCCCAAGGAAACTTTATGAATATTATAGCCTGGTAGCCGTATACCCTTTATATTTTTAACCGATTTAAAAAAAGAAGGAGATTCTTAATTCAGTTCTATTTTTTTAATGTTTATAACCTCAGAACTCCATCATTTATTAATCGCTTTGAAAAATTCTTCTTTTGTTTGAAAGGGTATACCAGTACATAGAGGGTTGTCCCATATAAATTTGGTCAAGTTCTGATCAGTGGTTTCTGAGTTAGCTTTAATAATACTTATTTTATTCCACTTAGTGTTTGTTGATGAGATTATAATAGCTTCCTGTCACAGTTATTTACTTAGCAACTGAAGGTACACGAATGTGTGTAAAACAAACTTTGTTACAAAAAAACCACTATAAAGTGAAAAATTACTTTAATTTCAGAAGTCGGTGGTTAAAACCGAAAATACAAAACCAAAGACAGCGACTTTCGAAATTAAGGTAATTTTTCACTTTGCACTGCTTTTTGTATTTTTTTAACTCGGTTAGTTTTTTTTTAGTAATTTTTTTTCTTGGAATACTCATGTCCTATATCCGTACCTACTTCCCGAGTAAGTGAAAGTGTGCGTGCCGACTAATGTAGGGAGATGGTTATCCCTGTCTCTGGCGTCCCGGATTTCCGGCCAATTAGCACGATGTTGGGACATTAGGCAAGTCCATCTCTTAATAGTTTCCAAGGTTAGGTTCCTAATCTTGATGGAGACATTTTGAGAGGAAATTGAGCGAAAAGATAAAAGTTTGTAATGTTTAATGTATGGAGATCCTGTATGCTTATTTTCATGATGACTTTATTTATTATTTCTGGGAAAATACCAACACATTCAATTCTATGTTACCATGGTATAATAATATACTTCGCCAGGTATAGCATTCCGAGACACAGTGGTCACGTGGGAGACACAAGCCTACGTCATCACCGCTGTGTTACCAGTAGTGTGTAATAATAACTTCCCAACCGCCTATTAAACCTGTGCGAATCCGATAAAACAATGAGGTTTTAACTAACAATTACGTTAGTATATGTTTAAAGGCTCGTACACACTGGCGCGACGAGACGCCCGACACAAAGGCACCGCGTGTCGCGCGACGAGCGGCGCCTTTGTGTAGCGCTGTCGCGTTGCGCCTGTCTGTGGGAGCCTTAAATTGAATTGTTTCGTTTGATTAGAACAACGAAACGACAATTTAAATGCTTTATATATTTTTTTTAATAGAATGGTGACTGAAAATGTTTCTATAATTCGTGTTTTGTTGCAATAAAGTGGCACCTGGATAGTGACGTAAGCATATGTCACTCCCGGATGGCCAGGCCTTGCTTTTTTAAACCATGTATGTTACTATGTTAAACTTTGCTATTAGGGGTTTTCATGTAAAAGTAGTACACACGGCTACATATCAAGCTTTACATTTCCAGTATAAGCTGACCTCTCATTGTACGGAAATTCTATACAATGCGAGATCAGCTTATACTGGAAAAGTATAGCTTGATATATAGCCGTGTGTATATAGCCATCAGAAAATAAATACTACAATTACTAGTAATGTGGTAATTTAATTTAGTACCTAGTGTAAATAGTTAGTTGGGTAATATTAGTATACAATCATTTCAACGCTTAAATATCTTGCGGTAATTATTTTTCCAACAATACAAGAAAAATATTCCGGAATACTGGCATTTTCTTGGACAAAACAAACACATCAACAGTTCTACTTGCACCCTAATTGCGTAACACACTATCAATCAAAATCTGAATAATTTTGAAGCCTATTGCTAATTCATTGCTTAATTTATGTGCGAAAATTTGTCTGCTCTACAACGTAAATAACGGAATGAATGTTTTCGAACTGTCAAAATGAAATCCATTCCTACTGTTAGTGTGTAACGTAACTACCCCGCTGGATACGGACACAACAACATGAAATTAATTCACTTTCGACTACGCCTCCTTGCCTAGAAAATACAAGAATATATGCGCAAAAAGAATTAATGGATGGAACTACACCAAACACATCGCTTCCGGGGTGGTTAGAATTAAGACGGATAAAACTTATCTGATACTTGGTGAGATGTTGTAGTTAATACTAATACTTGTAATAGAGATGAGTCATGTAACATTTTTTTTTTAAAGCTATTGCATAGCTTTTATCGCGGGCTTTGAGCGCGGCGACCGAATCAAGAAATTCCGTAACGAAAATAAAACCTAACAACCCCCACTCCGCCTACCATGTAGCTCGGCCGAGCGTTCCCTTAACGTGTATGTATATGGTACGACTGTACTTGAATTAATATCAAAGAAAAAAAATACTGCATAAATAAATAATTATAATTGCATAAGTTGATAAAAAATGCTATGCAATAGCTTTACCGCGGCAGTCCCCGAGTGCCACACGTGTTTTTTTTTTTGTAATTATGTGTATACAAACACTTTTACACGTCAATCATATTTTTGAAACTAGACTAGGTCGGCGTTTTCTATTTGATTACTCTGAGAAGAAAGACCGAAACAAACTTAGAGGTCACAGTCTCTTTTAAAGTCCAGACATAATCTTGGTCAGATCATGTGAAGACCATGTAGATGGGTATCTGAAATGGTCTTTTGAGGAAAGAACCACACAGATTGAGTGGACCTGTCCATTCAGTGCACGCATTTATCAGTAATCGTGCAGCTCGACTCAGGAAGTCAGGATTTAAGGAGCTCAACGATTTGACGAAAAATACCAAAGAGAGGACGTTTGGGTAGGCCGCATAAATTACTCAAACTGCCAGATCATGCTTAAAATTAAATGAGAGAAAAAAAAGCAATGACCCACATAGTCCTCACATATTATATCGTAGTCGATCTTCAGTCTTAGATATTACGGCAAAACATTCGGTATTTATGGGGTTTAATAAACTCTTATTAAAAGAGCCTCCACGAATGACAATACTGAAATTCAAAATCAAGCCCACGTAGAAATACTTGCTAATCTTAGCAGTGCTAAGATTTTACAGAGTTAATTTAGCACAAATAAGATAAGCTATCCCCGTAGGTAAGTATCTGTAGCTCATAAAACGAGTGAAGAAAAAGAAATGATACAGAGACTTTTTTTTTGGGTGGGAATCATCAAATTACCTCTCCCGCTCTGTGCGGAGTGGAAGGGCATGTCAGACTCTTACTAACAAAAACCCACCCGTGTTCCTTCAGTTGCCTGTGCGCCACCAGTGCCACGGTAACTCTTTCGAACAATCCGCGACCCCGACAGGCATCGGCCCTTTCGGACCCCGTCAATGATGCTGACATCTCTTTGAGGCGCGCATGGAACACGACATGATGCAGAGCCTTGCACCTGTTACCAGAAAACCCTACGAACAACAACAGCAATGTTACTAAACAGCACATCACAAATTATTATAATAGCTGTGTAGCGGCATCTACAAACGCCACATGCGAGCTACACGTCACAATGACGTCACGCAAAATCCTGCATCGCGCAAGCAGAGTTTACCGCGCAACTAGCATATATACAACATCCCGACATCAACCGTCGGGCAGTTGCCCACCAGACACAAAACCCGTCTGGTGGGAGGATCCTCCCTTTTCCATAGAGTATGAGTGAACTTTACACCCTGTTCCTCATACCTCTATAGCTGGTTATGACAACAACGTGTTTCGCTAGCACTCTGTATCGTGGATGACTGGGTAGCATCCACAATACAGGTTTCTAACAGAAATCACCTTTGCATAAACAGGTTGACTTAGAATTCATTAGCATACTTCCAAGGATTGAAAGTGGGTACTCATGAATATGAACTTGTACTATGAGACCAACTCTGAAATACCGAACACACTTCCAACCCTTGGAAGGATGCTAATGAATTTAAAGTTAGCCTTCAGTTTACCAACAAACATGTTGGTGTTTAGGTCACACTTCAAAGAGAATATACTTTACATAACATCACGGCTGTTTTCTCCAAACGGGGTGCACAGTACACCGGCCAGTCAAAGAGTTCCATTAGATTTGACAAGACCAACTGTTCATTGGAAAAATAACATAAAAAATTGCATTGCCATTCAAAGTGGCAATGCTGCCAATCTTCTGAGCACTTTTCCGGATGACAGCGATGCGGATGAGTACTTCGACGCCTAAGTGTCCTTTTGTTTTTGTATTTATTTGTATAGTTAGTTAGTCATTTCATTTAGTACCTAGTGTTAATAGTTATAATGTGTTAAATACTGCTAAAGATATATATAAAAAAAGAAAAAGAAAGAAAAATTGTTTATTCTGCACAAACAAAACGCACATTACAAAAAAAATTACATTAAATACTTTCATACAAAGTAGCCAAAGGCCTCGTATTCAAGTCATAAAAGTTTGCCAATTTTGTCCATTGCTTGATGTCAGGGCCAGGGACCAAAGACAATACACATTGCCCTGTGTTATGGTGTTAGATAATAAAGAAAAAGCCAATTCATCGGGAAACAAACGCTATTCTCACATAAATTATTTTGATGCTATCATACATTTATCAAAATCTAACATTTATTTATTGATAGCATCTATCCTCACATAAATTCAAACAAAACCTTTTTTATCTTCCTAAATTATCAATTCATGAGTATCTCCTTTTAGATTGAAGTGAAAGAGTAAATATGCAAAAACACAGAACGATATATCAAAAAAAAATATGGTTTTAATTCCAAAAATAACTCCATCTTGATAAAGAAGTTAATTTGAGTTAAAATCGAGCTGGTTATCAAACATATTGTCAGACTTCGTTAGCGGCGTATAAGGCAGATGCTACATCGGTGGCGGGTATTTTATTAATTTTTTCTTTTACATTTGATACGTGTGTATTACTTACATCATATGGATCAAGGTCTGAATAAAACAATTTATTTTATTAAGCTATTGCATAGCTTTTATCGCGGGTTTTGAGCGCGGCGACCAAATCAAGAAATTCCGTAACGAAAATAAAACCTAACACCCCCCACTCCGCCTACCATGTAGCTCGGCCGAGCGTTCGCTTAACGTGTATGTATATGGTACGACTGTACTTGAATTAATAACAAAGAAAAAAAAATACTGCATAAATAAAAAAAATAATAATTATAATTGCATAAGTTGATAAAAAATGCTATGCAATAGCTTTACCGCGGCAGTCCCCGAGTGCCACACGTGTCTTTTATTTTATTTTCTTAATATGTAAGTACCTATTACCCTGCAGCCAACCCAAACAAGTTTTCCGATGGATAACTTCCGTACAACTTGATACTATGACATCAAAAATAGGTTCGTGCTACGAATCCATTTGTCCTAATTACATTTTTATGTCAATATTTCTTTAGTTCACACACATGGCTGTGTTATTATTTGAACACCTCCAAAAGTCGGTAACAACACAATTACGGTTAGCATTTTGCTAGTGGTTCGTGGTAGGGCCTAATATCAGAGGATTTTAATTATCACGGCGAAAAAGAGAGTACTTAATTACGACTACCAAAATAGCTCCTGCCACCCGTTCTACCAGAAAACAGAAATGCTACTTATTGACAGATGTGGTTTTGTGGTATGGTAAACCCCGGACAAACTTTTTCACGTGGAGCTGAAAATAGCAGCAGTTAAATAAAAATTTAAATAGTTTATTTCTCACCATTAAAAGTTACAATCATACAAATAGGTACAGTCACCAAAAAAGATAAGTAACCAGCGTCGTCGGATATAATTGAAGTTTAGTAAGAAACAGATGGATGTTTTCGAATGAAATTAAATTTTGATAAATGAGCTGTTTGTTTTCTGTTCATTAAAATAAATTTTATTCGAAAACATCCATCGGTTTCTTACTAAACTTCAACTATATCCGACGACCGTGGTTACTCATCTCTTTTGGTAACTGTACATAACAAGTATTTCAATATTTTTGTGGTGATCATAATAAGGTGCACAGAATATTGACACTAGCCCCTGAACTAGGCGGGAACCTGTATCTCAGGAGATAGTGTTCAGCTATTGACATTAATTTATGTATGTCACTACTATACACCGTGTTCCGAACGATATACATAAACTTCGACCAGGTGTTCAGACCATGGAAAAAAGCATTTTTCATTATGGACACATTCATTTATTAATTTTTTGTTAATTTTCATACAAACTAAATACCTTGACTTTAATCACCCGGTATACGTGCCTCTTTATCCGAATTGGCAACGTCGTATTTTCAATCATAAGATTTGGCGGGCTGAAACTTGTCAGAATTTATCAAATTTTTAATAGTTTACAACAAATTTAAACATGCAAATGAAATGCAAACATCATTTGAAAGATTTATCATTTTAATTGCACTAAGCGGCAACATAGGCCAAATTAAGACCCTTTTTACTGCATAGCTCAATTAAATTTAATTAAATGAAATTACAAATATTTTTGTAACGAATCCTTTTTAAGTACTAGTTTCTTTGTTAGATTTGATTTGTAAAAGCTATAGAAGCGTTTGACAAAGTTTATGGATAACGTGAAGAACACGGTGTATATAATTCGTCTTAGTTTGTACCATTAAAGAGTGCTAAGGTTTGTTCGTGAGTTTGAAAATATGAGGTAAGGATGTGGGTGTGTGTGTTAATATGAGTGGTGAAATAGAGGATTGTGTGTGAATGATGTAGTGGTGAAATATGTGAGGAAAGTGTATGTGTTTGTGTGGTATATAGGATTATACAAGAAGGGTCATTATCAGTGATCGGAAAAGGTGAGCTAAAATACCTAAAGTTCGAAAAAGAACAAAGACAAAGTGGAGACGCCTTACGACAAAATATTTTTTCGGGACTAATGTCCCGGGTTTCAGAACATTACTTAAGTACAACTAAAATTAATGAAGTAAAACAACTATCAAATTCATTTCCTGTTTCTGTTTTAAAAAAAGAGTATGCACGATTTTTATTGTTTTCAAAAAATTAAGGTAATCTCCTTATCTTCCTTTGAACGATGTAAGTAAGCGTTCTCCTTGTGTTTGAAGTCGGTTAAAAAGGAAAATGAATTGAATTAGTTTACCGTATCAATAACATTAATATTAAATGTACTCAAGTGATGTCCCGAAACTCGGAACAAATATTCCCAAAAAAATGTTTAGTCGTAAGGAATTCTCCACTTTTTTTGTTTTTGTTCTTTGAATTTCTTAGGTATATTAGCTCTACCTATTCCGATCACTGGTCCACGTTAGTTGACATTAGTTGTCCACGGCTTTGTTTGTTTGAAGTCAGCTCAAAGCTGAACATCATTTTACAACTTAATTCTTCTTTGCCGAAAGCTTTTCAACACCCACCCTCTTTAATAGCTTAAACAATTTAATCGCCTGCAGTCTGACAGCTCCCTAACGTATAGACCTGCCCAGACATTGTCTAGTGCAATGCGTAGGCGAACTATGTCTAGACGAAATTCAGTTCATTCATAAAACTGTTCCAGCAATTCTAATAGTCTTGTCTGAAATTACGGCATTTTGCAGCTGCGGTTTTAAATTGTTTGGTTTGTGAAGGGTAAGAACTTATTAATCCTTAAATTGTTGTGTAGTTAAAGTTTATATAAAACTACGAGTTTTGCAGATGATTGAAACAAAGGTTGCGTTCTTTTGTCCTTATACTAGGGATCCCTGCTAAAAGAAAAAATGGAACCTTTACAAGATCACTTTCTTGTCCGTCTGTCACGGAGGTTTTTCCCGAGATCTATGCAACTCAGGGCGAATTTCAACAAACTTTTTTACCTTAAGAGCTGTCAACCCGTCATATTTTTCATACAAACGCTCGTACGTGTTTATGGCGTTGGAACACATCTTTCATTGAAATTTTTGAACTAATAGCTATCTCGCTCACTTTGTCTAGGTTTCAGTTCAGTATAAGCCTCCAAAAATCTGCTTTTTTGCACAAATTTTACCTGAACTTTGGCCGTTCATAATGTACTCAAAAATTGTAAACGTAAAGAAAACATCTTCATAGAAACCTCGCAAATGTAATGGAGATTCTAAATGACCAATATTTTTCCAAAAACTTGTAAGGATTTTTCAAAAACACGTATTTCCTGGAATAAATTT
The DNA here is from genome assembly GCA_917490735.1 of Dryobotodes eremita. Taxonomy (NCBI): domain Eukaryota; kingdom Metazoa; phylum Arthropoda; class Insecta; order Lepidoptera; family Noctuidae; genus Dryobotodes; species Dryobotodes eremita. Next base: position 18,601,858 of record OU823264.1, on the reverse strand, counting down.
TGTGAAATCTTTGCGTGCCAATTTTCGTTCGATGTTATCGCGTTCTCATTCTTGCTTTTTTTTTTCAAACATTGCGTTGGATGAAACAGCAAGCTTTTCAATCTTGTTCGCGTTGACGATAGACGGACCGGGCAGGGCCTCTTAAGTCTAACCTGAGCTTTTTTTTTTCTTGACATTTTGTCCATACTAGAACTGTCAGACGTCAATTTTATTCTAGAAAGAAAGAAAAGAAAGTGTATTCATTAGTAGTACTATTTATTATCAATTATTATTGTTATTCTACGGATAAAAGATAGAGACTTTGGTAAAATTAGCCCTTAGGAATTAAAATTTTTCGCACAATGAGAAAGAAGTCTTCATCACACGTGCACAGGTCGTCAAAGACAAAAACATTTTTTTTTGTTGTTATGTTTCACTTAAGAAAGTTGGTTCCGAGATCTTTGGTGATGTTCGCTTGTGCCGAACCTTTGACAAAATTCCGGGATAAACGAAATAGTTTGCCGCCTTTAACCCTGCAGTGAACGACAAAAAATTTCCTTGCTGGGCCACAACTGCAAAGCGATGCAAAACTATATAACTAAACTATAAAATACTTTAAAACTAATCGTTGCAGTTTGGATTTAAAAAACTAGGATCAATTTTTACGTGACATTACTTTTATTTTAGTAGTAAGACGTCCGCGAAAGTTATCTGACCGTATGTAACAATTTCTGCCATCTATCAGCATAATCTATGTTCTGACGTAGAAGTTACTCCTTTGGGCCGTCCTTGGTCTTCTTCTTCGTGGCCCTGGCAAGACAGTTATTCAAAGGAAATGTTTCAAAATGGGCCAGGTCTATGCACACTACCTCAAAATAAAGAGAAAAATCCGTAGAATTCGGCAAAAATACAGGTAATTCATTCAAATGTATGCTGGTGTGGTAATTAATGGATATATAAAAAATATTTTTATCGACTTTCAACATGGCGTCTCAATGTCACATGGCGTCTCTCTTTAGTTACTCTGTGCTTAAAAACAATGACAGTTAACCATAGATTGACCATTGATAACAGAAAGAGACCTGTCAGCTATCATAACAGTGTCAATAAATATGTCAAACGACATTAATCAATAAAAATGACAGGTTACCGCCATGACGGGTTTTTGTTGTGTGTTGCAATTTCAAGCGTAATTTCTTGTGGTTTACCAGCAAACAAAGCTATTTTAAAGTAATTGGACAGTTGGGAACTGTTTTAAATGTGTTTCCCTATTTTTCAGCATAGTATACAAGGACCTGGCCCAAGCTTCATACATTTTGGAACATCTTTGTTGGCCCAGAATTTCGCCTTGGTGAACTTATCCTACGAGTTCTTGCGAAGTAAGAATAGTCTACCCACAGACAACTTAGCCATAAGTTGTCTTTGAGTCTACCACTCAACTACAACACTTTAAGCCTGCCAGTCAATGAGCGTACAATCGTTGAGGTCCTTAAGTCCTGACTTCCTGAGTCGAGCTGCACAATTACTGAAAAATGCGTGCACTGACTGGACAGGTCCACTCAATCTGTGTAATTCTTTCCTCAAAAGACCATGTCAGATACCAATCTACATGGTCTTCCCATGATCTGACAAAGATTATGTCTGGACTTTAAAAGAGACTGTGACCTCTGAGTTTGTTTCGGCGTTTCTTCTCAGAATAGTCAGATAGGAAACGCCGATCTCATCTAGTTTAAAAAATATGATTGACGTGTAAAAGTGTTTGTACAAACGTAATTACAGAAATAAAATCATTTATCATATATCTTTTATCACTACTTAATAAAAATCTATAGCAACAGACTGTAGATATGGGTACATTGCAGAACTGTGAACACGCGCGCCACAATGACCGGGCCATCGCCGTATTAACCGCTTGATCGAGTGATTCACTGCCGGCCGCAGGGAGCATGGGTTACTTGGATCATTTAGCTATATTTATTAGCTGGCCACACCACTCCAGAGGGATTGTATTTTCCTATATTTTCCTTTAGTACCTAAGTATAGCTATATATAGATGGAAATTGGGTTGGTTTATGTTTAAATTCGTTGGCAATAGGCTCGCCCCTTACTACATGGGGTTTAAACATAACTGGTTAAATGTGGGTGTACTATAGGAACACCTCTGCTTTGCCCTTTGGGGATTACAGGCGTGATGTTTAAATCTGTTTTAAGAGGATGGCCGTGTTTTTGATGCAGCAAAAAATGCTTTGATTGTGACTACTCATTCTGAAGTATTGGTGAATGAAAAGCTAATGAGTTCACCACGACTTGGTTGGATCTTATAACTCACTAGTTTCAAAAACAAAAAAATGCAAATAAACGTATTTTCTTTCTTTCTTTCTGCCCGTGACTTCGTCCGCGTGAAATTTCAGCCCCCGACCCACCACGTCGCATCCCATTGCCCGCTCGCGTTATCCTTCCGCGCTATTACTTCGTTTTCGCTTAGCGTTCTTTTCTTTTTGCTCAACGCCTAAAGGTCGTAGCATGATGTAAATATGTAAAAATAAATAACCTATAACCTTCTCCAATAATTAGGCTATCAATAGCAAAATTTTGTTTTCAAATCTGACTGGTAGTTCCAGAGATTAACGCGTTCAAACAAACAAACTCTTAATCTTTATTATTAGTATAGATATACACTCGGCGTCACAAAAATCGCACCTCTCCGAAAATAAGTTTCAAGCATGTCCCGCCATCAACGAATACATTAAACCTAATTAATATTAGTATCAATTGAAAGTATATTTAATGACCTTTAAATTAACATTAGTTAGAATTCCTAAACACAACAGATCTCATTAGCACGTAACGTTAAAAAAAAATGTTGTCAAAATACGCATTACAACGGCCACTAATTGCACCTCCTTACAAGGGTATAAAAAGGGCGACCCGGGTTAAATGTGGGTCAGGTCTCATTACGCTCTCGACACTCGTCCTGAACGGTCGTGCTTTACGCTCCCCCGTTCATGACTCAGTGGCGCTAGCCTAATTCTTCCCGTTACGTTTACGTAACGCCCTCGCAGCCGCCCCGGCTGCAACCGATCATCGATCGATTAATTAATTAATTTTAATTAATCAATCGCTTTTGATCCAAAATAAAAATTGCCTTTTTCAAGGCAGGTTCTACTGTTTCTTTAACGTGCGCGTTTGTGTGAGTAGCTTCACTAGGCCCCTTCCGGGCAAAACCACAGTTTCGTGGTCCTCGGTGGATACCTTACGGTGCCAACGAAACCGAGTGGGGTGTTGACCCAATCACACCCGCCGAACCCCTTCAGGGCTAGGCAGTCAGTTGGACGGGTCCCAGAGTTAACCGGCCTTGGGGGATCTCCTAGTCGGCTCTGGTGACAGTTTTCCTTTCACAGCTACTCACCTAGTGTCTCTAGGGTGTGTCTACACCCTTCGCGCTAGACTGTCAGGGCCCCGTTCGCACATTAAGACTGGCGACGGGTATACAAGCTTAGGGCTCACCCATAGGCACTCAACCTCCCTGTCTATACCCGACAGGGAGGGTGTGACACATCCCCGGGCAATTCCACCCGGGTAGCTAGGCATAGGGAAGATAGGCGGGAACCTTCTGTTCCACCATCCCCCAAATCCAACCCTCCCGCACCCCCAACCATGGGGGATGCTGTCCTTTTGACATTTGTTAGGGAGGTCCTCTTAAAGGACCCCGAATTCTTAGCCAAATATGGCGCCCGTTTCGCTGCTATGCAGCCCTCCACCCCCTGTCCCTCCGACACTCCAGCCATCGCTAGCTTTAGCGATGCTCTAGAACCCCCCTCCCCTCCGTGCTCTATGCCCGTCATAGACTCGGAGGACTCGTCAGGCCCCATGGACACTGACGTTGCCTCTATCAAACGCCCAATCACTCCGTATCCTTATGATACGGAGCCTCAGTTCTCCTCCGCCTCCTCGTCCGAGGATGACGGCTTTCAGACCGTCACCTCCGCCGCCAAGAGGAAGAAGAACGTAGTCTCTTCTTCCCAGGCAGGGAAAACCCCTAAGATAGGCTCCCCCGCCGCCCCCGTGACACCGACCCCCGTTGTCCCCGCCCCGACCGCGCGCCCCGCTCCCTCCGCCGCCGCGTCAACCCCCCCCACCCTGTCCAAGGCTTCCGATAGCCAATCTAAACAGGCCCCCTCCCCGCCCCCTGTGTTCATTCAGGACAAGGGGAAGTGGACCGTCGTGTCCAAATGGTGCGTCGATCTCCGGATCGGCTTCACCAGTGCCCGTGCCACAGAGCAGGGCATCAAGGTCCAAGTCCCTAACGCTTCCGATTATAGGGCCCTCACGAAACTCCTCAGAGATAGAGGAGTTTCGTTCCATACGTACTCCCTTCCGGAGGACCGTCAGACCCGCGTGGTCATTAATCGCATCCCAAAAGAGATAGCGACCTCAGATATTAAAGACGACCTTCTGTCGCAAAACGTCCCCGTCGCGGAAGTGCACCGCATGCATCGCGCCTGAAGCGGCGAAGCATACAATATGATCCTTGTTGTATGCCCCGCCGTCGAGGGACATCACCCGATCTTTACGATCAAATCAATATGTAGCCTTACTGGATTCGATATCCAGAAGCCGCGTAAAACTGGCATCGTCGGACAATGCCACCGGTGCCAACTCTATGGCCATTCCCAGCGGAATTGCCATGCGACACCCAGGTGCGTCAAGTGCCTGGGCGAACACGGCACTTCCGACTGCTCCCGCCCCAAAGACAGGACTTTGTGCACGGAGCCACCCAGCTGCGTGCTCTGCGGGAACTCCGGGCACCCAGCCAATTACCGTGGCTGTCCCAAAGCCCCAAAATCGAGCGCCCCTAAGCTGACGAAGCGTACCGACGCCCGTCAGCAAAGGGAAGCCCCCCCCTCTCAACTTCCCGAGCGACTGAGTCCCCAAAGACCCAGTCCTTGGCATCTCCTGCACCACCAACAGGCCTTCCCGGCCTTGGGGCGCTACCAACAACCTCCCCCTCCCCCCATCCCTCCGCTGATGTACCCCCGCATCCGTGCTCACGCACCCGCGCCCGCGCCCGCGCCCGCGCCCGCGCCCGTGCCCGCGCCCCCTCGCGCTAACCCACCCCCGGCTCCTAAAGCCGCTCCCCTCGCGCCGGTCGCACCCCGCCCGCCCGCACCCACTCCTCCAGTGGTCGGGCCTAACCCTCTCGACGCGTTCAATGTGATCTCGAGCACATTCCTCGTCTTCCTCACCCCTCGCGCCCGAAAGATGGCTAGCGAAACCGTCACAGCAAGAAATTCCTGTGATCTTTTCGCTATCCAGCAAATTTACAATGCGTATCCGGAGATAACGCAAACCCTAATGACCTTCTCCAACCAACCTAAAACCAATTAATGGATAAAGGAATCATTGCGCGTATCAAACCCCGATCCCTCAGACTGGGGTATTTCAATGCCAATGGCATCATAGGTCAGCGTGACGAAATCGCGACCTTCCTCCGCGATCACGATATAGACGTCCTCCTCGTACAGGAGACGTTCCTTAAACCCCATCACCGTAGGCCGTCCATCGCAAACTATCGCGTAGTCCGCAACGACAGGACTCGGTGTCACCAGGGCGGTACCTTAATCTACTACAGGGCTTCGCTCTATTGCATCCCAATAGACCCCCCTCCCCTCTCACGATTAGAAGTTTCTATATGTCGACTAGGCATGACGGGTCACCAGCCGATCACTCTGGTGTCGGCTTACCTCCCCCCCACCAATACCTCAGAGAACTTTCAATTACTGACTGACGACCTGACCCTCCTGCTCGGCTTGAGTGACTCCGTTATCATAGCGGGCGATCTCAATGCCAAGCACACCGCCTGGAATAGTGCCATTATCTCTACCCGAGGGAGACACTTGTTCGACCTCAGTCCCCTTCTTAACTTCGACGTCATCGCCCCGATGACCCCCACCCACTTCCCCGCTAACGTTGACCACGCCCCTGACGTGCTCGATGTAGCACTCCTAAAGAGTATCAACCTACGGTTGGCCTCTATAGAAGTGTTACAAGAGCTAGACTCTGACCACCGACCAGTCGTAATGAGACTAGCCCCTCGCATAGGTCTCCCCGACCCCGACCAACACCCCCTCACGAGAGTGGTAACGGACTGGAGGTTAGTAAGCGAACGCCTGAAAGCCAACACGTCCCCCCACTTAGACTCTATCCCCGACCTCTTCGACTCTGTCGCAGACACGACGGCCGCGATCGGCTCGTTCACGGAACACGTACAATCCGTCCTGAACGATTGTTCAAGGGAAGTTCCAGCGATAGATGACTATCGCTGGAAATTGCCGGACGATGTACGTGAGCTGTTGACCGAGAAGAACGCGGCCGTCCGTGCGTACAGCAACTTTCCCTGCTCCGCGAACCGAACCCACATGCGCTACTTGCAGCGAACTGTAAGGAACCGCGTGGCGGAAGTACGTAACGCGGGCTGGGACAAGATGCTGAGCGAACTAGAGCCCACCCACCTGGCATTCTGGGAGCTTCAGAGGAAACTCAAATCCCGAGAAGTAGCCCCCATGCCCCCCCTGACCCGCCCTGACGGCACCATCGCCTTCGATGATGCCGACAAGGCCGAATGCCTCGCCGATAGTCTAGAGGCCCAATGCTCGCCCAGCACTCAACCAGTAGACCAGGCGAGGTGGAAGCCGAAGTCGAAAGGAGAGCTTCCCTCCCCCCCGTAGAAGACCCCGAGTTTCCTCTGCCTCCCGTCACTCCCGACGAAGTGCACGATCTCATAAAGGGTCTCAAGCCCCGCAAAGCCCCCGGTTCGGACGGTATCACCAATAGGGTGATACAGCTCCTCCCCGCTCATCTGATCATGCTCATGACCACCATCTTCAATGGTGCCATGAGCAATAACATCTTCCCCCAATCGTGGAAACAGGCCACTGTCATCGGTATTCCCAAGCCGGGCAAGCCCAAATCCGCTCCCTCTAGCTACCGCCCCATCAGTCTGCTCAACGTCCTTGGCAAAATCTATGAGAGGCTTATTTATAAGCGTCTCAGAGACTACGCCGAGACGAAGGGCCTCATTCCCAACGAGCAGTTCGGTTTTCGAACCCAACACTCGTGCGTGCAACAGGTCCACCGGATCATCGAACACATAAGCGTCGGTTTCCAACGCGGTTCTTTGACCGGTGCCGTGTTCTTCGATATAGCGAAAGCGTTCGACAAAGTCTGGCACGACGGCTTATTATATAAGCTGTACAAACTTAAAGTGCCAGATCGTCTCGTGCTCATCTTACGAGACTTTTTGTCGAATCGCACGTTTCGCTATCGCATCGAAGGAGCGCTATCCTCCCCCCGCCCAATCCGCGCCGGAGTCCCTCAGGGCTCCGTGCTGGCCCCCCTAATTTTCACGCTATTCACCAGCGATATCCCGAAAAGTAAAAAGGCTCAGTTGGCTCTGTTCGCAGACGATACGGCCATTTATACAACACCGGCTTCGGCCGCGACTCGATCTCTCGTATTCTCCAAACCTCAGTCAACCAGCTCGGTGACTGGTTTAGGAAGTGGAGAATCGAAGTCAATCCCGATAAGAGTCAAGCGGTGTTCTTTTCGAAACCGCGACTCAGACCTCTCCTCCCCCGTCCGCTTACCATGTACGGCAAGCCTATCCCTTGGGAGAAGCGAGCCAAATACTTGGGCGTCGTCCTAGACCAGCACCTCTCCTTCTCGGAGCACATAAAGCAGGCGCGCTCGCGCGCCGCTTTCGCTCTCGGTAGGCTCCACTCCGTCCTGAATGCACGCAGCAAATTGTCACTTAGGTGCAAATTGCGCATTTACACAGCGTGCATTCGCCCCATCATGACCTATGCGAGCGTAGTATTCGCACAAGCGAAGCCCCATCACATCTATAGGATGCAGACCCTCCAAAACCGGTTCCTCCGCAGGGCGACCAGTGCCCCTTGGTTCGTTCGGAACGAAAGTCTCCATCTCGATCTTAAAATCCCGACCATCAGTCAGTTCATGAAACGCCTATCCAAGCGTTTCTTCGACTCCGCCGCCACTCACCACAACCCTCTGGTTGTCGCGGCCGCCAGTTATGTCCCCTCCCGAATCAGTCATACCCGCCGTCCCCGGCATGTCCTAGTCGACCCCGATGACCCCATAACCCTCCTCCAGGAGAGCAGTAGGGCCACCAGTACAGTGCACAAACACAGACCGCCATCGTTCCGACCTCGCCGACGAGGTCCCACGCGACGACCCCCCCGCATCCGTTCCCCCCGTCCCCAGTCCGATGAGGCCTCAGCCCGCGCCGTAGCTGAGCCTGTAGCTTTAAATTCCCCGATTAATAATCATGATATTAACCTTTCGATCCAGCCCGTCCCCAATATCGCGCTGCCCTCTCCCGATGACGCCCTAAGCCGAGGTCCGTACCCCACAGGGGGTGCCCTTAGCGTGCGGTCATCTAACATTTAAGTTTAGTTTTAAATTTTTTCGCTCCTGGCTGGAGGCCCTTTAGAGTAAAATCCGAAAGGCAACCACAGGACAGACCGGTTAAGCAGCCACGACCCCCAGTGGTCAAAACTGCGAGTTGCCCTCATAAAAAAAAAAAAAAAAAAAAAAAAAAAAAAAAAAAAAAAAAAATGTGGGTCATTCGCTATCCAACCTTTGAAGTGAACACACGTGAACAGCTACAGCAAGAAAATACCCCAGAAAATGGATACCACTGCAGATGAAGCCGCTCAAGTCATTGCATTACTGCAATCAGGGATCCGGCAATGTGATGTTGCTCGGCAACTGAACTTAAGTCGCTTTTCCGTTCGACGAGTGTTCCAACGTTTCCAAGAGACTGGTGGCTATATCCGAAGACGTGGATCTGGAAGACAACGGTGCACATCCGAAAGATACGATCGCTTCATTGTTTCGACGTCTTTACGTAATCGGTTCTCCAATGCTGTTGAGCTACAACAACAACTGCGATCAGCTCGCAGAACTTCTGTAAGCATCTCCACGATTAGAAGAAGAATGCGGGAGAAGAAAATTGCAGCTCACAAGGCTGCAACAGGGCCAAAATTGACTGCACAGCATAGGAGAGACCGGTTGCAATTTGCCCGTGACCATGTAGATTGGACAATAGACCAATAGACAGCTGTGCTCTTCTCGGATGAGACGAGGGTGTGTCTTTTCTGCAACGACAGACGTAGAAGAGTGTACAGGAGGCAAGGGGAACGATTCGCACAAGCCTGTATTCAAGAGACAGTGGAATACGGGGGTGGCTCGTGCATGTTCTGGGGCGGCATGTCAATCGACGGCAAAACGAACCTTGTGTGTGTTTCTCGGACTGGAAGTGCTCACGGGCAAGGGTCGCTGACTACTCATCGGTACATAACAGAGATCTTAGAGGAGCAGGTTGTCCCTTATGCAGGTTTTGTTGGCAGTGGGTTCACGTTAATGCACAATAACGCCCGCTGTCACACCGCATTAATTGTAAGTGACTACCTGCAAGAAGTTGGGATCCCTGTTATGCGCTGGCCGGCGCGTAGTCCAGACCTGAACCCTTTGGGATGCAACACCCCTTTGGGATGGAACACCACCTTTGGGATGAACTGAAACGGCGAGTACGGGCACGTGATCCTTTTTTTTTTTTTTTGTTCGGGGGTGGAAAATCCTCATGGATGTCCCCCGCCCTGGGGGGGCGGAGGGGTCTGTCAGACTCTTACTGACTAAAAACCACCCCGGTGTTCCGTCTCACACCTACGCCGGGGGTCGCGGGAACGTACAAATCTTCCGCAACCCCCGGCCGGCGGGCACGTGATCCTGCCCCTACCACTCTCCAAGACCTCCAAGATGCCGTCGTTGCAGAATGGGACAACATTCCTCAAGAGACTGTTGTCACATTAATTAGGTCCATGAGAGAACGCATGGAAGCAGTCATCAGGGCTAGGGGGGATAACACTAGGTTTTAAGTTGTTTTTATGGACTTTGTTGCAATTTTTGCTGATAAAATTAAATTAAACTTTTTAATCATTTGCATTAGCTTGCTTTTTTTATTCCCTGGTAAACAAAAAACCAAATCTATTGATTTATTCTGAAATTTAAATAAATTGCCATTCCAATGATACCTTATAGTCATGTCTACCGTTGATTAATAGGGTTAAAATGACTTTGAAGGGAATTCTTAAAGAGGTGCGATTTTTGTGACGCCGAGTGTAGTTACAAGCCATATCAAGAACTACCTTCGTTTTGGGAACCAGAGCAGTATTTTTTTTTTATTAATGAGATATTTCATTATCGGCCGCGACTACACGAAAGTAGATGAAACGGTTAATGAAGTTTCGGAGACGCTTTCCGTAAAAATCTTCATGTGTACACACGGCTACAAATCAAGCTATAATTTTCCAGTATAAACTGATCTCACATTGTATAGGATTTCCGTACAATGAGAGGTCAGCTTATTCTGGAAATATATAGCTTGATATGTAGCCGTGTGTACCTTACACCAGGGAAAAAGGACAAAATTATGGCGACTTTTTTTATTTTTTTATTCGAGAAATGAAACATACATACATACATAAACTCACGCCTTCTTCCCATGGGGGAAGGCAGAACCTACAGAACGCCACCTGCTACGATCCTTACATACTCCTTTTGCCTCGTTTACGTTCATACATCTGGTCATAGTTACACGCATGCTGGTTGCGAGTACTACGCACCTGACCTTTCTGAAGAACATCACCAATGAGGTCAATATTTAAGTCCTCCTAGAGCGTCCCCTACCGGCGTTTCCACTCATATCTGCCTTGCTCTTGTTCTGCTTTTTATTATTTTTATGTTTTTATTTTATTTTTATGAGTGTGTTTAGTTTAGTATCTGATAATCCTGTGCGAGTCTCAATAAATACTTTTTCTTTCTTTTCTTTCTTTCTTTCTAAATACCTTTTGTTAGCCGCCTTCCATTCGAATAAAACTAAATCTACGCAAAAATATGCTAGCCAGAATGATGGAAGCCTCCAAAAACTTGAAAAGGCTGCCTTAATATAGATAAGGAGATACCAAGCTTAGTTAAAAGTTTTCAAAGCCTTATCTTTATTTATATCAATTCTTTCATAAGGAAAGTAACAATTTTATGTTACCAGAAGAATTTCGTTCAAAAAGTTTTAAAGGGCCTTCATTATTTGCGGGTCAATTAAAAGAGGTCTACAAAAGAATTATTTTATTTCTTGAAAGATAGAAAACATTCGGTAAACCAGCGATGTTAAACCAGCGGCACTAAATGGTGGCGCCTGTGACAGATTACAAAATATAAAACTACAGCTACAGACTATCAATTTAATAAATTATATTTCCAGCGGTACGATTTTGTTGCGACCCGTACAACAAGGAAGAAGAAAAGAAAGAAAGAAAATAAGTTCATTTGCGGTAGACATGACGCAGAGAAAAACACACAAACACAAAAAATAACAAGTTGGGGGAAAAATATGCGTCACATCCACGCCAAACGGTAATCGCTCAGCATAATGCTACGACCCTTTGCGGGACAGAGCCCCAGCGCTGGTTTTCAGCGACAGCCAGCGTTGACGTGATGACGTCAACCAGTGCAGCACACGAAATAATATTTAAAAAGAAAAACTTAAAAAAAAAACTGAAATATGTTAAAGTGCTAATAATTAACTTTAAGTACTAAGTTTATTGAGTGTCACCGACCCTACAGTCGAACCACTACTACGGTTTTGTGCGGTTTAGTTTATAAGTTATCTATCTTAAGTGAATATAAATAAATAATAATAAAAATTAAAATAAATACACAACACCTAGTACTAAATGTTTATACTATAAACATAATATTTATAAAATGGTAACATTCTGTGCAACGAGTTATGCGCCGCGCAGCTGTCATAAAACTATAGTTTTGACGTTTTGACATACTGTACGTAACATATAACACGGCGCATTAGGTAATGAATGTTATGATGGGATAATATTAAAAACAAAATGATGTATTTGTATCGAACTATTTATATAAAAAACATGAAAACGTCAGAAGCCATCATACAGTGTCGCCATTGTAGTGACACATAATTTACTCATGTGCTACTGTTTTTAATAAGATCGAACTGTTTATAAAACTTCCTCGATACAAATTACAATTTCAGTCCTCCAATTTTCTATTTCCTAAATAATAAAACCGGCAGACCAGCGGGGTAATTACGTAACACACTAACAGTAGGAATGGGTTTCATTTTGACAGTTCCACAACATTCGTTGCGTTATTTACGTTGTTGAGCAGACAATTTTTTCGAACATATGAAGCAATGGATTAGCAATAGGCTTCAAAATGATTCAGATTGTGATAGATAGTGTGTTACGTAATTAGGGTGCAGGAAGCAACTCAACCATCTGTAACGTAGGATATATATTTAATGCAATATTGATACCCCTGGATGAAGGGGTAACTAAAACTCGAACCGATAAGTAGCGTCAGCACATTTCTCTATGAAGTATTGAGTTCCACGAACTGACCTGTCAAAACTAGTGATATATTGCTGACCCTTACAAAGCATTACAATAACCTTTGGGGCATTCTTACTCTGTAGGGAGTGAGAATATACAGCATGGATACACTCAAACATCTTTAGAAATAAAATTCTGTGTTTACATGATCAGTGAACTTTTATTTGATTGTAACAATTTTTATCTTGAGCTGACTGCAATGAATTAATTTATGTATAAATCTACCACCTTTGTTTCGGCAAGGCAGATTTATAAAAATATATATTGAAACAACATTTCACTAGCTTTTGTTGTTCTTTATAAGTGTTGGGTTAATTTATCTGTATTTTTCAAATCGACTAAATTGACATAACAAAGCGGTAACGGTTGACAAGTGGTTATGGAGGACGTGATCCGGCAATCGATTCGTTCAGTTGGTTTTGAAGCGAGCTATGGCCGCTACGGGTCAGACAAAGAAAAGTAACTGTGTCGAGATTTATAAATAATTATTGTAGCTGGTTAATTGTAGGTAGTTATTATGGTAATAGATTGTTGGATTGGAGTAATTAAATAATATTGTTATCTACCCAAGTAATCTTATTAAATAAGTTCTCTATATATATATTTTTCTATCGATAATCGTGTTCACGTTTTTCTGAAGAAGCTCCAAAATAATCTACCAGATAAAAAGGCTATTTCTACAATAAATCAGGCTATACGTAAACATTGACCACAAGCACACATTGCTTACTGGTCTAACTTTGTTTTCTTGCAAATACGAATAAATTAACCTATAATATATCTTACTGTTGACTCCAGGAAAGGGGACGATTGAGTAGAATTTATGGACGAAATCAAATAACAAACAAAATGTTTTTGGTTGCAAATAAGGGATATTAATCGTACATTCACTTGAATCTTTGGCTCATAAGCTCATATGGAATCACAGTATTCATGAAAGGTCATGGTTCAAATCGACCTATCAACTTAATGGGGGTACTCAACCTCTGATGCTTGAGCTGTCATACATGGAATCCATTGAAGTCCAATTAAAACTAGCCGTATAGATACCCCGAAATGTGCACAATATGAATAAGACCGGAAACCCTCATAAACTTTTAAGTACTTAGCTTAACATTTTAAATTCGGTATTTAAAGTCAGTAGAAAATTAAAAGCTCATAATATTTATACCTTCGCAATATTCTACATCAGTTAAAAAAAAAACTACACTCTTATTACAACAACAAACAGTCCACAAGAAAACATTTAACAAAACATACCAAGTACTTAACTTATCTATTTACAATCATTTCAAGACAGCCACAAGATAAAACGTTTACAGGAACACGTTATAGTGAACTCTAAACCAAGTTAAAACACAATTATTTAACAGCTGAACCAACAAGATAAACTCGAACTTAAACAATCAACAACAAGTTTGAAACACTAGATTAAAACTAAAACAAGTTTAAAAGCAGTTGTTCGAACTTCGGACTGCGCAACTGTGTCAAAAGCCTAACTTAATTCTGTTGCAGACTGCATTTTTTTAATTTAACTGTTATTTGATTTGCATCTTCTACTTTAGTACTGATACTTATAATTAAAAATCCATTTTTCTAAATTGAGCCTGCATAAATCCTTCTTTTATTATTACAAGCTTTTATTTAGTTACACCGATCCCAGTGTCTGTAATCAAATCTTGCAAGTCAAATTTGACCCACTTCCCGGTTTCTGATTGAGCTGAAATTTTGCATGCATATGTAAATCGGATGACAATGCAATATTATTATGACATAGAGCTGATCTGATGAAGGAGCCGGAAAGTGGCCATACCTGGTGGTCACTGTCAAAATCACAGTTGCAATAAGGTTGGTGTTGTATCTTCTTCTATATTTTAGTATTGTATAATTGCACATGTGTGAGTACTATGTACCTACTATAAAGCTACCATTTACTAGGTTTGTCTTTCATTGACTTGAATGTGCCCTGGCGGCTGAGAGGTGAGTTGGATCATTAAGTTCTCTTCAAAATGGTTGAGCTGAATGGTGCTGATCCATACGTCATGTTCGTGAACGGGCGCCGTCAGTAGGGACTGGTCATCTCTTAACTGCCACGGCTTATTTTAATTTAATTTAATATTTGAATTGTTTTTGTCTCTTTATTACGAACGCTTTTAACGTTCTGCATTGTTTTCATATGCATAATTTCAACAAGAATGATGTAACCAATATTTTGTAACTATATTTTGATTTAAAAGAGTGTCCATGAAGTTTCTTGCCCGTTTTTCCTCATAGGTTTCTACTACGCTTTGGAATGGGCAACTAGCTTCAACTTTCTGACTGACCCCTTGACAAATCAAAAGTACCTGTAATTGGTTTATTTGAAATAAATGCTTTGAATTTGAGTTTGAATTGGGTTGCTGTCATTGCCAAGTCTGTCAAATTCACAATGATCTTTATGATCGTACAATAAAGTTGCTATTGGGTTGCAGCTGTAAGAGGTAAAATGACTTTGAATGGACTGTAGGAACTTATTTGTTTGATTTAGATGAAATATGGCTAGAAGAAGTAAACATTGTGATGACGGATATAAGACATATATGGAAGAAATATACCTACTCATTCGTTAATTTTAATTGCAATTGACCTTTTATTTTAGTCTAATTCATTCGTTTACCATATTGCGTTTTATTTTATGTAATTTGGATTTTACCTGTTTTACATAATTATGAGTACCTATAAGGTTTTCTCCGAAATCCTTTAAAGGTTTTGTAAGAAATGTACACTTAATATCCTTACCGAAATAAAGTAGGTATAAACAATTAGAAGTTAACCCGAACATATTAGTTAGTCCTGTATTACGTTTAAATATGTAGCCATCAAGCACAGTACTGTAACAGTTTAACTAAGACAGTCAACTTTAACTTAGGAACGCTTGATTAAAGCAGTAACAACTTTAAAAGTTTCATTCAGACCGCTTAACTGAATAAAGCCTAACTTAATTTCAACTGCATTCTCAATTTAAAAATCTAATTTGTCCTCTCCAATGGAGGTCGCATAAATCCTCTTTTTTCCGACCTTTGTCTCACTATGCTCCTCTTTCTTATATTCTTTTTTATTTTTTAACCGATTTTAAGAAGGAGGAGGTTCTCCATTCGTCTGTATGTTTGTTTTTTGTATATCTGTTACGTTATATCTTTGGCATTTGTGGATCGATTTCAAAAATTATTTTTTATAGATGGGGTATGGCTCATGGGTGGTTCCATATATATTTTAATAAATTTGGTTGGGTAGTTTTTCAATTAACTTCAATAATACGTATTTTTTCCACTTAGAGTATATTGATGATGTTATAAACACTTCCTGTCACTGTTATTTACATAGTAAGTAGTGGTATACGAATTTGTGCGGGGTGGGTACCACAACTAAAAAGTGAAAAATAAAAACTTTTTTTACAAAAAAGAACCACTGAACCGTCCATGAAATTGCCATAGACGTAGATAGACGATACGATAGAATGCTCGTGCCTTCTCTGTATGAGAAGAGGCTTTTGCCCTGCAGTGGGACACTAATAGGTTGGTATTTTTGGGTTTTTTAATTACAATAATCCTGTAATTGTCCGTCGTAGAGACCTATTTTAGAATAGAGAAAGAAGAACTAATAATTAATCTATGTTTGCTCACAGTTAGTTTTTAGTACTTTTTTCAGACCAGTAAGTTGCGCTGCTTAAGGTAAATACTCAGCTGTAGCCCGCCAAATTCAAATTTTCTTAGGTGTTTTGCAAATTGCAGCTCTGTTTTACGTCGAATGTTGAACAAAATGCGATTCGCGACTGTAAGAATGAAATATTAATTGAATACTAATCATCAATTTCATATCAATCGTCAAAATTTGGAAATTTGTTCCACCTAAGAAAAGTTATATGAAATATTCTGGGAAATTCTTAGTTAGGCTACAACTAAGGATCCCCCTTAACAAATAATTTCTCTGGCTTTACATATTTAAGCCAGTGATACCTTATCTATTATTTTCTACATTTACATGTTTAGTTTTATGATGTACACAATAAAGAGTATTATATCTATCAACAAGTTTTATCTAGCTTTACTCAGCAAGTATATATTTCATGTGTGGAAAAGTGAGGATGATTTGATAGCTTCCCGGGTTTTGAACCTACGACTTCCTAGATTCATATTTGCCGTTAATCAATTCTCGTTTCACCACATTTCCGAGACAGTTTAATTAATTTCACGTCGTCTAGGGACGTACGTTATCATTTCAAGCTATGCACATAATAATTAAAAGCTGAAGGTAACATGGTGAGGGTCTGAACTTTTTATGACATATCATAATATTATCTGGTGTGGAAGGTGTCAGAAGCTTTAATTTAAAACATGACCTCTAATGTAAGATGGATGTAAACCCAGAATTTAAGTGTAGGTATGGTTGAAAATTACTTTATTATATATGATTAGCTTTAGCCTGCGGCTTTGCCCGCGTAGAGGTCCGAATTTATCCCACAGGAACGTACTACCGGGTTAAAAAGTATTCTATATCTTAACTCAGGTCATGGTATACCTATGTGCCACATTTCATCGAAATCCGTTCAGCCGTTTAGGCGTGAAAAGTCAACAGACACACGCACTTAGTTTGGCATTTTTAATATTTAGTATGGATGTACAGACATCCACAACTTGCTAGCAATGTTTCTATTCATCGAGATAAAAACAGTACTTGCAAGTGGTCACATTTTGCCATAAAAGGTAAACATATTAAAGCAGAATTTGTTACCTCCAAAACACGCTCTAGGATAAAAACACGCTAAAGGACAAAAACACGCTCAAAGACAAAAAGGTCACCGGTGCACTAAACCAAAGATCCTGCAGCCCGTTCCTCCCGGTATACACAAAAAGAAGTTTAACCATACACTAATTAATCTATTCGTAGTCATCGCATAAATATTAATCTGTAACTATAGTACTGTCAAATAATTGATTAATTACCTAATAAAACAGGCTCATTTATCCATACAATTGTTTACAATCGACGTCTTCTCAGTTCGTCAGCCGCAACCACATCAGTTTTGTCTAGGTAGGGCTGCTCCCTCATCGAAGCCGAATAAGTTGGCTATTGGTTTAAATGTATGCCTTGTGCCGTGAATGCACATGCTAGTAGCACGGATTATCGAGACGATGATTCTTGATCTTAGCCAACCCATCACTACGCTAAAAGACCTATTCCATTCAAACCATACGCTACTTAAAAAAGCATCCACATATGGTAATATATGACACGTATAACCGACACACCCCACCGTATATCCTGACTGTCCAATATTTTTAAAACGTCGTGAGCTATTCTTCATAATTAGTGCCGACACGACGAAAACGATCACGCCTAAAATCAGCAAAATTCACCCGAACAAACTTGTCCCCAATTTAACTCTAAATTTATTAGCACAGACTCGTCTAACGATACAGCCGGAAGACATTTTCGTATAAACCGGGGACCAAGGAAGCCAATCCAGCGGACCGCTCGCTGCAGCGCTGCACGTACTATCTAATTTTCTTGCTGCAAGTGTTGCAATCGCTTGAAGCCACTTCAGCGGACCGCTGCAGCGCTGCACCAGCTATCTAATTTTGTTGCGGCAACGGATAATCCTAATGGGATTTGCGTCTAACGGATTTTACTAGAATTTTAGCTCGAAATAGTTAATAGATTTAAGTTCGAAGAAGGGATTAACGGGAAATATAGCAGGGCTAAAATGCTTACAATTTAGCTTTAGCAATATGTGAAGTGTGTGTGTAGGTATGTGTGTTAGGGTGTGTGCGTGTGTGTGAAGGTAGGACCCACTATTTGGAATGAGCAACTAGCTTTAACTTTCTGACTGACCGACTCTTTGACTGGTTGCCTGTAAATGGTTTAATTGAAATAAATGTTTTGAATTTCATCGTTGAAATATTATCGTCAATAATAATAAGTACTTATATTATAGTGACAGAGGATTTTGTGATTCAGAGTAACATACACACAACATAACATTACGTTAGTAATCCCCGAAGGGTTAGGCAGAGGTGTACCTGTAGTACACCCACATTTAGCCAGTTATGTTTAAGGCCCATGTAACAGGGGGTAAGCCTATTGCCATCAACCGGGCACAAATCCAGACTCCGGGCTGCTACTGAGAAATTCCAGATGCACAATAACACTCCAGAGTAAATAAAATAGAATGATCAAAATATTGAAAGCTTGTTCCTACCTACTACTCACTCAAACGTCAGGAATATGATAGAAAAATATTAATTTCCGCATCGAACCAATATCAAACTTAATCTCAATTGACATTTATGAGGTTTTGATAATTGGCATAACGGTGAATTGTCATCCAAAAATATCTATGATAGCAGCCGGAAAAAGGACACACTTTAATTTGCAATATGAAAAGCGGAAAGTTACAATAAAATCAATTTTCTCAAATCAAAATTATGTTTAAATATTTCGCTGTACCTATGTGTGTGTGTGCTGCACGAGTCGTTGCCAGGAATGTTACCATTTTATAAATATTATGTTTATATAAACATTTAGAACTAGGTATAGTGTATTTAATTCAATTGTTATTTTTTTTGTGATTTTTTATATTTTCCTGCACTGGATGACGTCATCACGTTAACGGCGGCTGTCGCTGAAAACCAGCGCTGGGGCTCTGTCTGGCATAGGGTCGTAGCATTATGCAGAACAATTGCCGTTTTGCGTGTATGTCACGCATATTTTCCCCCAACTCGTTCTTTTTTGTATTTGTGTGTTTTTCTCTGCGTCATGTTTACCGCAAATAAACGTATTTTATTTATTTTCTATAAATAAAAGTGTATTTCCTCAATGAAAAACCCAATAATCGCGGGAACCGAACCTCGAACTTGGATCGAAATCAGGATCCCCGGTAGTCGCGCTTGTAACCACTAAGCCGATGAAGCAGTGACCTACAGTATAGCGCGTTGTGTTCTACGCGCGCCTCAAAGAAATGTCAGCACTAATTGACGGGGTCCTTTTGGGCCAATGCCTGCCGGGGTCGCGGATTGTTCAAAAGAGTTACCGTGGCCCTGGCGCACAGGCAACTGAAGTAACACGGTTGGGTTTTACTTCAGTTGCCTGTGTGCGGTTATCCGCCCAGAGCGGGAGAAGTTATTTGACAAATTCCGACCAAAATAAATAAAATGTTACCTACAGTATTCTATTACATACACAACGCTCGCATTTTGCATCCGTGGCTAAAGCTATGGTTTTTCTAGAAAAGCGGTGACCGCCACATGACGGCCGCAATGACCGATGGAAATGAGGGCAGCGGGGTTTGACTATAGGGTGTCAAAATACGGTCTGTGGGAAAAGAAACCAACTTACTTTCATAGATACTACTACTATACTAATATACACAGTTACACACCCTCACTCTAACATACACACACACACACACACACACACACACACACCTTAAAAGTCGTTACCAATATCCCTTAATATTCCTTCGTTGTTAATTTTAATATACATACTTTGTAACCTGCAACGTCAATGACAATTTTTTGTAATGTTAGAATCACAGAGATCGGATATTCGGATGCATATTCACCTAAAGTTGAGATATTGGCTAATATAGAATGCGCTTTTGTATCGAAAAAATCCCGGTAACGTCAGATTTCAGTGACCAATCGGATCAAAACAAAGCGATCTAAAGGTAGTGATTAAAGTTGTTGTAGCCAGGTAATATTTACGCCCGACCAGGATATGGTACTTAATTTAATAATTATTATTATTTTAATTTTTGTATTTTTGTTGTTTTACCTAACACACCCCACCCCTCCTCTTACACCCTACACACACATATTTGAATCGGGGGTAAAACATTAATTTTAAATAAACATGCATTTGCTTTTTCCAAAAATTTAAGTAGCAGCTTCCATACTGTCACAGCTAAAAATTTAGTTTAAGTAAATATACATCCGAATATACGATCTCTGGTTAGAACACAACATAAAAGGCTTTTTGGCATCACAGTGACAACAGAACACTGACTCCTAAGTCACAGAATCACCTAGTTTAGGAGTCAGGGATTACCTAATCCGTATGACCTTTAATTAACTAAGTTATAATAATAATAATGATTTATTTATTTCAGACATAATTCTAGTCCATAGTTTTACACACATACATTAAAAATTATGAACTATTTTAAATTTTAACACATAAAAACCCAGAATAAAATTGTGATTAATGAAATATAAATATTCAACAAATGATAAAAAAAAATATATATATATATATAAACAAATAAAAATGTATGTATCCTAGTCTTAAGCAATGTCAAAGGTTTTTGTATCAATAATGATTTTTATTATTATTATTATTTATATAGATAACGTTTCAGTGACGTCATTCGCCGGAAAATTACAGACGCTATATAGCGGCCACCGCTGTTCTAGGAAACCGTACTTTTCCCATGTCTCATTTACACAGCCTAGCATAAATCAACCTATTTATTTATTTATTTATTTATCACAAACACTGCTATCATTACAGGATTTTTTAATGCGATAGTATGGTTCTTAATTAAACTATCTTAAATAACATAACACATACAATATTATTTTTGTGAAATCATTCAGAGAGCAGGAAATAAATCGATCCTGTCAGCCGTGTCATTCAGTGCGTGCAAGGCGCGCGTCAGTGGCGCTTTGCTGAGCAAGTTGGTTCGTGCGTGTGGCACTGCTAGTAACCGTGTAATTGTCAGGCACATTCAGACAAATCTCCTTAAAAACACCGGTCTTACCATGTAATAGTTTGATTACATACGTGGTTATAGCTAAGTCCCTCCTTGTCTCGAGTTTGTTGTACCCTACAATACCGATAACTAATAAGGTTGGGTACATCAACAGATACTCGTAGAAAGGATAGACACCGTATAGTTTCATGTACAAAAACCTGCACCCTAATTACGTAACACACAATCTATCACAATCTGAATCATTTTGAAGCTTATTGTTAATACATTGCTTCATATGTTCGAAAAATTTGTCTGCTCAACAACGTAAATAACGCAATGAATGTTGTTGAACTGTCAAAATGAAACCCATTCCTACTGTTAGTGTGTTACGTAATTATCCCGCCGCCGCCGGTGACCTTTACTGGCATGCACGCAATATGTAACTAGCAACCTCTAAAAACAAATACCTGCCTGAACTGAAAGTTACAAATTCTGCAGAATTGTTCAGATAGGATCGTAACGAAACGGTACAAATTATTCTTTCACAGTGAAGTTTGTTATATTTTGTTACGTAACTGCAGCCGTGCAGACGTGTTACCTTAATTAATATATTTCAGACACTGATGTGCTAAGCAAGGAATCCTTGTTGAATAGTTCGATACTGTCTTCTTTCTGTACAGTTCGGGAGGGGAACAAAAAAGAGGTTATTAATTTTTTGTGGGGTTGTGTTCGGAACCAAGATTAAAGGAAAATCTTAATTAATGAGTTCCAATTAAACATATTAGAGTTAGGGCTAGTTCAAAGCATTTTGGCACAACCAACTTCAGATATTGCTAAAAGAATATGTCAGCTAGTTAGTATACAGCAAGGTAGTGTAGTTAGGCATGGCACCGCGCATTTAGAATAAATTGCCAGATGTAATAAAAAATTTTAATGTTACATAATTCAAAAAAAAAATGAAACTGTTGTTAATTGAAAAATGTTATTATACGATTGATGAATTTCTGAATGATAAACTAATGTAGACTTATTTATTATTTTTTTGGACTGGAGAATACACGCAATAGACAATTTCTAGTAGAATATTGAGAGCAATGGCAATTTATGATATGATTATTTATTTAAGCTACTTCATATTGTGACATTTTATAATTTTTGTTTTTTTTTTTATTATCATACTATTAATTTTGACATACCTACCAAATAATTTGTGTTTACCTGTCGCATGATTTATAAAAAAAAAAAAATCGCTTTCTACCATATATTTGTACGCCTCTTGGCATAACATAGCGACCTATTTTTAATTTAATAACTGTATTCATTACCTATGTTACACAAATAAAATTGATTTTGATTTTGATTTTGTACTTCAATGATTAAGAGTTCCATTTAGTTTTAGATTGGATTAGAAATCCGACGACTGACGAAACACGAAGTTTGCCGAGGGACATTAAGAAAATAGTTATACTGTACGTTGCTATTGCTTAGACTCCGATCTCCTCTCTACCAGAAGGTTCATTTTGTATGCCACATCCAAACCAAATTGAGCTCTGCCGTAGTTTGCAGTTCGCATGTCCCACTTGTTGTTCCCCGTCGGGCTCACGTTTATTCACTCGTTAATTAATTTTAAATATTATGTGGATGTCATCGCAATCTACATAGCTGCACGACATAGGGGTGTGTACATCGCGAGCATTTGTTAGCGAGCAAATGCAAGCTTCAACTTTCTGCCTAAGGGCCCGTTGTTTGATCAGTAGTCAAACATACTAATAGTGAAAATGCGTCAGTTAAACTAACAATTTGTTAAAAATTACAGAAGTATGTTGTTTGACAAATGGTTAAGCTAACTACAGTTAAAAAAGTTGTCAATTTGCTATAAAAGTTAACCATGCGCAGACAGAGTAGTTAAACCTTGACAGCTATTGACTATTGTCAAGTGACTAATCGTTAAATTGACTATTGGTCATGTTTAACTATGTCATCAAACAACAGGCCCTTACTGACCGACTCTTTGACAATTCAAAAGTATTTGACAGTTTGCTCTTGACGTGGACGTGCGTGGTTTTGGTTTCCATTGCCAAAACATTTCCTAACCAATTAACATAGTGATAGTGAGCCGAAATGGCTGTGTTTGTTTGAAAGCCCTTACCAAAGTAACTTGGTGTTCTCGTGTGCGCTTTGTAATGCTCGGTCCAACGTATCTACCCACTGCTCAAATGCTCGTGTGGACTCACCTTTAGAATCGATAATATGAATTACTTAAGAATTAGAATTCATACTTCAAAAAATGTATTATGTCATTTAAATTCATCATTCATTCATTCATAATTTCAACCGACTTTTGTCCGAAAAGACAAGAATCTTATTTGCCTACTACCCGCGTATACAGTCACGAGCATAAATATGTATACACTTGGCTAAATTTAAAAGCGATTTTCTCCTTATTTTTTAAATTAAATTTTATGTTGTTAAGAACATAGTATTTCCAAACCCATATGTTTATTTGTAATATGTCGTATGTCAACGTTGCATACGTTAATTCACAAAAAAAATGCTATTGAAAGTTGCCAAGTATTGACATATTCGTGCTCGTGACTGTACGTCGGAAATTAAATAGCATATGTCACTCCTTATAACATCAGCTATCTGCCAGTGAAAGTCCCGTCATAATCGGTCCAACCGTTTCAGAGATTAGGTGGAACAAACAGACAGACAGACAAAAAAAAATAAAAGTTGATTTTTTGTTATAAGTACCGTATATACTTTCATATTCATTTAGTAAAAATTTGTTATTTTGACATTACAAACAGATACTTCAATTTTATTTATTTGTATAGATGTGTAGATAAAACTTATTTCCCGGCTACTTCAGAAGTTACTCGTAAGGATTTTAATGTATACCCGCACGGGTAAGGTTTTCCGGTTTACGTGTCATTGGACTAAGAGGATTCGGTATAAACTTGCCCAGAGTATCAATCGACTGTTTTATGATTCCTCTTGGATTGCCAGTATTTGGTAAGTGAAAAATTCCTATTTTTTTACTGTGTTCTGAATGCTTTTACTTTTTAAGGTAGATAAACAGCTTTATGGCTCATAGTGGCTTAGATCACGACCCGCTTCTCAAAAACTTAGTTGCATTTTTTTAAATTAATTTTAGTTTCTTCTTAAGTGTAGGTACAGTCAGCAAAAGACATAATTATGCAGGGTCACCGGATATAGTTCAAGTTTAGTAAGAAACCGATGAATGTTTTCTAATGTAATTTAAGTTGATAAATTACCAGTTTGTTTTCTATTAATTTTATTTTATTTCATTCGAAAA
This sequence comes from Dryobotodes eremita, assembly GCA_917490735.1. NCBI lineage: Eukaryota > Metazoa > Arthropoda > Insecta > Lepidoptera > Noctuidae > Dryobotodes > Dryobotodes eremita. Next base: position 18,577,326 of record OU823264.1, on the reverse strand, counting down.
CATTCATCGGTTTCTTACTAAACTTCAACTATATCCGGCGACCCGCATACTTATCTCTTTCGCTGACTGTACCTAACTAAGGTACCTACACTAAAATACATTAAAGAAAAACAAAACTTGAAGGCTAGAATTTTCCTGAAATTAATGGCTGAACATTATCACCTTCTGTTTATTTTAATTGTCACTAAACTCAAAATAAATATTATGTAAATACCAAAGTCATTGTCCCCATACATCAAAACTCCCCTCAAATTTCAAAACTGGAACACAGTTCCAATTTGTATAACCGTTCCAATTTGTCAAACAATAGAAGATCACCGTATATCACTGTTGTCTGTTGTTGATGCCTATCCTTATAAACTGTATTTGCCTAACAACGCCCCAGAGAATGTACGGGCTCCAACTATTTAGAGATATACACGGCATTTACATTTATACTCACTTGAGTTGGTAATTACTTTTAGTAGTTGCGGAAGACGTGGTTGTTTTGGGGAGATAAAGTGTTCACTTTAACTCTTAAACCCACATATTTTATATAATTTTTGTAGGTATGTCTGATATTGGGTTCGGATTTATAGATTTTCTTTAGGTATTTTTTAGCTGTATTTTCGAATATGGAACTATGTTGCTTGACATAACGACGACCGCTTCTTTTTGGCTCGGGTGGAGGGTTTTGAAAATGAAACAGCTGAAAATACGTACGTCAATTCAGGGAAGGAATTGTTAAGTAAAATGACTATCTACTCGTACCAATCCTGCACCCTAGTTGCGTAACAGTTTCAATTACATTTTAAAATTGTTCATCGTGGGTGTCGTTTTCAAGGTTTCCGATGGTGCTGAAGCCGATAGTGAGGTCAAAATGAAAGTCCAAAATGGCCGCTGCGAAAATTATCTAATTTTCCGAGTTGAAGAAAAAGCGTAAGGAACTTCGTTCTCGACGGGGGTCCCCCGACACCACACGTTTTTTTTCTTTCATTGGCACAAGCTGTGCGTCGACTGTCAATAAGTCATGTAAAAGATCATAGATTCCAGCTTCCTGTATTACCGTATGGTAATGTTATGTAAAGAAATCATTCATAAAGTAGGGAAATCTTCTGATCTTTGACCTCGAATAGTACTATAAATAATAATCAGAATCCGTATCTAATAATACAATAAAATTGTGTTAAGGGTTTAGCGGCCTTGCGAAACATACTCGACTATAAATAGGGCACATCCATTCTAACCTGCGGGTAATTACATAACACATTAACAGTAGGAATCGCTTTCATTTTGACAGTTCAACAACATTCATTGCGTTATTTACATTTTTGAGCTGACAAATTTTTCGAACATATGAAGCAGTGGATTAGCAATAGGCTTCAAAATGTGTAGTGTGTTAGGTACGCAATTAGGGTGCCGGGAATGAAAGATAAATATATAGCGAAGAATTTTTGTCCGCTTGTCTGTTTGTATGTTCCGGATTTGCAAAAAAAACTCAACGGATTTGGCTGAAATTTGGCACACAGTTAGTTAATAACCTGGATTAACACAAAGGGTACTTTTAATCCCGGCAGTACGTTCCCGTGGGAGATTTTCGGACATACACGCGGGTGAAGCCGTGGACAAAAGCTAGTGAAAGATAAACAAACGAATATCAACTGTAGACAATTATGTTTGCTAATCATTTTCCTGTTGTAGCTATGTTTATAGTGGGTATGAAGTGTGCGTAGGTTAACGGGAAATTGGAAATTATTATTACCGTCAAACGGGGTGGATAAGGATGCAAGGATGAATCGAAACGAAACTTTAAAAGGGATTTTAACATTGAAATAATATATTTTTTTGCCAAAAAGGGCTCTGATGTGTTTACTGTAATATAATTAACGATTAAGTGCCCTTGTTGGCAACAGCAAACTTTGGAAACTTGTTCCATGTAAGAATTTTCATATGAAATATTCTGAAAAATTCTTAGGTGGAACAAATTTCCAAAGTTTGATGGATGATTGAAATTGATAAATATTATGCAGCAAATATATCATTCCTACAGTCGCGAATAGCACTTTGATCAGCATACGACTTAAAACAGAGCTGCAATTTGCAAAAACGCAAATAATTTTTTTATTAGGCGAACTATAGCTGAGGATTCACCTTAACTTTTCATTTCGTCTTCTTCTTTTCTTTTCGACGATACTGTCTCTTGTTTTTTATCTATGTAGTTTTTTATCCCTGTAAGTGGCCTCATTGATAGCAGCATCAGTGGCATTATTTAGGTCATCCGAAGTGCAGGTGAACGGGCACTTGGACCACTTCAGCAAGTGGGACATGGTCTGATCAGAAGCACCGCACCCGCACTGAGTGTTGGATGGGTCAGTAATAATTTCGTATATATGTGTATCTATTGCTTATTTAACTCAATAAAACATTTTTACAAAAAAAAACAACCGACTTCCAAAAAAAACGCTAAGAAATAAATAATAACTTTAATTTTGGAAGTCGGTGGCAAAAAATGAAAATACAAGACCCTTTGGCCTTGTATGTTCTTTTTTTTACTTTTTAGTTGTGGTACCTACTCCACACAAATTCGTATACTACTATTTGATATGTAAATAACAGTGACACGAAATTATTAAAAGATCAATATATGCTAAGTAGAAAAAATACGCATTATTAAGGATAACTCAAAAACTGCTGGTCAGATCTTCATCAAATTATATGGGACCACATGAAAAGCACCAGCTTCCAAATAAAAAAATAATCATCAAAATCGGTTCACTTAGAAAAAAGTTCTGAGGTACCAAACATTTAAAAAAAAATACAGTCGAATAGAGAACCTCCTCCCTTTTTTGAAGTCTGTTAAAAATGAAGAAATATAAAAAATATACGTTATAATATAAGTTATTTTGACTTTCAACTATAATGCCATGATTTTTGAAAGTCAAAGTAACTAAAGTTACAATTGAATTTCAGTGAAAGAAAACACCTAGACTTCAATAGTTTGAAATTAAATAAACGCGTAGTATTATTCATAGCTCTTTCTTATCTGTATGAGAAAAGGGTGCCTTGGGACGTTTGCAGGCAGAAATAATATATTGCTTCTTCCTTCATTGTATTAAATCACAATTCATTTCAAAGGTTTACTGCAAAAACTAGTACATATCTACTGCCTACTTTAGTTTAGAATAGAGTACTCTTTATTATGTACACCATAAAAATTACAGATTTTATTTATTTATTTATATTAATTTTACATAGGGTGACATCATGGGCGGTCTTATCGCTCAAATCAAATCAAATCAATCGCTAAAAGCGATCTTTTACGGACAACCTTTGGATGGATTCAAGGGAGAAGGAGAGTCAATACTGCAGGTAGTCAGTGGTGTACCATTTACATATACAATTAATATATAAAACATATAGATATATATACAATAATAAACATGAAACAAGAGCAAGGAAACTAAATGTAATGATGATGTGTAAGGAGAAAGGAAGTGTTTAGTTCATCTTTCTTTAATACATTATAAAAAATAACAGCCTTTTATCGTCCCACTGCTGGGAAAAGGCCTCTTCTCATACAGAGACGGCATGAGCATTGATCACCATGCTTGCTGTAGGCGGAAAGACGATTTCAGACTTATACAGGGTGGCAGGACATCGACCAAACTGAAACCATGAATTCAGCACATGATTCTAGATCCTTCTAGCGTAGAAATTTTACGAAGGTTATCAAAAAAAATGCAATTCCTACGCGGTCAAGATTTATAGAATAGGTAGCTATTTTTGACCGTCTTCAAAAAAGGAGGAGGTGCTCAGTACGTCGGAACCTTTTTTTTATGTATGTTCCCCGATTACTCGAAGACAGCTGGGCCGATTGAAAAATATTTTTTAGATTGATAGGGTATACTTTCTAGGTGGTCCTAGTGTCATTAGGTCAAGTTCTGATGATGGAATCCTGGAGAAATCGAGGGAACTCTTCAAATATTATAGGCACACCTATAGTGATTTGGGTATTTTTTATAGTAACACGAGCATTTTATTTTAATAACCGATGAAAATTTTCAACTCAGGGTTCAAAATCATGCATTGAATCTATGCTAACAGGTTGCGCGTCGATGTCCTTGCCTCTCTGTATTTATTATAAGGTATTCCAGGACTCCTCACGATGTTTTCCTTCTAGATAGACTCAGAGAGTAGTTACATTTGAATTAAAAAGCCACATTGGTACTGTAAAGGTTGTCTGCAAAAGTCGACCTTATGTTATGCAGGCTGATAGTAAAATATCTCTGGTTCCATTCGAACAGTCAAGCGAATTTAGAATGAGGTTTCAAATTACTAATAGACAACATTGTCAAACTTTTAACGTTTCGAGTACGAGACTTTTGGCTACTTTTTATTAGTGTATGTATTTTGTCTAGTTTTTTGTAATGTGCGTCTTGTTTGTGCAGAATAAGTAATCAATTTTTCTTTCTTTTCTTTCTAAATTATTTGTATGTCTATGTTTGAAAAAACGAGTGATATAAACACGAAAGCTTGGAATAAACGTAATAATTATAACGTTGTATCATTCAATAACCCCCACAACTTTTTATTGTAGCTACTTGCCCGGATAAGCCCGGATTTTAACCCACAATCTCGTGCACTTTGGTTTATTTAATTTTTCTTCCATACATATTAAATACAGGTTTATCATAAGACATATCTCCGCTCGCATGACTAAAAGTCCTATCTCATTTTTTATCTGATTTGAGTTAGGACAACTACATTATGAGGTACGTTGCCTTTCAAAATGGTTATATTTTGAGATCCAAATAACAGAGAAACGACGGTTAGTTAAAATTATAAAGAATCACAAATAGAAAAATGTAGTTGTCTTAACTCAAATCAGCTAAACAATGAGATAGGACTTTTAGTCATGCGAGCGACGATATATCCAGACAAACATAGCCTTACCGGATAATATGTAGTTCCTCCAGCAAGCTCAGATTGCCCTCCCCCTCCCCTTCCACACACCCCCTTAGTCGTCGTCCAGACGTCATGTAATACTCAGCAAATGTTGACCGACTCAGTAGCAAGGAACTACCTTCTTTGGAAACCTACTGAGTACACTTGAGGCCGTGTGAAGTGGTCTACGATTTATTGGTGAAGAAATATTGTAGTTTCAGGCGTGAGGAATGCTGGTTTTACTGGACAAAGTAATTGATGGTACACTTTAAGCCATAAAAATCTAACACGTGTTTAATTTTAGGGACTTGATCCACTTTTAATTAAATTAGTAGAATGGTCAACTTTAGTTAGTTTGTCAAAATTACTGTACTTTGAATTATTCGGGGAACTGAGTGGAAATATCAAAAACAAGTATCGTTGTAACAAGACCAGAAAAGCCAGAATTCACGCTAATTAGTCACAAATTGTGTCAAAGTAATGTTATTTCGGGCGGAATTATAGCTCTGACTACAATCAAGTCCTTCAATAAATACACCAAGTAAATGAATTGTAAAATAATCAGCATGAAATTATTTTTAAGCCAAAGAGAAATTATGTTTGACAAAATTCGTCTTAATTACACCCAAGTTCACATTTCAGACATTCTGTTTTCAAAGGCAAATAGTTCGGTTATAAAAAAGTATGGCTAATGTAACCCACTCCTGCGTCAAAAACTCTAAATCGGATATAAACATGGTTTTATAACCCGTATTTTTACTTTGTATAGGTATTACTAAGATATTAAATTGTAGTCATCCTCGAAAAGGGGGAACTTTGTTGGGTTTACAGAAATCCTCGAAAAGGGGGGAACTCAAACTCAAACTCAATTCAAACTCAAAACTCAAACTAAAACTCAAACTCAAAGCATTTATTTCAATTAAACCATTTACAGGCACTTTTGAATTGTCAAAGAGTCGGTCATTTAATTAGAAAGTTGAAGCTAGTTGCCCGTTCCAAAACGTAGATCTCTATGAAGAAGAACGGGCAAGAAACTCCAAGGACACCCTTTTTAACAGAACTCTTTTGAACATTGTTGAGTTTACAGAAAATATATGCCAGTTTTTTTAAAAGGGCTTTCATGGCTTCAGACACATTCAACCCCCCCATCCTCCCATTGCCCCCCCTTGAGCGAAAATCTAGATCCACCCCTGCGTATAATAACGAGAAATAGCAACTATCTTAAGAAACTTAAATTGTGTTGGTAAACATTTAATAAGATAGAATGAGAGTCGCAGAACAGTTATTCAGTGGATAATCTTAAAATAGGCGCCAACAACACTTAATTCGAGACAGTTTTATAAAGCGCTGGCTGTTGGCGGTCCACAAGTCTACCCTGGAGAGATATTTATTCATTTTACTTAGTTGGAGAATGAAAAAACCAAAAATATAATGGTTTGGTATAAGAAAAGTGATTGAATCTTGTGTAAAATGTATGAAATATTGATTCCTTTGTGCCTACATTGTTTTAGGTAAGTAATTGAAAATGTAAATGAATAACTAACTTGGGCCAGTAAGTGAACCAAATACTTTCTTATTACATAACTAGTAGAACTTTAGTCGAAGCCCAAATCATCGAGGCAGTTGTTGTATTTTCAAGTTTATGACGGGTGGCGCAAAAGTAATGTCATAATGTGAATGTGCCTTAATTTTTGCAGATGGCGCCAAATGTCACTGTGCTTTGACATTTATGTTGTAGACATTTAGAGAATTAGTTCTCAACAAGCCATGGAGCGATATACGCCGCAAGAACGTGGAATTATAGTTACTGCTTATTTGACAAATTTTCAATCTGTTTCTGAATTTTGTCGTCGTTTTCCTCGTCCCGTGGTCGTGTTCCCTGTGCTCGATCATGTGCTTTTGCAATCTCGCGTTTACCACCACAAACCACGAACATTGAAGAAGAAATCGCCAATTTGGAGCCAGATGGTTTGCGAGCAACCATTCAACGCTAACAAATGCAGTAAAACGAGCACAATTGTGCATCAACTCGGGAGGTGGCCATTTGAGCGATATAATTTTACCCAGTTAATGTCATCAATTTTACACTTTCAAATAAACTTTTATTGAAAACAGACCCCAATTTTTTTCATTTCTAATAAAATGGCAGCTAATTCGAATTATGACATTACTTTTGCGCCACCTGTACAATTGTAAAGTTCTTAATACGAAATTTACAACGAAGATTCGGTTTTAAAGTCAATTTTTGTAATAAAAACTTTTTGTTCGTCGAAATAAAGTTCAAATTACAAAATCTGGGTCATCCAACCCCTGTTAATTTCGATCCATAAATTGCGATGAAAAATCTACTCAAAACCTAAACACATAAACAACTCAGCTAGATATTTACCTGTCAGCACGCAAAATATTCCTAGATACAAAAACTAGTGTTTGAATTCAAGTATATGAATAAATGAATAGGAAAACACGTAAATAATAGAATAAAGTCAAAGAAAGCAATAAATAACTCAAAACGAAGATTATTTGCTCACGAGACATTCAATTTAACATTCTCATATCTAATAGAGTGCTAAATATTGAAATGTTACTTTATTTCATACATAATTTATGATCATGGCCGTGTTTTCGCGGCAAAAGATTTTGGGCCAATTTATTTTATGTTGTCCTTTTTCATTGTAGAATTATAGATGTCAGACGTATATTAATAATTTAATGCTATGTTTTCAAAAGAAACCAATTGCTTAGATTATTTATGCGTACTTCTATAATTAGAGTAGCGGCTGAAAATTATTATCTGAACAAAATTCTGTTGAGCAAAAATATATTTATTTAGATTTTAGACCACTACCTGTATTTTTCCCGTGGCATTAGTTATCAGCGTCATCTCTCATGTATACATATACAATAAATATAACCATAGCGATGCAATCTTTACATTACCAAAAATAATGCAAAAAAACCCGACGACACACATCACAAAATAAAATAACCGTCCGTCTCTGTCTTCGGTGTTTATTGGCACAGTGAAACACTAGGAACTAAATTAATTTATGGCAAACAATTAAGAGCAATATTTTTACGATTAACTGTGAGTACTTTGTCACTTAGGTACAGCTTAACTTTGCGTAGTTTTTGGTCATCTTTTTCCTTGACAGAGACATTTTATATGACGTCGTTAAGTGACGCCCATTAAATTCGAGAGTAGTTTGCGATGACTGATCTATAAAGATATGCTACTTAAACCACTACTGTGCCATAAAATGAAACATCTAAAATGTCTTATAAAATAGTGAAGTAAAAATCGAAAGTTTAGAAATGAATCATAAAACACAGCAAAACGCTATTCACAGCTTATACGGGCATTAAAAAACGTTGGAACAAAATTCCTTTCGCTTCTGCACACTTTGCGAATGAGAGCAAGACCAGAAAAAGTGGAACATTTTGACTGTCACAATACTTTTGTTTGGTAAAAAAAGTTTGCAATATATAGCGTGCGATAAAGAACTTCGTTCCAAAATGTATTTTCTGATTTCAGCTCCAGTAAAAAAGCCCTTACACGCGTGGGTAAATTTATTTGGCCTCAAGTGTACACAAAACACACACACATTACGAAACAACCAAATTGCTATTATAATATCAACACAATATACGAAAAATGTCCACAAAATATCGGCTGTCCCATTTTGTGGGCTCGACGTGTAACGTAACAAAGCGGACACAGTAACGCACTTAACTTGAACGTAACTAGTCTCCGTTAACAGTGTACAGACTGGGTCAATATTCTGTACACTTGTCTTAATGATAATTTACGGAGCTTTTGTATTTTGATTTATGAGGATTACGTTTTCATCTAGAGAAAAATACAGAAACAAGGCACCGATAAAATCAGTAGGTCTACATCTGCCAAATCACTATCACTAAATATTATACAACAAAGTCCCCCCGCCACGTCTGTCTTTCTGAACGCGATAAACTCAAAAACTACTGTGCGGATTTTCATACGGTGTTCATCAATGGATGAAGTGATTCATGAGGAAGGTTTAGGTGTATCATTCATTATGGTTTTGTGTAAATTGGCTGAAATATGACGATGTTTGTTATAGATGTCGGAAACCTGGATGAACATATAAGATACTTTCAATCTCGGTAATACGTTCCCGTGGGATATTTTGGAACGTCAACGGGGGCGAAGCCGCGGGCAAAAGTTAGTATGCCATAGTAAAATTTCTTACGACAGAAGCACGAACAATTCCTTAAAAACATGACACGAAATCTGACACAATTGATACTAAGTATACCAGCCATGCCATCTCTGCCGACCTTTAAAAATACGAAATGAAATAAACTAATTTGCCATTGAACGGATTGTGAACTTAAAAAACGTCCAGTTTGGTTATTTGTCAGCTTGATATACACACAGGGGGATGGATACACACAGGGGGATAAATGTCATTATGCCACTCGAGAGGTAGTTGCTGAAAATTTGCGCTGTTGACAATAGATTCGTCCGAAGTCACAGCATTTTGCTGAGCAATGACCTGATCTTGCGCGGATGCGACACACGATTTCATCTTACTTGTTTTTGTTGTTTGTTACAAAAGTAGATCATTCCATGTTTTGTTCGTTTGTTGTTTTAATTTGCCAGTGTCGCAATGCATTACGCAATGTGTGTATGTGTGTGTGTGTGTGCGTGTGTGTGTGTGTGTGTGTGTGTGTGTGTGTGTGTGTGTGTGTGTGTGTGTGTGTGTGTGTGTGTGTGTGTGTGTGTTGGTCTTTGGACATCAAGAAATAGACAACATTGTTAAACTTTTAACGTTTTGAGTACGAGGCTTTTGGCTACTTTCTTTTTATTAGAGTATGACTGTATGTATTTTGTCTACAATCGTTTTTTTTGTATTGTGCGTCTTGTTTGTGCAGAATAAACAATTTTTCTTACTTTCTTTCTATATAGGTGATTAAATTGCGTGATTAAATCTGCTGAAGTTACAGCGTAGCCAAATATATTTACCAAGTTTTAAAAATAACTATATTAAGTTATTTTGGTCATGATACGGATCCCTATTTATGATCAGCATCATCAATAGACTCATGGCTCAATGCTCGTGCGTTCTCTGTATAAGAAGAGGTCTTTGCCCAGCAGTGGGACATTAATAAGCTGATATTATTAATAGACACTTTCAGTGAAACATTGACCTTTCTGTTCTAATGATCAAGTAGCAACGAATCAGTTTGAAATGGCCAAATTCTTAAATAAATCAAACATCTTACCTTCAAAAAGTTTTGTAGGTTTTCGAAACTGAAACTATGTTACAAGACACGCGAATTATCCACTTTGATTTATAAACACGAGAAACTAAAGCCAAGTCCTTTGTAACAAAACCCAAGATGGCCGCCGATGACATTTATTTCCTCGCAAATAATATTAAAACGTTGTTCTAAGATTTATGTCTACGCTAGTTTCTATGCGAAATAATCTGCGGTGTTTCGTAGAAATATAGATATAAAATGTTACAGTAAACCAGTGCGTGAATGATTAGCTCTAAATTCTGATGAAACAGCTGTTCCAGACAGTTTTACTGTGTGATTCAGTGAAATTGTTACTACTAGTAGCTAAATGATCATATTATAAGTTTAGACTTACAAAGGAGTAATTTGAATTTGAAAACCGATTCATATTTGGGACGAATTCATGAAGAAACCGACATCTCGTAGAAAAAACATTCGAAGATATGATATGTGAGTATGTGACACGCACTGAGCCCGCGTGGTGGATAATAAAACCCCTATTACATTACACGATATTTAGGGTCTTATATTTAGGTGATGTGATTCTTTAATAGGGACGCTTTCTCCCTTTCTCTTATAACAACATCCCGATTTAGAGGAGGCCAGCTGCTGCAGCAGCTGCAGTACTTCAGCAGTGGGAGCATTGTAGGCTGGCTGTGATAAGGTAATAAATTTGGATCACGTTTCATTACGGAAAACTTTTCAATAATTATGTTTCCCCGAAATATTTACATAACGAAGTTGTTTTGATTAACTAAACTAGACTTCCCGAGTTTCATAAACACTACAATACCTACTTGAAACTTGTTATAAGGAATCTTTAAAAAGAATAGTATCTACTCACGTTCTATATTTAAATCAACATTGACACGTTCTATTCTAAAAACAAAAGTTGTCGATTCACCACAAAAGAATGCCGATGAATTCTAAAATTCCATAGACTCAACAGCTTTAGTGGTTGATCCAATATCGAACTCAATTTTATGAATCGAAGACACACTGATTGATGTTTTGGCAAAAAGGAGGGCGCGCCAAATTGGTCTTTAAAAAGATCTCACAACTTGGCGTAAATTTTTACACTAGACACGTTGTTGATTAGAAAAAGTGACGGGTGACAACACAGAAATAAACTGGGGTCGTATAGTGATGCACTTCGGTTCTGTTCGTTTTTTTTCGGAATTATTCGGATTTTTCCGGAAAATTATTAAATTTCTTCGTTGGTCTAGTTGTCCCAAGCGCTACTGCTGAGCATGAGGGTTTGATTCCCGGGTCGGGCAAAGTGTTATTGGGTTTTTCGTCACGGTTTTCTCAGTAGCAGCCCGGAGTCTGGAACTCTGGATTTGTGCCCGGTTGACGGCTATAAGCTCGCCCTAACGTAACTGGCGAAATATAGGTGGATTATAGGTACCTAGACCTCTGCCTAACTCCTCAGGGAAATACAGGCGTGATATTATGTTATTTTATTGTTATTGTAGTTGAGTTGGCTATTTGAGTTGCATATTATGGCTACGCATTGAAAAAAATCGTTTTAAAAAAACCAATGGCTTTGAAAACTTTGTGTTAGTAAACAAACCCACGATCGGGAAGAAATCCTATTTTGAACAAAATGTCATCCAAATACCTGGTGGTGAAAATACAAACCGAAAATAGGCACTGATTACAAAAAGAATAGGCTAAATAAAAACAAATTTACAGCCGTGTTATATATAATATATACAGATTGAGATGAGATTTTCATAGCGACATGATCTAAATATGTAAATCGAGCAATGATATGAAGTGTCGCGTGTTGATCATTCCTAAAAGGATGGACGTCATATAAGCGGGTCGGGGATCGGTATGAAATATGAGAATATAATTTACTTTGATGGTAGAAATACACTGGCTAAAGAGGATGATATGAGATTATTATTTAAGAAAAGGAGTTTTAAAGGAAATTTTGGGCGGAAATGTGAAATCTAATTTGTATCTTGGTACTTAAATGTTTCAGTAAAATGTTAATCATAATTATACGTGTTTATGTAGGATTCAGTTATTCAGATATAAGGTAGGTACCTAATGTTAAAAATCTACACTTTTCAGGATCATCGATTTCATTGATATTGACAGTGAATGACGACGAACAGTCGTCTTCTTTTTTTCTCATCGGTAATTTCATACTGTGGAAAGTTTAGCAGCCAGTCAGAAATATTAGTAACAAAATTGACAAATCTTTAATATCCAGCTCCCTAATTACGTAACACACTATCTATCACAATCTAAATAATTTTGAAGCCTATTGCTAATCCATTGCTTCGTATGTTCGAGTAATTTGTCTGCTCAACAACGGAAATAACGCAATGAATGTTGTTGAACTGTTAAAATGAAACCCATTCCTACTGTTAGTGTATTACGCATTTACCCCGCAGTCCTGACCATCCACACTTTAGTGTTTGGTCTTCGAGTACCAATAAAATTGCTGTAGTGCTAAGATGAACGTTTATTTTACGTATTTAAAATTACAAACGATTTTTGACAGCGTGCTTTATTCTATCTCTTACTCACCCCGTAGCCATATTCGTTCTTCCAGACTTCTTCGTTCTCTCACTCACTCAGTCCTTCACTTACCTTCGTTCAATTCACTCTATGCCTTCCGCATTCATTCCCACATAAATATTTACCATTCTAACATTATTTCCAATTTTTCTTGTCAACAAATACCAGTGAATTGATCTTCAAACTACGATCTACGTCAAACGACCTAAATTCCTGCGTTTCAAACATTGAAATATCAATCATTTTTATTTACTAGATACTGGTGTGAAATGTAACAAAGTTATTTCATGTATGTGACAGACGGACACACATTTGACAACCGGAAATGAACGGGAGCGAAGAATGTTTTGTATATTATTTTTGACATAATGCTGTTAGCGTTATGACATGTCTTGACGTTGCAACAGACTGTGAAGGTCTAGGTTTGATTCCCAGTTGGCCAAATATCATCATATTTTTCAGCCTATAGGTAATAAGTCCATTAAGATAAAGATGTTTTATTTTGCAAATATGTGTACAGTACATGGTGTTAAAGAGAACAGGTTCAGCAATGTTTTACCAGTAGGTATGCAAAAGTCACAAAATTACTAATCCACTGAAATAATCAACTAAACTTTAACAAACAGAACAAAAAAAAAAAAAAAACAAACTACCCAAAAAATAAATATTAATAAAATTCACAAAAACTAAACATTATAAACAGTCTAAGTTTAAAATTTTTTTTTCGCTTAAGAATTCTGTCCATAGCTGGACAAGTCCTCTCGAATCGCTTTTATTTTAGTCGATCCTCGGCTTCTCTCAATCAACTATGTAAGTACGTACGACTATACACGGTGTAAAAAGACCCATCACACAGCCGTCAACTACGCATTCTGTACATCAAACATAAATAACATTGCACAAAAATAATTGCTGGGAAACGACTTTTAATTTTTGTGTGAAAATCTTATGGGTGCATGCAACGGTACAGGGGTCGTGGGTGTCTTTAATGTTGTGTTATAATAACATTAAAAACTTGTTAAGTAAAAAAACCTTACTAAAAGTTGGAATTTTGACCTTCAATATCTCCGTAACCAGAACGTTCCCAGGTATGGTCTACTACAAAAAAAAATTACAATGACGGGGAGGACTACAAGTGACTCTCGGCTTCGTTAAATGTCTTTTTACACCCGTTATATCAAGCTATATATTTCCAGTTTCAGAGGGCCCTTCCCGGTCCGTCTATCGTCAACGCGAGCATGATTGAAAAGATTGTTGTTTCATCCAATGCAATGTTTGAAAAAGAAGCAAGAGTGAGAATGCGATAACATAGAACGAAAATTGGCGCGCAAAGATTTCACAATTGTTCTTGTTCCTGGAAATACCTGTTTTTGAAAAAGCCTTGCAAGTTTTTGGAAAAAATGTTTGTCATTTAGAATCTTTATTACCTGTGCGAGGCTTCTATGAAGATGTTTTCTTTACTTTTACAATTAATGAGTACATTATGAAGGGCCAAAGTTCAGGTAAAATTTGTACAAAAAAGCAGATTTTTGGAGGCTTATACTGAATTAGTTTCTCCAAAATTTGATTTTTTACTTACATAGAAACCTAGATAAAGTGCACAAGATACCTATTAGTTCAAAAATGTCAATGAAAGTTGTGTTACAAACACGTACGAGTGTTTGTATGAAAAGCATGACGGGTTGGCCGCTCTTAAGCTGACTTCTCGATGTACGAAAAGCCTATACAATGCGAGGTCAGCTAAAACTGGAAATGTATAGCTTGATAAATGTTGTTGTGTATATTTGCAGCCACCTTCAAAATATATTATAATTAATTATATTGTACATTATAGGTACTATTTTAATAATATTTAAAATATATTTTAGGACGGAAAGTGCTTGATAGAATCATCTCAGGGTAGCCGCTATAAATTACAAGATTTATTTGAAAAATATTCTGGCTCGCTTCTTTGCAAGGGGCTGATTATTTTAGCAGTTCATAGCAGTATTATTTGCAAAGGAAAATGCCAATAAAGCGTCTAGAAAATATGTAAAAGCTTGCGTCAACAGAGGCCAAAGAAAAGTCTCGTCAAAGTCCACTTCATAGTATTTTATCAACATTTCGAAATGTGTGAATATGGTAAAAATCAATTCAACCAAATATAGGAAGCAGTTTTTTTTTAAAGAACTATGTTTAATAATAACAATAATAATCATTTTATTTCAGGAAATTATTCCCATATTAAGGACAACAAAATACAAACTACATAGAAATATAAAAAATATAAAAACGTTGCATTCAAAATAAAACAAATTATATAAAAAATTTAAATATTACACATTAAAATTAAAACTTTAGTTACTTTAGTTTTAGTTAACTTTAGTTTTAGTTTTACTTTTAGTTAACTTTAGTTTTAGTTGTTTGTTAACCTACTTGAAGATTTTTATTACCTCATGCCGAAAACAAGAAAAAGAAAAGCACCTAATGATGACAATAACTATCCACTAACATTATCTAGGTACACACGGCTACATATCAAGCTATACATTTCCAGTTCTAGCGGACCTCGTATTGTATAGACTTTTCGTACAATGAGAAGTCAGCTTATACTGGAAATGTATAGCTTGATATGTCGACGTGCAAACCTAACAAGAATCAATCTATTTAGCCATTTCCCAACTGTTGGGGTCGGCTTCCAGTCTTACCGGATGAAGGTGAATACCAGTATTTTACATGAAGCGACTGCCTATCTGACCTCCACAAACCAGTTACTGGGTAACACGATAGCCCTTGGTAAGACTGGTTGTCAGTCTTTTGGGCTTCTGACTACAGACCTGCGGGGTAATTGCGTAATACACTAACAGTAGGAATGGCTTTCATTTTGACAGTTCAACAATATTCATTGCGTTATTTACGGTGTCGAGCAGAAAAATTAATGAACATATGTAGCAATGGATTAGCAATATCCTTTAAAATTATTCAGATTCTGATTGATAGTGTGGTACGCAATTAGAGTGCTGGTACCTAAAAAGAATATCCTATACAAAATCACATACCTACTTTATTAGGCTCCAAAGTACATTCAAGCACAACAATCCACTATTTATTCTAGATCCCCATATCTTCAACCACCATAAAAACGGGATATAAAGATGATCAGAACAGTAATTATGAGAATAAGCTGGTACAATCGCGTACAATCGTCTAGACAACGCACGAATTCATGTCACCTTTAATATTTATAAGATCTGTGGAACCATTAATGGACTGTGACGTACAATTACGTGCAAAAATGCTAGCCGTAAAAACTAATTTTTCCAATTTTGCAAGTTTAGTAAACTTTTTTATATTAGACTTGGAAAATCATAGGTAGAAATTATAAACCGGCCAAGTGCTAGTCGGACTCGCGCACGAAGGGTTCCGTACCATTATCTATAAAAACGGCAAAAAAATCATGTCTGTTGTATGGGGGCCCCCTTAAATATTTATTTTATTCTGTTTTTTTTAGTATTTGTTGTTATAGCGGCAACTGAAATCCATCATCTGTGAAAATTTCAACTGTCTAACTATCACGGTTCATGAGATACAGCCTGGTGACAGACGGACAGACAGACGGACGGACAGCGGAGTCTTAGTAATAGGGTCCCGTTTTACTCTTTGAGTACGGAACCCTAAAAATGATGTTTTAAACTTATCATATTGAAGTTTTCTCGCCTGAACAAGTAGGGAGGTATATTATGTGGTGTGTTTTGTGATAAGGATCCGTTTGAAATCGAAATTTAAGTACGTTAGTTAAGAAAACATAATGATTGAATTTGACCATTTCATTTCATTTCATGGGCCGGTATTATTAAGGACAACTAATCACAACCAGTAACATGAGACAAATTAGATTCTTAAACAAACCGGCGGCGTTAATGAGAACTTGAAACCTAAACTTATTCATGTAAAATTAATTAATTTAGTCTTGCCGAGTATCGTGTGGAAGCTCGCCGATAATAATCAGGAACTTTGTTCAAGGATACGCCGACGAAAACTGAGGACCATTTTTCTTAATAATTTTAAAAACTTACTAAGTAGCATCAACAAGATAAGCGTTCTGCTTTCATCTTGTTTGTGTTACAAAAAATGTAAAAGACCTTTTAAAACCTAAAAACTTTCTTCAGATTTATAGAAGGAAAAAGCAGTCAAAACATAATATTATTTACAATGAAGAAGTATTAGGTATTTATATAAAAATTTATTGATTAATTAAAAATGTATTAATTAGAATTTGACTAATTAAAAATACCTGTCACCTCACTATATTACATTTCTAGAACCTAACCTACAAGACATTTTCATTTTTATCGTGTATCTTATTTTTATTTTATTTCGATTGTTTACCTGATGAAATACCTACTGTTAAATATTTTCACGAAAAAATATGATTTCAGTCAGCAATCATTTAAAAAAATGATCCAGTGAAAGTATACAATGTTAACTGCCCGTTGACAGACAAAATTCCTGGATTAAATATTTTTTCTTTTTATTATTCGGACGCCAAAATATGTTGTCAGCACATTACTATCATTTAAAAACAAATTGCTGCAAAGAATTCGCTCTTGATCTTACAAAACAAAGTTGTATCACTTCTGAGTGTTATTTAACATGTTACAAAAGGAAATAAACTTGTCAACGGTTTTAGATATACAATATATTAAATAAAGTTTTACATTGATGAAAATAAATAGAAGGCTTTTGAATTTTTGAGAATAAACGAATAATATACGTAAATAAAAACGCGAAATGCAGGCGAAATACAAGAAAAAATTGTAACCAGTGCGCAAATTATAAGCATGAATTCAGCACATGATTCTAGACCCCCTAGCGCAGAAATTTTTAGTAGGTCATCAAAAAAAATCTGCTGTTTCATAGAAAAGTAAAAAACAAAATATCTATTTAAAATAAAAATATAAAATAAAAATATCTACGCTGTCAAAATGTATAGAACCACTTTCTCATTTTTTTATAACCAACGAAAATTTTCTGCGCTAGGGGGTCTAGAATCATATGCTGAATTCATGGTTACAGTGTGCACATTAGTTATTTTAATTCCTGTATACAATTAATATGTCCAAAAACAGGATTTCGAAATAAGGATTTCTCATTTTTGTCACTTCAGTTTAATTAGAAGATATTTTACGTTAATCCGTAGGCATAAACAAACACTTTTACTTAAAAGTTTTATTTTGTATATAATTCTGTCAGTTATGATCATGAAGCTTAAATTATTTTCAGGTTTCAGCTAAGAGCTATCAAAAACTTTGCCTTAACTTTATCTTCTTAACATAATTCGCTACAAATAAGTTTTAAAAATGGCGGCAAATCCGGATGAATTACCGCCATTTTTAAAACTAAAAAATACTGAATACTTACAAACTATCCGTAATAAAAATTTGTGAGAAACGAACCAAACTGTACTAACTAACAAAATCATTTCCAGTCTAATAATACTCAAGAATTTCATTACAAAATTAAACAGAGCATTCTAATTTTGTATAAAAAAAATAAAACCACTAACCAGTTCCGACAAAAGAAAAAAAAACAATAAAAGCACGAACCAGTTCACACAGACGAAAAAAAAAACAATAATTGCGCCAGATCAAAAGGATCGCTATCAAGCATCTTCAGACAGTTCGACCTTTCGAAACCGTTATAACGCGTTAAAAGTCGTATTACTATCGGCAAGAGTATTTTATTGGCACATACACACATATCGCTTTTTTTCGCGATAACCATCGCGCGCGAGTATACCCGCGACAGACTGGCGATCAGCCAACGCTTTGATGTCGCCGAAACGCTAATCTAGCCAAAAAGGGGGCCTTCTGTGCGTGTAGGCAATTGTTTTTTTTTTGCGGTTGAGTGGATAGAAATCGGTTCGGTAAAGCATTAATGGTATTTGTGAATTATATTCGTTTTTTTGGATAATGTCGCCCGTTGTCTGGAATTGTGCCCGGTTGATGGCAATAGGAACTAGCGAAATAAGAGTGTACTACTATACAGGCTGTAAAAAGACCATCACATAGCCGTCAACTACGCATTCTGTACATCAAGCTAAGTAACATAGCACAAAAATAATTGCTGGGAAACGAATTTTATTTTTGGTGCGAATAATCGCTGTTTACGGTAGTGCGCAACAAAACGCACGCAAATAATTCTTCTTTTGGTTGCCTGCAACGGTACAGGGGTCGCGGGGTTATTTAAAGTTGTGTTACTTTTAATATAAAAACTTGTTTTCGTAAAATACGCCAGTAAAAGTTGGATTATTTACCTTCAATATCTCCGTAGCCAGAAGGTTCCCAGGTATGGTCCAGTACAAAAAAAAAATTACAATGACGGTGAGTACAAGTGACTCTCTGCTTCTTTAAGTGTCTTTTTACACCCGTCAGGTATCTCTGGCTAACCCCACGAGGAATACAGGCGTGATGTTATGTTATGTTATGTTGTGTGTGTGTGTCGTCAAAATGGAGAGGAATGTGGAAAGATTGAATGTTTCGTGGTGAAGAGTTGGCAGGCTATTCGTATGAATTCCGAAAGATTGGATCATTGTTGCATGATTTACGTAACTTATTACACGATTATTACATAATAAATATTATTAATATAACTTCAGTACCAAGTGACCTGTGAGTGTTCGTCTTAAGTGACCAATGTGACTTTTTCAATTCATATGTACTTTCTAAGTTTAACTTGGACATTACAGACATCGGTCAAAGAAAACATCGTGAACCAGCACCCTAATTTCGTAACACACTATCAATTACAATCTGAATCATTTTTAAGCCTATTCCTAATCCATTGCTTCACATGTTCGAAAAACTTGTCTGCACAACAACGTAAATAACGCAATGAATGTTGTTGCACTGTCAAAATGAAACCCATTCCTACTGTTAGTGTGTTACGCAATTACCCCTTTGAACTTATTAATTACAAACCCGTCTTAAGTAAACGTGATGATCAATGCTCGTGCCTTCTCTGTATGAGAAGATCTTTTGCTCTGCATTGGGTCAATAATAAGCCGTTATTAAATTCACTCGACGAAACCGAAACGTTCAGATAATTATAAAAATAATAATTATTGCTCTATAAAAAGCTATCAAAGCCATATTGAAGATTATACATCCTAATCCTAACTTCCTAACTAATATTATAAATGCGAAAGTAAGTTTGTTTGTTTGTTACCTTTTCACGCCTAAACCACTGAACCGATCATCCTGAAATTTTGCATATATGTACGTTGTCAGGTGTACAGAAACGGACATAGGGACGTACCTTTCATCCCGCAAAAAAATTGCTGTTCCAGAGGAAAACAACAATAACGTTCTTATGATAATAGATGGCGCCACGTGTCTTTCGAATCATGATTCAATTACAACCCGAATTGATAGTCAAAGTCTAAATAAACGCGAGCAAAGCCGCGGGCAAAAGCTAGTTTATTATAAAAGTAATGGAACTTTTTGAGGACCTTTATATTCTAAAATACCCACATACTTAAATAAAAATACTTCGCAAAGTTATTTTCACCAAACAGCTCAATTTAGCGACACTTACGTCGTCGCTAGATTAAAAAAATAAAATACAAAAAAGGTACCTAAACGCAATTTTGCTAAAGAGGTAATTTTTTTGCTAAAAACTGCAAAAGCCTTTTTCTAAAACGGTCTCAATAGCTATAATAAACAACACCCTGTAACTCTTTATTGTAAAATAAAGGTCTAAGAGCTTCAAATCTCTGCACATTTATTTAGAAATCTCGTCCTGAAGGGAAAATAAGGTTTTGGGCATATTTGACACTTCAGTATTTTCACCTTCGTTTGAGCTCAGACCAAAAAAAAAACAGGTGTGGCACTCGGGGACTGCCGCGGTAAAGCTATTGCATAGCATTTTTTATCAACTTATGCAATTTATTTTTTTATGCAGTATATTTTTTTCTTAGACATTAATTCAAGTACAGTCGTACCATATACGTACACGTTAAGCGAACGCTCGGCCGAGCTACATGGTAGGCGGAGTGGGGGGTGTTAGGTTTTATTTTCGTTACAGAATTTCTTGATTCGGTCGCCGCGCTCAAAGCCCGCGATAAAAGCTATGCAATAGCTTAAAAATCAGACAGGGTCGTGATATCAACAGTGTCGTGAGGCCGGTATCGTAAACATGTGTGCACTTAGTGAGGTGTAGTTTGGTTGTAAAAGTGTGCGTGTGAGCGTGTATGCACATAACAAGGTGTAATTTTGCATGCTTCACTGTATTGTTCGCAGCGCTATATCTTGATTTTTTATTTGATCTGAGCGCCTGAGTAGTACACATAATATCACGCCTGTAACTAATCCCCAAAGGGTTAAGTAGAGGTGTACCTAATAGTACACCCCCATTTTGCCAGTTATGTTAAGTCCCATGTAATAGGGGGCGAGCCTATTCCCATCAACCGCGCAAAATCCAAACCGGGTTGCTTCTGAGAACGAATTCTGAGTAGAACTTATCAGTAAATACTGTAACAGCTATTTAGTTATGTAAACTAATATACAAATTTGAAATATATAAATAGAAATATAATATATAATATAGATAATAATAAATTAATTAAGATAATAATAATAATATAAATATAATATAGAAATTCCGTACCATTTATGACATGGTTGTTAATAAGAGTATATAAATATGAGGAACAGGGTGTAAAGTTCACTCATATCTCCATAGAAAAGGGAGGATCCTCCGACCAGACGGGTGTCGTGTCTGCTGGGCAACTGCCCGACATTTGATGTCGGGACGTTGTATATACGCTAGTTGCGCGGTAAACTCTGCTTGCGCGATGCAGGACTTTGAGTGACGTCAGTGTGACGCGTAGCTCGCATTTGGCGTTGTAGATGCCGCTACAAGAGAGTTAGGTAACTTCACTAACTTATTAGTTACTTAAATCAAAAATATATTTTATATCTAGTAACCCAAATCTCAGTACCAACACAGCTTTCCCGGGCAAAAAATCGAAACCTTATAAACGTCAAAACTTGCACATAAACAATTTCGCGATTTACTAAACGTCTGCAAGTGCACGAAACCGATGTAAATTTGGGATATGCAGAATTCGAGGTGCACCGGTCGGTATTCTGTACCAACTCGAACCCGATATCTGAATGTTTCGTGAATTGTGGTACTTTTATGGTCGTGGTATGGTGCAGGCGGAAGCGAGAGCGATTAAGGACTAAATCGCTTACTTGGTTAGCAGTGGTACATTCATAAGATTTTATTTTGTATACCTCATCATCTGCCTAGCCATTTCTCAACTATGTTGGGTTGGCTTCCAGTCTTACCAGCTGTAGCTGAATAACAGTATTTTACGTGGAACGACTGCTTATTTGACCTCCACAACCCATTTACTGGATAACACGATACCTCTTGGTAAGACTTACGAAATGATAAAAGAATTCCAAGTGAATAGCACACAAGATTGTGCATTTGAAAAGATTTATCTTAGTGCAAATAAGTAGAAAGCAATTGCGGCATAGGTACCCGCGGCTGCGACGCCTACGCAGAAACAATGTTCAATGCAAAAGCTTCCTTCAATAAAATCCGCCCTATATTCCATAAATATACTTTTAAAAATTATTCAAATCTGAGTTTTCAAAATCGTCAGATTTAGGGAAAGCCCACAATTTCTTCATCAGATTTGACTATTTAAGTCATTATGCGTCAGGCCACACATGATCATATAAAAATCAAAGGGTCTGAACCTACGCAAAATACTACAATGTTGTATGAACTTCTGAAGAAATAAAAGGTTTTACTTCTTTCATGACAAATCTTTTCTTCTTTTGAAACGCTCGTACTTTATACAGAAGAATGCAGAGATTTATTCGAAGAAAGTCCATACAAATAATAAAATAGTAAGGAAGTCAAAACTGTCAAACTCAAACACAAAGCATGTATTTCAAATAAAACAATTACAGGCACTTTTGAATTGTCAAAGGGTCAGTCAGACCTCTACGAGGTGTGGAAATGAGTCTGATGCCGCAAATATTGTTTTTTGAATTTATGTCCGCTTGTCTGTTTGGCTGGATGTGTTCCGGATGGGCACAAAAACGGCTGAACGTATTTGGATGAAATTTGGCACACAGATAGTTTATAACCTGCACCCTAATTGCATAACACACTATCTATCACAATCTGAATAATTTTGAAGCTTATTAATTAAGCTACTCCATTGCTTCATATGTTCGAAAAATTTGTCTGCTCAACAACGTAAATAACGCGATGAATATTGTTGAACTGTCAAAATGAAAGCTATTCCTAGTGTTAGTGTGTTACGCAATTACCCCGCTGGATTAAACACATAGAGTACTTTTAATCACGGTAGTACGCTCCCGTGGGATATTTTCCGACATACACGGGGGCGAAGCAGCGTGCAAAAGCAAGTATTTGAATAAATCCACAATCAGATCACTATCCGCCCTCGCTCCGACTCCCATCATGTCCCAGCCTTCAAGCTAACCTAGATAGAACAAAGTAATAGATCTAGCGTCGCGATAATATCGTGCTACTCATATATTTGTGGAAGTTTCCCGAATTTTGCTCGTTTATCATATGCTGAGCGTTATGCTAAGTGGTATTGCCTATACTGAAGATAATATTCGGGGAATCTGTACTATTGACTTCTAAAGTTTTATTTTCAGAAGCAAAGTACCTTAATAAAAAATATCGTTTAACATAAATATGTCGGAAATACGTTAAATCAATCGTTTGACTTTGACTAACCGGGACGCCAGCGCCACCAGGTGGCGCTCGACAGAGTCTGTAACATAAGTTGACATAACGCTTGACCAGAGTTAAAGCAGAGTTTGTTGTTGGCGGCTAAGCAGTGAACACGTTTAGAAACTGTCGCGCGTTCCGTATAGTTGTGTCGTATACCTACAGTGTGTGATTCACTAGTGTGATTAATTTGATCGTAAATTATAACTTGATGTGAACTTCAAACGGTTTTTCTATTGGAAAGGTTTCGTACCACAAGGCAAAAATCGCCGAAAATAAACGCGTTTCTTGTATGGAAACGCCTTTAATTTTTATTAACTTTATTTTTATTATTTGTTGTTATAGCGGCAATAGAAATACACATTCTGTGAAATTTTCAACAATTACCTATTACGGTTCATGAGATAAAGCCCGCTAACAGACGGACGGACGGACAGTGGAGGCTTAGTAATAGGGTTCCGTTGGCACCCTTTGGGCACGGAACCCTAAAACGCGTATTCTTGTCTGTACTGTAATGCTATCCTAAAAGACACAAAGCTAAGGTGACAAACCATTGCATTAAAGGTATTTAATAATAGGTCTTTACCTATGAAATTGCCGTTTTGTATGAAAAAATTTAAACGAATTTTTTTCATGAATTTTTTATTTGTATTAATTGAAGTAATCACCCATGCAATCAATGCATCTTTGCCATCGCAGTGGCAGTTTATTGATGCCCTTCTTAAAGAAATCAGCTGGACGGGAGGCAACAAATTCTTCAAAGGCATTTTGTACTGCCTCTCGGGTATTAAATTTTTTTCCCGCCAAGAAGTTATCCAAATTCTGGAAAAAGTAGTAGTCTGTAGGCGCAAGGTCTGGTGAGTAGGGCGGATGACGGAGAGCTTCCAACCCCAGTTCTTGCAACTTGGAGACCGTCTGCTGTGCAGTATGAGGTCGCGCGTTGTCGTGCAGGAGCAGCGGAGACGAGCGATTGACCAATGCTGGTTGGAGATGCGCCAGCTTCTCCATCATTGTGTTCAGTTCTTCACAGTACACATCTGCAGTAATGCTCACCCCGTTTGGTAAGAAGCTGTGATGAATCACACCGGCGCTAGACCACCAAACAGTGACCATCACTTTTCTAGGGGTAAGTTTTCGTTTAGGGCATTGTTTAGGTGCTGAACCAGGATCCAACCAACTTGCTGAGCGCTTACGGTTATCAAACAGAATCCATTTTTCATCGCAGGTAACAATGCGGTTCAAAATTCCTTCATTTGTGTGTCTGTTGAGCAGTGCAAGGCACGTCTCGACGCGTACTTCGCGCTGGCGATCATTGAGTTCGTGGGGCACCCATTTGTCAAGCTTTTTTACCTTGCCAATTTGACGCAAATGGACCAATATTGTTTTGACGCTAACGTCGAAAGCTGCTGCTAATTCAGCCGTAGATTGTGTATCATCAGCTTCCACAATCGCCTTTAATTCGTCATTGTCGACCAAAGTCTTCGGACGACCGCGAGGTTCATTTTTCAGGTCGAAATTTCCAGAACGGAAGCGAGCAAACCAATAACAGGTGGTGCGTTGGTTTGTAGAGTTAGCTCCGTAAACGTCGTTGATGTTGCGTGCCGCTTGTGCCGCGTTGCTGCCACGACGGTACTCATATTCCATAATTACTCGAATTTTTAACGTATCCATGATGACGAAAAAGATTGAAATGCGATGAAAATGTAACACTAATCAATAAAGAAATGACTACTTTTAGAAAAAAAAATCCATGTTTTTAAAATAAAATTAATTTGAAATTAGAATTCATAGCCAAACAAAATTTTTTTTGATTTGAAATGGCCAGTACTGCAGAACGGCAATTTCATAGGTAAAGACCTAATATTACATTAAAGCTTAATGAATCAATACAAATTAAAAACATGTTATAACGTGTAAAGGCTCCTACAAACAGGCGCGACACGCGACGCGACAGGGCAACACAAAGGCGCCGCTTGTCGCGACAATTTACAAACATTATGTTATAACGTGTAAAGGCTCCTACAAACAGGCGCGACACGCGACGCGAATCGCACGCGACACATAGGCACCGTTCATCGCGCGACAAGTGGCGCCTTTGTGTTGCCCTGTCGCGTCGCGCCTGTCTGAGGGAGCCTTAATGGTCCACATCGTTACCGGTGCAGGATTTGCTTCATGGAGAGTTAATCTGCATTATCGATATAAAG
This sequence comes from Dryobotodes eremita, assembly GCA_917490735.1. Lineage (NCBI taxonomy): Eukaryota > Metazoa > Arthropoda > Insecta > Lepidoptera > Noctuidae > Dryobotodes > Dryobotodes eremita. The sequence continues at coordinate 18,551,611 of OU823264.1, read as the reverse complement.
TCTACGTCACACAGTAGCTGAAAATATCACAGTTTTTTTAGAGGATGGCTTTTCTACAGACTGTATTCAATCGGACCTCTCCTGGAATTAGTATAATAATTTGCATCTCACTTAATTAAAAGAATAGTTATCTAAGTAGGCACAATTAAATATAACCTTTAATATCATAATTTATGGAAACCGAAAGTTTATGTTTAGTTTTCGTAACACGGCATAGACGTTTGACGTAAAGTGTAATTATGATAAATAATCTAATCTCTCATTATGTCCATAGCTGTGTAAAGGCTCCCACAGACAGGCGCGACGCGACAGCGCTACACAAAGGCGCCGCTCGTCGCGCGACACGCGGTGCCTTTGTGTCGGGCGTCGCGTCGCGCCATTGTGTACGAGCCTTAACGTGTGTTTGTAACAAACCTCAAGTTTGCATAAATGCCTTTCTGTAAAAGGTAAGATTTTTGATCTCGACTGTAGATAATTATATTATTTTATAGTTTGCTTAATTAAGTTTTAGCACATTATTATTAATTTACAAAATTTCAAAATGTTACTACATGAAAACAACTGCCGACAAACTGTTATGCAATTTGGCAGACTAGAAATAATGTCATTGTTGATACAGATTTTGAATAATAAAAAAAGAAAATCCCTGACAATAGAAAAAAAATGGCGAATTAATAGTAATAAGTCCGCCATTATTTAGTTTTTCTTTTACGAAATTTCTGGAGGTAATACGTTACCTCCAGAAATTTCTTAAGAGCGGCCAACCCGTCATGCTTTTCATACAAACGCTCGTACGTGATTATAGCGTTGTAACACAACTTTCATTGACATTTTTGAACTAATAGGTATCTTGTGCACTTTATCTAGGTTTCTATATAAGTAAAAAATCAAATTTTGGAGAAACAACTTCAGTATAAGCTTCCAAAAATCTGTTTTTTTGTACAAATTTTACCAGAACTTTGGGCATTCATAATGTACTCATTAATTGTAAAAGTAAAGAAAAAATCTTCATAGAAATCTCCCACAGGTAATGAAGATTCTAAATGACAAAGATTTTTTCCAAAAACTTGCAAGGCTTTTTCAATTACACGTATTTTCTGGAACAAGTATTGTGAAATCTGCGCGCCAATTTTCGTTCTGTGTTATCGCGTTCTCACTCTTGCTTCTTTTTCAAACATTGCGTTGGATGAAACAACAATCTTTTCAATCATGCTCGCGTTGACGATAGACAGACCGGGAAGGGCCCTCTTAACTTTGAACTCTCGATAATTGCGAAGAAAGTATAAAGAGGTACTGTAAACAGCATTTATAGCCCGTAGGATTTAGTGACCAGCAAAAGAGTTCAAACATAAAACCCTAGACAGACGATCATCACGGCTTATCACACGCATCCCTTTACGATGTAGTCAAGACCAGTAACGAGAGACATCGTCAAACATATCTCAGTACTTTTACATCGAATTTAACGACAGTTATAAACAAAGAGAGGCACAATAAAAAGCGGCCAAGTGCGACTCGGACTCGCACACGAAAGGTTCCGTACCACCTTACAACGTTTAACAAAAAACGTCGAATAATTTATTACTTTATTTTATTTTTATTATTTGTTGTTACAGCGGTCATAGTACACACTCCGTGGCAATTTCAAGTGTCTACTTATTACAGTTCAAAAGATACAGCCGTATGGCTGACAGACGGATGGACGGACAGCGGAGCCTTAGTAATAGGGTCCCGCTGGGACACCTTTTGTGTACGGAACCCTAAAAACCATGTCACTTTATATCCTTCCAATGAAATAGGCTGTCGTATTTTCTCTGTATAATAAAATTGTGAGAATTTTATCCAAAAAGAGAACTGGGATTTAATCCGATTTACTTCAATCTGGATTTTCTAGAACTATTTCTGGTGAAAGATTAATCTGCTGTAGGAAATGACTTAAAATACATAACATTATCACATCTGTATTCCTCGAAGGGTTAGGCAGAGGTGTACCTATAGTACACCCACATTTCGCTAGTTATGTTTAAGTCCCATGTAATAGAGGGCGAGCCTATTGCCATCACCCGGGCACAAATCCTGACTCCGGGCTGCTACTGAGAAATTCCAGATAGAAAAACCAAATCAAACTTTTTCCGACCTGCGAATCGAACCTAGGACCATATGCTCAGCAGTAGCACTCTCGACCACTACACCAACGAGGCAGTATATAAATTCTGTATCTATTATCATCCAGCTATTTCCCTGTTATCACTTTAAATAAATAGGTACTTCGATGATTCGCGAGTTCAATTTCGCAATGAATTGTTCTGTTCTTTCTTTCTTTTCTTTCTTTTTAACCAACTTCAATAAAAGGAGGAGGTTCTCAAATCGACTATTTTTTTTTTTATATGGTCTTACCTCAGAACTTTTTTCTAGGTGAACCGATTTTGATAATTCTTTTTTTTTAATTAAAAAGCTGGCGCTTTTCATGTGGTTCCATACAATTTAGTCAAATTCTGACCAGTAGTTTTTGAGTTAACGTTAATAATGCGTATTTTTTCCACTTAGCATATAATTATATTGATGATGTTTTGATAACTTCTTGTCTCTGTTATTTACATATCAAGTAGTGGTATACGAATTTGTGTGGGGTAGGTACCACAACTAAAAAGTGAGAAATAAATCTTTTTTTTCGGAAGTCAGTGTCTTTGATTTTGTATTTTCTTTTTTTGCCACCAACTTCCGACATTAAAAGATAATTTTCACTTTGTAGGGTCTTTTTTGGAAGTCGGTTGTTTTTTTTTTTACAAAAGTTTCTGATACAAGAAAGCCGTATAATTGAAAACGTTCAAAATCTACATTCTTTTCACAGTTATTTTATAGCAACCTTATTTTTAACGATTATAAAGGTCATTGTAAATTTGACAAGACTTGTCAATGCTAACAAACCAACATCAACCTGATTGCAAAGGCAATAAAGATCACTGTGATTTGAACAGTGATGCAAACTCAGAGGTAAAATAACTGAACAAACTGTAGTCGCAATCCAATTTCTGAGACGATCAATGTCAAAACCTTATCAAAAATTTATGAAAATTATGGGTATTTTTGACAGTTTGAGACAAACGAACACAACACAAACAATGCGAACGTTTTTAAAATGATAATTGCTCCTGAGATAGGTAAAGTCACCAAAAGTGATAAAAAATCTGGATCGTTGGATATAGTTGAAGTTTAGTAAGAAACCGATGGATGTTTTCAAATGAAATAAAATAAAATTAATAGAAAACAAACAGTACATTTATGAAACTAAATTTCATTCTAAAACATCCATCGGTTTGTTACTAAACATCAAGTATATTCGACGACCCTGGTTATTTAAATTCTTTTGTTGACGGTGCCTAGTCTTCTGTTTGACCGTGACCATAATTTAATAAAAACTATTTTAAAACCATAACACCCAGTGGACGAACCGGATTGTCAAATCTCAAATTACTTAATGTCCTTTACTAAAACAACCTTCACTTTGAACATATCGAGCACATCCAAATAAGCTCAGCGATTTCGCTAAAGATGACACAAACATACATACGTCAAAACCATGACCCTTTTATTCATAGTTGGTCAAAAACACATTTGAATACCCACTGACCTACTGCTGGTAATAGAAATAAAGATAACGCTATAGATTATAGAATTGTTTACGTCAGAACATTTGAAACCATATAAGGGCTTGGACAGACATGGCGACATAAAATGATACTAGCTTCACCCGCGACTTCGTCTGCGTGAAATTTCTTGTTTTAACTTATAATATATCTTATGACACTCGGCAATACTGTAGTTTCCCATTCGTGAAAGAATTTTCGGAATCGGATTGGTATTTCCGAATACATACATACCCCAACCAGCAGTGGTGGCCCAGTGGTAACGGCCCCGACTTACGAGTTGTAGGTCGTGGGTTTGAATCCAGGCAGGCGCACAGGCTACTGAAGGAACACGGGTGGGTTTTAGGCAAAGTAGACCGACGGTCACAAAATCTTGACGATGTAAATAACTCTATTCTTCAGGTCCAAGATTGGTTTATGGTAAATAATTTGGTACTTAATGAAAAAAAAACCAAATGCATTAGATTTAAATTACCTAATGTTAGAAGTTGCGAATGTGACATCATATTGAATGGAGAAAAACTAGAATTTATTAATCAGACGGTTTTCCTGGGAATCACGCTAGACGAGAAATTGCAATGGGGACCCCATATAACATCTCTTGCGGGCGGTTAAGCTCGGCCGCTTATGCTGTTAGGAAGATAAGACAGTTAACAGATGTAGAAACCGCGCGTTTGGTCTATTTTAGCTACTTCCACAGCATTATGTCATATGGCATTTTACTGTGGGGTCGGGCTGCTGACATTAAATCCATTTTCATTTTGCAAAAGAGAGCTGTCAGGGCCATTTACAATCTATGTCGTCGCGAATCTCTTAGGGAACTATTTAAAAAGATTAATATTATGACGGTACGTTGTCAATTCATTTATGAAAATATTATGTATGTAAGAAAAAATCTACATCTTTTTAATAAAATAAGTGATAGACATAATTTTAATACTAGAAATAAAGATAAAATAGATCAACCATTTTTTAGATTATCTAAAGTACATACATCTTTTATGGGGTACTGTGTTAAATGTTACAACAAAATACCTTGTGACATATTGCAATTAAATTAAAGAAAAATTAAAACTCATATAAAAAGTACACTTTGTAAACAAGCATATTACAAATTAGAGGATTATATCCTAGATAAGAATGCTTGGAAACATGCTGGTCCTGCTCCATAGGACAATCTAGAGTCTAGACAAAATCAAACTGGTTGCTAATTTAATTGGATAATTTATAATTTTTATGACATTGATTGTTACATTATGTACTTAACTACTTTAACTCACACACTAAATTATTACTTGTTAAAATTTTGGAAACATCATCTACTTTTCAATATTTGTAAATATGTGAGCACCATGTATCTATCACATAATTAATTTACCTGCCTTTGCATTATATTTAATTCTTTTTACCTATTGTGGTATAGTAATTTTATTCTAGGTGCATCGTCTTCACATATGATTACATAATTAATGTGAACTTACATAGTATTGTAAAATATTTTAAAAGAGTAACGGTGTAGTTTCTTGCCCATTCTTCTCCATACGAAACTACCTTTTGGAAGGGGCAACTAGAATCAATTCTATTTTTTTGTAAATTTTGACGTTCAAAAGTGCCTTTTATGTGCCTATTTGAAATAAATGATTTGACTTTGACTTTGACTTTGCAGTACAAGTCTAACTAATTTAATGAATATCCAAACAAAATAAAAAAATGGCATGCGCTTTACTTTGTCTAAATAATTTAATCGCTACTGCTCTTAAAACGGTGAAGGAACATCGTAAGGAAACCGACATATCTTAGAACCAGCAAATAATCGGCAGCTAATAATCAAATAAATGTAATTTTGTTGTTAATCAAATGGCTGAAGATTTTTGGACCAATTAACCATTTTGCTATGCATGAGCGATTTAAAGCAGTGGTTTCTGATTTAGTTTACTGAAAATGATTCAAATGGATTGTCAATCATAACAAAGTAGATATAATTGGTAGACAAAATAGTAAATTCAGTCGTTTTATAGGTGTAACAGTGTGATGATGAAATAATTATAAAATATTTATCTGGTTTAATTGGAATTTAAAACGGATTCGTACTTAATGAAACCACTATGGCGTATTCAAACAGAAGTAGATATTTATAACTATAAAGCCTATTAATCAAGTAGAAAATAAATAATCCCAATTCTTTCGCGTCAATGATACATAGGTACCGTTCAACGAGGTGAATGGGGATGCAGTGTTGAATCGAGACGAAACTTTAAAAGGGATTTTAACACTGAAATAATATAGTTTGTTGCCGACCTCACCTAGTCTAAAAAAAATCATAATTGACGTGTAAAAGTGTTTGTACTAACCTACTTACAGAAATAAAATCATTTATCATTTAAAAAGGACGTTAATGTGTTTACTGTATTATAATTAACGATTAAGGGCCGTTGTTGGCAACAAACGATATTATTTCAATGTTAAAATCCCTTTTAAAGTTTTGTTCCGTTCACCCCTGCATATCTATTCACCCCGTTTGACGGTACCTAATTTATAAACCTCTACTCTACCACCGACGACGCCGTGGTAGTGGCAAAGTATTGGGCTAACAAGATCTGAGAAAAGTCGTGCCAGCGAAACGAAGAAAAAGAATATAAATAACTGTCATTCTTATAAAATTAAGCTCCTATCTAGTCCCTTCAACTGCTTTATTACAAACTAGCTTCAGCCCGCGACTTCGTCCGAGTGAAATTACTTGTTCCCCCGACCCACCCCATCGTGGCGTTGCGTCGCATAACCTGCTCGCGCTATCACTTCGTTTTCACTTAGCGTTCTTCCCGTTTTTTTTTAATTTTTGATCGTCTTCTAATTGTTAAATAGCCTTCTTCAAGAATTGGGTTATCAAATGCAAAACTATTTTTTCAAATCCGACCCGTTGTTCCAGAGATTAGCGCGTTCCAACAAACAAACAAACTCTTCAGCTCTTTTATTACTTTAAAACTAATAACTTACTTTAAAAATTACCTCTTACTTTAAAAATAAACCTCTTCGCTAAAATAATACCGCGCGGTCAAACCGCAAGTTCACCCTCCGCCTTAGCGCAGTAATGGAATGACACTAAAGTGGATAATGCACGTCGCGCGGATCACTTTACAAATTCGCTTGTAGAGTGGCCACACAGATTCCTGATAGTGTTTACTGTGCCTGAGTGCTTGTATCGAGAACAATATTGGAGCTTGTTTTTTGTTGAGTTTGGGAAGATGTGCTTAGATTGTCAGCTGTTTTTTGGCGAGATAGACTTACTTAGGGAAAATCTAACCGACATCAAAAGTAGAAAGTATTAATAATAACCCTAGTAGTAGATATTAGCTCTGCTTAGCAATTGGTTTAAACGTGGCCATACTTTGCATCTTGAACTGTCTAGAATTTTAGTTCCCATTAACTCTTTAATTCCTATACTAGGCACAAAAGGATAGTTAAAAAAATCACTCAACAATCAGCAAGTCCGCCCTCCGCCTTAGCACAGTATTGGAATGACACTAAAGTGGATAATGCACGTCGCGCGAATCACTTTACAAATTGCTTGAGTGCTTGTATCGAGAACAATATTGGAGCTTGTTTTTTGTTGGGTTTGGGAAAAAGCTTTGATTGTCAGCTGTATTTTGGCGAGATGACTTGAGCCCCATTTACACGGTGCAAGTTTTTGGAACGTTCAAGAACAATATTTGCATGCCAAAAAACACGTTCAATGATGGCCATTCAAGAATAATTGCATGCAAGTGTTTACGCGCGTGCGATTTCCATAAAATGGCATGCAATAATTGAATGCAAGTTGTGCCTCGTCTAAACACAGAGTTGCACGTCCTTGTACAATTGATTCAAGTGTTTGCGCCGCCAAATATTTCATTCAATTTTATTGAACGTTTTCTCAAGATTTTTTTGTAACATGTTTAGTTCACGCATGTTTGAATGTTAAAAAAAAAAAAATATGCCAGAATTGAATGCTATTTTTTGCACGTGCGATTTTGTTGTACGTGCAATTTTATTATACGTGCAGTTTCAACTAATTTGCCCGTATTTTGCAATAATTGAACGTGTTGTTTAGTCAATTGTTGTTTCAATTTTATGGTATGGCACAGGCAATAAACTTGCACTTATTTATAAAAGCAAATTTGCTTAGAAAATTGCATCAAATTTTAATTGAATTATAGAAGATATTTTCATGCCAACGATGTTGCTATAGAGAAAAGGGTTTTGTGGTTAAAGGTTCCCACAGACAAGCGCGACGCGACGCCCGACACAAAGGCGCCGCTCGTCGCGTGACATGCGGTGCCTTTGTGTCGAGCGTCGCGTCGCGCCAGTGTGTACGAGCCTTAAAGCGCTCAGTTTTTTGTCGCACAGTTAGACGTTTTTGTAATATTACAAGCCAGTTTTTTTTGTGTATTGTCAAATGTTCAAAGAAAAGACTTATTCAAAAATATTTCACAAAAATAAAATAGTATCATGAAATGTTGAACGTAAACTATCATATTTTATGTACCTATGGATAATAAAGGCAATTTAATAAACTAAAGAAACAGCAAAAAATTATTACACGAAGCCGTGCATTTATTATTTAATTTAATTAAAACTGCAAAATCACTTTTATTTTGGTGATCATTCGATTCAACTAACATCAAATGCATCGCTGTTTTGAACCTTATTTGTTGCCGCGACGCGCTTTTGTAAAGTTTGCTTCTTACCGCGCCATGAGGAAAAAACTTCGATTCAATTTAGACTGTAGATTAGTAGACCTTTTTATATTTTTTATTTTTATATTTTGTTGAGTGCCTGTTACTTGTTGTCAGGCCTACACTGTCCTCCCATCATCAACACTGTAATTTGAAACATTGTAAAAGCCCCTTATTTTTAAAAGAGTAACCGCGGAGTTTCTTACAGGCTCTTCTCCATAGGAAACAACCAATTGGAACCGTGCACCTAGCTTCTGACGTTTCATAAGTGCCCATGTTGGTTTATGTGAAATAAAATACTTGGATTTTGATTTTGATTGTCAGCTGTTTTTTGGCCAAAATACTTACTTACGAGTATACAAGCAAGTTTGTTTAGAACATTGCAGGTAACTTTAATTAAATATATATTTTCATGGCAACGATGAGCCTTTATAGAAAAGGGTTTTGTGGTTTAGAACATACGCAGTAGTTGATCAATTCTTAGCACATAGTGGGTCCTTCGAGCTTTGGAGAACAGTTTAATCCTAAATAAGTTTTATTCCAGGTGTCCGAAAAATACTTATGACAGTCGCAACAGCAGGCTTCCCAGAAGCAATAGTAAAGTAATTATATAGGTATAAATATTACAATCAGCCTATAACGTTGCCACTGCTGGGACACAGGCCAGGAGTGGATTCACCACGCGGGCCCATTGTGGGTTGGTAGACGTCACATGTCTTCGAATTTTTGTTCTAGGACATGCCGGTTTCCTCACGATGTATTCCTTCACCGTTTGGAGAGCAGTGGTGATGAAATAAATTACACAAAGTAAAGCGCCTGCCTAGGTTCGAGGTTCGAACCCACGACCTACAACTCGTAAGTCGGGACCGTTACCACTGGGCCACCACGGCTCTCATTATATAAATATATATATCCATGATTATAAGAAAGCAGCTGCTCCATGAAAATATATATATTTACGGAAAAGAGTAGGGTCTAAAAAAGAAAAGAGTTTTACGCGCCGGTTTGAAATTAACAACGCTTAAAGTTGTCTTTTTACTCTTACTCCCATACTTTTCTAAGAATTTCCTTCAAACTAGCGGCATCTACAACGCCACATGCGAACTACGCATCACACTGACGTCACGCAAAATCCTGCATCGCGCAAGCAAAGTTTACCGCACGACTAGTATATATAAAACGCCCCGACATCAATCGTCAGGCAGTTGCCCACCAGACACGACACCCGTCTGGTCTGAAGATACTCCCTTTTCTATGCAAGTATGAGTAAACTTTACAACCTGTTCCTCATACCTCTATAAAACTAAACATAAGCCAGCCATCCTACCTACATAAATTAACCCCAACAAAAACCCAAACACCTATTACACTACATTTATGTCCCACAAAAAAAAACTAAAACTGCCATTAAACCTTTAAACAAAACTATAACGACATAAAAAATAACCTCATGTCGCTTAAGCGTCTTATAAAAGCATTATAGCCAACATAATATTCTTCCAGACATTTTCATGGGCCATAACGATTGTCCCAATCCTGTGCGAAGTAAAATTTCAGCCTCCTACAATTTTACAGGAACACATTAACTTAATGTCGTGGAAAGACAATATATATATATATATACAAACATGTCCCAACATTATGGTATGTAGCGAAAACATGTCGTCAGCTATCTGAGCAAGCTGTTAAAATCAATCGAGGGAGTAATTTTTGTGTGTGGTATGTTTTGGTACAATGTTTTTGCAATGGGCCGGCAATATTAGCCGTAGAACCGATGACCGTTGGGGTAGACGTGTTCTTGAGTGGAGACCGCGAATCGGCAAACGTAAGGTAGGACGCCCTCAGGCTAGGTGGAGCAACGATCTTCGCAGGGTGGCTGGTAGCAGCTGGATGAGAGTTGCCGAGAATCGAGCTAAATGGCGTGCAATTGGAGAGGCCTATGTCCAGCTGTGGACTGCTGAAGGTTGATGTTGTACCTATGTATGTTATGGTAGGCTCTGCAAATAAATAGTTGTAATTTTTATTATTTCCTGCTGCAGGCTAAAAACCTCTTCTCATACAAAACAACATCTGAATAGCGTTTTCCCAACTATATTGGGGTCAGTTTCCAGTCTACCCGGATGCAGCTGAATACCAGTATTTTACATGAATCATCTGCCTATCTGACCTCCACAACCCAGTTACTGGTAACACGGTATCTATTAGTGGCCTTTCTCATACGAGTACAAATATAAGAACGAATTTAAATCCACGCTTGCTTTAATGTGTATTCGGATGTCAGACCATTAAGATCATTACCCTAATTGGGTATCACATTACCATCATTTTGAAGGATATTGCTAATCCATTGCTTCATATGTTCGAAAAATTTGTCTGCTCAACAACGTAAATAACGCAATGAATGTTGTTGAACTGACAAAATTAAAGCCATTCCTACTGTCAGTGTGTTACGTAATTACCCGGCTGCTTGAGGTACTTAAGGTGCTTGCTGGAGGATAAGAGGGCCATAGACACAGTTATATTATATCAGTGATTGCGATGGTGGAAAAATCACAAATGATTTGGAAAGACTTAAGCTACCAAAAAGTTTATTACAATCCTGTTAAAAGTTGTTGTAGGAAATCGGACAGGCTCCCGACGATAAGCGCGACGCTATATCGCGACGCGACTCTAGTAGAAACATTTCTATGGAAACTGCATAGAAATTGTTCTGCAATAGTCTCGGCGCCTGTCTGTGGGAGCCTAAACGCTTTAAAGGGATTGTCACTTGTCTAGGCTCTCTGGTTTACTTCCAATGTTTTCTTCACCGTAAATGGTCCAAGATTTTTGAAGGTGTATAGAAATTATGTTTTGTACCTGGGTAGGTAGGTACCTACATTTCAGGTTTCAATTTAAACCCAAAAATTGATGATCTATTTATTGAACATATAGGGGGTAACCAGCAAATAAACATTCTGCTCTCTATACTTCTATGTAAATTTTAGGTTTATACTACCTGCCAAATTACATCAAAGTCTAAACGTTTTAGTTTAGCTTTGACGACGTAACAAACAAACATCCACTTTTACATACATTTACGGATACATTTAATATTTCCAGTCTGCTGAGTAAGAATATACCGTTTTCAAAGAAAATAACTAATGGATAATCCATTAAGAAGATGGGAAGCTGCATCCGCTAACACTGATAACATCATGCAGTGACATTAGTTCTACAGGGACATATTATTGTACAGTACAACTATTTTCTTAATATCCCTTGGGAATCATCGCATTTCCGAATACAAACGAATGCTAATTTCCATGTCCATCAATTATTGGATTTATCGTGTATAATAAGTTGAATTCAGAACTAAGTACTTTATTGTGGTGTTACGTCAAAGCAAAACAACAATAACGTACTTAGTTCTGAATTCAAATTATTATACACGATAAATCCAATAATTGATGGACATGGAAATTAGCATTCGTTTGTATTCGGAAATGCGATGATTCCCAAAGGACATTAAGAAAATAGTTGTACTGTACGTTACGTTAAAATGGCATATTATTTTGATTGTATTGCATATTGTCTTGGCACGATGTCAGGTTTAAACCCATAAGTAATATTATGTTACGTTAGCTTTTCCTAAACCGTTAAATAATGCCTCTTATACTTTTTAAAAATAGCGAAAGTAATTACCCTAAAGGTAACTTGTAAAGGTAATGGCCTTTTTGATTCGAGTGGGCAATGTAGGCGGAAGTTGTTCGAACAATTTGAAACAGCACCCTAATTGCGTAACGCACTATTATCACAATCTGAATCATTTTGAAGCCTATTGCTGATCCATGTCCATCCATCATATGTTCGAAAAATTTGTCTGCTCAACTACGTAAATAACGCAATGAATTTTATTGAACTGTCAAAATGACAGCTATTGCTACTGTTAGTGTGTTACGCAATTACCCCGCAGGATTAAATTTTTGAGTTTTCTGCTTACACACATCGAATGCTGCAAAAACCGGTGGTTTCAGAAACCTCTTCCCAAATCCACAAAATGAAGCCTAAAAATAATGATGCATTAGGTACAACACATAAATATGCCAATTATTATTATTATGTAAAAAATTTGCAGTATATACAGGGTCAAATTAATTTAACGAGTGAAACTCCGCAGACGTAATGGGTATCGATATCTAAACATGGTTAAAATAAAATAAAAAAGATTTGATGGTTTTTTTTAGGGGTCGCTTTTTAGGGGTCACACTACCAGCGGTCGTAGGACCGCTGGTAGTGTTACTATATGAAGTATGAGTTGAAAAAATATGTTTTATCGTGTTTAGATATCAATACCAGTCACGTCTGTGAAGTATACACAAAGGGGAATACCTACATGAACTGCGGTCGAAGACCCCACAAAGCAAAAACCATCATTTTTTTTAAATTTCTTTTTTTTTATGTTTAGATATCGATACCCATAACGTCTGCGGAGTTTCGCTAGCTAATTTAACTCGACCCTATATACAATGTGTAACTGAATTAATGCACATTATGAAAATAGATTGTTCAGAATCGTTTACTGAATTGATTTCTGTGTTTTTTTATTCTGTTATTTTTTATCCCTAAAATAATTAAAACTACGTAAATTACAGTCACACTACCGCTGTACCTACAGTCAGAACAAACCAAAATGGACGAAGTACCTACCACGCTAGACCCTTATGCGTGTGCGACTGTGTGCGAGCGTAGATTTGTAAAATGACCACAATTTTCTCCCACAATCAGTAAAACTAATTTAACAAATAAACAATGTCTGTACATAATAGGAAAAAGTCTGTGTATTTATTATGATTATAACATAATATTCTAATTAGGGTTTTTGGTGTTGTGCGTTAATGCCGGGACATATTGTATACTTTATTTTATTATTGAGCTGCACCCAGTTAGACTGGAAGCTGACCAACATGGTTGGGAAAAGGCTAGACAGATTGCTTAATTGATAAAGACTTCAGTAGACAGTAATCTTGTACTCCTATCCCTATTGTTATCTTCCTATCCCTACCGCAGGCAGGCAGATAGGCATTGGTGCTACTGAGCATTACCTGAAAAAAAACCCCAAAGACACATTACCCGAGACAGACATCGAACCCAGTACCGCACGCTGTCTAAATTATGCAAGTACTTAAGTAAGTAAATATGAACCATTAGCGTTTAAAATTGACATTCAAAGCAATTAAAGACTATAAAGGTAGCGAAAGTAAAAAAAAAAAATACACAAAGTATAAAACTTAAAAATTGAATCTTCTTAAACAAACGAAACAAATTCTTATCGAATCTATGTCTCATTTCTTCATTTGATTTCAAGAATATCTGTTGCCCACGACTTCGTCTGCGATCCAGGATGAAAAGTAGCCTATGTCCTTACCCAGGTCATGGTCTATCTGTGTGCCAAATTTCATCCAAATCCGTTCAGCCGTTTTGGCGTGAAAGCATAACAAACAAACAAACTTACTTTCGCATTTATAATATTAGTTAGTTATGCAAGTATGTCAAAACGGAAAGCCCCGAAACCGTATCACCAACATAATGTCAAACACATCCTCAAACTACATATCAAGACATAATGCCCTGTTATCAGTAACGTTTCTTATCACTTTGTCTTGTTACAACAAGTTTTACATGTTTTTAAGTAACGTACATTCTGCTTTGGAAATGCATAACGGTTTGATAAAACTGTGGAAGTCGGATAATGGTTTGTGAAAGGACTATTATTGTGGTATCTTTTGGTAGTATTTTAAAGTTTTATGGTACATGATAGTGGAGTATTTTTGAAAAGAAGGTGGTGCGATGTTGGAAAGTGGCAGTTCCTAAAATATGGTCAAACCATCATCTACAAAATATAAGGGCCTATTTCATCATATTCAGCACCTCTAGAAAACTTTCGGTTAAATTATTTTGCAGAATATTATTTTATTAAGTTTCTATTCCATTTTATTTCTTCAGTTGATTAAAAATAAAAGACATTCTATGAAGCGAGTTTACGTTTCATTATTTCAGATTTTAGGAGCAGAAAGAAGGTGTTATGCCAAAATGTAACATTAAAACAATTGAATTTGTAACTCACAAACCAACAAAGCGAAATAATACAGAAAAAGAAAAAACAACCATCATAAAATTAAATTAAAAACACTGTTCTAAACGAAACTTCAAAACCCGCCAAAAATATTCCACATTGTCTATGTAGGTCAACTTTAATAAAAGGCAAAGGCGTTTGAACATACTTCTTAGATCTTTTTGCAGAGCATCGGAACGAGGTTATAATAAAATTGTCCGATGTCCGGGGAAATCTGCAACTTAATTGCTGGCCCGGGGCATTCTGTGCACTCTGGGGTATATATCAGCTGGTTTATTAAAAATTGGAAGGATTAACTCAAATGATTTTTAGTTTGCAGCACGAGAGAGAACTTTAACAAAAAGAAAGACCGTTTAAAAGATGTCCCTCAGCCAGTTTGGATGCTTAAATTCAATGGGACAATGCCGTTACTGTAGAAAAAATGGTGCGTATACTTACGTACCTATATCTGTGCTACCAGCATTGAATAAAATCCATTAAAAAATCATACTAGACCAGATGTTGACACATTTTAACTCAAATGGGATTTTACATAGTCGCCACTTTGGTTTCACGAAAGGTAGGTCGACGACTTACGCGGGAGCAAAACTCATCAGTTTCATTTTGGAATCCTGGGAGAAGTCCCAGGATGCAATTGGCATTTTCTGTGTCTCTCAAAAACGTTTGACTGTGTTGACCACATTACACTGATCTGCAAATTACGCCACTACAAAAATCGTGCACAAGCTGCTGAAACGAAACGATAACGGAGCGACGGCCTCGGGGTCCCTAGTTAAGATGAGCGTGCGTCAAGGTTCAATTCTTGGACCTTTCCTATTTCTAGTATATATTAATGACCTACCTTACATGATGGCTAACTTATCGGATGTAATTTGATTCGCTGAGGACACTTGTCTTATTTTTTTTAAATAAATAGAAAAGATACGGATGTCTTACAGGGCAACGATAGTCTGGCTGTTCTTTCGAAATGATTCACAGCTAAAAAATAATCTTTTACTCAATACGAACAAAACCATATGACTTAAGTTCTCATTGCCAAATGTACCCCAAGTGGGTCTAAATTGAAAACTTGATGGGAAGAAACTAGATGCTATTACGGAAATTGTATTTCCAGGAATTACTTTAGATTCAAAATTGCAATGGGGCGCCCACATTTGAGCCCTTTCAGGTACATTAAGTTCAGCTGAATATACAGTAATAAAAATAAGGCAGTTGACCGATACAGCCACAGCTAGGTTAGTATACTTTGCTTATTTCGGCAGTGTTATGTCTTATGGCGTTCTGCAATGGGGATCGGCAGCTGACGTAGATTCAATTTTTATTTTACAAATAAGGGCAACCCACGCGATCTATAAAAGGGATCGTCGCGATTCAATTAGAAACAAATTCAAATAAATTGATATAATAACTCTGCCTTCTCTTTATCTTCTCTTATATCTTAGAAAGTACTTTGTATGTTCGCAAAAACTTACGACTTTTCAAAATAAGAAGCGATTTCCTTAATATACATACACGTAGTAAAAATGAAATTGTGAAACCCAAATTTAGATTAACTAAAACAAGCAAGTCATTTCTTATATTTCTGAATCCGCTTTTATAACAAGTTGCCAAAGTCTGTTACAGAACTTACTGACGGAAAGTTATAAACCCACATCAAAAGTATTCTTATCAAAAAAGCATATTATAAGAATAAAGACTACATTGAAGACAAGAAAGTTTGGCAATAATTCTTTCTGCACATGTAGCTTCCCTGGTACCTCATTAACGGCATCACCATGTAAATGTCTATTATCTGCTCCCAAATTACGATGTTTTATTTTTACATACTTAGTTGAAACAATCTTCTCATTATTTGACATTATATGCCTACAATTCTAATTTCAACTCTTTACTAATGACTTTTGTAGACAGGATATTAATTCAGATTTGTTACAATTGTAATGGCAATTATGTCATGTGGTTGAAATACTTTTTTTTTTCATTTATATAGATTCTTTTATATTTTGTGAATGTGAGAATGTTGTAGGCCTTACCAGTACCTGATACTTCTTGACATGCCTACACTGTCCTCCCATACCTATTAACACTGTAATTTGAAAACATTGTAAAAAACAATTATTTTAAAAGCGTAACCGTGGAGTTTCTTGCCGGCTCTTCTCCATAGGAAACAGCTTCTGACATTTCATAAGTGCCCATGTAGGTTTGTTTGACTTAAATATTTAGATTTGAAAACATATTTTGATTTGATTTTAATGTGAAAACTTTTGTTTTATTTCATCAAAACCGTCTTCTCCGTTTACCACAAACAACAAAGCCAATGACCGCTTCAAGTCATAACAAAAAATACGAATCCGTTTAAATCGGAGCCATCCGTAACTAAATCAAGTAATTAAAACTTGAACCGTAAAAATATATCGCCAGAAATTCCAGGCCGACCATTATTTTAAGTAAATAATTATCAGAACTTCTTAATTTGCAGTCAATAAAAAACAGAAGTTTGTTAAACTTTAACAAGAAGGCGAAAGTAGACAGTGACAGAAAATGAATGATCACCAACTTTGGTAGCTCATTAACAGCACCCAGACTATTTCATTTACAACTGTTCACATAAATAATACACGCAAAACACGGGAAAGATCGAAGTAAAGTGCTAAGCTATCAAGAGACTGCTTTTGAAAAACTTACATTTTACTAACTCTCTCTAACTTACTTTATTGGGTAGAATTCAATGACATGAGACGGCAATTGGTTTTTAATCGAGTTATTAAGTGCAATATACATCAGGCCCTGGTAAAATCTTCAGTCCAGCTCTTTCTCAATTAAACGAAAATAACGTTCCACTCCTGCTAAAAAGGGGTAACTATTTCTAACCTAACATAACATCACGCCTGTATCCCCCGAAGGGTTAGGCAGAGAAATATCTATAGTACACACACATTTCGCCAGTTATGTTTAAGTCCCATGTGAGAGGCGAGCCTATTGCTATCAACCGGGCATAAATCCAAACTCCGGGCTGCTACTGAGAACACATTCTGACAATTTCTACATGAGACAAATATTTCGGTTTGGCGAATTCATGCGAAATCTTTACACGCTTCTATACAGGATGGTAGCGACATCGACGCGAAACCGAAAAATTTCTGCGCTAGGGGGTTTAGAATCATGTGCTGAATTTATGGTTACGGTTTGCCCATCGATGTCCCTGCCAACCTGTATACACGACACACTAAATCCCAAAGAAAGAATGTACACATGTAAACTATACTTCGGTGAACAATACCTAAAAGAACTCTCCATTCAACATGTAAATTGTACGTCTGAACCAGCTACATGCATCTTATAAATCCAACTGTCATCGCGCGAGACACGTACAGAATAGTTCTGTGGGATTTGCTAACAGCATTTACACATATTTTGCATATTAGAGTGATGCTTCACTTGTTAGAAATTTTAATGAAATGCCAGCTACTCCGAGTAGAAATAGGGGATGCATTAAATGAGTGGCATACTTAAAATATAAGTACGTCTGGCGCATCAGACAGTCAGCCTCACTACCACCCAACAGACTAATATTTTCATTACGATATGAGTCATACCAACACCAGCCCACACCGGGCCCGCGGGATGCATCGACCCACTTCCTCTCGCGAGCCTGAGTCCCAGCTGTCGGAACAATATAGGCTTCTTCTTTTTTTGATGTGAAACATCTATAGCCGCGGGTAAAACCGATTGTAGGCGTTGCGAGGCATGCCTTGGCGACACGTCGCCACGCTATATTTTCTATACAAAATAGTTTCGATGTTTCACATCTGCCAGCCGTCCCGCGACGGCTCAATTTTTTTTTTTTTTTGTTTTGTCTCGCTGTCCCACTCCTGGGCAATGGCCTTCCTCCACTCCTTCCATCATTCGCGAGCCCGCGCGTCCTCCTTCTTGTATTGACGGAACCTACGTGGTCTTTCGCAACCCCGCCTCACCGTCCCAGGGACCAGTTCTGTGCTATTTGGCCCACAGTTTGTCCGGCATGCGGAAAAAATGTCCTACCCAGTCCCATTTAAGTTGGGCAGGCTTCTTGAGACACGTCAGCTATCTTTGTTTTGGAGCCCGGTATTGTGTTTCGAACACCATCCGTTAATTGAACGCATATTATACTGCGATCCATTGCTTGTTGGCAGACCTTGAGTTTGGACTTCTGGATGTAAGTCAAAGACTAAGTATGTGCACGATAGGTTAAGACCGGTTATAATAGGCTGATTATAATATTATAGGCCATTATAGGCTGATTATTATATTATAAGCTACTACAGGCTGATTATGATATTACAGGCCATTATAGGCTGATTATAATATAATAGGCCATTATAGGCTGATTATAATATAATAGGCCATCAAAGGCTGATCATAATAATTATGTACTACTAGCGACCCACTCCTGCTTCACACGGGGGCAATTTACTGATATAGCTACATGTCTAAAAATCGAGATTTCTGTGCATTATAGGTACGCATAATACTTCCGAAATAAATTCTCTAAATGATGGTGAAAACCGCATCAAAATTCATTGTGGGGTTGAGAAGAACTAAGCGGTCATATACATAGACAGAGACGAAAAACGACTTTAGTTTATAATATGTATAGAAAACTAGACACGAGAGGAGATGATTGAAGGTGTATTATTCTGTTGACGAATATTTAAATGACAAATTTTAATTTTTAATTCCTGTACAAATCTAATCTGTTTTTATGTTATGTGACATACGAAATGATTTTGTTAATATTGAATTAGTGTGTTGTCTTGTCTTGTTGTATTATTGAATTAGTGACATTGTTAATTTTTTTTCGTTTTTCTTTTTTTTTACTTTCTTTAATTTGACATTTTATCTAATTTTTACATGATCTATAATTATTGTGATTTTACTTTTGATGGCTAAAATGTATCTGTTTTAGAGAGAGGAAAAAAAGAGAAAAAGGACCTTTGATATTTTGTATGCCTTTTGGCGGGACACAGCTCGGCTCTAATCTATTATATTACAACATCTTCTGTATATACCCTGTGTTCACGAAATAAATTAATTTGAATTTGAATTTGATTCTCATTTTTCCCTTATCCTGCCTACTACCTATTTTCAGCACGCTTAGTAGGTATAATATCAATGGCCAAAGTGCCCGAAATTGCGAAAGAGAAAAAAGCTGCCGCTTATTTATTGGCTCCAAAAACTTTGAGTGAATTGATTAAAAGTTGTAAAGCAGTTTATAAAGTTAGGCCGGCAATTTTTCTAAATCGCTTCGAACATAAATCGTATTGTAGGTATAAAAATATATATCTATGGTCGTAGGTATACCTACCTTACATTATTACCTATAGCTTAAGTTTGCTTGGCTCATGCGAGGAGTTTCGTTACTTTTTGATGTTATGGGGCGACGACTTAGCATTTTAGATTCAGAAAATAATAAACTATGTAGAGTAAATACATGTATTAAGCAGGTACACTGCTACAAGGATTTGTTGGCGTTCGAATGACGTTGACAAGGACGCTCTTGGTAAAAACATTTTTGCAATTGAAAACAACAACTCGACAACAACAACTTCAACCAACTTCAACTCAAACCCTCTTCTCTCCCGCTCTCTCTTCTTCAACTTTTTTTTGTTGTTTTTGTTGTTTTTTATTGTTTTTTTGTTTTGTGAAATGTATTAAAAATACAAGATGGCGGCGTTCGTTCCGATTTTAGCCACGCGCCAAATGACCCTTAAAGCGCTATGCAGTTCTGAGAGTCTTCAGCAAAGTGACATTCTATCAGCAATTACGATGATGCAGAAGTCAAATATGTATGGGACTAACATAAGCTACCGAAAAGCTTATCTTAATCCTGTTGAAACGCGTTATAGAAACGAAACGAAACGCTTTGAGAAACGCTTTGAAACCGATTGCCACAGGTCTAGGCCCTCTGAAAAAAAAAGAGTTGGAACGTGTAACGAAACTATCTAATAGTTGTGACTATTTAGTATTCGTTTGAATTGTGTCAAATAAAAAACAAGCAAATAAATATAATTTCATTTTGCACAAGTTATCTATCCAAGTGAAGTCAGAACACGAGCCTTATTGACTATTGAAAGAATCGAACACGTCTCACCATAGTGACACCTGAAGCGAGCATCCTACAACAAAACAAATCTGCTCTAGTATGTTTTATCAAATCTCCGAAACAAATTCTAGTCTAAAGCTAAGCGCATATTACAACGTGCCACATTGCAAAAATACGCCAAAGCACATTGGGAGCCGCGGCGGGCCGCAACGCAGTAAACCCACGTTCGCAGGGAAGTAAAAATATCGCGGCGGGATTTTATCGCGCACTGGATTTTCAACTCTCCGAGTTAAGCCGAGTGTTGATAATATAACAGAGTGCATCCCAGTGCGTCGAAAAAACACTGTTGGATTTTCAATTCTCGGCGCTAAGCAGAGCGTCGAAAATACAGTGTGCGATAAAATCCCGCCGCGATGTTTTTACGTCCGTGCGAACGTGGGCTTATTGTTTCAGACAGATTCAAATTTCGAATTTGAATTGCGGCTCCCCCCGAAACGCAAAACAGTAGCCGCAAAAATACAACTGGCGAACGATCCGCTTGTCGCACTACAAGCGGATTGTTCACCAGTTGTATTTTTCGAAGGTTCGAAGGTTCCTACAAAATGTACTAAAGTGATATAGGAGGATTTTTCTCTTTTGTGCGCGGGCCTTTAGAATCCTCTCCCAGATTGTCAGTCAATAAATCACACACGTTCTGCAAAATCTAAATGTTCTGTTAAAGCATTTCGAACGTATGCAGTATGATAAGAAAGTAGTAGCTATTCTTCGGAAATTTACGTATATGTTAACATAGTATAGTAAACAAATTCGCTTTTCGAGTCTGTCTGTGAGACCGCTTAATTTTTTTAAACAATGGATTTTCACGCGGTTTTCACCATTATTTAGAACCTCCAGAATTTATTCTGGAAGGTTAAGGATATAATAATAATATTTAAACTCCACGTAATAAAGAAATCTCGATGTTTTAATATGTCGTCACACCAGTACATTGCACCCGTGGGAAGTAAGGGTGGGTCGCTAGTAGGTATAGAATGATCTAAACTTTGCAATCGGCGATGTCACTATATTTCTTCTTACCCCTGGGGCGGTACAATAATGGCGCAGGTGAATCTGAATTCCTCCCTAGTGACCTAAGGACATTACCTTGACCTTCACGTAGCGTCTACAGGAAGTACAGTCCACGCTTACAATCACCGGCACGTAACTTGGCAAGGTCTTGGCGTAGTAAGAGTACAAAAAAAAATTACACTTTTATTGCTTATCATTAGTCTATGCTTATTGCCATAATTTATTTTTAAACAGGTCTGTTTAAAAAAAAGTTAAAGAAATAAAAGGAAATACGCATCTAACGACTCTTGCAAAGTTACATGCCCGGCGACTGTACAATTACCCAAAATCCAAGATATTTCTTTTTCGTGAAATAAAAATTGCAACTTTGAAAAAATACCTATTTTATAATAGCCATACTATTATGAAATAGGTTTTTTCTCAAAGTTGCAATTTTAATTTTCATATTGAGTAAAATACATAATTAAATAATTAAACATTCATAGTACCTAGTCATACAAACAACACTTCTTTTTAATGTCATCATCACATTTCTACACACACATTATACCAACAAAAAACAACAACATTGTTATTATAACAATAATACCAATACAAAATATCTAGCAATACTTGTCTCTGACAATCTAGGAAGAAATCGCTTTTGCGTCTTGAGAAGTGTAAGATATTTGTGGTCGCGAATGCATATAGTCTGTTTAATACCAATTTTTTCGGTTTCATCTGTACTGTAGTACCACAGCATTGTAAAAACTAAAACCGCACTTATTTTAGTAGGTTTTTCAGTGTTAAGCATTAAAATGTTATACCTATCCACGACCGACGGAACTTAAATGCCTACCCTCGGTGTGACGATACTTAAGTATCAGGTTATACAAGGTGGAGACGACAATACGACAATAAAACTAAGAAAGAAAAAAAAGAAAGAAAAGCTCTTTATTCTGCACAAACAAGACGTCCATTACAAAATTAAACAAAATACACACACTAATAAAAAGTACCCAAAAGCCTCGTATTCAAAACATTAAAAATTTGATAAAGTTGTCTATTGCTTGATGTCAGATCAAAACTAAAGACAATAATACACATCACAATTATACATCGTGTATCTAATACCGTTCCCAGTCTGCATACGAAAATTCAGTTAAATATATCCAATAGTTTAGTTAGTATAGCTAGTCAAACATGGACAAAACCCATAGTCGATCCATCACTACTGTTTAGTTTGTTTGAAAAAATCACCTTATTAATAGTATTTATTCGCCAGTATTGCCAGTGTTTTCTTTTATTGTCGTATTATTGTCCCCACATTGTATATTTGTATATATTTCCATATACATTTTACTTCCCTGTGTTTACCGTGGACGTCCACGATAATATTTAATAAATTGAAACACGATAAAATCGTTAGAAGTTAGGAAGTAAGCCCTGCTGATAGTTATGCTACAGAAACAATGGAAATGACAAGGTCCAAAAATAATATTTGGTCACCTTATTCCCTAAAATATTTAAAATATCTTATTAACAAATTCCTCAGTTTATTCATTAACCATTTAAGCAAGACAAGCAGTCACTGCATCAGTTTATTACTTTATATTGGAGCATGCTCATTAGTTAATAATTAAAAAGTTATAAATATTAAATTAAAAGTTTATAGCGGCTAATAAAACCAGTTCCTCCATCATTTAATTAACGCTTAAGATTTAATTCCACAACATGTATAAGCTCAAACGATAAACAAAAAATCTGTTTACAATAAGGAGTAGAATAAAATAATCTTGAAGACTTCTCAAAATAAAGAGAAGATAATAAATTTTAATAATTTTCGAGACATTGCCAAGCGGTTGGTCGACTCTTCACGTGACCAGCACGCGTTGCATGACCACCATAGAAATGTGTTTTGTCGACGGAAGAATAGACACAATGAAATCTGAGAAATCTGTCATTCTGTCTATTCTATCTGTCATTTTGTCTATTCTTTCGTCGATAAAACCTGTTTCTATGGTGGTCATGCTACGCGTGCTGAGGGCACTTTTCCTGTTGACAACGATGTGGACGAATTTTTTGATGCCCTATGATTCTTTCCCCTCTCCTTTTTATATACTTGTACATATTATTATTATTTTAAGACTGTAGATGTGAGTAGAAACGCCATGAGAGGACGCCCTAGGAAGACATAGTAACCTTATTGGTGATGTTCTTCAGAAAGGTCAGGGCGTAGTACTCGCAACCGGCGTGCGTGTATGACCAGATGTATGAACGTAAACGAGGCAAAAGGAGTTGGAAGGCAAAGGAAAGGCATGGGAAGAAGGTGTGAGTTTATGTATATATGTTTGTATATTTTAAGACTGTTAGCTTTTACAGTATGTAAGAGAATAATGAAGGTAAATGAACATTACATCATATACCATACCTTTTTCCAAACTACATTGGGGTCGACTTAGCTTCCAGTCTAACCGAACGCAGCTCAACACCAGTATTTTACATGGAGCGACTACCTATCTGACCTCCACAATCAAGTTCCTGGGTAACGCTGAAATCTGACAATCAGTCTTACCAAGGGGTATACCTACCCCTTGGTAAGACTGATTCTCAGATTTCAGACTTCTGACTATCCCTGACGTCTGTCAAAGATCTACGAAAAATGACAGCCGGAACCAACGACTTTCCGAGGCACGAAGGGATCTCGGTGTAAAAGGGATGGCCACCCATCCACGGACCGACCGCGGCAAGCGTAGCTTAACCTTGATCGATCGAACTGTCGAACTGCTATTTTGTCACGAACCCCACAAGGTAAATGAACATTACAAGAAACTATAAACATTAGGTAATTAAATACAGGCGCCTAATATTAATTTCTCACTGTCTTTCATATTGCGTGTATCAAAGGTCGTAAAATACTTATATCATTCAAATATGTCATAACTTTTGCCATAACAAGTCGTTACGTAAACGTATGTGTTAACGTTTTCCACATATTTGTATAATATAAAGACATTGACCTTAAGGAAGGCTCAGTAATATTCCAATTAAGATTATCATAATTATGATTATGCGGAGAACTAATTTTGGCAGACTGATCCACTGGGTCATCTTGAATAATTCTTTATTTGAATATAGCCTACACTAATTTGCTAGGCTAACACCACAGCCTAGCAAATTAATCTACGCTAAATACCATGTGGTAATCTCTACCATTCAGCTCATATATTCTTTCTTTCTTCTTTCTTTCATTCTCTTCTGTACCACTCTCTGCTCTCAACGACAGAGTTGTCAAGAATGTAAAAGTGCTCTTTAAACGGACTCCACGGATCCATACAGGTACTCTCGCTATTAGGCGAGATTTACGCCCACTCAATACTGTAATTCTCATTGTGATCCTAAAACACCTAGATCATAGATCTTTCCTACCAAATTCTACATACAAAATATTTCAGCTAGTGGAGATTCATGACAGCATATACATTCTTCAACACAGACTATGTACAAGATAGATATAATAATATATAATAATCCTTCGTATAGATTGTAGTCACAATAACAAAAGTTTTTTAAAAGAACAAAACAAATAAACAAACTTTATGTGAAAACTTTTTTATTTGTCCATAAAATATGTCTGTCTGTAGTTATTATTTTTTACAGACCATTGTGCATTGATATTAGTTGAAGTTTTTTGAAGTTTTTATTTTTCTGCAGATGCAAAAGTGTATGTTAAACAATGGTGCCGATTCTCTTGTCACAAGATTCTCTAAACTAGACTAAAAATCACTAAAATTTAGTTTATTCCTGTCAAACGACGATTTCCCATTCTGAAATAGCTTAAAGTGACACAACTTAACTATATTTTAGTTTGACAGCACTAAGATGGCACTGAGTTATTAGTTTAGTGAAAATGGCAATTTAGCTATTCTGCTTTTGACGTTTTTAACCTAAAATTTTGGTTGTCTAACTAAATCTGGCTATTTTTAATCGCGATTATAAAGGTGTGGAATAAAATTAGTTGTCATGAACTAAAATTGACCGCAACACTTCGGCCTCAGGTGCAAAAATAGTACTGTATCTTTTTTATTTTGTTTATATATCTCGAAAACGGTGTATCCTATCGCAAAAATAATGAAAATTTCGACCCCCTTTATGGAACTCTTAGACCCATAAAACTGTACACATGTAGGTAATAATTTTTTATGTTTTCCATACAAAAAGTGCAAAATTCCATATAAAACACGTCGAGGCTGCCCCCCATACGAGCCTCCGGCTCTAAAAAAAAATCACAGAGTAGGGTCTAATTAAGTTTTAGTTCCATCAAAACTATTTTTAAATTTCGAGATATTTTGTTGCAAAATAGCTTTAAGATTCTCATAGCCAAAAGTAAGGAATTTTAGTGACAGTTTAGTTAGTTTAGTTCGGTGTACAAGAGAATCGGCACCATATTAAAAACATAATATTGAAAATTGCTAAAGTAGAAACTTCTATCGTAAGTTATCTAATAAATAATATTGAAATTTACTCATATAAACAATGCATAGTCGACGTTAGACTAGAAATTCGTAAATAAATAAAAATCAAAATGGCTTACCTACAACTAATTCAAAAAAGTTTGCTTTGCATGTTATAATTCGTGCACTGCCTTGTATTAATCGGACTTTAAGAGGTAAGCCTTGCAGATTAGGGCGGGCCGCAACGCAACGCATTGCAAAATCCTCCCAGCCCCTGCAGTTTCGACAAATATAACGACAAAAATCGGTTGTTAAGTCTAATCGATGTCAAATTTCTTTGATAGATTTTTAACCTTATGTTTTGGAGATAAAGTTGAAAATCTATTAAAGAAATTTGAGAACGATACGATTTAGCGACCGATTTTTGTCGCTGTCTAATGTCGAGACTGCAGGGCCAGGCCCTGATCACATTTTTTTTTACATCTTGTATGAACCATCGCACACTACACTACGCATCGGCATCGGCACTACGCCTGCTGTCGCTGAAAAGCGCTGGGGCTCTGTCTCGCATAAGGTCGTAGCATTATGCTGAGCGATTGCCGTTTTGCGTGGATGTGACGCATATTTTCCCCCAACTCATTCTTTTTTGTATTTGTGTGTTTTTCTCTGCGTCATGTTTACCGCAAATAAAAGTATTTTCTTTGTTTTCTTTACAGGCGGGCCGCACCAGGCCGCAGTGCAACGCATTTGTGGATCGTTCACCAGGCGATTTTTTGCGGCCGCTGTTATGCGTTGCGACGCGACCCGCCTGTAGGCGATACAAAATGTGCGTTGCGTGAATAATGCGTCGCATTGAGGCACGGCCCGCCTAAATGTGCGCACCCTCATTGCACTCGATTAGATACAATTCCAATTCAAATTTGAAATTCGAATCTGTCTGAAACAATTACTGCGTTCCGGCGCAGCCCGACGCGACTCCAATTGTGCTTTGGAGCAATTTTGCAATGTTAGGCGCTGCGGCCCACCGCAGCTGTAATATGCTATAACTTCAACTTCAACGCAGAAACAACATTGTCAATTCTAAACATTCTTTGAGCTTCTGCTGTAGCGGTATCTACAACGCCACATGCGAGCTACGCGTCATACTGACGTCACGCAAAATCCTGCATCGCGCAAGCAGAGTTTACCGCGCAACTAGCATATATACAACATCCCGACATCAATCGTCGGTCAGTTGCCCACCAGACACGAAACCCGTCTGGTTGGAGGATCCTCCGTTTTCTATAGAGAATGAGTACACTTTACACCCTGTTCCTCATACCTCTATACTGCCTTGCCACTTACATGATACCTACCTGTGTATACTCTTTCGTCACGAAACATTTTCGCTTAAAGTTCCAGTCATGCTTCAATGTGCCACTAACTAACCTCTTGCTCAACCAAGCAGACAACAAGATAGTGTTATCTATACTTTACACCTGGTTTACCTCCTGGGGTTCACGTATCGATGGTTTCTTAAAATAGTTATAGTACATAAGGGTATAGTAACGACAAGTTTAAACGTAGTTACAGTACAACTATTTTCTTAATGTCCTTCGGCAAACTTCGTGTTTCATCAGTTGCCGGAATTAAAAAAAAAAAAAAAAAAAATACTGTATCTGATTTCTATCAGTTGCCCTTTGCTCTTGGTGCAGACTGGACGCTCTCAATCGGAAATTAAGAAAATAATTGTACTGTAAATAGGGTTATTTACCTACGTTTAAACTAGTCGAGGAGCAGTGGTATGTGCCCTGACTTACGAGTTGTAGGCCGCGAGTTTGAACCCAGGCAGGCAATTGACTTTGTGTATTAAATTTCATCACCACTGCTCTCAAAACGGTGAAGGATAACATCGTGAGGAAACCGACACGTCCTAGAACCAAAAAAATCAAAGACCTGTAACCATCAACCAGCACCGGGCGCGCGTCATGGATTACGGCCCACTCTCTCTCACAGAGAGGAGGCCTGTGTCCCAGCAGTGGGAACATTATAGGCTGATTATGTAAACTTGTTATTTATACCCAAGCTTGAAGGCAAAAACATTGAATGCTAATACTGAAACTAATAATTGCATATTAATTTGTAAACAGACTGTAATCTTTAGGGTACATGACATGTGTTCTGT
Organism: Dryobotodes eremita; assembly: GCA_917490735.1. Taxonomy (NCBI): domain Eukaryota; kingdom Metazoa; phylum Arthropoda; class Insecta; order Lepidoptera; family Noctuidae; genus Dryobotodes; species Dryobotodes eremita. Next base: position 18,523,393 of record OU823264.1, on the reverse strand, counting down.
GGCTTTAATTGCGCAGCCAACGTTGACAAGGAATAAAACAAATGACTGCTCTGAAAATTAACAGTCAAATTAACATAACCACCATCCTTGGTCATCGGGGTCGGTTTCCAGTCTAACCGGATGCTGCTGAATACCAGAATTTGACATGCAGGGATTGCCTATCTGACGTCCACAACCTAGTAACTGGGTTATACGATACCCCTTGGTATGACAGGTTGTCAGACTTTCGGGGTTTTGAGGACCCGGAACGACTGTCAAAGATCCACGAATGACAGCCGAGACCAACGGCTTAACGTGCTTTCCGAGGCACGGAGAAATTTCACCATCCTTGGTACGGTAGACTTATTGGTGACCGAAGAATATTGTCATTTGCATTAATTAGAGATATCTTCAGGTGTCTTCTGTTGTCTTGTTAATAACTAGCGACATGCCCGTGCTTCGCACGGGTGCAATGGCGAGATGTCAAAACATCGAAATTTCTGTGCTTTAACACACGATACGGTTTTTTCTGGACAGTCAGATCGGTTACCGATGTTCGGTCGTTGGTATTAGATAGTATTTTGCTTAAATATCCGTCGTAATATTATTTGTTGTTTCTTTTTTACTAAGTACCCACTTAAGTGGTTTTAACGTTCTAAATTATGAAGTAGATGACTTTGGTGCACAGTAAAACTTTAATGAGTTTATGTTGGCACCAACTTAAATATATAACATGTATGTGTACTACTGAATAAATAAATAATAAGTAAGATAATTAATGTATTAAGTATATATACACGTAAACCTTTCGGAAAAAGAATATCGTCTTCTTTTAATGTCGACGCGCGACGATACGTTGATTTAATTTCGAAATAAATCCCAATTTCGTTGGGTAGGTAGTTCAGGAAAACAAAGCGGCCACTCAGACTGACACTATAAGCGACTTTAGTGTAAAATACGTAAAGATGTAGAAGATATAGATAAACATAAATGTAGACTCTGTAGGGATGTAAAAGAGACCAATCCACAATGTACGGCCTCAGACCAAATATAAAATCAAGACAGCGCTGTGCTGTGCTGCGCAACAGTGACGTGAGGCCGGTTTCGTAAATATATGTGCACTTAGTGAGGTGTAGTTTGGTTGTAAATTGGTTTGTAAATGTGTGCGTGTGAGCGTGTATGCACAGAGCAAGGTGTAGTTTTGCATGCTTCATTGTATTGTTCGCAGCGCTATGTCTGGATTTTTATTTGGTTTGAGGATACGGCGCTAAACTTATTAATTTACTTGGTCAACTCCTTTGTTTTTGGTAGCCACAAGCCAATTGTCAAGTTAGGTCTAAATAAATTAAATAAGGTTAGTGACCTATTTTGTTTGTTGATTTGATGAGTATCGGCCGAATTGCTATAAGATTGTTATTCTTTCCTTTTTGTTTACGCAGATTTGAAGATGTTTTTGAACTAGAGATTTTTATTAGGTACTTACTTTTTTTATCGATTCTGGTTTACAAACGTCATAAAATTATCTTTAAGTGTTAAGTATTATTTTGTTGCATATAGTACCTAATTATATTATACGGGAAATATCTTTCAGGATAGATAACAGGGCATTTATAATAAATTGATTCCCTGAAGTCCGCCTGAAGTCATTAGGCATTCTTATATTTTTTGTATATCCCAGCAATGATCATACAGAGTCCATTAATAAGGCGTTTTCATCCGATATCTCACAGCTACATACAGTAGATGCAAGCAAAATTTAAATTTCGAATCCGCCATCTTGAAAACGGTTAGTTCCATCTCAGAAGATTCGCAATCACTATCGTAATAACTCTAACTAATGAGGCGTCAGAGAGAAAGATAAAGTCAGTCAATGGGTTAAATCTAACCAACTTTTAACCCGAGTTCCTTCCGAGATCACAAGGAATGACAGATATTAAGTGTCTTACAACTTTAAATTACTTTTTAAATTCGCAAAGTTGGATATTTTGAGCCGGACAGTTAAAATGCTGGCATAAATTCAATCGGAGTTCCTTTTTACTTTTATTTTTTGAAGTGCTTACTATTTTAACTGTTTTAATGCCGTTTAATAGTGTGTGTATCGTTGGTTATGAGCAGAACAGGAAACTTTTCTCACTACCCTTAGGTTTCTTAAATTGTTCCTATGGGAATGTCAATCTCTGAAAGATTACATTTTCAACTGCAAGGTTTACCCAAATGATTATAAAAACATAGTTAACACTAAAGAAAATTTACGCTTACAAGCTGTTATAATAAAGATAGATAATGCTTCAAATTGGTCTCCGTATAAAGGCAATCCCTCATCTATGATATCGTGGGTTTCTTCTAAGAAAAACAGACTTTCTTACAAGATTCTTAAAATATGCGATTGATCTATTTTCATCTTCACCTCTACATTTGGGACAAAAATATCGTCTTGCAACGCGAAAACCTGATCAACTTACAAAGTCTGACAAAAAATGGAAATCCTGATACTACTCTACCCGAAATCCGATACAAATTCAATGGTAGGCGAATAAGTTACCCGAGATATCTTCCATCTGAGTTCATAAACTTACCGAAGTTATTTTTGGTAGGAATAACATTGGCACAATGTGTGGCCACGTACAAACTTCGAGATTTATTGAAGTAAAGTCATCATCATACATGTATAGGAACATGGATCTTGTAAAACTTAAGAGAATATGGCAAGTGGAAAATTGAAGATTTCCAGTATCATTACACTTGGGTTAGGCTTTTTTATTACAAGGCACAAGATAATGATGTTTTTTTCAAACTCAAACTCAACTCAAAGCAACTTATTTCAAATAAACTAATTGCAGACACTTTTGAAGGCCCCCACAGACAGGCGCAACGCGACAGCGCGACACAAAGGAGCCGCGCGCCGCGCGACGAGCGGTACCTTTGTGTCGCGCGCTTTTCATGTCGCGTGTCGCGCCTGTTTGTAGGAACCTTGAATTGTCAAGAGCTCGGTCAGTCAGAAAGAAAAAGCTAGTTGCCCATTCCAAAACGTAGTAGGTACCTATGGAGTAGAACGGGCAAGAAACTCCACGGACACTCTTTTAAATCAAAATATGGTTACAAAATATTGGTTACATCATTCATGTTGAAATTATGCATTTGAGAACCATGCAGAAGGTTATAAGCGTCCGTAATAAAAAGACAAAAATAATTCAAATATTAAATTAAATTAAAATAAGCCGTGGCAGCTAAGAGATAACCAGTCCCTACTGACGGCGCCCGTTCATGAACATAACGTATGGATCAGCACCATTCAGCTCAACCATTTTGAACACACGCCACCACCAGCGAGACATTTGAGTGAGCATGTCATACTCTCAGCCGCCAGGGCACATTCAAGTCAATGAAAGACAAACCTAGTAAATGGTTATCTCTTAGCTGCCACGGCGGCAGCTAAGAGATGACCAGTCCCTACTGACGGCGCCCGTTCACGAACATGACTTCTTCCCTCATATCGATAATACCACATGTAGGTATAAGGTCCTTGAGAGACTCATACACGAAATATTTTAAGGGTAATTCTACTCGTAATAGAATTGGATATGGCTTCCATAGGGAAAATTGTGCATGATGTCGTTGTAAAAATGCTAGCTTGTCAGCAAAGTAGATACTGGAGGCTGATCTGTCCATGGTGCGCCGGACACACCCTTAAGTATACAAGGTGGCAGGGACATCGATTACCACCGATATACCATGAATTCTGTACATTATTCTAAACCCCCCTTGCGTTGAAATATACCTCAGTTATTTAAAAAAAATGCTGTTCAGTACATTTTTCACACTACACTACACTTTTCTATGAAAAAGCCCTTTTTTTTTGTACCCTACTTAAAAATTCTACGCTAGGGGTCTAAAACCCTATGCTGAATTCATGGTTACAATTTGCGTGTCGATGTCTCTGCCAACCTGTAGACTAACAATAATTCTTCAGCCACTTTTCACTGGTAATACTTTCAAAAACTTGTCTATCTACAATGGGTACTAAAATCAGTAAATAAAATTTATTTAAACGTCAAAGCAAGTATTAATATAATATTTGCCTGATTTCAAGTTCAAAGACAACAACATCATAAAATGAACGAATAAAATAAACAGAGGATATGTTTTGACAATTTTAATATCTCGTACGTTTGCGTTTCTGTTATTTCACCAAAGTTACGACAGCGTGTGCGTGTGTATACAGGTCTGTTTTAAATATTCTGCGTACTGTACTAAAAACTGCGTTACGTTACTTCTGTGCTTCATTGTTTATTTCACCTTACATCTTATACCCAGCCTTGTATTTGCTTAAGGGGAAATCTTCGCTTGATATTCACATTTCTGTTTTTTTCTAAACAAGGTTAAACTTAATTTAAATCAAAAATCGAATCAAATGATTTATTGGTTTGCAAACATGGGTATTTATTAAATAGATATTTTATTATAAGAATCCTCCATATTCTACCGTCACATGGGCATGCAACTCATATTATTATTTAATTTACACAAATTTAAAGATATTATAATTATAAATAGCAATTAGGAAAACAAAATAATACAAATTAATGTCAAATCATTTGACTTTCAGTAAAAATGTCATAATAATTCAAACATGTCAAATGTCAACAAGGTTACAGTAATAAAAATAAAAAATAAAATGTCAAATGTCAAGAAGGTTACAGTAAAAAAATACAAAATAAAATTTCAAATTCCATCAAGGTTACAGTAATAAAAATAAAAAATTAAATGTCAAATTTCAACAAGGTTCACTACTGTACATAAACTGTACATTACTGTAGTAATAAAAATAAAAAATAAATATTAATGGAATAATATCATGTCAATCAGTCAGTGATTCTTCATTTAGGAAGTCGTCAATTGTGTAATAAATATTTTCAACTAGCTTTTGCCCGCGGCTTTGCTCGCGTTAATTGAGAATTTGTCAATCAATTCGGGTTGTTCGGGGAATTATAGTTAGGAGGATGAAAAACCGGTCTATCGACACTAGACTCACAAAATGTATTAGGTACTTAAATAAAAAAAACTCTTAACACACACTAAAGTTTCTATAGTAATATAATTCAATCATCGAAAGACACGTGGCGCCATCTATTATCATAAGAACGTTATTGTTGTTTTCCTCGGAAACAGTACTTTTTTTCGGGATGAAAGGTACCCTATGTCCGTTTCTGTACACCTGACAACGTATATGCAAAATTTCAGGATGATCGGTTCAGTGGTTTAGGCGTGAAAAGGCAACAAACAAACAAACTTACTTTGGCATTTATAATATTAGTTTGGATTAATATTTTGTTTTGCACTTTTAAATTTAAATACAGTCATAGTTTTAATAATATTAGGTACTTTATTAATAAATGCGATTTTACTTTTTACTTAATAGTATATCTGTCAGCATAGTGAAGGAGGTCGTCCGGTGCAGTACTACCATCATAGGTACATCTAGTACCTGGCAAAATTATATAAGGTTTGTCCTTCCGACACCCCGCACGACTACGGTGCTTCTAACCAGATGCTGACCCACTTGTTGGAGTGATCAAAGTGTATCTTCGCCCGTACATTTGATGATACTGAAGCAGCGATCAACGTGGCCTGATATTGGAACAAAGTAAACTAGTAAACTAGACGGATGTTGAATCACAAATTCGACAAGAAGAGGCACCAAGTTACTGCAAAGCATCGCAGCGGTGTTTCAGTTTGAAGACTTCAGACTAAGAGGCCTGCATTCCTCCTGCGCTGATGTCGGTTGCGCGTATGAATATACATAGTTTTCGATATAGCACCACACTGCAACGCTGACGTCAGCGGCGCGTACTTTGCTACAACTGGTACGCGACCGACATCAGCGTGGGAGGAATTCAGGCCTGAGCGCCGGAGTAATTACAAACACTGAGATATTACAGCATTGAATAGAATAGAATAGAATATTTATTTGCATGGCAACGCTTCTGTGATGCGTCTTATTGATCATATCTATCTTCTCATATCCATAGCAGGCGGGGAGCACATAATCAGGTGGGCCGTCGTCGGCTTGTTTTCATTCCAAAAATATTAAAAAGATATCGTTTTATAAGCCGTGGGCCCGACCGGATTTCTCATCGGCAAAATGTCGAACTTTTTATCGCATATTTAACCCCTTTAAGGAATTAATTTAAAAAATAAACTTTCCTCATTGCTCACATTCGTTACAAAAGGTATTCAGAAAAGTATTCATTCAAAGGGGTTCGTGGTCTGTCAGCGAATGAATGAATGAATTTAGGATTTTAATTAATAAGTAAATTGGGGTTACAATCGTTACGATTAATTTAAATCATTAAATATATTGTCACAGCAACAATAAAGTTGGCCCCAAAAATAATTAAACTTCTCCGTATTTTTCAGAAAAGAGATCCATTAGTTCCGTCCTACATTTCGGAGCTCTGCATGCTAAATCTGTTGTTCTGTATGCTAATCATAATTCTGTCCTGTAATAGAAATTCTACTTTAATAATTTACGCGAATCTCTGCTTGGAATTTTAAGTTCTGCCTTGTTTCTTTGAATTGACAAACTTTTGTATACTTAGTTTTCTTATTTTTTTCTTTGTGAGGTTTGTTACAATCGTATATTTCAAACTCAAACTCAAAGCATTTATTTCAATTAAACCATTTACAGGCCCTTTTGAACTGTCAAAGAGTAGGTCAGTTTGTCAGAAAGTTGAAGCTAGTTGCCCATTTCAAAACGTAAATCTCTATGAAGAAGAACGGGCAAGAAACTCCAAGGACACTCTTTAAATCAAGATATTACAAAATACTGCGTACATTATTCTTGCTGCTTCTACGAGTATATGTGAGAACAATGTAAAAAAATTAAAATGAAGAAACAATTCAAAATATGTTTTGGATTGTTTCTTTATTTTTTTTAATAAGCCCTGACATCTAAGAGATGACCAGTCTCCACCGACTGCGCCCATTCAGAAACATGAGGCGTGATTTAGCACCATCCAGCTCAACCATTTTGTAGGAAACCGAATGATCCAACACACGCGCCACCATCAGTGAGACATTTAAGTAAGCATGAGATACTCTCAACTGCCATGCTTTAAAGTCAACAAACATAATAATGAAATGATAAACGGATCCATCCCATCTCTTCTCATCATCATCATCTTTTTATTTTATTAATTACATTTAAGTATGCAGTAAACAGTACCTATGTAGAAAATGGCCAATTACAAGTTTCAACTAATAAACATATTATGAATAAAACTTAAAATTCTGCGTAAACAGCGTGAACCAACAATGTAATCATAAAAACACACAAGAACACAAAAGAAAAAAAAACTTAAAATAAATAGGGAAACAAAAAAAAAACGTGTCAAAAAATGTTTTTGCAGATTGACATGTGATTTATATATCAACCATTAATCTTTCCACTGTCAAAAAAAATCAGCTGTGATTTATAGATACAGACAATTAAGTTAATAGTAGCAACAATAATTTTCCCTGAGTTTACCTGAATACCATTAATTTTATTCTTATTTACCTTAGCACTTACGTCAACACATGCTCGTCTTCAAAGACTTCTAGTTACAATTGAGTATCTGCTATAAAATATCCCTACTGACCGTGGAACTGCTATCGATCAATAGTGTAAACGATCCTTGGTTCACATTGCGTAATGACTTCACTTGGCAGACGGACTTGTGATTTTAGAACAATTTTATTATCATACTCACTCACAGCGTAGGGGAGTTTCCTCTCAATCTTACTTACTTACTTCCTAAGTACAATAGCATCACGCCTGTATTCCCCATAGGGTTAGGCAGAGATGCACCTATAGTACACCCACATTTCGCCAGTTATGTTTAAGTCCCATGTAACAGGGGGCGAGCCTATTGCCATCATTGGCAATTATGTCATTTGGTTTAAATAGGCCTTTATTTTTATTATTTTATTTATCTTTTTTATAGATCCTTCTATATTTTGTGAATGTGAGAACGTTGTAGGCCTAACTTGTAGATTGTAGATTTGTAGACCTTTTCTATTTTGTTGAGTGCCTGTTATTTGTTGACCGGCCTACACTGTCCTCCCATACCTATTAACATTGTAATTTGAAACATTGTAAAAGCCACTTATTTTTAAAACAGTAACCGCGGAGTTTCTTGCCGGCTCTTCTCCATAGAAAACAACCAGGTGTAACCGTGCATCTAGCTTCTGACGTTTCATAAGTGCCATAAAGTTTCATAAGTATGTTTGAAAATGTTGTCTACTCAACAACGTAAATAACGCAATGAATGTTGTTGGACTGTCAAAATAAAAAACCATTCCTACTGTTACTGTGTCATGCAATTACCCCGCTGGTCTTCAATCATCAATAGCAAAGAAGGCCACAGTCCTCACTACGAACTACATATTTTTCCAACACGTCCAGCAATATACGTCAGCAGTTTACGGTAACATCCATTCACAGTTACCTGTAACTATAGTACAACTACACGATGGCTATACGATGGCTATTCTGGTGGCTCGGCCACATAAAACGGACCCGTTCAAGCGATTAGTATCAATTTTGTGTTCAATTGACGAGATTTATGGTCTCCAGTGCACTCCGTGTTGCTTTACCATCCGGCTGTAGGATAACTATGATTTTGAGCGGCATAGTCCTATTTTTTCTTTTACAAAAGTAAACGTCGTGTTTTATTTTTAAGAAATAAAAAATATACAGGGTGGCAGCGACATCGATGCGCAACCGCTTACCATGGATTCAGTACATGATACTGAACGTCCTGCATTGAAATTTTACGTCAGTTATTTAAAAAAAAATAACTTTACATACATTTTGACCGCGTAGGTATTGCACTCGTCTAAGAAACACCAGATGTGTTTTTTATAACCGACGCGTTACTAGAAATTTCTATGCTAGGGGGTCTGAAATCATGCGCTGAATTCATGGTTTCAGTTTGCCGTCCCTGCTACCCTGTATAGAGATAAGTATATGCTCTATATTTGTAAGTATGTATTAATTGTATATGTAAATGGAACACCACAGACTGCCTGCAGTATTGACACTCCTCCCTTTAAATCCATCTAAAGGTTCTGTTCGCTTTTAGCGGTAAGACCGCCCATTGTGCTACGTTATGCAATTTTCTTACAATATCTGTAAAATGATAAATAATTTTATTTCTTTAAGTAGGTTTTTACAAACACTTTTACACGTCAATCATATTTGAAAACTAGATGAGGTCGGCGTTTCCTATCTGACTACTCTGAGAAGAAAGGCCGACACAAACTCAGTGGTCACAGTCTCTTTTAAAGTCCAGACATAATCTTGGTAAGACCATGTGAAGACCATGTAGATTTGTGTATGAAATGGTCTTTTGATGAAAAACCACACAGATTGAGTGGACCTGTCCAGTCAGTGCACGCATTTGTTAGTAATCGTACAGCTCAACGATTCGTAAGTGTAATTCGTATGGTGTAATTAATAAAGACCCATAACATCATCTAACACTTCTGAAGACGTCAGCACGAGGAAAGGTCAAGTGTGAACTTTACAAATACATCAGTTTTACATTTTGGGGACGTTGGAAATGAATGTATGGAAAATAATTTTGGAGAACTTGGAACTTGGGGAGAAAGGGCATCTCCCATCATAACACCACGCGTGTATTCCTCGAAGACACACATAAACATACACACATGTACACACACACACAACACACAACATCAATACAAATCACATACATACATCTCTTCTCATCTCATTCATACGTCCACATATGTATTAAGCACATGTAGTATATAAAAAAGTTCCAAACCAGCTGACTTTTCAAGCAATCTTCGTGGCAGTTTATCTTAGTTCAATCTCAGAGTTGATGCCACCAACTGCATGAGACTGCTTGAAAAGTGAACGCTGTCTATGCTGTCACGCAGTCAGATAAAAATCCAACAAAACCTTCGTTTTTAACACTAAACATTAGTGTATGACTTTAGGAGTGTTCACAAAATTGGGTAACCTTTAAAAAGATACTAGGAAGAGAGGACTACTAAGAGGGTTTGGTCATTTTGAGAGGATGAATGAAGGGCGACTATCAAAAGGTATTTACAAGGCAGATGTGAGTGGAAACGCCGGGAGGAGACGCCCTAGTAGGACATATAGTGAGCTTATTGGTGATGTTCTTCAGAAAGGTCAGGTGCGTAGTACTCGCAACCGGCGTGCGTGTATGACCAGATGTATGAACGTAAACGAGGCAAAAGGAGTATGTAAGGATCCTAGCAGGTGGCGTTCTGTAGTTTCTGCATGCCCCCATGGGAAGAAGGCGTGAGTTTATTTATGTGTATGTGTAAAAAATCTATGCGTCATAAAGGGATCAAGAGCAAAGTTGGGCAATGAGCGATGGCCTGCTGCACTATGAGATTGCAAGTTTCATTTCAGTACAAATGCATATAGATAGATAGGGCTGCAGATAATTGCGTAACACAGTATCAATCACAATCTGAATCATTTTGAAGGACACTAATCCATTGCTTCATATGTTCGAAAAATTCGTCTGCTCAATAACGCAATGAATGTTGTTGAACTGTCAAAATGAAAGCCATTCCTACTGTTAGTGTGTTACGCCAGTACCCCGCGGGTATGGTTGAAATAAAGTTATTTCAACAAGAATAATACATGGTAAAAGTGGAATAATTTTGTCTGTAAAAAGAGATTAGTAACTAAATTAAATTACAGCTGATGGTGTATCATTCTTGTTAGGTACTCCATATTCTATTGGGATGATTGGGGTCAAGCACTCGGTAAATTTAAAAAAATCATTTTTTTGGGAAAGTTGTTTGTTATGATGAGTACAATCATTTGTTTAAGTATCGGTCACTAATTACCAGTCAGTCTATATAAACTCTCATTTTCTACCCTTTATTATTTTTCCGTAATCATATACAATCAGATTCGTAGGCGTTTTACTTTAGCCATTCGTTTAGTTTATAGGGTTTCGGTAAATACTATTTATCTATATCTTGGTCCATAAACATTTAATGGCTTGTTTGTGCCAATGGACGTTTACAACTTAGGTTATATATGATATCTTAATAACCAGAATCCTGGTTTTTATTTATTTTCATAAAGATCGTGGTATCTTAAAAACCCCTGTTTTATTTCATGTTTATCATTGTAAAGATTTTTTTTTAAATGCCAATCCTACTTCCTACTTATATATATATATATATATATATATATATATATATATATATATATCCCGCAAACAATTGGCCGTCCACTGAAGGCGAAAGTGCATTTAAACTGGCGTCCACCTGCTTTTGGCGTCCGCATACCGGACGCTACTTTGTTAGCCGGTGGCACTTAGGTCCTATTGATCCTAGCTAGCCGTAGTACAAAAATCGACGGAAGCTAAAAGTCGCTTTAAATGGTTGTAATAAAATATTGAAAAGTTCCCGAAGAAATCACCGCGCAGGTGAGGCGCTGCTGCAGCGCGTATATCCACACTGTATATCTAGGGGAATTCCCGACTACGGATTCGCGTATTTGGCGTCCACAATTGCGACGTTGCCATCTCGCTCAGTAAATCTGTTACACAATCTACTAACTACTTACCGCAATCAAAACAATATATATCGTCTTCGGTCACGTACGCGTTGCATAATATTCGGCGCTTGATTATTGTTTGTTTACATCAGTGTGTGCAAATAAACTCACGTGCAGTTATTGGAACTTATTGAATGTTGCTTGAAGATGAATTCAAAAGGATTTCGTGGTAGAAAAATTTTAAAATTAGTCGAAGAGAATACTTTGGCTACAGGCTTCACTACAGGTAAGTTTTATTTTCTGTATCTAAGTTTGAGGATCGGTATATGTATGACCCCTTATTTATAAACATTTGATTAGTTAAATTGTCACTTTCTCACACCAAATGTTTCGCAAATGTCAAAATGAGACAAAACACTATTTAACTAATCAAGCGTTTAAATATTTTTATGAGTGGAGACTAGTGTTTTTCTATTAATCGTCTTACAGAACGTCAGTTCGATCTATGCTGTTCTTGTGTCTGTATCTACTCACACCTTAAACAATACAATTTTCTTACAACGTACCTACCTAATTAAATTATTAGATTTCTCTTACAAAATGGTCATCTTTGCTGATATAGACAGATTTTTGAACAAAAATTACTTAAAATATATTTTAAAAAAGGAATTAAAGTGGCCGTGGCCTTCGACTCATTTCATACTGCGGAATAAGTGTTTAATTTGTGGAGTGTATTCAAGTTCTTTTGGGAAACCTAAACATATAATTGTCGACATGAACAACAAATTAAACATCATTTGGTGGCTAGAGAATAGTGTCTCTTTCTGTCATATTTGTAACTATTTATTGTACGATCACTACCCAACTGATGAGTGTATAATATGTGCTGAATTAAATAATTAAATTAAGAAAGGTTTGTACCTACTACATTAATATTTTCAAAGTACATTTAAGTGTAATAGGTGCCTACATATAAAGATATCATCTGCGTGGAAATCGGTTAAGATTGCTGTTCACTTACATACGTCGGGATAAAAATAGTCTACCTCGTTATCAGCCCATATATGCCCCCAACCGAGGGGCTCGAGCCTACCCTGAACTAGGGTGAATAGGCCATAGTCGACCACGCTGGCCCAGTGCGGGTTGGTCAACTTCACACACAAACTTTGAATTTCTTCGCAGTGGTATGCAGGTTTTCTCACGATGTTTTCCTTCACCGTAAGAGCGTCGAATAAACGTACATATGAATTCGAAAATCGAAAACACATTGGTACGTGGTGGGGCTCGAACCGGCGCCTCCCGGATGAGAGACAACCGCCCTAGCCACTGAGCCACCGACGCTCTTGTACCTAGTCTACCTATTTGTATGTTAATCAAAGGAGTAAACGACTGCCATACAACACTTCACACCTATTCGTTTAGCTTATGCTGAGGTAAATTGTAAAAAACATAAAGACACAAATCCTAAGACTACTCTTCGAACACATTATTAATTTTGTAATAATAATGCGAATAAATATGCTACTCTACCTATATTAAGATGGTATTTCGCAGATTTATGCGTTAATTCGGCGTCTGTATATATTATATACATCCTACAATATTTTTGGCGTCATGCACGTGGTGCATCATTACGACGTCCCCCAGTTCCCCTCACTTTATTTAACATGTCTTAATGAATATCGAAGGCAGTGAAGAACAAAGAGATAAAGACTTTTTGTAAAAAAAAAAATTTTTTGTTTTACTTTTTTTTGTTTATTGGAAAACCAACAGCTTCTTCTTATCGTGTGATGGAACGAACCATCTAGTGTCAGAATTATTTGAGCCGCCTTTTAAGGCCTCTAACATGGCTCGAGTTTCAGGCACTGAGATATGCGAACACACCCCGAGCACCCCGGTTTCCTCACGATGTTTTCCTTCACGGTTAGCGAGCTGCAACAAACCAATAGCTAACTCAGCATAACATATAATGGATACATAAATTATACGTTCTCTCCCATAGGTAACAATAAAATATTTTTAACTGTTTAATCTAAAGCACTTATCTACGCATTAACAGTTGTAAGAGTGAATCATTTATTAAGTAGGTATCATCAACATCATAGTTCAAATTTAGAATTTTTATTTTATCTAGGATTTTTCATTGAAAATAGTTTTCCGCACAAAAAATCATATGATACTTGACTAAATCATTAATAATTTGCATTATTTCGCTGCTGAGAAGGATGAGAGATAGTCACAACAGCATTCTGAAAACAGTATAGTAGAACTAAAACTCACCGGTTTAGAAAAACTTTGTCCGCACGTTAATGTTTACTAACACTAGTGTGTATAAGTTTTTTTGTTACTTACACTACTATGGATTAATTTTGGTCTGAATTAAAAATATTATCATTTTTATTATTTTGCAGATCAAAAAAGAGGAAACGGTACCAGAAAAACAAATAGAGGACGCAAAAAGAAAACAAGTAGAGTTGATGCAAACCCTGTTCAAGCAATCGATCAAGATATAAGTGACAAAAATAATACTTTGTTAACATCTGTCCCAGTCAGTGCTCACGTGGACGAGCCTCCAAGTTCCACTCATTGCTCTTTCATTCTTCCAAATGTTACCAATATCTCGGACTTTAATGCGTCTATTTTAAATCAGAAGATAGAAAACACTGTTGATCCTTCCATATCTTCAAATGTTACTCATATATCAGATTCCTACGCGTCTCTTTCTACTCAGAATCAAGAAAGTGTTCCCTTTAGTGAAGCAGGTCATAATAGTTCTTTTGATGTGTCTTTCAGTGACATACCTGATTCTCAGATGCATAGTTTTTGCAAATCATCTGATATATTATCTGAATCCTTTGTGAATAATTTCCTTCTGGATTATGGAAATAAAATCTCAGATAACCCTGCTTACGTCTCAAGTGCAGTTGTTTCTGATGTGGCTCCGCCAGTAGCAGTTGATCTTCCTGCTATCTCAAACCACACTAGCTTCCCTGAGTCTGAAACTGTAGAGGAAAATTCCACCTGCCTTTTAAGTAGTGATAATGTCGAGCCTCCGTCAATAACAGTTGATCCTCCTACTATCTTGAACTACGCTAGACCCCTTGATCCTAAAAATATAGAGAAAAATTACACCTGCCTGTTAAGTACTGATAATATCGAACCTCCTCTAAAAGCAATTGAATCGTCTATCTTAAGCCCTATAAGACAGCTTGATCTTGCTGATAATACAATTTTAAATAAACCTACTTACGTCTCAGATGTAGACGATATCGAAAAACCTCCGGTAGAAATCCCATGCGTAATATCAGATGACCGAAATCAAGACCAGTCGGTACCATGCTTTGACAATGAGTCTGACTTTTCTGAATCTTCAAATGATATGAATTATGAACCATCATCTTATGAATCCACGTCAGAATCTGATCAAGAAATATTAATGGAAACCGAATGTTTAGATGGATCACATAAGGTCAGTAGAAAATTGGTACACATACCTACAAAGTTGGCAAAGACATTTATGATCATTAAGAGAAATAACACTGTTTTAATTTTAATGCTATAATTTTCATTAAACAGTTTATATGGTGTGACAGCGATTTTATTTGTTTGTTTGTTACTTTCATGCTTTGACTACAAAACTGATCATTATAGAATTTTGCATACACGCTGTCGGTAATACATTAGCTCGTAAGCTCTTTATACGATAAACTTATATTATTTCAGGCTGCTTCAAGCCATTGCGATGATATAAATCCAACAGAAAAAGAAAAAGTTTCGTCGAAAGAAGATTGCTTAGGGGAAGATTCGGAAAATAATCACGAAACAAACAAAGAAAATATAGATACAGAAGTGCCGAATAATCAAAAAACATCAGAGAGTAATTTGAAAGGTAAACGCATTAGAGAAAGAGATTTTTGTTACTACTGTGAAGATTTCATTTTGAATTTTTCACGACATATGGTTCGAAACCACTCAGCTGAACCTGAAGTACAATCAGCATTAGCACATCCCAAAAATAGTCTTAAACGTAAACAAGTTTTTAGCGCTTTAAGAAAAAAGGGTAATTATGTGAGTAATTCGCAAACTGCATTCAAACCTGTGAAGAAGTGTAGGTTTTCTGAAAAGACTGACTATTTACCTTGCTCTAAATGTCTTGGTTTTTATTCAAGGAAACAACTGTGGAGACATGTAAAAAAATGTGATAATGCTGCTTCTACAAACAAAGCACAAGCTGATGCACAAAATTTTCTTGTACGTTACGTTAAAGTCGACAACAATCTAATGAAAAACGTGTTTCCTCGTATGAAACCAGACAAAATATCATTAGTAGCTAAAAAAGATAAATTGATTTGTATGTTTGGAGCACAGTATTTGAGAACACATCGCGAGGAACATTTTGCAACTGTGGTCTCACGTAAGATGAGGGAGTTAGCGAAATTGCTTGTGGAAGTAACTAAACTGAACCCGGATATTAATAGTCTTGAACAAGTATTAAAACCACAATACTATGACACTTTAGTACAGGCAACCAAAATCGTAGCCCGGTATAATGACGCATCACAAACATTTGATGCACCGACATATGCCATGAACATTGCTACATCAATAAAACAATGTTGTAGTATAGCTTTATTGCAAAGTTGTAAAAGAGAAGCCTCTGTTCAAACGGCTTCTGTTCAAGCAGATTTAAAAACACTATCAAAATTAATTGAGGAGAATTGGAAGTTTGATATTTCTAGCCAAGCTGCTGATGACCTTAATGTGAAGAAGTGGAATAAAACCACTATAGTGCCACTTGCTGCTGATTTAAAATTATTCAAAGATTATCTTTGTGGCATGTCAAAACAGTCATCCGATAGTTTAACACAATCCGAAGGAAAAACGAACGTTGAAGCTTTCAATAACTTGGTGGAATCTACATATTGTCGCGTTCTTCTATTGAATAGGCGTCGGCCCGGCGAATTACAACGATTAAAATTAAGTGATTACAATGATCATGGCAACGACAGCAATAAATATGAAGAATTTGACAAAGTTCTTACTTCGACTGAAAAAATATTAATAAGTAAATTAAAAAGAATAGTGATCCGTGGTAAAAGAGGGAGAGGGGTGCCAGTACTGTTTAGTACTGAAGTACAAGAAGATTTAAAAAAAATATTATCAGACAGACACATGTATGTTGCAGATGACAATAATTTGTTATTTGTAAAGGCAGGTGGATCAACTGTTTGTGGGTACAAAATTTTAGAAAAATATGCAAAAGCAAGCGGTGCTAAAAATTATAAGGCTTTAACATCCACGCGTCTGAGAAAACATTTAGCAACAATGACCCAGTTATTTTCAATGACTGAATCAGAGCTCGAACAACTAGCTACTTTTATGGGTCACACCCTGAGTGTACATAGAAATAATTACAGGCTACCTAGTGACGTATATCAGACTGCTAAAATTTCTAAACTATTACTATTGATGGAAGACGGGAAAGCGGATGAATATCAAGGAAAAGCTTTAGATGAGATTGAATTAAACTTAGATGAAGAAATCACAGGAAACGAGATAGATAATCAGGAAGTTGTTGATTTTGAATTGGAAGAAGCAGGTCCATCGCAACATATTAGTTTGAGTAGAGACGAGCCAGTTGCTGCCCCTTCCCAAGAAATAAGCCACAAGACATCTGCAAAAAAAAAGAGAACACTTGTTCCTTGGACAACTGAACAAAAAAATGTCGTAACAAAATATTTTAAAGACCACATTAAGTATAAAAAACCCCCCAAACGAGCTGAATGTGACGAATTAAAAAATAAATATCCTACACTTTTTCATAACAAAGACTGGCTTAAAATTAAAGTATATATACAAAATATTTATTCAAAAAGTTGAAGTGACGATTGGAGACTTTTTAAGGAAAATGTTTGATTATGATACTTTCATTGATATACCGAGTTATTTTTAAAACACTAATAACCTCACAGGAGTAGATTACTAACATTATTAACAACAACTTTTGTTCTACGACTCAATACATTATCTAAATATTATTTTTTTAACTTTTATTGCACTCACCTACACTTTATAAGTCTTTATGGCAAAGCGCGCGAAGGCGGGCGCAAGACGGCGAGCGGGCGAACGGTGCGCGAATAGATACGAACATTCGAGTAGTGACTGAAAATATATTTTTTTGTTGTATGAATTCAAAATCTAACAATTTCTCAAAAGTCGTAGAACAAATTTTACTGTTTATAACGTTAGTAATCTACTCCTGCGAGGTTATAAGTGTTTCAAAAATAACCCTGTAATGACTCAACTTTGATTCTGCAGTAAATAACTGTCCGGAATAATTTCGGTTAGCTTATACCATAAAAGATTTCTTTTTTAAAATTTAAACTTTTTTCTTTGTTGAATACGTAGGTAATTAATTTGAGTGGTTAAGAAAGAGTACAGCTGGTGCCAATATGTGACCGGAGATTGAAGATTGCAGTACCGGCTTGCCAATATACCAATCAGTGGCCTGTCTGATTGGTCTATTGGCAAGCTGCTTACATCGATCTTTTCAATCTTCAGTCAAACGTTGGCGCCAGCTGTTGTTAGTGGAAATACTGAAGACAGGCGCAGCCAGTGATAATTTAAAAAAAGTTATCGTGACGACGGATCAAACCACTCAACCTAAGTACGAAGCGACTGTTCTTAAGTATTTATCTAGTGTTTAAGTAAGTTATGTAGGTAGGTACCTACATAAATAGATAAGGGTAGTAAAAGAAGGACTGTATGTCTGTAAGACATTATAAAGAAAAACATTTAATAAACTTACGTATGTAGGTTAGCAACGCGTGTTACTACACCACCTGATGCGAAGTTTTTATACTAGGTTATAAGCGTTTCTTTTTTAAGTACCTACTTATATGAAAAGTTCAAAGATTGGTTTCTAATATTTAAATTAAATTTATTAAGAAAGTATTAATAACTAGGTAAGTACGTACTCAAATATATCTTGCCTAACATTGTATGTAAATATTTTGATCAATAATTTTATTAATCAATACTATAACATTCATAATATATAGTAATTGCTAACATATATAGTAATTGCTAAAGCACGCCAAAGTCTGAGCTGTTCTTGTATTATAAGCAAAGTTTAAGGAACTAAGTTCCAAAGTTATACAACTTGTTTTTTTGATATCCCACGACTAAGGTTTTGATCAGACCATGTAAAAGATTCATGTGGCATATTCATATTTGTCAAATCAAAAGTTTTTATTTTATTTTTCTTAACAAATTCATTCGACAAAACTACGTTTTGACATGGAAAAGAAAAAAAAGTAACTTTTGATTTGACAAATAATTTATATGCAATTTGATATAAAAAAAAACACGTTGTATAAAGTTTTTTTATTAGGTATCTATCATAATTTTTGTGATGTTAGATCAGCAACTAAAGTCTGGGATGATCTCGTAATAACGTTATTATGTTATTAATTATAGTAGCTTAGCTAATGTCAGATATTTTAGTATTAATACCAAAATTTCTTGTGCCATAGGAGTAATTTTACTGTTGTGTTATTGATTGTACTACTAAAAAGAACTACTTCTAAAAATAAGCAATGTCAAACTATCTCGTCTGTGTGCCAGTCATCTAAGGTGATTTTATTGAAGGTAATTATGATGTTGATTAGTTAGAGTAGATTATACCCATTGTGAAACTATTTTTTGTTAAAAATGTATAACGAAGTTGGCAAAGTCAAATTTTTAACGAAAGTTTGTTGAAAGTTTAAGAAGTTTTTAAATTATGGTAACCTATTTAAGTACTTTGTATGGTTGAGAACTATGAAAATAAAAGTGATTACATTTACATGTCTTTGTTTTTGTTTGCTTACCTAGAATAGTTACCCTATATCAGTAAAATATAGATTGATAAATACTAACATAGAGCTACAGGAAATAAGTTATTTTATTTAAATAATTTATTCATAAATAGATAATAATTAATACTAATAATACAAAGTATGTCCGTCTGTCTGTTATCTTTTCACGCTTAAACTGCTGAACCGATTTAGATTCAATTTAGTATGGAGATAGTATCAGACCCGGAGAAGAACAGAGGATACTTTTGTCCCCAAATCATCTCTTAAAGGGATAAAAAAGGAGAGTAGAAGTTTGTATAGGGAATCTATATCCGCTAAACCGATTTAAATTAAATTTGGTATGAAGATAGTATGACAAAGGATAGTTTTCATCCACGAAATCATTCTCTAAGGGGGTAAAAAGGGGTGGAAGTTTCTACAACGTCTATATCAATCGTGATGATATATAGGTATCTGTACTGTTAAGTCTTCTGTTATCTGTGATCGGTAGTTTTTATTATTTGGTGTTAACAAACCGGCGTCAAGCTTTGTACTTTGTAAAGACGCCAAATAGCCATATACGGATGCCCAATAGCTGTACACGGACGCCCAATAGCCGATCGATGGTGATCTTGAGGCATACGGTACTATTTGAGGTGGTACTATGTGGCTGCAAGCTACCAACTGTAAGATGAAAGCACTGTTCCCAGTTAATTCATTTTATTATAAATACTATCATTTTATTAATGTAAATATGAAATTTGGTAGGTAGATTTTTTATGACATACAGGAAAAAAACACAGGAGATGACAAATACAACAACAAAGTAATATAATAGAGAGGACATAATTATTCCGGCGAAGTTTTATGGGCAGCCCTTTGAGCTAAGAGCGAAAATGAGAGACACGATTATATTTGCGCAAACCAAATATGAATCTAATATAGAAATTTTGAATCCGCTCAAGTTTTTCGCTGATCCTCCGTGAGAAAGCTTTGTATTTACACATTATAACATATTGGGCATCCGTATATGTATAAACCTTGCGAATATTGGAACAAAATAAACGTTGAAACTGTTTAGTACAGAAAAGCGATAGGAAAAGAAAGAGACAATAAACCCAAAGCTGGCAACGTCGCACTCCCAAATACAGTCCATCCTGTGAGGACGCTAAATAATCGATGCCATAGGTAAATTATGATCAATATATCTAGGATGGCTAAAATGTATCACCATGGTTGGGGGTTCAAAAATGTTTGGGCATGACTGAAAGACGAATATCGCAATTTTTTTTTTTATCGGGAACCGACGTATCCCAAAGGGCTTGAAATCAAAAAACTAAGCAATATTCATTAAGACATGTTAAATAAAGTGAAGGGAACTGGGGGACGTCGTAATGATGCACCACGTGCATGACGCCAAAAAGGTTGCAGGATGTATATATATATATATATATTATATATTATATATATATATATATATATATATATATATATATATATATATATATATATATATATATATTATATATTATATATTATATTATTATATAATATTATAAATGTGAAAGTGTGGATGTTTGTTACTCAATCACGCTAAAACGGCTGAACGGATTTGGATAAAATTTGGCACATGGGTAGACTATGACCTGGATTAGGACATAGGATACTTTTTATCCCGATATTCCCACGGGATCGAGATTTCTGCGGGTGAAACCGCGGGGCGCAGCTAGTATAAAATAAATAAAAACGTCTTTTTTATTTTTATGAATTTTAATGTATTTTATTCCTATGCGATGGACAAAGTTTCAGAGTAAAAATTGTTTATTCTACGTATTATTTTGGCTATCTGCAAACAAAAAGTAAAGAAATCTATCTCATGAAATAAAACATGTAAGAGTTTCAGTTATTTTCCTCTCTGTAATCATTTTAACAAAAATATGTAGGTTTATGGTTTATGTGTTTGCTTCCCAATGTTTGATGTCCATCGTGTTATTTTGTTCGTCCGTTAGTTGCGCAACTTTTGCCGAGCAATCTAAAAGTTACAAGAAAAAATATTTCATATTTTTTATACCGTAGAAAAGAAAATAATTTTTCCAATATTTTATCGAGTCATGTTATGAAAACAAATAAATAATTTAACATAAAAATTATCGAAACTTACACAGATAATATGTTTATCGCCAATAAATATTACAACAAGACAATTTGACATAATATTACTATTTCCGCCGCATGTAGACCTCATTCTCGCAACGTTCGTAACGAAACCATAATGACATTTAAATCAGTCAAATTGGAAGAAAGCACATGAAAAATTGGGATTTGGCCGACTTCCAAATGACTAAATAAATTTTTTCGTGGGCCGCCTAAGTGTAATACACTGAAATCTGTTTTATGTGTAAACGCAGGTCTGTAATAATTTTAAAGTGTTATAACTCTTGCCAGCACTTGTAATTTTGGGCCTTACTTAATGGTAATAGATTGAGGTAAAATAAATTGTACTAAAAACTTTTCGTGGACGTCACAGGAAGATGTAAAGTTTGTCCAAAAAAAAATTATAATATTTACCTAGAAACAAAAAAACATAGTTTTAAAGAGGTATGAGGAACAGGGTGTAAAGTTCACTCATACCTACATAGAAAAGGGAGGATCCTCCGACCAGACGGGTATCATGTCTGGTGGGCAACTGCCCAACAATTGATGTCGGGATGTTGTATATATGCTAGTTGCGCGGTAAACTCTGCTTGCGCGATGTAGGATCTTGCGTGACGCCATTGTGACGTGTAACTCGCATGTGGCGATGTAGACACCGCTACAGTTTGTCATAATCATGATCATCAAAGCAATTACTACCTGGCAGCATTAGGTGAGGGACTAAATAAGTAAGTAGTAAATGTATGATGTGGTAGAAGTTTTGAAGTCAAAACACCAAGGAAACAACAAGATGCTGCCAAAAAAAAGACAAAAAATATAAAAAATATGTAAATGTTCGTTGTATCTTCTTATTGAGTCTAGTGAACGTCAAAATCAACTTAATCAAAATATTGTAGGTACCTGTATTCCTTTCAAGACCTAAACGGAATATAGAATCTTAAAAAAGATGGGTCATTCAAGGAAAACTATTTAGGGTTGGAGTGAAGCATATAAATAACAACCAAAATTGATCAGTTTCGTTTACCAACAAAAATATATACTTCAAAGCTGACAATTTCTAAAGATGAATCAACGTCATTCCTTCATTCATTCATTCACAATCTTCGTCCTCTGAAAAGTTCACATCTTGACAATCAATTTTAACGTAATATTTTCTAAGGGATGTGAGCGTTTTTCTTTGGATTCTCAATCCTTTTAGCATCATGCTCCACTTTCATAAGGATTTTTGCGTGGAATGATTTACGATCAGCTTCTAAGCTATTCATGACACGCAAAGTGGTTTTAACATTTTAAGAGCGTTTTTTCATTCTCAAATGGATTTAGTAAATATAACCCTCTTTAGACAAGCTCGTTAGTTTATCAAAGAAACAGCATTTTCTTTATTAAAATCAACTGTCATGGATCGTCCAAACACTTAGAAAATCGATTGATGATACTTTTTTATCGTTTTTTTGATCATAAATATTATTCATGACATAGAAATTAAAATGGCTAATGTAATAAAATAATCAATTTACCATTAAATTTTAATTTTCTTTTAAAAATCTAAGTGTCGTATAAAAATCCTTTTACCTACTACCCTAAGGGCTCTGATTTTACTAAAGTCATATATCCTTTAGCCGTGGAACAAAATTGACGTCTGGTAGTTTTTAAACGGAAAAAAAACTGTCAAAAATTCAAAATTTATTCACTGAACAAAACTTGGTATAAAAGTTGGTTTACGTATAGTTATTACTTAGGTGTAAAAGTTTGGTTAAATTCGACCTTAAATGAAAATCCGTTACCCGCATAATTTCCAGGACTGTCCCGTTACACGGCCAGCCTGTCCACCGTCCAAGCAACACATTATAGAGCATTTGTTTCGGGATATCTTAATGAAGACACATGAAGGGGACAATGTTTTTATGTCCCGCTGCCCAACCTGGTTGAACGGGGCGAAAGATTTGTACGCGTATATGGGACGTAAATTATTATTTATTATTCTATTTGGAGTATGAAACGTGGCATAATAATATGTGGGATTTTTATTATGAGGTAGACGATGCAATGATTTTTTGTGGTATGGGGTAATTAATACTTTACGTCTTCTTTATTTATGGGTCGAAATTATTGGAAGTCGTTTGGACACCTTTGGCTCTTGGCTCTGAGAGATACTTAAAAAGAAAATCATATCATGAGGAAGTTAAAATCCTCGTGAGTCTGGACTTAATGATTAAAATCACAACTTGGCTGTAAACAAGAGTGATAGATGATTTTTGTTCCTTCTCAGTGGTAAAAGAAGCTTTTTGCAAATACTGTCAGGTACTTTATTCAGATAACAAAAAGGTATTTTCCAACGGGAAAAATAGGTACTTTCAGGACTTAAATATCGTAGCATTATGCTGAGATAGGAGCCTTTTTGGCCTCGCACACTTTTTTCTTTGTTTCTTGTTGTTTTTTTTTTCTTTTTTATTGTTAATTTTGTTAGTTTTAATTGCTCCTTTTTTATTTTTACTCTTTGCATTTCCTGTGCGTGTCCCAAATAAAATATTTTCCTTTCTTTCTTTCTTTAAAAAAAAAGAAAAAGCAATTATTGAAACTAAATTATGCTCAGCTGCAGACCTGCACCCTAATTGCGTAACATACTTTCAATCATAATCGGAATCAATTTTGAAGGATATTGCCAATCCATTGCTTCATATGTTCGCAAAATTCGTCTGCCCAACAACGTAAATAACGCAATGAATGTCGTTGAACTGTCAAAATGAACGCCGTTGTTACTGTAAGTGTGTTACGCAATTACCCCTCTGACCTATCATAATTATAACATACTTATTGTGTCACGAATTTGCCAAACTAAGAAACGACAAAATTCTTGTCACACTGTCCCCCCCCCCCCCCCCCATCAAGAATTTATAATCCCTAACCAGCTGGTGACTGACCCCAGTCACCCCAGATGACTAAAATATCGTGTAACACTAATCCCCATCAGAATTATGATGGGTTTGAGCATCCATCATAAAAGATTATGACATAATCATGTGCTATATAGTAGTTTTATGCACGTTTTGACTAACTCTAGGAAACACCTTAGAAATGAACGCCTGCAAAGTTGGATTTTCAACTATCGGCGCTGGGGCGAGCGTTGAAAATCCAACAGAGGTATTTTATTTAGGCATTAATAGGCATTAGTTAGCTAAAATATTCTCAAGTTCTGTAATAAAGGTTTATACGCTATTTAATATAGTGAAATTAGGTAAAATTAAGGCAAAAAGGTGGAATGGAATACCGTATAAGGGTAAATTTTGCGTACCTGATAATCATAGGAGGGTGTCATGATTACTTTTAAGGCGAAATGTGAATCCCATTGGAAAGGTGGTGGTGGTGGTTGAGTTTCTCATATAACGTACTGGGAAATAACCTCTGCTAGTTCATGTTGACTACTTAATGCGTGCACTGACTGGACAGGTCCACTCAATCTGTGTGGTTCTTTCCTCAAAAGACCATTTCAGACACCAATCTACATGGTCTTCGCATGACCTGACCAAGATTATGTCTGGATTTAAAGAGACTGTTACCTCTGAGTTTGTTTCAGACTTTCTTCTCAGAGTAGTCAGATAGGAAACGCCGATCTCATCTAGTTTAAAAATATAATTGACGTGTAAAACTGTTTGTACAAACCTACTTACAGAAATAAAATCATGTATCATTTACCATTTAATTAAGTCTTTTCATGTGTCGTGTTAAGGTTTGGGTAAAATTTTAAGAATTGTCTTTTTATAAGGTGCTCAGGCAAAAGCCTTCACTACATTTCTTCAAATCACTCTGCATACGGCGATAGATAATAGTTTACGCTATATTGTTTGTAAGATGTCATGCCTCGGAAAGCACGCTAAGCAATTGGTCCCGGCTGTCATTTGTAGACTTTTGACAGTCGTTACGGGTAGTCAGAAGCCCGAAAGTCTGACAACCAGTCTTTCCAAGGGTTATCGTATTACCCAGTAACTGCGGGTTGTGGAGGTCAGCTAGGCAGTTGCTCCATGTAAATACTGGTATTCAGCTAATAGCCAACCCGAAGATAGTTGGTAAAATGCTATATAAGCAGATGATAATGGACATAAATATTACAGATATGTGTACCTGCGGGGTAATTACGTACAACAACAACAACAGCAACTCTATATCTATAATACATGTATATTCATTAATAAAGTGCTTAACAAAAAAATACACACAAACATTATACTAACTCAATATCGACAAGTCAGCCAACGAAGCTCACGACGAGCGAGCCTAATAGTGCTACCTAAAACTAGAACCAATTATGGCAAAAAAATGGTTACTTTCGAAGGAGTGCAACTATATAATAAATTACCATCAAGTATTAGAAATGTACACTCACTCAATGCATTCAAAATTCAGCTCGGTCAGTATTTAACAGCAAGTAAAACACCCTCACAGAAATGAATGCGTTGGGTGGGTCGTGTTTGTGAAACTGTACATAGAGGTGAAGTCAAACCTTTTTAAATTGTTAACATTAATTTATTGTTCTCAAGTAAGTGACATTTGTATATGTTTTAATTGAGAATAAAGATTCTTTAAACCTAACACACTAACAGTAGCAATGGCTTTCATTTTGACAGTTCAACAACATCCACTGCGTTATTTACGTTGCTGAGCAGACAAATTTTTCGAACATATGAAGCAATGGATTAGCCATAGGCTTCAAAATGATTCAGACTGTGATTGATGGTGTGTTACGCAATAAGAATGCTGGTTAGTAATAAAATCATCAGCAGGTACTTACTTCGAACCTGTCAACTATGTTGATTGCAAAATTGCAATATACGGCATTCCTGCTACGCAATATTAAATTGGTGCTAAATTACCACTCGAACTAGTCAAGAGTAGATTTAAAAATTGCTACAAAATGACATTAGCCTTCATCTATTGCCTACACTAGTTGCTTGCATTTTAGTGGTGATACACACGAGCGGCACGCGTCAACGGCACGGGTAGCTGTAGCCGTCGACGCGTCAGAGGCTGCCCTCGACCAGCTCGCCGTCCGGTAAGGACCAGGCCCGGGTCGACGGCGCGTCGTGTTCCACGCGCACCTCAACGAGATGTCAGCATCATTGACGGGGTCCAATAGGGCCAATGCCTGCTGGGGTCGCGGATTGTTCGAAAGAGTTATCGTGGCCCTGGTGCACAGGCAACTGAAGGAACACGAGTGGGTTTTAGTCAGTAAGAGTCTGATACGCCCTTCCGCTCCGCCCAGAGCAGGAGTGGTCATTTGATGATTTCCCACCCAAAAAAAAAAAAGGCGGCTGCCCTCGACAATGTCCCGCTCGTGTATTTTAAGCTATCTACACACCTAAGCACGGCGCGCGGCGGCCCTACCCGCCGTGCAAGGCCCGGGCCTTATTTTGAAACGATCGTGCCGGCGGCGGCGGCTTGCACCCGCGCGTTTTACCCGGCGGCAGCACGACTCTCCGCTCATTCAGTTGTCCGCCGGCTTTCAAGAAATAGTAATTGATACTAATTGTGAACGCTACATTTCGCAACTGTCGTGCCGCCGGCAAAATTGTCCGACTCGCAACTTCTAAAGCCTCCAGGTCCACCCGCCGGGTTCGTACCGGTGCGGGCGGAACGGCGCCCCCGGTATGTAGACATCTTAAGCACCGTACTCAACTACACGAGCGGCACGTTGTCGACGGCTGCAGTAAGTTACCTCTGCCGTTGACGCGTGCCGCTCGTGTGTATGAGCACTATGGCATGATTGTATAACATACTAGCTTCTGCCCGCGACTTCGTTCGCGTGGAAGTCGTAAGACACCACAATATACAAAAAAAATACACCCCAAGTTAATGTTGCTTTCTGTAGGTGAAAGTATTTTTAAAATCGGTAAAGTATTTTTTAAGTTTATCCAATACAAAGAAACATACAAAAAATCAAATATTTTCTCTTCATAATATTAGCTTAGACATAACATCACGCCTGGTTTTCCCAAAGAGGTGGGCAGAGGAGTACCTATAGTACACCGACATTTCGCCAGTTATGTTTAAATCCCATGTAATAAAGGGGCCAGCATGCATGTATGATTTTAATTGAGCAGTTTTTCAAACTCGGTTGTAAAGGTTTCTAATAGATCAAAGGGATGTTCACAATTTTTTTTTTGTTTCATGAATATCTTTTTTTGACTAAAGCTAATGATTTATTTGGTATTCTATCATCCAAAATTAGAATACTCAGTAAACATTGCACTTATCTACTTTATATACCTCTGAGGACCAAAAAAACGCCACTGATGCCGCAATTGGCGTGGCCACTTAATGGGCCCAAGTCACATCTACATCTACTAATATTGTAAAGACAATTCTTTTTTTAGTTTGTATGCAGGGAAACTACTGATCCGACTCCGAAAATTCTTTCACTAATGGGAAGCTACAGTATTGCCGTGTGTCATAATTGATATATTTTTTGTTAAAATAAGAATTACGCGCGGACAAAGTCGCGGGCAGAAGCTAGTAATATACCTATATAATTTCAATTCATTTCATATCATACCATTACATTTCATATCATACCATTTCATTTCATATCATATCATATCATTACATTTCATATCATACCATTTCATTTCATATCATACCATTTCATTTCATATCATACCATTTCATTTCATATCATACCATTTCATTTCATTTAAACCAATTCATTTCATATCATACCATTTCATTTCATATCATACCATTTCATTTCATTTCATTTAAACCATTTCATTTCATATCATACCATTTCATTTAAACCATTTCATTTCATATCATATCATACCATTTAATTTCATTTAAACCATTTCATTTCATATCATACCATTTCATTTCATTACATTTATCATCGACTCGAAAGGGAAAATACGTGCTTATTAAAGATTATTTCTTCTCTGTTTGTATGTATGCTATTGCCATACCATAGGACAGTTACAGGCTTATATATTATAATATATATTATGGTGCTGATCCACGCACGTACGCGTCATATTTGTGAACGGGCGCCGTCGCATCGGTTGAGACTAGTCATCTCTTAACTGCCACGGCTTATTTTTATTTTTAATCTTATATTTTAAATTGTTTCTTAATCATTTTTTTACATTGTTCTCACATATAGCAAGGATTTTGTAATATCTTGATTTAAAATTGTGTGCTTCGAGTTTCTTGCCCGTTCTTCTCCATAGAGATCTACTTTTTGGAATGGGTAAATGGTTTAATTGAAATAAATGCTTTGAGTTTTGAATTTTGATACGATTAATTATAATGCTGAACTATTGAAAAAGCGATACTGGAACTAAAGACTCTTTTATTAGGTCTTTCACTGCAAGGATAGCATAAAAACTGAAGTCTCTACCTCAAGATAAGACTGCAAAATGTGATAAATGTTCTCTACGTGACTGCTGGAGGTAACGCTAAGCTATTCATGATCAAGATGCACCTTACGTAACGTGTGTTATACAATATTTCTCGGAATTAACGCACACCACCAAACACCCCAATTAGAATATTATGTTATAATCATCCTACATACACAGAATTTATACTATTATATATACAATACTACTAACAAACAATACTACTATATAAAACACTAGCTTTTGCCCGCGTATTCGCCCGCGTCGAGGTCGGAAATTATCCCATGTGAACGTACTACCGGGATAAAACGCATTCTATATTTTAATCCAGGTTATAAACTATTTGTGTTCCAAATTCCATCCAAATCCGTTCAGTACTTTTTGCGTGAAAGAGTAACAAACATCCATCCATCCATCCTCACAAACTTTTACATTTAAAATATTAGTAGGACGTAGGATTGTTTATTTATTAAATTAGTTATACCGATTGTGGGAGAAAATTGTGGTCACATTACAAATCTAGGTAGTAGTGGATATGTACTTCGTCCATTTTGGTTTGTTTTGACTGTACAACGGAAGTGTGACTGTAATTTACGTAGATTTAATTATTTTTTGATAAAAAAATTCCTATAATAAAAATGACAGGAATTGATTCAGTAAACGATACTGAACAAACTACTTTCATAATGTACAGTCACCAAAAGAGATAAGTAACCAGGGTCGTCGGATATGGTTGAAGTTTAGTAAGAAACCGGTGAATATTTTCGAATAAAATTTAATTTTATTAAAAGAAAACAAACAGGTCATTTATCAAATTAAATTTCATTCGAACACATTCATCGGTTTCTTACTAAACTTCAACTATATCGACGACCCTGGTTACTTATCACTTTGGGTGACCGTACATTAATTCAGTTATACATCGTTTACCTAGAATGAGTTGTTCCTGCTTTTGTGCTGGACTTTTTTGGGAGAAAAAGATATATCAGTTATCTGTCATTGAGAGAATTGGAGAAATCTACTGACGAGGACTACTACTGCCACGATATTCAAAATAAACATTGAATCAAAAATTTAAAAAAAAATTACGACTTGAATAAAAAAAAACTTTTAGCTAACATTCCTGGGGCACTTTAAAGACAGCTCTGGCATACATTTTTGAATAGCCTTGTCAATTTTAAACTAACCTAATGTGAAATTATGCACTTAAACCAAATTGAGAAGTTACTTGAATTCTATTGACATTAAATATCCCTTTAATAGTTTTAGTTTGTTCACAAATTCGCGTTTAGGACTTGGTTCACATTCCTACTACGGGTTATCATTATAAATGATAAGATCCTAAAAATCTTAAGTCAAAAGAAATGGACCAATTTCAGTGTTAACGGTTTTATTGAAGTTTTATTGATTGATTATTATTGACCATTTAATAAATCTAAAGAGAAAAAATGCCGCGGACTTAACTAACTATTTAGATCCCGTTGCACTACGAAATCTTTTTGCATATTTTATTAATTTATTTTTACCTCAATATATTTACCAGCGACTTTTGATTTCGCACGGTTTTTACGACTTATCAAAACATCGATATTTCGTTATTATATGTAAATTGAATATTAATGTATTAGACACTTAGACCTTCCGGAATAAATCCTCTGAATAAAGGCTCCCGCAGACAGGCACGACGACTCAGTACGACACAAAGGTGTCGGTGCCTTTGCGTCGCGCGCGATTCGCGTCATGTGTCGCGCCTGTTTGTAGGAGCCTTGATGGTGATAATCGCATCGAAATCCGTTGCGTTGTTTACAAGAACAACGCGGACACACAGGCACACACGAAAAGCGACTTTAATCTATAATAATATGTGAAGATAACTTCACAGCTAACAGTAGGTTTAATATAATCCTCTAATAAAATTTTCTTGCGTATTATTATTCACTTCATAATAACATTTCAATGAGTCTTTCTTTTAAAGCAGCGTAGGCATTATAAATCTTGCTACATAATTAAACTTTTCCGGGATATTCAAAACTTTACACAGCATTAACAACGGCCATATTCATAATTTCTAGAGCTGAATTAATGACAGTATCTTGAACTATTTATGCTTGTGTTAACATTAATTAATTTAATGTTAACACGTTATTAAGATATATTACTAGTGTGGGAAGATTAATTGACCAAAGTGATTTATACAGGGCCGTTTGTTATTATACTTTTGAAATTAGAAGGGAAAGGGACGAGTATTAGTTTAAATTTTATTTATTTTATGGCTGTTTCAATTACTTTTTTTATAAAACCGTGTTCCGAAGTTTTGGAACTATGTTCCTTATCGCACTTTATACTCTGCACACTTGGCGAAGTACACAGCTAGACTGACAAAAATATCGTTGAGCTCCTTAAGTTCTGAGTTGAGCTGCACGATTACTGACAAATGCGTGCACTAACTGCAATGGACAAGTGACTGCAGATCACTTAATCTGTGTGTTTTTTCCTCAAAAGACCATTTCCGACACAAATCTACATGGTCTTCACATGATCTGACCAAGATTATGTCTGGACTTTAAAAGAGAATGTGACCTCTGAGTTTATTTCGGACTTTCTTCTCAGAGTAGTCAGATAGGAAACGCCGAACTCATCTAGTTTCTAAAATGTGATTGATATGTAAACGTGTTTGTACAAACGTACTTACAGAAATAAAATCATTTATCAAAAGTGTAACATTTTGACCGACACGACCGTAGAAATATATCTGTGGTCACGACCCTTTTATTTAACTTTTTTATTTAGTTACTCTCAAAAGTTGTAAATTTATTTCACCGTGCCTGTTACTTAATACATAAGAAACAGCGAATTGAACTTCGTTCCAACCGGGTGTTCCACGACATCTTGTTTTTTTTTTTTTTTTGTGGTTATTAAGACGTTTATGTCTTCGAGGAAGTTGCAAATGTGATATAATTTCGTGAATGGTTGTGATGTATGATACTGGATATTTATTATTCGCGGCATGATTTGTCGTGGCGATGGCGTACGAGCATTGAACATTATTTAGTTCTAAAGAATGAGGATACCTGTGTATTTTCCATAGACAACGTAAGAGAAGAACTTTGAAACGTAATTGGTTTGAATCAAAATAATACTTAAGTATATTAATAAAATAGGGCTGAAAATTCTTTTTATAAAGGCGACGTTTAATCAGACGTAAATCACAATTTTATGCTATAAATAATAAAATAGTTCCTTAAATACCAAGAAAGGCTTGTTTTCTTCAGAAAACTAGGCTAAGGAAAAAAAAAGAACAAGAAATCGATATTAATGTGACTACCATGTAGGTTCAATATCACGATAACTTATTAGGTCAAACGTGTGTGCGAGAATTGAAAGAAAAAGGGACTTTCTTAATTAACCCACATCTTCGGTCTATAAGTACATTTGTTATTATCTGTGGACATAAGTTGCGCGGGAAAATATATTATGTAGCGGATGCTCTCTTGTTTGTGCGAAATTTTAGTGAAATGAGTCGTTCCTTATTTGTAACTCTTTTTCTGGAAAAATGGACGGAATTATGATCTTGGTTTTATAGAAAGTAAAATACCCCGTATTTTCTGAAACCGTCAAAAATATACTTTTTTGACATACAGCATCAGAGGCGATTAAATTCCAAATACTTTTATCCATACGCTAACATTATTTGCATGTTTTCTCTCATTATGTATTTTAATTTGTAGAATAAAAAATAAGTGTTGGTAGTACTTTTAATTTGCAAGTTTTTGCGTAGTGCTTTTATAAATAGGCTTATCAAAACAATTATTCCAATATTTATGTGTTAAAGGCACGTTTACTATTTTTTATAACAACGATTTTACGAAGTTAATGTTTATTTCCTTTGGGAATCATAAACATTGAGCTGACATTTGAAGTCGGTTTTATTTCCAGCAAATATTTTAAATCAAGGTTTTATCGTACAATAAATTTTTCTTTGATAGCTTTATAGACAATTTATTGAACATGCTTGTTTTATTAACTTTCAGTCAGTGCAGCAGTTTATATGGAGTAAAGAAACTCAAATAAAAAAAAAACATCAATAATTTATCTTTCATTCATTAATGAACATCATTCGATTTAATAATTAACAAATAATCAGTTAAGTATTTCCAAGTAGAGAGGCAATAAATTTTTCGTAAAGAAATGCTGTCCAAAAAAAAACCGATATCATTAAATAAAAAAAAAGTAAGATACTTACATAATTCTAAAGGTCACCTCATTATTCGTTTTAACATTATACCTAACGGAAATTAGAATAAACTAAAGTATGTCTTAATTCCGAAAAAATGTCACATCAGTTCGTCTTAAAAGATTTTTCATAATGTCAATCTGGCATGAATAATTTCGTCGCGTAAACCACTCATTACAAATCTATCCCAATAACCTATTTCGAAGGCATCAATTATTTAAACTAAAAATAAAAATCAAAGATCTAATACTTACATAAATCGAAATGACGGTCATCAGTTGGAAAACTCACATTAACACAAATTATAATGGAACAAACACTGGTTTGACACTATTGTAATATTATTTTGTCACTTATGTTTACGTGAAAACTTTCGCGGGGAAACTTTGGTGGGAGCGACGTGACGACGTCTGCATTAGACGCTTGTCGCGCGAAGACTGGCCCACTGAATTTTCACACCCACGGAGTTTTCATTTGGATCACGCGACGAGGGCGGGAAAGCCGAGTTCGAGATTCGAATGTTCATCATTGTCTACGACGCATTCGTACCTACGTAGGGCGAGAGCTAATTACTGGCCGCCAAGAGATAATTTATTGTCTCTGGTTGTTGAAAGGGAGAAATATTTTTTTGTGGTATTTTCTTTAAAAAATATTGTTCGGTCTTCGCGTTTGACAATAGTTTACATAGTGCTGAAATATTAGTGAAGCAGTTCGTTACGAATTAGATAAGAAAATAAAAACACATTTAGATATCCTAAATAAGCTGAAAATCAGCACTTTTCAAAGTCAAAATTTTTAGGATACAGTTCCTTAAACACCGCGTCTAACTGTTTAAGCTGACAAAGAGGAATCTCATCTCGTGTCTTTGATAAAACTTTTATGTAATAAAAATGTTTGTGAACACAGTATCATTAACAAAACCCGTTAGATGGAGGTATATGGTGATATTCTTAATTCATCTAACTTTCGCATTTAGTATGTTTGGTATACTTTTACTTTCTCTTCAGAACAAAACAAAACGTTTACCGTTGTAGCGTTTAATTTAAACGCTTGACATGTTTTAGAACCGCTGTTGAATTTTGGATTAGATTACGTCATATTGAACGTGGATTAAATTTTACATAACGGTGTGATATGAGGTTTAACAGGAATTTGGTATCACTATGGAATCATTAAACGGTTACATTGGTTTTTACTATACTGTGCAAATGTGCATGACACATCTAAATTCATAGCGAAGAAGAAAATTGTAAATGGGATTATTATATTATATTATTTAAGTTAACTTCATATCGAAAATCTTCATTTTTGTCACATTACGCCTGTTTACCGCGAAAGATAAGGCAGAGGTGTGTCTATAGTTCATCCATAGTTCGACAGTTATGTTATTCATACTAATATTATAAAATCGAAAGTAACTATCTGTATGTTACCTTTTTACGCTCGAACCACTAAACAGATTTTAGAAAAGGAGATAGATGGCATCCTGGGAAAGGACATAAGACTACTTTTTGTCCCGGTAGCGCGTTCCCAAGGGATAAATTCCGACATCCACGCGAGCAAAGCCGCGGGCAGAAGCTAGTTGTCGTATATGTCATTCGATAAATTGGTACCTATCTACTTATTAATCAATTCTACTTACTAATCGACAAAATATTTTTTAAGTTACGTCTCGCTACACCCTATTCTCCGTCTTCCGGATCCAGTCTACTACCGACATTTTCAGGTAAATGTTCAATCTAGCATAAATTAAAATATTCATATAAAATGGAACAAATAAAAACATGATGTGAATTCGGGATTTTTCCAACAAAATACTAAGTAACTAAACAGTCGATATTTTAATAAAATTTCAATTGAAACAGACTTCGTCATATAAAATCTCCATTCAACTAAACGAGAACTAGGTCAAGTGCACAGGTTACTGAGAAAGGTTGACGAATACGAACGAACATGATTTACACCACTATTATGTACTAAATGTGACGGGAGGAATGTTCGTTCATTTTCCTCGTCTGCTTTCTGGAATTTCTAACGTCAGGGATATAAAATTAGCAATGTAACGTCTCATGGAGGATGTGCGTTTTCGTCAATGGTTGACGAATTTGTCGGAAAGATGGATATTAATGGGGGCTATCGTTTTTGTGCTCACCAGTTGGCGCCACTGGCGAGTAAGTTCCTGTTGCAGTACTTTCATTTGTAGTTTTGGATATGTTTAAGTACCCTTATGTTCATAGTATGTTTATTTTATTACATTTTAAAACTTCAAATGAATATTTAGATTATAATGTTCCTAAAATTGGCAAGCATGAAGCAGACAAATCTTATTCTTCCTTCATGTGCTACCAAATTAGATCCTAACTTTTTACTTTAATCTTAAGTCATAATTAATCAAGAATGGCACAACCATTACTAATATTATGAATCATTCGATAAAATCCTTGATTAAAATTCCCGCAAACAAAGAACATTCACTATATATTTTGATATCTAGAGACCTTACTCTACATTAGCGCCTCTAGCGGCGAACTCAAGCGCGATAGCCCTCATTAAGGATGGTCAAAATCTAAGGACCTAATCCACGCAATTATAATAACCGAGTCTAATAAGTCCGTACTGCTGTGATTGGTTCGTTTTAACAGATAATCAAGAGAATAGTTTTGTATTTTAAGAAGGTTTTTTTACCAAAGAAAGAAAGAATAACGTTTATTTGGACACAGTTCGTGAAACACAAAATACAAATAAAAAAAGTAAAAATATCACCACCACCACCATCACCAGTACCTGTTGTACAATAATAATTATAATAATAATAAAATGTTTAACAGTAATAGACCAGTATGCATGTATCTTTAAATAATTAATCTGTTAATGTATTGTAATAATTCTTGGAATGACATTGAAATAATTTAATTATTATTATTACTAAATAAATAAATAATCTGTATTAATAAAACTTTAAGAAGAATTAATTTATAATCTTGTTTTTTTTAATCTATTGAACCGACTTCCAAAAAAGGAGGAGGTTCTCAATTCGACTGTATTTTTTTTATGTGTGTTAGCTCAGAACTTCTTTTTTGGGTGAACCGATTTGGATGATTCTTATCTTTATTTGAAAGCTGGTGCTTCACATGAGGTCCCATTTAAATTTGATCAAGTTCTGGCCAGTAGTTTTTGAGTTATCCTTAATAATGCGTATTTTTTCCACTTAGTTTATATTGATGATGTTATAAAAAAAAATCTGTCGCAGTTATTTATTTGCATGCCTTACGGTAGAATCACTTGTAACATGTACATTTAATTGTAACAGTTAATAAACAGTGTTTTCTGCTAAAATAAATAATTAGATTTGATTTTTGATTTGAATGCGACTGAAATCCCTGTCCCAAGAAGATTTCTACATCGTTTATCTCTCACACTTTATTGTCTTTTTCCCAATCTGTAGATCATAAAAAAACAATTAATACAACATAAAAAACATAACATCACGCCTGTATTCCCCGAAGGATTAGGCAGAGGTGATAGTACACCCACAAATCGCCAGTTATGTGTAAGTCCCATATAATAGGAGGCGAGTCTATTAATATAGAGAAAAGAAAGAAAATACGTTTATTTGCGGTAAACATGACGCAGAGAAAAACACACAAATACAAAAAAGATCAACCACCACCACCACAACCAACCGCCACCCCACCACCCACCA
Source organism: Dryobotodes eremita (assembly GCA_917490735.1). NCBI lineage: Eukaryota > Metazoa > Arthropoda > Insecta > Lepidoptera > Noctuidae > Dryobotodes > Dryobotodes eremita. The sequence continues at coordinate 18,486,543 of OU823264.1, read as the reverse complement.
CCCCCCCACCACCACCTATTGCCATCATCCTGGCACAAATGTACACAAACTGTTAAGAATCTACCAGAAAATTGCAATCACCAGTGACTACTCATGCCGTTGCTCTATTTCGGAATTCGAAAAAAACCGTCATCTCAAAAAATTCAAGATCCAAACTTTCCGAGCTATTGTTAGAGTCAGTTCATTAATAAAGAAAACCTCGAGACCAAACTATTTCTTTCATTCATTCACAGATCATTGCTATAAAAAATGTAACACTACCCACTACTTATGTATCGTTAGAGTAAATTATTAGGCAGCTAACACCTATCAAAACAACGTATATAAATAAATTGAAATAAATTAGGTCTAACATGTTTACACAAAAAGTCGGCAAAAGAAAAGAAACTCGCTTAAACTGGATGAAACCGGTTCAAACTGGACGTAGACAGAATGGAATGTTTTGTGACTGCTAATAAATTCTGGCTTGTAATTTCCTTGTTCGCGTCAAATTCGCGTCAAATTGTAGACGTCATAGCTCAAAAAGGTCTTTATAATTCGATTGTATATCTTGTGTATAAAAGGCACTTCAGGCAAAAAGTGTTTTGACTACGTTCCGATTTTAATTTGGGCCAAATAAGTGACTCGAGTTTAAGGATACAAATAAAAATATACTCAGGAGACCTAGACCAATTAATGGTCACAAATAGGCAACACGTAGTGATGGTTTTTGCTTGTTGCGTCTCAATGTTAGATGTCTTATATTATATACCTAGGGACAGTAAAAGTCTTTTATAACGAATTTACAATTGAAGTTATAGATGCACCAGTTTTGTATCTAGAATTAAATGATAAAAATATTAATCAGACAGCAATTAGCCGGTGCCAAAAATACATTTAAGTATCACCGCATTCACCGCTAGTGTATTTTGAATGCACCATTTAAGAATACTAATTATTTTTTTTAAACAAGAAATAAGCCACACTATTACTCATCAGCTTACAAATGAACGAACTTTGTTTACGTTTTTATCACAGCATGATGGATGCGTAGATTAACACTGTTTGCCCACAAACAAGTATGATCAATTGTTATTTAGCTGTTCTGTGTGACTTTAGCTTCATTAAGTTAATAAGTTAAACATTCGTAACTTAGAAGGTGGATGTAAACATTGACGATTGAGGTCGTTGAGGTCAATTGGTACAGACGACATTATGGTTGACCTTTGGCCTTAGATTAGTCAAGAAGTAGTTCGTCCTGAAGTTGTAGAGAAAGACAGGTGAAAAGATGAGCGGATGATCTGCCAAAAGGTCGAAGAAGAACAGCTTTGGACAGGAATCAGTGGAGGGAACTAAAGGAGGCCTATGTCGCAGGACGGCCTGCCGTGGTAGCAGAAAGCTGCTGTATAGGGTTAACAACTAGAAGCCCTAATATTATGTTATACGTTTAAGTACTTGTTCTATGGACGAAACGAAGGGTCAGGGGATATAAAGGCTACTTTTATTTTTATTTATTTATTCATTTGCCCTGTCGTTAAGACATAAGTCAGCATCCGTTGCGCATGTCTCCCTGGCTACATCTGAACACTTGCTTCCAACCGTGTCCAAGATTGGTACGAAAGCGCTTGGAATGCCATTGTCTCCTTTTGCTTCATGTCCAGCAAGCCAGCAATGAAAAGGAAGGTAAACATAAAAACATTGAGCACCTCTCTTCCCATTCACAGAAGGCGCATTGGGTGCAGAAGACCAGGGGATACAGACCAGCCCCCGCTGACCTGTGGACGGCAGACTTCGGGCACTCCACCGTGGTCAAACGTCCGTGTATTGGAACAATCGGACCCCTGAAGCTTCAAATAACCAAGGAACGGTAAACCTTCTTCATCGCTTTGTATAATGTCTTGTCAATTCTTATTTCGCCATCAAATCGGTTTCACCTCGCATAATTCGTCAAAATTCTTAAAAAAACACTCATATGTGACATTTGATAGAGTATCATACCGTAACACTTTATCCCACTTCAAAATTAGCAGATTTTAACAAAATAATAAAAAGGTTTATTGCAGAAACTTTACAGTAAATCTTACATAAGGACCCCCTTTTAAGTAAAAGATATACCTGTGCTAGGAGATCACGCAATCCCGCCGAGTTGTTACATCTAAAATAACATTCTGATGCTCTCAAACTACACTTTTTGATTCACCGACATATGTATTTAGTTAATTAAGAACAGTTTGAATGGCAGGTTCTCCTGAGAGGCATGTTTCTACCAGACAAGTGCAATTCAATCAAAACATTTGAAGATCAACTCGTTCACGTTGACCCAGTGGGGTGAGCAATGTTGTTTATGCATTTAATGCTCTTGTAATACTAATTCGTTTCGAATCTCTAGAGTGATTGATGATAATAACATTTTAATGATCGAACCATAGTGATAAATAGTTGAAAAAACGTATATAAATGTTCTTGCAGACTTTTGAAAACAGGGATGGTTCTGTTAATGTTTAAAGGTGCACTAAAGAGACGTCAATGTAAGGAATAACACGCAAATATTTTTGTCAAAAGTAAGCGGTGAATTGTAAATACTCACAAAGATTTTGAGTTATTAAAAAACCAACTACAAATGGTGTTATTTGCTGTCGATACTTCCTTAATTTTTAAGATAAATAGACGTGCATCAAATCTTGACGACGTAAATAACGCCCTACTGCAGGTACAAGATTGGTTCACTGCTAATAATTTAGTATTAAATGGGAAAAAAACTAAATGCATAAGATTTGCTTTACCGAATGTTAAAAGTAGTGATTGTGACATAGTATAGAATAAAGAGAAACTAGAATTCGTCGATAAAACTGTTTTCCTTGGGATCACACTTGACTCAAGGCTGCAATGGGCTTCTCATTTAAAATCGCTTGCAGGACGGCTAAGTTCAGTAGCATATACTGTAAGAAAAATCCGTCAATTTACTGATGTAGATACCGCAAGGCTAGTCTATTTCAGTTACTTTCATAGTATCATGTCTTACGGTATTTTACTATGGGTACGGGCTGTAGATATCGAGTCTCCTTTTATTCTGCAGAATAGAGCCATCAAAGCAATATATTGCTGCCGCGTGCGCGATTCTCTAGGGAAACTGTTTAAAAATATTAACATCATGACGGTACGAGTACCTTGTCAATATATCTATGAAAACTTCATGTATATAAGGAAAAAATTAAATCTTTTCAGTAAAAGCGGTGAAAGACACAACTATAGGACTAGAAATAGGGACCAATTAGTTCAACCAGCTTTCAGACTGGTTAAAGTAGACTCATCCTTCATGGGGTACTATTTAAAATGTTACAATAAAATACTTCTCCACATACTCCAACTGATGAAACGAAATTTAAATCTTTTATAAAACACACACTATGCAGCCAAGCATATTATAAGTTGGGGGATTACATCGCTGACAAAGATGCTTGGCTCAACGCTGGTCCTGCTCCACAGGGGCGCATAAATTAATTGATTAGCATTCGAACATGTGTGAGCACTATGTATCTACTATAAAGCTACCATTTACTAGAATCATCTTCCATTGACTTGAATGTGCCCTGACAGCTGAAAGTATCTCATGCTCACTAAAATGTCTCGCTGGTGGTGGCGTGTGTGTTGGATCATTAATTTCCCTTCAAAATGATTGAGCTGAGTGGTGCTGACCCATACGTCATCTTCGTGAACGGGCGCCGTCAGTAGGGACTGGTCATCTCTTAGCTGCTACGGCTTACTTTAATTTCTGGATTGTTTACTATTTTTGTTTTTATCTTTTTTATTACGGACGCTTTTGACGTGCACGTCTTTCTACATCGTTCTCACATATATCATTTCAACATGAATGATGTAAGCAATTTTTTTTTTTTGTAAATATATGTTGATTTAAAAGAGTGTCCATGGAGTTTCTTGCCCATTCTTCTCCATAGGTACCAACTACGCTTTGGAATGGGCAACTAGCTTCATCTTTCTGACTGACCGACCCTTTGACAATTTAAGAGTCCTGTAATTGGTTTATTTGAAATAAAAGCTTTGAGTTTGAGTAGGTAATGAGTGTTTACTTTTGCTATACTTGACACGACACTGTGGAAGATCCTACAGATCACCGAAATAAATACTGATTACAAAACCGCAACTTCGACTGACTTCAAAGCACAATTTTCTGTAACCACGTTACTCAATAAACGTTCAAAACTGGCGGCAACTATAAAAACTCTTGATAATGTAACTAAACGCATAAAAAAGTAACAAACATGGGACGGACGGAAGCTGAATGTATGCCAATATGTAGGCTAGTATGTACGTAAATCTTTTTTATACCCGACCACAATTATTTATTTACAGAAGAACCATTCTTGAAATTATTAGCCAGGAAAACCAACCAATGTGTTTGATAGTTCATTCCTTTTCTGGCAGTATTGTCTCTAAAATACGTCGGTGAGGACTATATATATTATATATATAAATCGTATAAAAACAAAGTCGGTTTTCGTGTTTGTCCGTGAGAGCACTTAGTTCTTCTAAACTACACAATGGATTTTGATGCGGTTTCTTTTCACCATGATTTAAAGAATTCATTTCGATACAATGATAACTCGATGTTTTGTCGTGTCGTACAAACATTTTCATTTTAAATGTAATGTAATAGCTTTTATAATTATTCCGAAAGCACCGCTGGTTCTTTTTGCTGTGACCTGTGTGGGACTTGACCTCCTTATTGGTTTAGTCAAAGAAGAAGAACAACTTCAAGCATGATGATCCATGGTCATTATATAGCTTTAAAAAAATATATTTTATAAATGTATTTTCTTTATATTTTTCTTTACTTTTTTGACAGACCTTAGCCCAATCAACCACAGATCACGGAATCGCCGCACAGGCAGCGACTAGAGAACCCTCTACGAATCCTAACTAATATTATAAATGCCAAAGTAAGTTCGTTTGTTTCTTTGTTACCTTTTCACGCCTAAACCACTGAACCGATCATCCTGAAATTTTGCATATACGTCGTCAGGAGTACAGAAACGGACATAGGGTACCCTTCATCCCGCAAAAAAGTACTGTTCCCGAGGAAAAACAACAACAATAACGTTCTTCTGACAATAGATGGCGCCACGTGTCTTTCGAATCATGATTGAATTATAACCCGAATTGATAGCCAAGTCTAAATTAACGCGAGTAGTTCTGGTTATTTTTCGCCCGCAGTTCAATATTGAACACGTAAATATTTTGAACATCAATCATTTTATTTTTGGATAACTATAAATCTTTGTAAACATTTAGGCAAGCCGCACACGACGTAAAAAAATAAACAAGTGAGCTATAATGCATAACATTATACTAGTGCAAAGCATCACACAAAATGTTTATTTGTTGTGTTCAACTATTATACAATGTTTTATTTTAGTCATTTACCTGTGATTAAGCGACTATTTGATTAGAAACACTTACTTACCGCCAACCCAGTCATTTTCCTCATACCAAGCGATATTAAAGCACTTTAATTATGGTCTAATTACAAAATTAAATAATATAGTGTTTTCCAAAAGTATCTGATGAATATGAACACAAATGAATCAGTAAACTTACCTGCCATAGATAACTAAGATAAAAAGAAAGATAGAAAGAGATGAATGAGTGAGTGGGTGAGTGTGAGTGAGTGTGATGATGAGATGAGGCCAATTTCTATTGCCACTTACAAATTAACTGCTTGGATTTGATTATTTGAATACATAAAACCCAAAATTATAATTTTAAATCAAATTATAGAACTCTATATCCAAAACACAAATTACTTATGTAGATCACACGGCTGCCAAGCTTAAATGGAACTCGGTTGGCAAAATCTATCGCATACCTAGGAGCCATGGGCAAAATAAACACACAGGGAGTCCCAAACAGCAGCAAACGGCAACACAGCAGACCCAGATGGAGATTGCGGGACGAACTCGAATTTTTTCATAATTATTGGTCACAAACAGCAGAAGATAGGAATACGTGGAAGGAGTAAACGCAGGTCATTGCCCTGGGCCGGCAGTCTCGACATTAGATAGCGACAAAAAACTGTCGCTAAATCGTATCGATGTCAAATTCCTTTAATAGATTTTCAACCTTATGCTTTGGAAATAAAGTTGAAAATCTATTAAAGGAATTTGACATCGATACGACTTAGCGACAAATTTTTGTCGCTATCTATGTCGAGACTGCAGGGCCTGCAGTAGGACAGAAACGGCTTCTTCTTAACGTATCGATGGCAATCTAAATGGACTCAGCCCTGAATTCGGCTACGTGTTTGGCGCCATCACTAGCGTCCATCAGTTTCTGTAATGTGCAGCTGACAGGACACGCAGAAGTGTTATTAAGGGGGAAGCGCAAGGGTAGCCCGCGAAATTCAAATTTTCTTACGTTTTTTGCAATTTGAAGGTCAATGTCAGGTTGTATTTTGATTAAAATATGATTCGCGACCGTAACAAATATGGCTTTACAGAATTATAATCATTAGAATCAGCAATACAACTCCTGAAGTTAGAATTGGCGTCAAATGTCATGATTTCATGAAATAGTCATTCAATACAGTAATATGAACTTAGAGAGATGTATTGCTGATTCTAATGATTATAAGTCTGTAAAGCCATATTTGAATTTCGCGGGCTATCCTGAAGGTTCCGCCTTAATAACACTTCTGCGTGTCACTATTCTATTAATAAATATATATATAAAGCATTTAAATTGTCGTTTCATTTTTCTAATCAAACGAAACAATTCAATTTAAACATATAAACCAACGTAATTGTTAGTTAAAACCTCATTATTTTATCGGATTCGCACAGGTAATAAAGGCGGGTGGGGAGTTATTATTATTGTTTGTAGAACAGCAACCACATTTGCACTCCAAGGCGGAGTCGTCTATGAATCTCCATGTGACAAACGGCTGATAATAATAATAATTGAATTCTAGATGAAAAAGCAATATTCTGTTGCTCCTACATCGTAACGCGTTAGCAAGCTTTATATAATCGCACGATTTTCATCAAAATCGGTCTCATGGGCCATAAAAAATCGATATATAAATAAAACTGATTTATTTTGTACGTATTTTATTTCTATGTAATTTATTATTGTTTGACTTTTGTTTTCCTGCCCTTTAACACTTGTTAGTTTATTTAACGACAGTGTTTTTTGTTACTTTTTTTGTCGACTTTTATGGCCTAAATAAGTTATGTACAAAAGAAAACAATTTAAACTAGAAGGGATCGAAGAGACAAACATACAAACATACATACATACCAATCAAAAACATTACCCTCAGTTAGGGCTCGGCTGCAGTCAGGGAATTAATAAAATCAAAGTTCGTCTTCAAAACTTTTAATAATTTCGTCTCCTACTAAATCTATTTGAAACACAAACGAATGATTAATGGAATGTATCATTGATTAAATGAATAATTCATTTATAGATCATGAAAAATTAGTTCAAGGATGAGGAAAATAAGAACGCCGAAAATTATATTTAAAATCCACATGCATTCATACCTACCTACAAATGCGATCAATTCTCAGCAAATATAATGCATTAGAATCTAAGATTTAAATCGCTAGATTTGTCCTGCCCGTACTAAGTCACGCGAAAAAGTGTCAAAACTGAGAAAAGTAAGCTCACAAATTATTAATAGCGTTTTCATGACAATCAAGTCAAGTCACTGCGTCATTGTATTTGTCAGAAGTGTCAAAACGAAACAAACTGAGACCATAGTCTAAAAAACAAGGTCTGGCACTCCGGGAATGACACATGCTTACATCACTATCCAGTTGCCACTTTATTGCAATAAAACACGAATTATAGAAACATTTTCAGTCACCATTCTGTCAAAAAAATGTATATAAAGCATTTAAATTGTAGTTTCGTTTTTCTAATCAAACGAAACAATACAATTTAAACATATACGAACGTAATTGTTAGTTAAAACCTCATTATTTTATCGGATTCGCACAGGTAATAAAGGCGGTTGGGGAGTTATTATTACACACTACTGGTAACACAGCGGTGATGACGTAGGCTTGTGTCTCCCACGTGATCACTGTGTCTCAGAATGCTATACCTGGCGAAATATATTATTATACCATGACTGAGACTATCTTTTGACGCGGTAGGGCGAATCTAACGATTTAAATCTTTGATTTGAATAACCTCCACCAGTGGCAATATTTCCTTCCCTAAATGTTACTTAAAACACATTCTTGGCAGTCAGCCTCTTGCCTACCTTGTTGACTGCCTAATATTTTAAACGACATGTACTATTCCTTTAAGGGCTCGTGGTTAAGCTAGGCTTACCGACGGCGGTGCGTGGATGGGTGACCATTCACATCGTATCGAGACCCCTCAGTAACTCGGAAAGCACGTTAAGCGGTTGGTCCCGACTGTCATCCGTAGATCTTTGACAGTCGTTACGGGTAGCCAGAAGCCCGAAAGTCTGACAACCAGTATTACCAAAGGGTATCTGTTACCCAGTAACTGGGTTGTGGAGGTCATATAGGCAGTCGCTTCACATAAAATACTGGTATTTAGCTACATCTGGTTAGGCTGGAAGCCAACGCCAACGCAGTTGGGAAAACGATAAATGATAAATGATGATAAATGATTTTATTTCTGTAAGTAGGTTTGTACAAACACTTTTACACGTCAACCATATTTTTTTAACTAGATAAGGTCGGCGTTTCCTATTTGACTACTCTGAGAACAAAGGCTGAAACAAACTCAGAAGTCACAGTCTCTTTTAAAGTCCAGACATAATCTTGGTCAGATCATGCGAAGACCATGTAGATTAGTATCTGAAATGATCTTTTGAGGAAAGAACCACACAGATTGAGTGGACCTGTCCAGTTAATGCACGCATTTGTCAGTAATCGTGCAGCTCGACTCAGGAATTCAGGACTTAAGGAGCTCAACGATTCGACGAACAATACCAAGGAAAGGACATTTGGGTAGGCCGCATAAATTACTCAAACTGCCAGACCATGATTAAAATTAAATGAGAAAAAAAAAACAATGACCCGGAAAACGGTAGACAGATTGATTTTTGTACTATTCGTATAGAGTTCGTACCGACTCAATACAGTAATATAATTACATTTGCTGTTACCCCTAAGATCATTGTCAACAACAATAATATATAAAATCAATGAAAAGGCTCTAATGTTCCTGACAGGCGTCACGTATATTATGATTACAAATTGTATTATTGCTCCTGCTCGACGCACAATATTATTGTTCAATTGTGTCAAATTATGTGGCCTATTAACTTACGTAGTTGACCTATTAAGTTTACTTCTTGCCTTTGAAAATTTGACTCAAATTATTGTTTTAAGGATTATGTACTTTTGTTTTCAACACTTTTCTAAGCCAAGGGGGTAGGCAGAAACTACAGAATAGCAACTGTTACGATCTAATGTACCCTTTTTGCTTCGTTTACCTACGTTCATACATCTGGTCACATACGCACGCCGGTTGCGAGTACTACGCACCTGAACTTTCTGAAAAACATCACCAATAAGGTCACTATATTTGTCCTCCTAAGGCATCCTCTCCCGGAGTACATATTTTTCTCTCGAGGTATAAACCTATTTCTCCCGGTGGGCACTGTGTAGAGTTTAAAGTGCGTTTCCACTAAAGCAAAAACGAGCGGAACGAAGACGTGCAGGAATCGACCAATTACATTGGTTAAAATCTCCATTGCGTCTTTCTGGTCTCGTCTGTATTTGGTCGATTCCTGCGTGTCACCGCTCCGGTCGTCTCTGCTCCACTCAGAAGCGCACTCTTATACATGTAGCTAGGTATCTTCTCTGCACAAAAAGGCGGTACGCGCCCGAAGAGGTGGCACGCAATGTTCCATGCTCGCCTTTAGGGGAGGACATGCGGTCTTGGGATCGACCGCACTTGGAGATGGGGCCCGCCAGACATGGCGGGCTGATACAGTATTTTTATCTCACGTAGCGACGCGCGCTTTAGTTGTGATATCCAAGTCGCACCTTTGGTAGAACAAGGGCATAACTGCAGTTTTAGTGTTTTTACAGGAGTCATTTTAAGATCTTGTCGCGCAAAGATAGTCAAAAAAATGCAACAATATGACAAAGGCACTGTTGCCCTCTGGCGGCATTAAGCTGATATTGATGCGGGTCTTTGTTCCTCCGGATAGAAGGGACTTTTTAAAGCACTTTGGCATACTTAATACATTTTTCTATTTTATGTCAGTTATGCCCTTGTTCTACCGAAGCGTACAAACACGCTGTTAATGTGGGCGTGAAGACGAGTAACGTCAGCATACAACACACACACACACACACACACACACACACACACACACACACACACACACACACACACTTCCGACTTCGCTATTGTCTCGGACGGTACCGAGAGCTCCTGCGCGTACACACATATTCACTGCGTGTTGGTACACTTGGTAACCACAAGAAAAGCGCGCGTCGCTTCATGAGATTAAAATAATATACCATTCGGGGGTGCGGCGAGAGTACAAGTATCTTCCGGGCCCCCGACTTATGGTAGTAGAAGAAACAGTGGGGTTAGTCGGTAAGAGTCCGACATAACCGTCTGTTCTGCCCAGACGGAGTGAATCGCTGAATATTTCCCACGGATAAAAAATGGTCTCTTCCCTGGGAATACAAGTAAGCCACGTTACAGAACACTATACAGTAACTCACAAACAGAATTTACTGATATAATATATGGTGCTGTTAAATGACGTGTTCACAATCAAAAGTTAAATGGCGCGTGACTCATAATAATATTATTGTTACATTGACCTAGAACGTTTATCTGTGTTACAGGAAACGACCAGCGGTATTCCCACGGTACTTCAGGGAAAAAATATTAAAATAAAGATGCTCTATACTAAAACTGTACCTACTATATAAATAAAACTGTGGTTTTATAACAAAAAGTAAAGAAAACTCAACTTTCAAAAATGACCACTTTTCTGTAGAACTTGCATGCCAATTCGTCAAATAAATAAAACAGCATATGCTTTCAAGAATTAATTTTAAGAAAACTATGACTCTCAATCGACTTGAAATATACTTCCAAGTCGATTGAGAACGTCCGGTCTGCACCAAGTGCAAAGGGCAACTGATAGAAATCCGACGACTGACTGATGAAACACGAAGTTTGCCGAGGGACATTAAGAAAATAGTTGTACTGTAGTTTTACGATAATTAAAGAAATGAGTAAATAGAATCAAATGAATACTTTTAATTAGAGCTTTGATCTGTTTTTGAAAGAAGCCTTAATGAAGTGGGACCTAAATAAACAGATATTATTCAGGGTTATACGAGTATAATGTAGAGTTTTCAGTAGGCATTCGGCACCCTATATTTTTCTATTTCTATTTACAGGATGCAGGTATCCGTTTCTGGGGAAACTAAACATGGGTAGCCCTTTACCACTTCTGATTGCTGATTCGATAGGCTACATTTCCGACCTGTATTTTCATTCAAAGGAACGCCGTACAAAGGATACTTTTTGGTTACAAAAATACATACATCACGCACGTCTTCTTCCCATGGGGGTAGGCAGAAACCACAGAACCCCACTTGCTACGATCCTTACATACTCCTTTTGCCTCGTTTATACATACATCTGGTCATACACGCATGCCGGTTGCGAGTACTACGCACCATTTTATAGAACATCACCAATAAGGTCACTATAGGTATATCCTTTTAGGGAGTCCCCCTTCCGGCTTCACATCAGCCTTGTAAATACCTTTCATTCATCTTCTCAACATGACCAAACCACCTTTTTTTATTTATTTGTGTTGGAAATCATCAAATAACTTCTCCCGCTCTGCGCGGAGCGGGAGGGCGTTTCAAATTCTTACTGATTAAAACCCACCCGTGTTCCTTCAGTTGCCTGTGCGCCAGGGCCACGGTAACTCTTTCGAACAATCCGCGACCCCGGCAGGTATCGGCCCTAGCGGACCCCGTCAATGTGTGCTGACATCTCTTTGAGGCGCGCGTGGAACACAACGCGCCGTCGCGGTCGACCCGAGCCTGGTCCTTACCGGACGGCGACCTGATGACCAAACCACCTAAGCATACTTTTCAATTTTTGTCAGTACATCTTCTTTTAACCGCTTCATTCCCATACACATCATTCTTGTGGTCTCAATTGACTGCTCCTGCCTCTATATCTGGTTTCTATAAACGTTTTTTAAAGTTTTCGATAATAAAACAAGACGATTAAAAGCGTATTATTTAACCTACAGCAATTCGAATTGATGCCAAGAATTCATGTTACGATGTATGACCCAATTAAGACGTTTTGTTCGCTGTGTGTTAAAGCTAAATATAAAATCAACTATACGTGAGTATAAAGTATAAATATACAAGTATAAATAGACATATCTACAGCATATACAACATACATTATCTCCATGCTGCAGCGACCAAAGTATTTGAATTTGAACCAATGTCCTTCCAAAGTCATCAGATTTTCCAAAGATTTTCAGTGAAGAAAAACAGCGTGAGAAAAGTTGCTATTAATGGTATAAAACCCGCAATAATCAGTGACTTATTGCGACACTCAAAGGCCCTGAAGTGGAACAGTTTCAGGGTGATCTGATTATCATTTCCATTGCTCTTACAACAAACAAAATCGTAAAAGAGAGAATAGGAGTCATCGTAACTAGATACTTATCCTTTATAACATTACAACGTATACAGGGTGTCACAGAAATCGACTGACATACTGTAGGTGATGATAGCTTTGGTCAAGCCCTCCCAACAAAACATATGTTCCGCAAAGTTTTATAGTTTACGAGTTAAACTAAATTTAAAAACAAAACAACCGCCATGCGTCATTCTTTTGACTCTCGTGAAATATGTGGGCGTGTGTCGGGAAACTCTCCAGTAAAATATGTCCTTTGTAAGTTACGAAATATATTTGAAAGTTCGCAAATTTCACAAAATAATTATAAAATAGATTTCTTATTAGTTAGGTTTAATATATCAGTGTCCGTTCCCACCGAAGTTAGGTAAAAGAAAGGCGATGACAATAGTCGGTAACGTGGGAAGCGCGGTGTCGTAATACCATCGGTCACTTTGTCGGTACGATGTGCTGAGCTTGCAAGTTGGGCTCGTAACACCATCGGCGTCGAGTCGACGATGAGGTACCTGGGACTCGTCCTCGACAGCCGGTGGAACTTCGTGGAGCATTTCCGACGTTTGGCTCCCAGACTACAGCGGGCCGGGGCTGCTTTGAAGCGGCTCTTGCCCAACCTGGGGGGGCCAAACGCCTCCTGCCGGAGGCTCTACGCGGGGGTCGTGCGGTCCATGGCCCTTTACGGGGCACCGGTGTGGGCGCGTTCATTGAGGCTCCGGCCAGCTCGCCGGTTGAACGCGTCCCAAAGGGTCATGGCCATCCGGATGGTACGGGGATACCGCACGGTCTCCTGCGAGGCGGCGAGCCTCCTTGCCGGATTACCGCCGTGGGATCTGGAGGCAAAGGTCCTCGCGCACGTTTGGGAGTGGCGCGAGGAGGCGAAACGCCGGGGCGTAACTCCGCTGCCGCGAGTAATCGCGGCACAGCGGACAGAGCTCCGGCAGGATCTCATGGCGGCATGGAGAGTGCGACTGTCGCAACCCAGCGCAGGGCACGCCACAATTGCGGCGGTAAGACCCCTCTTTGAGGAGTGGCTTGAGAGACGCCACGGCGTCCTCACCTTCCGCCTGACGCAGGTCCTCACCGGACATGGCTGTTTCGGGAGGTTCCTGTTTCGGATAAGGCGGGAGGAAACGCCCGGGTGTTACCATTGTGTGGATCGACCGGAGGACACGGTGGAGCATACGGTGGAGGTCTGCCCGGCTTGGGCAGAGCACCGCCGTGTCCTCGTGGCGGCGATTGGCGGCGGCGACCTCTCGCGTCCGGCCCTGGTTCAGGCCATGGTACGGAGCGAGAGGGAATGGGAAGCCGTCACCTCCTTCTGCGAAGCAGTAATGCTCGCGAAGGAGGAGGCGGAGCGCGAAAGGGAGAGGCAATCTCTGCGCCCTCGCGCTCCTAGCCGCCGCAGGAGGAGGAGACACCCTGGGCGTCGGGAGTCGATTGCCGACTCCCGGCCACCGTAGGCGCGGGCTTGCGGACGGCGAGCAATGGGCAGCTCGCCGTCCGGTAAGGACCAGGCCCGGGTCGACGGCGCGTCGTGTTCCACGCGCGCCTCAAAGAGATGTCAGCAAAATTGACGGGGTCCGATAGGACCGATGCCTGCCGGGGCTGCGGATTGTTCGAAAGAGTTACTGTGGCCCTGGCGCACAGGCAACTGAAGGAACACGGGTGGGTTTTAGTCAGTAAGAGTCTGACACGCCCTTCCGTTCCGCCCAGAGCGGGAGAGGTCATTAGATGATTTCCCACCCAAAAAAAAAAAAAAAAAAAAATGCGCTCGTAACACGTGTGTAAATAATGTTCTTTTATTAATAACTTTTTCCATCAAAATATTATTAAATAGTTACTCTATCCGTAATTACCTTTGATTCTCCATAAAAACTTACATATTCAACATAAATTCACTATTATTTGTTCTTTTTCCTCAAATATTTTATTGATAATAAACTATATTAGTTTTAAAAACTATAAGATTTTACAGAACATAATATGTTTTGTTATTTTGGGAGGGCTTGACCAATGTCGGTCGATTTCTGGGACACCCTGTATGATAGTATCCGTACATACAACATTAATTATTGTTGTGATCACGAGCCACACGCTTATTCATGAACTATTGAAAAAATTATAGGGTGATATGATATAGAAAAAAAAGAAAAGAAATAAAATACGTTTATTTACGGTAAACATGACGCAAAGAAAAAACACACAAACACAAAAAAGAACGAGTTGGGGGAAAATATGAGTTCACATCCACGCAAAGCGGCAAAGAAGAAGCAGAAGAAGAAGAAACAAAAGCTTAAAAAATCTAGACACCATCTTCCTCGTCTCGCCATCCAGATGACCATCCTTTTATTAAGCGTAATCATTACAATCTCAATATAGGATCACAAAAATAAACAAAATATATTTAACAGTTTATTTAAGGCGAAACCTTCAGGGTAGCCCGCGAAATTCAAATTTTCTTACGTTTTTTGCAATTTGCAGGTTACTGTCAAGTTGTATTTTGACTAAAATATGATTCGCGGCCGTAACAAATATGGCTTTGCAGAATTATAATCATTAGAATCAGCAATATATCTCTCTTAGTTTTTATTTATTTATTTTTGTTTTCTAAATAATTTTCTATTACTTTATCAGAGTCCGCGACGCGCGCGTTTGCCGATCGGTAGTGTCGTGTCCTTGAAAATGGCTTCTAACGTGGTAAAGTGTAACTCATGCAATGTTGTTATAAATGAGGTGCTTGCATTTATATGCAATAAAATGGACGTTATGGATGAAGAAAGCATTAGTCGTATATGTAAAAGTGCTTTTTCGGAGTCGGATATTGAAAATGCTAAGGATCTGCTTTTCCATTCTATTTCGACGGCAAAGCGGAAGAAAATAAGGAAGAGGGACGGTAAAACGCTTCGTAATATCGATGATATTCTCTGTTTATTAAAAGAAACGGACCCAGAAGAAATTCCGATATTTGTGGCTAGAGACCTGCAAAAACTACCGCCTGTATTGTTCGACCATGTCGATGTGACAAGGTTATTAAAAGACATACTAAAGATGCAGAGTGAAATTACGCAGATAAAGGAACAGTATGCCACTGCTGACCAGTTACGCCAGATAAAGTTGGATCTTGAATCGTTAAAAAATACGTCAGTGGTTAATTATTTTCCGTGTAATGTGAACACAACACAAGGTACCTCGGGGATTAATATATATGAAGACAGGAACAGTGGCCCTGTCGGTTTGCCGCCCATATGTTTGGAAGATGAAAACCAGTGCAAATCGCCGTTTGCAAATTTATCGAGTAAGGGAGGTAGTTTTAAGATACCTCCACCGGTACGTGCGAAACAGAGCAGCCGATCTGAAGCGACGCGCGAGGCCGACGAGACGGCCAATCAGCAGCAGCAGCCGGGCCGATCATCCACGATCGTAGCCGAGTGCGCGCCGACGCAAGCGCCTCGCTTATCTATGCAGGCGTTGGAACATACGAGCGTTCCGATTGTACAACATGTCGTCACAGAAAACCATAAATGTTTTGCTGATATCGTACGAGATGGGCAATGGAAACCGGAACGTAATGATAACGGGTGGATTGAGGTACAGAGAAAAAGGCCTAAGAATCGTTTTATTGGAAACAGAGGGAAGGCTGTTATAGACTCTGAAGTTAAATTCAAAGCAGCAGATATAAAAACCCCGATGTACATTTATAATGTGGCGAAGGAAGTGACCGTGTGTGACATAGTAAACTACATTAGAGATAAATGTAATATAACCGTCACGTTACAAAAAATGAACATGAAAATGGAAAAAGATTATAATGCTTATAAAGTTTTTGTACCAAAATATAAGTTGGACATGTTTATGGAATCAAATTTTTGGCCAGAAGGAATAGCTTTTCGTCGTTTTATAAACTTCGATCGGCAAGTAAAAGTCAGAGAGGATACTCTGAAAAGCATTGCTAACCCAAATCATGATAAGTTCAACTAAGTTAGTAAGTTACAACTGCAAAAGTGTGACGCGTTCGGTTGAATGTATACGCCGAATTTGTAAGACGGTAGATGTAATTGCCTTACAAGAAACTTGGTTGCTACCTCACGACGTCTCATATCTGGGTAGCATAGACAACGACTTCGGTTTCGTCGGTAACTCAGCTGTGGATACCTCTGTCGGCATACTTCGGGGTAGACCGTATGGAGGTGTGGCCATATTATGGAGGAAAAGTTCGTTTCCCACAGTGACAGTGTTACCATGCTCTAGTGTGCGTTTGGTAGCAGTGAAACTCGAACTCACTGATCGTGCTATAATCGTTTTTTCTGTGTATATGCCAACAGACTCAACAGATAACTTAGTAGAATTTACCGAATGTTTATGTGAAATAAATGCCATTATTGAAAGTAATAATGTAGAATCAGTGTTTATATTGGGTGATTTCAACGCACATCCAGGTGAGCCTTTTGATACTGAACTAAAACACTTTTGTGCCGAACAGTTGTGGTCGTGCGTCGACAGGGAGCTATTGCCGTCGGATACATACACTTTTGTGAGTGACGCTCACGGATCGCGGCGCTGGCTTGACCATTGTGTCGTGACTAGTGCCGCGCGGCACGCTGTTGTTGGTGCGTCTGTTCTTTATGACATTTACTGGTCCGACCATTATCCTATACAATTCGAGTGTAATCTAGGATTAATAAAACCTAAAAGCGTGCTGTCTAAAACTGACATTAGTAGTAATAAAGTGACATGGGGTGAAAGGAACCATAACCAAATTTGTGAATACAATAGGCTATGTCATGTTAAACTGAAAAATATTGATTTTCCGTCTGAAATGAGTAGTTGTGCTGATAAAATGTGTTCCAACACACACCATAGACATTGTTTAGATAACTTATATGATGAAATAGTATGTATATTAACAGATGCATCTAAATGTTCAGCGTTTGTTAGAAAGAGACGTAACAAAGGCAGCATAACCGGTTGGAACAGATACGTCAGGGATTTTCATGTGAGGGCCAGGCTTTCCTTTCAGATGTGGGTGCTGAATGGAAAACCCTCTGTCGGATATGTTTATGAAAACATGTCTGAATCCAGGAAACTTTTTAAATCTCAATTGAAGTGGTGTCAGGATAACGAGCAAAAAATTAAAATGGACATAATTGCAGACCACCACTGCAAGAGGGATTTTAAGGGTTTTTGGAAAAAGACAAATCAGTTAAATCCGAGGCCTGGTCATCCTGTGAGTGTGGCTGGCGTGCATGAACCACGGGAAATTGCCAATCGTTTCCAACAGCTTTTTAAAGTTAATTCGTTTTTGGACGCGGCACCGCAGATGCTTGATGTTGAGTCAGCCGTCGGAGATCTTAAAGTCAGGTTTTCAGTCAAGGATGTAGAGGGCATTATTAGGAATATGAGAAGAGGTAAATCTCCAGGTTACGACAGCCTCAGCATCGAGCATCTGCAAAATACAGGAGTTCACTTGCCAAGGGTATTGACCATGTTTTTTAATCTATGCGTTAGCCATTCGTACCTACCTGATAGACTGATGTACACTGTGGTTGTGCCAATTCCTAAAAATAAAACCGGTGATACTTCGGATTTATTAAATTATAGACCGATTTCATTAGCCACGGTTACTGCGAAAGTACTGGACAGTCTGCTTGATCACCAACTGGGCAGACATATTAAGCTCCATGACGCACAATTTGGATTTCGATCTGGTTTGTCAACGGAAAGTGCTATCATGTGTCTTAAGCAGGCTGTTCAATATTATAGTGATCGAAAAACACCCGTTTTTGCATGCTTTCTCGATCTCTCAAAAGCTTTCGACTTGGTGTCATATGACAAACTATGGCGCAAGCTCGAAAGTGAGACAGATTGCAGTCCGGAAGTGACATCTATTTTTAGGTATTGGTACACCAACCAGAAAAATAGTGTAAGATGGGCAGGCTCTTTCTCGGATGTGTACAGGTTGCAATGCGGGGTGAGACAGGGTGGACTGACCTCACCGAAGCTCTTCAACCTGTACATTAACCGACTTGTCGGTGAACTCAGCAGTGCCAGTGTCGGGTGCTACATAGACGGCGTTTGTCTCAACAATATAAGTTACGCAGATGATATGGTGCTGCTGAGTCCATCGATCGGGGGTTTGCGTAAGTTGGTACGGATTTGTGAAACCTATGCGGAGGCCCATGGGCTCAGATACAACGCGAAGAAAAGTGAACTCCTAGTATTTAAGGGGCGGGGCAAAAATTACGTGACTGTACCTACTGTCACCTTAGCTGGTACCCCCTTGAACAGAGTCGCCCAATTCAAGTATCTGGGCCACTGGGTCTCCGAAGACCTAAAGGATAACGCGGATGTGGAAAGGGCACGTAGGGCGTTGGCTGTTCGGTGTAATATGTTGGCCCGCAGGTTCGCGCGTAGCAGTAATCAAGTGAAACTGACTCTTTTTAAGTCTTACTGCCAAACACTTTACACGTGCAGCCTGTGGGTTAACTACACACTTGGGTCATACAACGCCCTACGTGTTCAATACAACAACGCGTTTAGAGTGCTGCTGGGGCTGTCACGTTTCTGCAGTGCTTCGACTATGTTCGCAGAAACGCACACGGATGGGTTTCATGCTCTTATTAGGAAGCAGTGTGCGTCGCTGCTGAGTCGTGTTAGGTCCAGTAGCAACAGTTTGATAAGCGTGTTCGCGGACAGGTGGGACTCTCCACTGCTGCGCCACTGGATACGTTTGCACACTGCACTGTGAGCAGTGGAAAGTTCCTCCCGGTCCTTATGTGTGTAACTCTGTCCTTAAGTGTTTTTATTTTGTGTGTGTTGTTTTGTTTTGTATTATTTTTATGTGAAAATGTGTGTGTTAAAATATGGATTTTGTCTGAAATAAATGTTTATTATTATTATTATTATTATTTATTTTCTTATAATATTTTTTTATTTCATTTATTTATGTTAATAATCCCCTAGTGGGATATAAAAATGTCCGTAGGTGTGTCCGTGGCATCACAGCGGGCCCTATCAGAATACCAGCGCTGCGGTATTTATTTTTTAAATATCGTAGCATTATGCTGAGATAGGAGCCTTTTTGGCCTCGCACAGGTTTTTTACTTGTTTATTGTTGTTTTATTTTTTTTTCCTTTTTCTTTTTTATTGTTAATTTTGTTAGTTTTAAATGCTCCTTTTTTTTATTTTTTACTCTTTGTATTTCCTGTGCGAGTCCCAAATAAAATATATTTTCTTTCTTTCTTTCTTTCTTTCTTTCTAAGTTCATATTACTGTATTGAATGACTATTTCATGAAATCATGACATTTGACGCCAATTGTAACTTAAGAAGTTGTATTGCTGATTCTAACGATTATAATTCTGTAAAGCAATATTTGTTACGGTCGCGAATCATATTTTAAGAGCGGGTAGTAACCAAAATTGCCTATCTTCAATTTAATTTTTCATGAAATTCATAAGACTTAGGTATAAAATAAAAATAATATGAGTAACTACATGATATTTTGAAACTTTTTGTGGAACAGAAACACAATACGTTAAAATTTTCTCGATAAAATATCATCACGAAGTTAACCCTAATTTTCACGTTTTTTCAATTTGTACTTAATATGCTAATGACTAATAGGATAATTTTTTAATGATTATCTGTATCAAGACAAGGCGAAAAAAATTGTGCAGGCATTTTTTGAAATTCCTTTTATTTTTGGTATTATTACGACTAGAAGCTTTAAGCACTTACGACGTTTTTAGTTCGTGGAAGAAATCATCTTCCGTCGCACGTTGCGGGAACTTCAAGCATATTTTTGTTTCACAAATCAGTCGCCGTCGCTCTGTTGAGACGAGAGGACTGCGCTTGAATTTTCTGCTGCTCTGCTATTTAATTTATTTGCGTAAATAATATTTTCGTAATTTATCACATTGTTGGAATGAAACTGTGAAATACAAAACAGGAAAAAATCACTAAAACCACTTCCGAAACGATTATTAAAATCGTTAAGAATTGATAAACTAAATAAATACCACGGCTAAACTATAAAATAAAAATATTATAATAATTCAATGTTGATATTTGAAAACTCAAGATGACATACAATTATTTGACAGATTTTTGACTGGTATAGTACAACTAGCGCCATTGTTCTCCACTACAGTCAATTTTCTTGCGGAGAAAATTTACAACATAGAGTTCGTGCTGGAGATTTTAGATCTTATTATTATTAAATAAAAAACCAAATTCGTTTACTCCCACTTTCGTTGACAAACTTCGTGTAAGGGTAACCTTAGACGACCCATTTCGAGCGACTTTTGACCAAAACCCCCGAATCAAGTTGAAACTCAAAATTTTACATATGGGTAGGTTATTGGTATAATTATATTGTTGGAGTTTACAAAATAAATAAATCGGAAAACTAAAATAGGGTTTATTGCGGACACAAGTACGAAACGGTGTGCACGGGACATGACAGTTTTCATACGGATAGTGTTCTCGTGACTAGATCCCTTCTTATGGTGGGAATGAGTAAAGATTGTGACGGATCACAATGTTTGGGACTGTCGGCTTGCTTTTCAAAGCTAAAGTTTCAACAGTTACAAAAGAGGAACCTAATAAACTTTCGACTTTCTTTGGCACCCATATAAATAGATGCCAATTATTTTGTCGGTAAAGCCGAATAATGTACCCTAGTTATTTGTTCCGAAATTGGCCTGTTTTTCACAAATGTTTTCGGCGAGGACTTTTTTCTACTCGCGATCTGCGCAGGATAGGTTTTCATGACACATGCCATTTGACTTTGCACAATACAGTGCATAATCCACCATACCAATATTATTTTTTACTTGGTAACACTGTTGCTAATTGAATTTGCACGATCCTGCAATGCAATATCCACGATATACCATTATATTTTTTTACTTGGTTAACACTGGTTTCCACGAAGACGTCGTGACGTCCAACTTGAACAAGGCCCTAAATAAAATTTGGTTACATTGGAATTTGAACTTTGTCATGCCAGCATTGAGTTTCTAGTTCCAAAACATGACTATGATCTAAGATTATGAATTCAAGCTTAGCGTATAGTATAGGCAAAATAAACAGATGTTTTACCTACTGAAGAATTTCATTGAAAATAAAGGGAGTGGACAATGGTCATACTTCGTTTAAATATTTTAATTGAAAAACCATTCGAGGTACCTATTTGTGCTGTGAGACCTTGCTTCTTGCCAAAAAATCATGATTCTAGGTCAACGGGATGTATCATATGGATTTTAATTTATTTGCGAATGTTTATTTTCTTATTTTATTGACATTTTTGTTCAATTGATTTCATTTTCTCAAAGTAAAAAAGCGGAAGGTAAGTGATGCGATTATAATTATACGCTTTTATAACGTCAAAAAAGCAATTTTATCGAAATTGTTTTCACCATCATGTAGGTAGTATCATGAGTATGTAGCATTATAGTACTTTGATGGAAGTGCTTTGCTCTTTAGAGTTCGGTACCTCATAAGAAAAAATCGAAACCCTTATGGGATCACTTTGTTATCCATCTATCTGACCGCTTTTCTCAGGAATGCGTGGGGGTATCAAGTTGAAATTGATATCAAATATTTAGATAAACGGTCCTTTGGAGCTGTAAAAAAAACGAGCTTCTAAAACGTTGATTTAGTATCTTGGCATAAATTGCCATTCATTTCGCATATCTTGCCACTCGCAAATAAATTAAAACCCATAAGATACATGTCGTTGACCTAGAATCATGAAATTTGACAAGAAGCAAGGTCTCACAGCACAAATAGGTACAGGAAAATATCTGAAAATCGTTCATTTGTAGTTATGTTACATAATGTATGGAACGATATTTTTTCAACTACTACGTTAGGTTTGTCTTTCAATTCGGAATCGAACATTTATGGGCCGTATCTTAAAGTAACATTTAGTCTTTATTTCATTTAAGTCGGTCTACTCTCCAATCTAACAACCTACCAGTATCGGTAACAGATTCACGGACATACAATAATATTGAATAATATACCTACTTGTACACAGCAATCATACATAGGTACATTGAATAGAACAGTTTCATCTGATTATTTTGCGTATACATACTACACACAAGATTCAAATTCAAATGCCTAAATATACGCCGGGCGAAAAGTTTCTGCTGGCGGGAAGGGATTGTGTTTTGTTTTTGTCGTGTTTGACGAGAGGGGTAGGGAAAGAGGCGCGGGTGAAACTTGATTTTTTTCTGTCTTACTGCGCCCTCTTAATCAAAATACAACCGGACATTGACCTTCAAATTGCAAAAAACGTAAGAAAATTTGAATTATGCGGGCTATCCATGCCATGCGCTTCCCCCTTAAACAAATAGGTATAAAACGAGAAAACGAAACGAACAGAAAATAAGTACAACGGTTATGCTTATTTTTCAAGAAATCATATCATTTGTCGTCAGGTCACTGGGACGGAAAAGCCCAATATCCTATAGCAGATGCACTTAAATACAGTCACCAAAAGTTATAAGTAACCAGGGTCGTCGGATATAGTTGAAGTTTAGTAAGAAACCGATGCATGTTTTCGGATAAAATTTAATTTAATTAATAGAAAACAAACGGTTCATTTACCAAATTAATTTTCATTCGAAAACATTCATCGGTTTGTTACTAAACTTCAACTATATCCGACGACCCTGGTTACTTAATTCTTTTGGTGACTGTACATGGAGACACACTAATGATTGATGTTGAAATTATGTTTTTCCGAGCAAAGCAAGAACCAAAAGCTTGCTACACGAAAGAAATCTTAAATTAAAGTTCTTTCATCACAACGCAACTGAGAAAGGAAACAATATTCCGGTCTAATTGAATAAACATGCCGTGAACAGCCTGGATTAAGATCTAAACGAATTTAAATAGAGACGCTATCGTCGCCTTCTTTGAGATGTCTGTTATGAGAAAAGACATAAATTATACCCAATTACTTACTCATTATAAAATCATGACACTAATTATTTAAATGGTTTAACTATTCCCTGGTTCTAGTATCTAATGCTCCGCAACGCTATTCAAAATCAAAATATTTTATTTCACATAAACCTACATGGGCACTTATGAAACGTCTGAAGCTAGGTGCACGGTTCCAATTTGTTGTTTCTTATGGAGAAGAGCCGGCAAGAAACTCCACGGTTACTCTTTTAAAAATAAGTGGCTTTTACAATGTTTCAAATTACAGTGTTAATAGGTATGGGAGGACAGTGCAGGCCTGTCGACAAGTACCAGGTACTTAACAAAATAGAAAAAGCTCTACAAATATAGAGTCTACAAGTTAGGCCTACAACGTTCTCGCATTCACAAAATATAGATATTTCAAAAGTAACGTCTCGCAAACTCAAAACACCAATGAGAAGCCAGAATGTTACAGCCAATGAGGTTATATAATACTAGAGGAGCAACGTCCTACTAACAATTTCAGAAAAACGTAACCACTTACGAGTTTAAAGTCGTAGCTTTGAAACGAATACATAAATATATCAAACTGTCAAAATAATCTGTGTTTGTCTCATTTCTTCTACCGTCAAACTAATTATGTTGGAATGAGACACGACATTGCTATCAGAAAAATGGCCAAGGTTGCCAATGATCAACATAATTTCCCCAGAATTAATAACAATAGATTAAAGATTTAAATAAATAGACAAGGATTAAGTACATAAAGGAAGAAAAGAAACAAATGTGTAAACGTAAATATTATATTTAAAAACTATAAAGATCGTGTCAAATTACTTTTGTTTAAAATGGAATGATATTATAATTTAGAATTAGAGGAACATACATTCGTCATTCACTAAACTCCCAACAATCTGGCAAAATCAAAATCGTTTTTACTGGTACTCGTAGCACTGATGGCAAAAACAATTTTTGATAAATTTATTTCTTCTCGTAATGTTTTTTTGGATAATCTGAAGAAAATTGAGCAAATTTACTTGTGAAATGTAACACCACTTACTTTATTGATGTTTTCAGACCGTGACATAAAATTTTTATCCGCTCATTTTACCATTTTGATATTTTTTATTGCTAAGCAATTGCTCACTTGACGTCAAGCTGACAACTGAAGTCAGATATGCCTGCGGACATATACGAAGTAGTAACACGTCGGCGCCGTACACTGCTGATCTAGTCCTACAAAACATCATTGCACTAGTATTTCATTGCGGGTACCGTGATTAAGTTTGAACGTGATTGTAAGTTTAGACGACGGGCCTATATAAGGAACGATTGGAATATAGTCTGCTTTCTTGTCCGATGAGGCCCCAGCCCGCGTCGTAGCTGAGCCTGTAGCCTTAAATTCCCCCGTTTAATAATAAATACTCTAAACTTTCGATCCAGCCTGTCCCCACTCGCTGTCCTCTCTCAGTGACGCCCTAAGCCGAGGTCCGTACCCCACAGTGGGTGCCCTTAGCGTGCGGTCATTTAAATATAATTTTAGTATTTAATTTGGCTCCTGCCTGGAGGCTTTTCGAGTCAAATCTAAAGGCACCCACAAGATAGTTCGGTTAAGTAGCCAGGACCTCAGAGGACACAATTACAAGATGCCATATCAATTTTTTTTTTTAGTTGTCTATTTTCCGGTCTTTTCATTTTCTACATTTCTACCATTTTCTTTTCTCGTACCTACCGAAACAAAATAAAAAGGCATACTTTAAAAAAAAAACTCAAAAAACTGAAAGCATTTATTTCAAATAAACCAATTACAGGCACTTTTGAATTGGCCGGTCAGTCAGAAAGATGAAGCTAGTTGCCCATTCCAAAACGTAGTAGGTACCTATGGAGAAGAACGGGCAAGAAACTCCATGGACACTCTTTTAAATCAAAATATGGTTACAAAATATTGGTTACATCATTCATGTTGAAATTATGCATGTGAGAACTATGCAGAACATTAAAAGCGTCCGTAATAAAGAGACAAAAACAATTCAAATATTAAATTAAAATAAGCCGTGGCAGCCAAGAGATGACCAGTCCCCACTGACGGCGCCCGTTCACGAACATGACGTATGGATCAGAATTCTTGAATTAAACAGCAATCTTTCAGTCGTTTTCTTTCAGTAGACAAAAAATGCACAGGCTAAGGCTTGTTGTTAACTCATAATCATCAATCATCGCTAATGACAGACACAATTGATTTTCTATCATTATGGCCCTCTAGCGGGCCACCTGCATGCGCAGCTTGACCGCTTCGGTCTCTACGCTATGAAGAGAAGACAAATCACTTTCTTAACAAAAAGTCATTCTTTTTTTGAATTTTAACATCGCGCCGTGGAAATATTTCTACAATCTGTAATTTTGTCTTCCGTTTCTTCCGTTTCTATAGTGGCCATGCTACACATGCTGGGGCCTGATTAGCTCTAGTCAATACCAACCACATTTAAGTAGGTACGGTCACCAAAAGTGATAAGTAACCATGGTCGTCGGATACAGTTAAAGTTTAGTAAAAAACCAATGGATGTTTTCGAATAAAATATATTTTAATTAATTGCAAACAAACAGTTTATTTATCAAATTAAATTTCATTCGAAAACATCCATCGGTTTCTTACTAAACTTCAACTATAACCGACGAACCTGGTTACTTATCTCTTTTGGTGACTGTACATAGTGCATATGGGCGCCAAGCCATTATTTGATTTTATTTTTAAGTTTGTTTTAATTATTTCGCACTTAATCTGACTTCCATGTTATTTATTAAATTAATACTTGTATTTCCGGTTAAGTCTATGTTAAGTTTTATTTTGATGTATTTAAAATATTGTAGTTTCCGTTTGAATTTATATAGTTTTTGCTCTCGTACTCCCTTTTGATTGATTTAAAATATTGTTAGTTTCCGGTTGAAATTATATAGTTTTTATTCTCATACTTCCTTTTGATTTATTTGTTAGTTTCCGGTTTAATTTAAATAGTTTTTAATCTCGTACTTCCTTTTGATTTATTTAAAATATTGTTACGTTTCCGGTTTGATTTAAATAGTTTTTATTCTCATACTTCCTTTTGATTTATTTAAAATATTGTGCGTTTCCGGTTGCCTTTATTTTAAGTTTCTATGTTGGTATTGAAAGATTTATTTTGACACATCCGCTTGAATAAGTTAAAATGTTATATCCGCTTGATTTATATAAATTCTACTTGGCGGTAAAGTTTCGCGGTAATTTTGTGTATAAAAACTGTTGTACTGTGAATGGAAGGACATTCTTTGTTCGGTGCTCCTGGAATAAACACCCTGAGTTGAAGTAAGGTATTTTCTTTGTACTCTCTTAAACATTTCTCTGCCATTTCCTATTTCTGTGTATTTTTGTGATATAGTGGTGTAAAGTAATATGTCTGACTCCGACAACGACGGCGATCATGCGCCGACAGCAGCGGTGGGATCCACCTCGCCCTTACTGAGGTCTTCTGGATTCCGGGTTCGCAAACCAGTGCCTGCCGCTCAGCCAGACCCAACTTTCTCGATGGAGCAAGTGATGAGTCTGGTGACATCAATTACGAAGCAAGCCACATCCAGCGCCGTGGCCGCCGCGCTGTCCGCTACTCCAGCACCTTCACGGGATCGTGGCAATTTCTACCTACCGCCATTCGATCCCGATGTGCGCTCACACGACATCAGGGACTGGTGTGCCAATGTTGATCAAACCATTGCAACTATTGGCATATCATTGCATGAAGCTCGCATGAAGGCAATACTGCAGCTGAAAGGAAGAGCAAAGACGTGGGCTGATACGTGGTCCCTACAATCCACCACGTGGGAGCAAGTTAAGCAAGATCTAATCCAAACGTTCGGCGAAGAGTTCCGGTATGCTGATGACATCCAGCGGTGGCGCGACTACACGTCGGAGCATGCGAGCAGCTACGCGGATTACGCAACCACGGGATGGACGCTGTTCAAGAGAGTGCGGCCTGAAGCCGCGGACACAGAGGTTATCGATGCTCTTATCACTGGTATCTACCCTGATTTTGTGAAATGTGAATTGTTACGTAATACTCCTGACTCTTTGCCCAAACTAGTCTCCGCTCTGAAAACTTTTCGTAAACGTGACCGACCGAAAACTGACAGTACAGACAAAAATCATCTTAACAAAAAACCCCGGCTTTCCGAAACCCCTGGTTCGTTTTTAGGTCAGTCACCAATTTGTTTCAAATGTAAAAAATCTGGGCACCGATTTCGTGACTGTAAAGAAAAGTCTACACAAAATACAGACTCTAATATTTCTGCAAAGCTAGCCTCTCAGGTTACGCCAGACAACCGTAAGTTTATTGAATGTAACTATTGCCATAAAAAGGGTCATTTAGAGAAAACTTGTTTCCGTAAGCAAAATGACGAAAAATCAAAGTCAACAGATCAAAAATCCGTTAATTTTTGTGGTTCTATAAATCGTTGCACGACTACCGTCAAAATTGGAGCTACTTCATATCCTTGCCTATTTGATTCCGGCGCAGATTGTTCGTTAGTACGTAAAAGCATTTCTGGTTCGATTCCGGGCAAAAGAAAGACTGTCAATACAGTTTTCAAGGGAATAGGTGGTGTGAATATCACGTGTTCCCAGAGTATCTCGGCGATTGTCGAGATCGATCAAGTTACTGTAGAATTGGATCTATTTGTTGTAGAAGATCACCAAACCCAGTTTAATATTTTAATTGGCTATGATTTAGTGAAAATTCCGGGTCTTACTATCACATTAATAGATAAAAATATGACTGTCTCGAGAAATATGATTATTTCTGAATGTTCTTTAACCGAGTCGGAAACAAAAATAAATACCGACCTTGCTGACCCTTCCATGTTAGAAAAATTAAATTTTATTTTAAATAATTTTAAAGATAATTTCACTTCTGGTAATAAAGTTTCCGAGGTGAAAACTGGTCAATTGACTATTAGATTAAAGAATAAAGATAAAATTGTTCAACGTAGACCCTACAGATTATCGCCAATGGAACGCGAAAAAGTCAAAGACATTTTAAACGACCTTAAACAAAACGGTATAATAAGAGACAGCTCATCTCCATTTAGCAGCCCCATTTTATTAGTAAAAAAAAAAGATGGGACTGACCGATTATGTGTCGACTTTCGGGAATTAAATGCAAACACAGCTAGGGATAATTTTCCATTACCATTGATTGCTGATCAGATTGATAGGTTAGGCAAAGCGCGTTATTTCACTTGTTTAGATATGACTGCAGGGTTTTATCAAATACCAATTTCGGTAGATTCTATAGAAAAAACCGCGTTCGTTACACCTGACGGTCAATTCGAATTTTTACGCATGCCATTTGGGCTATGCAATGCGCCGTCTGTTTATCAGCGTGCCATTAATAAAGCTTTGGGTGACTATAAGGATAAGATTGCTCTAGTTTATATTGATGATGTTCTTGTAATTTCTACAACAATAGAAGAAGGGTTACTTAACTTGGAATTAGTTTTAGAAAGATTAACAAATGCAGGTTTTTCACTAAACATAAAAAAATGCTCATTTCTTAAAAAATCGGTTGAATATTTAGGAAATATAATAGAAAACGGAACCGTTAAGCCTAGTCCCAGAAAATTAGATGCCCTCTCTAAGTCCGCTTTACCTAAAAACATTAAAGAATTACGGCAATTTAACGGCCTAGCTGGTTATTTTAGGAAATTCGTACCAAATTTTTCCAAAATCATGGCCCCTTTATATGAATTAACTAAATCTGGCGTACCTTGGAGGTGGACTGAAAAGCAGGAAAATGCCCGAAAGGAAGTAATTAGTAGATTAACATCTTCCCCACTCTTGACAATTTTCGACCCTGATTTACCATGTGAACTCCATACAGACGCTAGTTCGCTAGGTTATGGTGCAGTTTTGATTCAGCGACATGATAAGAATCCTCATGTTGTTGGTTATTTTAGTATGCGAACGACCAATGCCGAGAGCAAATACCATTCATATGAGCTCGAAACATTGGCTGTCGTCAAAGCTATTAAACATTTTCGCCACTTTTTGTATGGTAGATGCTTTAAAGTTGTAACAGATTGTAATTCACTGAAAGCATCCAGAACCAAAAAAGAACTAACGCCTAGAGTACACCGCTGGTGGGCATTTTTGCAAACTTTCCAATTTGATATTGAGTATAGGAAGGGTGACAAACTTTCTCATGCCGATTTTTTTAGTCGAAATCCAATAACGAGCTCCTGTAAAGTTCCAAACAAGAATATCTCGTTGCAATTTTCAGTAAACTCTTCTACACTTGATCATAACTGGCTCCTAATAGAACAAAAACGTGATCCAGTTCTTAAGAACATAGTTGAACAACTTAGTTCTGATACAATCCCAAAAGACATTGCTGAAACTTATGTTATATCGCAAGATAAATTGCTTAGACGTAAAGTTCAAATAGAAAATAAAACTCGTAAACTTATTATTGTGCCACGTAATTATAGATGGAATCTGATTTCCCACTATCATGATAATCTTCAACACTTCAGTTGGGAAAAGGTTCTAACTAAATTAAGAGAGCAATATTGGTTTCCCAATATGTCAAAAACAGTTCGAAGGTTTATTGAAAATTGTGTTAGTTGTCGAATTCGTAAAGGTATGTCTGGTGCTAAGCAAGTTACGCTTCATCCTATAGATAAAATTGCAATTCCCTTTCACACCGTACATGCTGACATAACTGGACGTATGAACGGTAAACGTAATAATGCTGAATATGCGTTTGTTTTTATCGATGCTTTTACCAAATATACTCATTTAATTTACACCAATGATAGAACATCAGATACAGCCATATCTTGTTTGCAAGAAGTAATTTCTATTTTCGGCACCCCAAATAGACTCATAACAGATCAGGATAAAAGTATGACATCATCTGATTTCAAGAATTTTTGTCAGCGATTTGGTATTGAACATCACGTAGTAGCTAAAGGCGCTAGTCGGGCAAATGGTCAGGTAGAACGTATTATGAAAATCATCAAAGATAATATGTCTGTTGTGGAGCTTAATAAACAGTGGCACACTGCTATTCGAGATTTACAGTTGGCTATTAATTCTACCATTTCTAAAAGTACGGGAAAATCTCCCATGGAGTTGTTGTTTGGGAAAAATTGTTCGCCACCGGGTATTAAGCTCTTACAAATCGATGATGATGAACCAATTGTTGATCTTAATACTGTTAGATCATTATGTAAATTAAGGATGGACGAGCGATCATTTCGGGACAAGTTAAGATTTGACAAGGGCAAAGCTCAAATCAAGCCCTTTGAAAAAGGGGATTTTGTCTTAATGCATAAGCATGAAAGACATACGACTAAACTTGGTCCTAAATATGAAGGTCCTATGGAAGTTCTAGAAGTATTACCTAATAATCGCTACAAAGTAAAGCATGTCAATTTAAGGGGATGTTCCGAAAAAATCGCTAGTCATGATTTTTTGAGACCAGCACCTCTGGCTCAAAATGATCCATTTATGGATGACAATGATAACTAACCGACCGTATGGGCGGATGATTTGTAAATTATCTTAGCTACTCCACCTTCCCCCCTACTACGCTGGCTGGCCACCATGCGTATCCTTTTTCCTGGTCTTAGGGCTATATCCCAGGCGGGTGATGCCATGTGTTATGGCTAGATCCAAGGCGGGTGATGCCGTGTTAGGGGGCTATATCTCAGGCGGGTGATGCCATGTGGTATGGCTAGATCCAAGGCGGGTGATGCCATGTTAGGGGGCTATATCCCAGGCAGGTGATGCCATATGGTATGGCTAGATCCAAGGCGGGTGATGCCGTGTATTTTTGGCTAAACCCGAGATGGGTGATGCCGTTTTGTTGTAAAATGCTTTACAGCGCAGAGAACGCGCTGGATCAGAATGGCCGTATGGGCGCCAAGCCATTATTTGATTTTATTTTTAAGTTTGTTTTAATTATTTCGCACTTAATCTGACTTCCATGTTATTTATTAAATTAATACTTGTATTTCCGGTTAAGTCTATGTTAAGTTTTATTTTGATGTATTTAAAATATTGTAGTTTCCGTTTGAATTTATATAGTTTTTGCTCTCGTACTCCCTTTTGATTGATTTAAAATATTGTTAGTTTCCGGTTGAAATTATATAGTTTTTATTCTCATACTTCCTTTTGATTTATTTGTTAGTTTCCGGTTTAATTTAAATAGTTTTTAATCTCGTACTTCCTTTTGATTTATTTAAAATATTGTTACGTTTCCGGTTTGATTTAAATAGTTTTTATTCTCATACTTCCTTTTGATTTATTTAAAATATTGTGCGTTTCCGGTTGCCTTTATTTTAAGTTTCTATGTTGGTATTGAAAGATTTATTTTGACACATCCGCTTGAATAAGTTAAAATGTTATATCCGCTTGATTTATATAAATTCTACTTGGCGGTAAAGTTTCGCGGTAATTTTGTGTATAAAAACTGTTGTACTGTGAATGGAAGGACATTCTTTGTTCGGTGCTCCTGGAATAAACACCCTGAGTTGAAGTAAGGTATTTTCTTTGTACTCTCTTAAACATTTCTCTGCCATTTCCTATTTCTGTGTATTTTTGTGATATAGTGGTGTAAAGTAATATGTCTGACTCCGACAACGACGGCGATCATGCGCCGACATGCACTTAGTTAATAATTCTTTCACATTTCCAGTTGTAGTCAATTAATCTTGTTCCCCACCATTGGCCACAACTACTTACTATATTTTTAGGGTTTCGTACCCAAAGGGTAAAACGGGACCCTAGTACTAAGACTTCGCTGTCCGTCCGTCTGTCTGTCACCAGGCTGTATCTCAAGAACCGCGATAGCTAGACAGTTGAAATTTTCACAAATTATGTATTTCTGTTGCCGCTATAACAACAAATACTAAAAAACAAAATAAAATAAATATTTAAGAGGGCTCCCATACAACAGACATGATTTTTTTGCCGTTTTTATAGACAATGGTTCGGAACCCTTCATGCGCGAGTTCGACTCACACTTGGCCGGTTTTTTGTAGTGTTCTTGGTCACTATTGCTTCCAGCTTCACTTAGGCTTTTAATAGGCAGTTCAAGCTATACAAGCTGTATAGGTACCGATCGTGGTGTTTCTGATTATTAGATTAGATTAACCATCACGACTACGTATTTACATTTCATCTCAACGTCTTCTGAAAACGACAACCCTGCCATGCTCTATGCAGCTTCAAAAGCTTAGCATAAGAAAAGCTTATACCTACCAATTACTGAAAAAAGGCTTTTGGTTTTACAAATGAAAAAAGAAACAAATTTCAGATCATATCTCGACACTAGGTATATCAGATATTGTATTTTATAACTATAAGAGAAATGCTTTGTAACCCCTGAAAGAAATAAAAGTTTGAATTACCAAATAATGATCCATAACGATAAATAAATCAAAGAGACAATAAAATAAAACAAAAAACGAATGTGCTTCATTTTGAATTGTACGCACGACTACATATCAAGCTATACATTTCCAGTATAAGCTGACTTCTCATTGTAAGAAAAGCCTATACAATGCGAGGTCAGCTAAAACTGGAAATGTATAGCTTGATATGTAATCGTGTGTACCTACACATTCACATAAAAGTACCTAATGGCCACTAAACATTAAAACAGGGATGTCGAACCTTTTCATAGAAATAAATCACAAGAAGAATTCTACTTTAAATCATCTCCATTCTCCTCCAGCACAATTTATTTGTCATAAAGTTTTGATGACGAATATACGTTTCAAATGTTTCAAGGTTTTTTTTTTCATTATGTTATAAAAACGTAGCATCCACCAATACAGAGTACCTAACACTTATGGTCATACAAGCAATTGTAATGAAGTATCGTCACCGTGCCTGGCGATATTTCACAGTGAATGAATTAGGGAAAATTGTTATCAACCATCAAAGGGCTATTAAAGGCTACTTTACTTCCACTTAACACCAACCCGCACTGGGCCCGCGTAGTGGATAGCTGGACTCCCTCTCACAGAGAAGAGGTCTGTGTCCCATCTGTGGGAACATTATAAGCTGATTATGATATGCTAAGCTATCTTCTTAACGTTATCCCGTTGTCGTATATTTTCGACTCCCACGCATCAGTCAGGATTCGATATCCTTTTGTCGGAAATATTTTAAACTCGAAAGCTTTACCAACCCTGAACTAAAAGAAATAATTATTTCTGACAAAGGCATGCATCAAAAGTACGATTATATAAAAATAATGGCCGATTCGAACTAAAACACAGACATTTTAAATAATAATTCTGTGATTACAAAATAATATAATGTTCCCATTATTCTAGATAAAGTCATTGAGATTTCATTATTTATGATGCGTATGATACGCGCGTAAAATTAATAATAAATTGTTCAGATCAAGGTCGATCTGAATGAAAAATAAGAAATTAGATTTTTACATCCCACGCGAGATGGTACAATTTTAAAAGTACGTAAGTGATGAGATGACTTTCCACTACAAATAATGTTTTTCGTTATAAAATAAAATAAAGTTTTATAAATGGAATATTCCAAATCATTTCACGATGTCCCTGGTTTTTGACGCAGTCGTCTCGCTGGTTAAAAACAAGTCATGTGCCAATTCTTCAATGTAATATTATGCCTGTCATACATAAGTCATATTCATATTCATTTATTGCATTTCATGTTGTTTACAGGTTGTTACATTATGATAGTTCCAAACAATGAACCCTGCTAGGGCACAGCAATGTGTAGGCGACAGGTTTTAATTAATTTAACATGCTATCATTATTCATTATTAATACAATTTGTTGATACAGATTAATTTAAAAATTATTAATTATTATTATACATTATGTCATTCTTACAAACTAAATATAGTTATTTGTGCAACAAGAGAGCAAAGTCGTTTTTTGCTGCGAGTGCTGATTTTGAATCCTGAGCAAGCGAAGGATTCAATGATTGAATCACGAGCGTAGCGAGTGATTCTAAAGTTGAATCCTGAGTGTGGCGAGGGATTCAAAGGCACGAGATGCAAAAATCTTTGCTCTCGTGTAACACACATAACTTTTCACTTCAACAGCGAGAACACTTTAGGAGATAAAATAATAAACAGGAATAGATTGAAATAACTATTTATTGTGAATCAAAATAATTAACATTGTAGGTAGAGGTACCAATTCAATAAAATGGAACATTTTAAAAGTTAAAAGTAAAAATATCTGCAATCCTGCAAATTAAAAGTAACCCGCTCTTTTATTTCAATTAAGGCGTGTTCGGAAATAGCACCCATGATATTTTATTATTCAAAATATATTGCGTAACATTATTGAAACTAGAAATAAATATTTACATGTTAAATATCAGTTTTATTTGCAGTAAATACTTATTTTCGTTTAAATACACAATAATAAGTAAGTAGTTTAAGTTAAAAATTCAATTAATTACATTAAAAGACATAATTATCTTTTTGCAAAATTTCTTTAGTTAGTACGAAATTCCGAACGTGTTTGTCTTTGAGGTCGAATTCAAAATCGGAACTTCGAAAGGGCTGATCTTTGTCTCTCTCTCTTTCTAATGGCGGGAAAGAGATAGAGTGTGAATGTTTCGAATTGTATGATTAACCCAAGGCTGAATAATATATTCGCGGCTTTCTGAATAAAATAATTAAAAAGTTACTTGGTCTCACTCAGTGAGCAAAATCGCACTTTGCTCACTGATTTCAGGCAGCAAAACCTACATGTTTGAGCTACTGAAGTGAAAAATAAATTATCATTTTCTGACTGATGTCTTATAGAGTACCTAGTTATGTATGTGTAATGTGTTCGAGTCAATAGTAATTTATTTATTTCTCAGTTAAAAATTATTTTAGGCTATAATATGATTTTAAGTTTAAGTAGTTTTGTAGGTCATTTTTGAATTTGTTATCA
This sequence comes from Dryobotodes eremita, assembly GCA_917490735.1. Lineage (NCBI taxonomy): Eukaryota > Metazoa > Arthropoda > Insecta > Lepidoptera > Noctuidae > Dryobotodes > Dryobotodes eremita. The sequence continues at coordinate 18,450,943 of OU823264.1, read as the reverse complement.
TACTCTGTATCCTTAACTGAATTCGGGAGTTTATTATAGATTTTAACGCACATGGCCAGAGGCCCAGAACGAAACATAGCTAGTCTTGAAGTTGGTACCGCTAATTCGTTTAGATATCGGTTTCTAAGACTGCGTTGCTGTGGGCGTTGCTGTTTTGCTAGCGGAAAAAGCGATGGGTATTTTCTCACAAATTTACTAGCTTCTAGGATATAAATACCTGTTAGCGTAAGAATTTTATGTTCTATAAAGTATTGTTTGCAACTTTCCGTACGTTCTATATTTACTAGGATTCGAACGCATTTTTTTCGTAAAATAAATAGTCGCTCTATATCTACACTAAGTACTACTGCACCAGCACTCTACCCATTAAAATCATCTTTTTGTGCTCACCAGTTGGCGCCACTGGCGAGTAAGGTACTGTTGCTGTACTTTTATTTGATGTTTTGGATATGTTTAAGTACCCACAAATTCATATTATGTTTATTTTATTACATTTTAAAACTTCAAATGAATATTTAGATTATAATGTTCCTAAAATTGGCAAGCATGAAGCAGAAAATTTTTATTCATCCTTCAAGTGCTGCGAAATTACATCCTAACTTTTTACTTAAACTCTTAAGCCATAATTAATCAGGAATAGCACAACCATCACAACAATTATGAATCATTCGTTAAAATCCGTGATAAAAATCCCGCAAACAGTGACGTTCAGTACATATTTTGACATCTAGAGACCTTGCTCTACACTAGCGCCTCTAGCGGCGAACTCAAGTTCGGTAGCCCTCATTGGTCGATTCCTGCACGTCTCCGCTCGAACCTTTACCCATAGAGATATACGATCAGTACCTAATCAGATTATTCCCTCGACACCCATCCATCTTATAAATAACCTCTAATTACTTTTCTACCGCTCCAACAGATGAACCTATTTTTATCCCAGGCCAACGAACTCTGTAGCTTTCCTCCCGCCAAAATCTTTACAGCCCTATTAGGGATAGTGAATCTAAAACACGACCCTTAAACGACCTATCATAAACTGTGACAGAAATATGTGTGTTACAGGAAAAATAACAAATAAAAAATGTCGGCATACACTTCCTTTTGCCTTTATATACTTCTGTTTACCTTGGATCGGAGTAGTTCTAGCGAATTGTGAATTTAATTGTCTGGATGACTGTATTTTGCTTTAGATAGATCATGGAGAAAATGGAGTTCATATATCTTTAACTAATTCACACATTTTTTCATAATTATTATAAAAAACGTAACATTTCTCTGTCTATTTGTTAGTGTATTTATAACTCGAAAAACACGTGTCCAATTTAGGTGTTTATTTTTATTTAATCGTAGATTATGCCCACTGGTTGAGTTTTTGGAAATAGTTTTTAGGGGTCCGTACCCAAAGGTTGCCAACGGAACCTTATTACTTAGCCTCCGCTGTCCGGCCGTCTGTCTGTCAGCGAACTGTATCTCATGAACCGTAAAAGGTAGAAAAATTAAATTTTCACCGAGTGTGTATTTCTATTGCCGCTATATTAAAAAAAAAATACAAATAAAATTAAGTAAACAAATAAAGATGTTCATACCATCATCAAAGGTGTTCATCTCCATACAATAAACGTGTTTTATCGGCGTTTTTTTGCCTTTTTTATCGTGTGCTAGTCCGACTCGCACTTGGCCGGTTTATTGAAACGTCGAGGAATATAAAATCTATGAATTTTGAACTGAGATTCCCGTTAAAAATTCGTTCTAAAATACGGGCCCAGCGTGGTTGTAGGATACGTTTATAACAATTTCTTATTTTACGAAACAAAGTTATTTGTGGTGCAAGATTCATCAGTCTAACAACAGTGCACTAACATTTACCATCTGACTACAAGATTAAAAGGCGTGTTACACAGCATATAAATATACCGAGACCCACCTCAGTGATTTTGGCAGTCATAAATTATATGTTAGAATTTATAGCCCTCTGTGCGCACGTGTTGGCTTGGACATCGCCCGCGCTTTGGCGGTTACCACGAAACCCAAAATCATTACGAGCAATTCTTTCATTTCATTTCTATTGCTGGTTCTCTTTGTATGGGTGGATGAAGGAGCCAGTATAAAAGCAGCAATGGATGGTAAAGGCTTCTGAATATCGTAGGGAATGTGTAGTTCTATGCCACCTGTTCATCTGATTTTAGGCCGTAACAGACAGTGGCCCACCTGCCGCCGCCCTGTCTGCCAGTCTAGTTATAAAAGATGAAGATGGGAACAGAAGAACCAGTCCGTATGATCATTGAGTGACTCAGAAGGAAGAGGCATTTAATAAGCTCCTTCAGTGATACAAGAGGGCAGAGGACTCTGTAAGTTTACCAAGCTGTCAGCGTAAACCCTCGTTTTTGCTTTATCGTAGATACTGCTGCTACGCGTTTGTATCTATAGGTACAAACGTGGAACAGAACTTGTAAACATATGATTCGAACAGACGAACAGATTCCTAAGCTAGAACAGTCCTCATAGGTTCCCTTTTTTGTGCGGTAGCTATGTATGTACACGAAGATGATTTCAAAATTCGACATAGCGACGAAGTGCAGTGATCCGCTTCTAGAGGACAAAATTGCGAGTACGAATCAGGAATATACCAATTTGTGACTTCACAAGTTAATCTTAAACATGACTGACTAATAGTTTTAGAAAATTATCGTATGAAACCTTGGACTATTGCATGGTATGTAATGTTCAACCAGCATAAACAATTTCCGGTGATTAATAGGCCTTCTCATAAAGAGAAGGAAGGACCTCTTTCTTCTCTCTATGGGAGGTCTATGCCATTTTGGCCTTGCAGTGGGGCAAATTATACAGCCCGGTCTTCTTCTTCGTGAAGCTGACACGACATTATTTCAGAACTTGTTGGCCCTAAAGTTCCTCACGTCCATGGCATCGTCGGTGATGACGCAGAAGTCACTTTGACTGCATGTTTTGGGGTACAGAGGATATGAGGAGGAACATACTTTGAGACATAGCTCCACAGATATCTTTACACTAATATAATAAAGATGAAGAGTTTGTTTTTTTGTTTAAACGCACTAATCTCTGAAACTACCATTTGGATGTTAATTTTTTTTGCATTTGCTAGCCCAATTCTTGTACACACGACTCTTAGGAGCCAAGCAAAAGGAAAAAAGTAAGAAAGAATAATCTAAAACGAAGTATCAGTGCGTGCGAGCGATGCCACGCGACACGGTGGGTCGGGGGAACTAGAAAATTCAGGCGGTCGAAGTAGCGGAGAGAAGCTGAAGCAGAAGCTGCATATTCGGATACATATTTACCTAAAGTTAATTTTTTTCTATGAAAGTATGGAAGTGGCTACGAATTGTTTTTTTTTTTGTAAATATAAGCCCGGGTTGCCAGGAACACCGTCAATGCATAACTAGTCAGGTCTATAGTATGAAAGCACCTTCAGAAAATATTTATTAAAAAGAACCCCTGGTATTAAAGTAAAAAGCCTGGGATTCTTGGATTGCATAATTATTCAGATGCATATTTAATGTTTAACCCCCGTTGCAAATATATTTATGTAGCATGTAAGAGAAGGAGTTGTGTGTCAGTTAAAGTTAAGATTTTTTCCATACAAAAGCGCATTCCATATTAGCCAACATCTTAACTTTAGGTAAATATGCATCCCAATATCCGATCTCTGGTGATAACACTGATGATGGACCTTCTGCAGAATATTTTTCTCTCTACTCTACACTAGATAATATTCGGCTATTTACTATAGCGAACGTAAATCATGTTACGTAAAATAGTTCGCTTGATTTATTATTATATTGATGTTTATTTTAGAGGAATATCTTCTAATAAATCCCTAGATATAGGCCGTCTTAAATGGAGTAAATAAAATTATAGGATATATTTGTTTTCCTAGAGAAATATGTGAAATATATCTGTTTTGTCACTGATAGACAAAGTAATGTCTTATGTAGTGAATAATATATAAGAATAGTAGAATGTGTACTTCTGTCTTTTGCAGAAACATATATTAGATTTAATTTGCCGTCTGATTCTGAAATAACAACAAAATTATTTTCCTCACAAACGCAAAACAGAAAAGACAACTTTAGTTCGTAATGTCTTTCAAAACAAAACATTTTAACTGAAATTGTCACTTTAATTTCAGTGTTAATCAGAAACCATTTCCATTTTCCGTGTAGGAACATTTCATCGTACACATCGTTTGTGTCTTTCTCAGAAACAGTCGCATATCACGCTTGTATTTCGCGAAAGGGAAACCAGAGGCGTACACAGAATTTTTGTCATTTCCTGATACAACTTATTTCGGGCTACAACTGCAAATTATCCGACCAAAGCTGCCGAAAAAAAACCAACCCAGGAATCGAATGTGTAACCTCACCATCGTCATCCACACTTTCGAGAACTAGATCTATGAAACTTCTGTTTTAATTAAACTAACTATAGTAAATATCTAGTAGGTACCTAACTACATATTTAACTAAATAGCCACATTTACTGTAACTATTTTGATGTCTTCCCCGTACGACAATTTCGTCGCATGCGCATCATTCTTGGAATCCGTCGTGAAATAATATCTACTAACGACATTACATTGACATATTCTAAGAAATGTACAAATTAATGTTCCACGCATATTATTATGTTGGTTGGGGAAATGAAATATAGCTGGATTGCGTAATGCTACTAATGAGAAAATTTTAATACCTACACACAATTTTTCACTCCATTTATCGAAATTCCCGAAACAAGACAATATAACAGTTTCTAGGAAATCCAGAAAATGTCGGCTTTAAGTTACAAAATTCCATACATGGGTAGGAATAACGGTAAAAGTAATCTTTAAAAAATTTTTATAAATTTTTTTCAACATTTTCCGCATCATAATTGTGATAACATTTTGTTATCAAATTTTTTCAACATTTCTCCGCACCTTATAATGAGGAAAATTTGAAGTAAAATATTTGAAGTAGAAAAAATCTCGATAAACACTAACCCAAATTTTCTTAGAACATTTTTTATCCTGCATTGGGGAAATTACGGGAAAATTGCACCTGGAGGTGTACTCCATAGGCACAAAATCCGTAGTCTCGGCTGAAGTTACGGGCGATTCCTAGTCCTTATCACCTACGGACATAAGATTAGTTCGGGGCCCGACCTAAAAACGAATGACACCACGATTTGACAGTTGTCCCTACTCCCGATGTGTTATCACCTGTCCGAAAAAGTTAATTAATCGGGTGTAGGGCTCACTCCGAAGTTCCGAAATACTTTCGGAAGGGCCCGTATCTACGTGGACGGACTTAGAAAGTAGGCCCCCTGAAACTATTAAACAAAAGCGATAGAGACAATTCTGATTGTCCTCTCAGTAATGTTCGCTTTGAAAATGTCTGTTTGTAGGCTACAATCGTTACTGACGGAATTAGGGCCTTTTCGTACTGATGGCGATAAAAGTCTAATTCATACTCCTTAAATACGAATATTATAAATGCGAAAGTAACTGTCTGTCTGTCTGTATGTTTGTTACCTTTCACGCTTAACGGCTGAATGGATTTGGATGCAAGGCATGTAGTGGTATCTACACCGCCACATGCGAGCTACGCGTCACACTGACGTCACGCAAAGTCCTGCATCGCGCAAGCAGAGTTTACCGCGCAACTACCATATATACAACGTCCCAACATCAATCGTCGGGCAGTTGCCAACCAGACACGACACCCGTCTGGTCGGAGGGTTCTCCCTTTGTAGTGTTTTTTTATTTTTTTCAAGTCTGTTGTTTTTGTTTTTGTAATTTTTTTTTTATTTTTCACATTTTAGTTGTGTTACCTAACCCACAACAATTCGTATACCACTCCTTGCTATGTAAATAACAGTAACAGAAAGTTATTATAATATACACAGTGGAAAAAATACGTATTATTGAAGCTAACTGAAAAACTACCCAAACAAAGTTAATAAAATTGATATGGGACTACCCCTGAGGTATACCCTATCCATTAAAAAAGAATATTTAAAATCGGACCACAATTACCGGAGATATGGCATAACAAACATACAACAAAAATACATACAAATTTAGAACCTCCTCCTTTTTGAAGTCGGTTAAACAGCTTAAATAAGTCGTAATTCCGACTTATTTAAGCCCATCTTATTTTTAAAGAAACAATTGTTTTGCGGCGAAGATTGCTTTGGACTATGGTTCTTCTTAAAACTAACTAATTTCTATCACCTAGCTTTCTATGCAACATAAGTTTCAGTCTAATTATATTCTGTTTCTCCTAATCTCGGTACCTTGAACAGACTACAGACAGTTGTAAGCAATGCATTTCCTAGAAGACATTGTCTTAGCGATACATTTCCCACATAATACTAAATGATAAATGGTTTTATTTCCGTAAGTAGGTTTGTACAAACACTTCTGCATGTCAATCATATTTCTTAAACTAGATGAGGTCTGCGTTTCCTATCTGACTACTCTGAAAAGAAAGGCCGAAACAAACTCAGAGGTCACAGACTCTTTTAAAGTCCAGACATGATCTTGGTCAGATCATGTGAAGACCTTTTTAGACACCACTGAAATGGTCTTTTGAGGAAAGATCCACATAGATTGAGTGGACCTGTCCAGTTAGTGGACGCATTTATCAGTAATCGTGCAGCTCAACTCAAGACTTAAGGAGCCCAACGATCAATAATTACCAAAGAAAGGACATTACTCAAACTGCCAGATCATGATTAAAACTAACTGAGAAAAATAAAACGAAACAGCAAAGACCCACATAGTCCTCACATTCACAATAATAAAAATAATATAATACTTTACAAAGTAAATACTCATGTCAATGTGTATATAAAAATTCGGACATAATCTTTGAGGACCATGTAGATTGGTGTCTGAAATGGTCTATAACAGAACTAAATAGATCACAAAATAGATTTATTGATGGGAGATTTAATACACGTTGGTAGGGACGTCGACGCGCGAACTGTAACCATGAATTCAGCACATGATTCTAGACTAGATCAGAAATTGTTGGTCGGTTATCAAGAAAAAATCGGCTGATTTATAGAAAATTGCAATAACTACGCGGTCAAAATGTATGGAACAGCCAATTATTATTTTTTTAGTAACCGACACCAAAATTCAACGCCGCTGGGTTCAGAATCACGTACTGAATCCATGACAACAGTTCGTGCGTCACTGCCACCCTGCCACACTGTATTTTACACGTTTAAACCAGTCGAAGATGTGGTCTTCTTTCTTCTATCTATAATATAGTTATTACTACTTATGTATATATAGTATAGTTTCTGGTCTTACCACACTTTTGAGGCTCTAGATTAGTGCCTAACTTAGTAAAAAGGATTTTTATTTAGGGACAAACTGCTTCAAAGCTATTTTATCTTGCTATGTCAGACTTGTAGTCTGCAATATAAATAAAGTGATATAAAATAGTTTCATTTAATATTTCTCTCCCTTTAAACTCGTCAAGTGCGCCATAATATTGCATGCGTCAGGTCGTATCTTAATAGATTCAGTTTTCAGTTTGACGCAAACTGTTACGTAAACGCACACGTAAACGTTATATACTACGATGTAGTTCTATTTTATCAAATGGTAATAACGGCAGACTGCCGCCATACTAACCAACAGAGGATAACGCCAGTATTCTATTAAGAGGAAGGCAGAAGTACATAGTGCATCCACATTTCGCAGCTATGTTTCAAGTCCCATGACAAAGGGCCTTTGCCATCAGTCGGATAAAAATCAAGACTCTAGGCTGACTAAACCCGAATAACACTTTACCCAACCTGGGGGTCGAACTGAGGATCAACGCGTAACGGTGAATACCTATAGCTACTTTTCTAAATATGTTTATCCTGACTTCCTGTATTCTTGATACAAGACCAAACGAAAAAAACCTCAAACTCAGAAACTTTGCGGCCATAGTGAGCTCCATTTTCTTCTGACTGTTCCGGCGAAATAAACTTAATAGCAGTCGCCAACTTTTTAAATAACGGTTTACTATAAATGCCCTTGGAAAAAAAACGTTCCAAAATCTTCAAATAATTTTTTCACTACAAAAATCTGATCCAAAGTGCCATTCAAACTGAAATTAATCCATCTTCGTCAACGTTCGTCCGCTTTTCTAAGCTACACATACATTGCGCACGAACTTTGATCACTATCAAGTCATGTGGTTAGAAAACCGGCAATGTATAACGTGAGTTGAGATTTTTTGTGGCACCAGTTGTGCTCGGTCGCAAACTGACATGTGTCAGGGTAGATGACAAGCATTTTAATATATCTAGTCGGTTTCTCGATTCCATTACCGGGAGAAGGCATATTCTGGTCTCTAGTTTGGTATAGACGTCATGTTTTGTCATGAAAAGTTTAATATACACTGGCGTGCAAAAAAATCGGCCCACCCCGTGCTTTGAGAGAAATAATTTGAGAGATATAATAAATTATATTCATTAAAAATTTTGAGATATCGATCTCAAAATTTTTAATGAATATAATTTATTAATTTATATTGTGTGAAGGTAGCTCAGGTACAGTCTATTTGCACATACACTATATTTGGATAAAAGCAATATTCTTGACAAGATCGACTCGATGTCCTCATCGCTCACTTTTGCTCGGATAAAGTGCGTGACTTTTTTTTGCCAATGAAATTGACAAAAGAATAATTTGGTTTATTTCTGTTCGTTTAATGAAAATTTAACTTGCTTTTTAACGGACTTCAAAAAAAGGAGGTTGTTTTTTCGAACCCTAATGTTTGTAAGTTCGTGATTTTTTCATAAACTTATAAATCAGTTTTAATAATTATTTAACTAACGTAATCTACATACTTTCAGGAAGGTTTTAATATACAATATATTAGGTTATCGGTTTAAAGAAATTTATTTCTCATAAGAACATACAGTCCGCTTATAATGAGATACAAAGTAATAAGTATGATAATACAATACAATTTCCTCCAGAGTATTAGAAGTTATAATGTACGAGTACATACATGTTTCTTAAGCTTATTTTTTAATATATTCACGTTAGCGCACTCTTTAATATCGTCCGGTAATTCATTGAACAGATGAACTCCTTCAAATAATATGGTCTTTCTACCGTAATTAGTGCGTACGCTGATGACTTCAAGTTTATTTGTATTGTTAGTAAACCTTGTTGATTAATATTGTTTCAAATCGAAGAGCACGAGGTGGGTCGATTTTATTGCACGCCAGTGTAGTATATCGTGTTGTCTCCGGCTTGAAACTTGAAAATAGCTCATTTGGTATTATTCGTTTTCTTCATATTTTCCTTCCCAGTTTAACGATGAGTTCTATATTGTCATTTAAAATGTCTGCATTATTTTGCGAGGTGACTTCATTCCCCTATATAATAGGAAATAAAAGTTCTATATCGTGAATGAATCAAAATATCTTATTCAAAAATACGAACACCTGTGACATCCATAGACCAACCCACACCCACATAGAAAAGGACTGTGTCCCAGAAGTAGGAACGTTATAGGCTGATTATGCTTATCCCCTCACCCTGATTTCAAATTAGAATTGATAAATATTACAAAGCGAATACTAAAACCTTTTTAACGTGTTAGCTTATTTCATAACGATTCTAACAACACAACTTTTAGCCATCTAAAGTTAGTAACTTTCGAGATATCGTCATTTTAGTCAAGGGCGCCATTTCTCTGCGGTACCTGCTAGAAGAGTCTTACCAGATGTGCGTTTTCCCTGCCGGGGTCGCCGATTGTTCGAAAGAGTTACCGTGGCCCTGGCGCACAGACAACTGAAGGAACACGGGTGGGTTTTAGTCAGTAAGAGTCTGACACGCTCTTCCGCTCCGCCCAGAGCGGGAGAGGTCATTTGATGAATTCCCAACCAAAAAAAAAAAAGATGCGCGTTTCACGCGTAAATCGCCGCGCCAGTTGAGAGGTTATGCACTCAATCTCATAATCTTCCTACATTATTATAATCAGTAACAACACACATGCAGGCACAAAATAGCTCGCTTTAATCCTTTCACCACCAAGTTTACATAAAACAAACACATGTCACTTAAAATATAATACCATCATTACTAAAATTAAGCCCTATTGACGTGTATCGGCATACACCACTATACAATGAATAAATCCGTCAACTATTGGTAGAGGCACGTTCTGGATTTAGTAATACAGCGTGTATCAGAAATGTGTGGTCATATTTAAAGGTGTGGTACTTACATACCATCAAACTAAACAACTTTCTCCATGGGACCAAATGCCTACCCAAATGTCCTTTCTTTGGGCTTGTTCGTCGAATCGTTGAGCTCCTGAAGTTTTGTGTTGAGCAGCACGATTACTGACAAATGCGTGCACTAACTGGACAGGTCCACTCATTCTGTGGTTTTTCCTCAAAAGACCATTTCAGAGACAAATCTACATGTCTTCACATGATCTGACAAAGATTATGCCTGTACTTTAAAAGAGACTGTAACCTCTGAGTTTGTTTCGGCCTTCTCAGAGTAGTCGGATAGGAATCGCCGACCTCATCTAGTTTTAAAATATGATTGACGTGTAAAAGTGTTTGTACAAACCTACTTACAGAAATAAAATCATTTATCATTTACCAACATCGTAATCGCGAAAAAATAATCATCGGTTCCATACAAAACTTGAATACCTACTCGAACCAATGTATGGGACAGATGTTATTTTTTTCACGATTACGATCTTGGTCTCATAGAGAAAGTTATTCAGTTTGATGGTCTGTACCACACTCTTAAATATGACCACACATTTCTGATACACGCTGTATATATTGTGATACGAAGTATGGTTAAACGATAATACTGTTTACAGTTTTAAGTACTTAGTGTTGGTTAATTGAAAAGGGTGTGTTGGAAGGAGACTATCGGGAAATTATAATCTCTGTATCGTCTATACGGATTAGGGCTGATTTTACCACAGTCAGATCTTTTATCTGTGGAATAAAATTTACTTGAAACTTGAACTTGAACTCTTATATAACGGCTATAATGGTGTATAATAAATTACCAGACGCCGCCGATGCTGCACCGGTTGACGTCATCACGTCAACGCCGGCTTTCGCTGAAAACCAGCGCTGGGGCTCTGTCTCGCATAGGGTCGTAGAATTATGCTAAACGATTGCCGTTTTGCGTGAATGTGACGCATATTTTCCCCCAACTCGTTCTTTTTTGTGTTTGTGTGTTTTTTCTTTGCGTCATTTTTACCGCAAATAAACGTATTTTCTTTCTTTCCTTCACCTGCGGCACCTCTTATATTGCATAAGTTTATAGGCGACAAAAAAAGTTATTATCAAACACCATATTACTTACAGTCAAAGAATAAGTAATGTTATGTTAAGCATCTTAAGGTTAATTTTTACTTGCACCTTATTTTTTTCCGATTACCTACCTACGTCATTTTAAACATTTTGAATGAAAATAATATTTCGAATAGGTAACATGCGCGTTTAAAAATTGCATAAAATTATTGCTTCTTGACTTTACATCGTCAACATTCGCAAAATCATTTACCATTCCGTTATTAAAAGACAAATATTTATCTTATCTCGTTCGAAGTCATATTAACATCATTTATTTCAAGTAGGCCATTAAAAGGCATTTTTGAACGTCAAATGTATATAGTAAATTCGTTATAATTATACAGGGTGTAAAAAGACCATCACATAGCCGTCAACTACGCATTCTGTACATCAAGTTAAGTAACATAGAACAAAAATAAAATCTGGGAAACAAATTTTATTTTTGGTGTGAAAAATCGCTGTTTACGGTAGTCCACAACGTAACGCACGCAAAACATTATGCTTATGGGTGCATGCAACGGTGCAGGTATTTAAAGGTATTTAAAGTTGTATTATAACATTAAAAACTTGTTTTCGTAAAAAAAAACGTCAGTAACAATTAGAACGTTGACCTTCAATATCTTCGTAACCAGAAGGTTCCCAGATATCATAACTGGGAACCTTGTGGTTACGGAGATATAGTAGACAAAAAAAAATTACAATGACGGGGAATACAAGTGACTCTCAGCTTCGTTAAGTGTCTTTTTACACCCATTATGTGAAGACGATGTACATAAAATAAAATTATTATCTTACAATAGGTACAAAGAATAAAAAATTAAGCAATGACAGATAAATTAATTAACTATACAGATAAATACATGGTTCTCACATATTTACAAATATCGCAACTGTAGACGATTTTCTCTAACATCGTTTTCCTTCGACAACCAGAACCTCACAGAATAGGGTTGTATATGAAAAAGGCAGCGGAACGGAAGCGTCATTAATCTCGTGTAGTGGCTACATGTGTCGCCATCAGACTAATACTGAAGAGTGAAGGGGGAAAACATGAAGAGGGGAGATTTAGAGGGATGAATTAAGTCAAGTTGGTACTTGGGTAGATAGATAGTATAATAATAATATACTCCCCACCGACTTTCAGTCACGGCGGTCGGTCTCAACAGAGATTAGCTCCTCCAATAACGGAGGAGATAGTATAGTGCGCAAGTGTATGCGCAAACACAGTTACACTCCCTATTCCCTCACTCTCATAGTCCGTTGGACGGCAATTCAACACGACAAGGGTAAGATCAGACGCAGGACTATAGAGGTACGAGGAACAGGGTGTAAATTCCACTCGTCCACCATAGAAAAGGGAGGATCCTCCGACCAGACGGGTGTCGTGTCTGGTGGGCAACTGCCCGATGTTGGATGTCGGGATGTTGTATACATGCTAGTTGCGCGGTAAACTCTGCTTGCGCGATGCAGGATTTTGCGTGACGTCAGTGTGACGCGTAGCTCGCATGTGGCGATGTAGATACCGCTACAGGATCAACAGCTTAACGTGCTTTCCGAGGCACGGGGGTGTGACACCATCCACTTCTAAATTCCGAGCTGCTACTGAGAAATTCCTAATGGAAAAACCCGGTAACCCTTTCATCAAACCCAGGATTCCACGCTCAACAGTCGCGCTTGGGACAATGAGAACAACGGGGCAGTTTTTAGATTTGTTAACGTCAGATAGACAGTCTTAGGAGATCATAAAAGGATGAACAAAAGCACCCCAGCAGTGGCAGCATAAGTATATGCAGGTATATAGTATATGCAGGTATATAGTATATGCAGGTCAGTTTCAGTGCTGGGCAGGTCAAGTTGACGGAAAAATAGCACCGCTCATGGTTTAAAATCGCTTGAGACATCAGTTTACGCCAAAAATATTGACCTGCTTTGTGTCGCCATCAGATTTTGATACTTAAGAGTGGAGAGGAAAAACATGCAGAGGGGAGATTTAGAGGGAAGAGGGGTGAATTGAGTTCAGTTAATGGTAAATAGAAGGGGGTAAATCTGATAAGTGTTTGTCGGTAGGGTTACGCATTGTTTGGACTGTTTACGTAAATAAGTAAAAAGAGAATAAAGGCTAAGTGATCTTCGGTTAGGTCTGTTGATTAGAAACATTTTATGTTCCGGGTGCATGGGAGTAAAAGGATCATTTACCCTCGTATATCGAAGCAACAACTTATATATAGTAGAGTCTCTGAGTTTGTTTCGGCCTTTCGTATCAGGGTAGTCAGATAGGAAACGTCAACCTCATCTAGTTTTTAAAATATGTTTGACGTGTAAAAGTGTTTGTACAAACCTACTTACAGAAATAAAATCATGTATAATCTTTTACGACGTTATGTGCTATTAAGCAGATACAAAAGAAGTAGAAGATCAACCTTTTAAATTAGATAAATTGAAACTAAAAAAAACATCATATTTCTAACTGAGCTACACAAATTATGAACTATTTCCAGTATTTCCCAACTGAAGGACATTTCTAGAAACAACATACGCATGCGGTGCAGCTTGTAATGTTATCCTAACGAAATGATATGTTTCCCCGCCCACGCCCACAACTCTAGAATGATATTTGAGTGGAATATACGGGCGAATATCGTGAGCGCTCCCGCACCTTAATATTTTTTTCGTCATGTCTCAAATTTTAATTAAACTATCTTTAATGCAAAGCTCCTTTCGGGCCTAAGACAACACATTATACACTTTAGGATACTTTAATTTCATTTCTACACTCCTGACAATATATTTTTGATTACAGGTACAGACATCTCAACTTCACGCCGCAACGGAAGATCTCCTTATAACAAATGTTTATTGGAGATGGTAACCTTTTCATCATACAATGGCAATAAAATAAAAAGGTATGGCACGGTAGTGCCATACCTTTTTATTTTATTGCCATTGGATCATTGGCTCAGCTATACGAGAACAGAAATAAAGAAGCACATGCCATAGAGTACCCATACGAGCATAGAACGAAAGAAAATTACACACGAGAGAACAGTGCGACAGCCAGGAAGATAGTTACAGTTCGCGCAAAACTTTATGAGCCCTCTGAACGTAGGCCCAAGAACGAAACCGCGCATGGTATAATTGAGTGAGAGTGAGAAAGTTCCCTCGGACACCTAAGTTATGCATACTGCGCAGCCACTCGCTGCAACTTCCGAGGGCTCATAAAGTTTGCACGAACTATACCGGGCTGTGTCCAGCGGGGTAATTACGTAACACACTAACAGTAGGAATGGGTTTCATTTTGACAGTTCCACAACATTCGTTGCGTTATTTACGTTGTTGTACAGATTTTTTTTTCGAACATATGAAGCAATGGATTAGCAATAGGCTTCAAAATGATTCAGATTGTAATAGATAGTGTGTTACGTAATTAGGGTACAGGGTATGGACGCACTAAAAACTTTTTAACAAAAAAACAGCCGACTTACAAAAAAAACACAAAAAAATGTGAAAAATAACTTTAATTTCGGAAGTCGGTGTCTTTGGTTGTGTATTTTCGTTTTTCACCACCGACTTCCGAAATTAAAGTAATTGTTCACTTATTTAAGTGCTTTTTTTTTGGAAGTCCGTTGTTTTTTTGTAAAAAAGTTTTTATTTTTCACTTTTTATTTGTGGTACCTACCCCACACACATTCGTATACCACTACTCGAGATGTAAATAACCGTGACAGGAAATTATTAAAACATCATCAATATAAACTAAGTGGAAAAAATACGCAGTATTAAGGATAACTCAAAAATGACTAGTCAGAACTTGATCAAAGTTAAATGGGACCACATGTGAAGCACCAGCTTTCAAATAAAAAAAGAATCATCCAAATCGGTTCACCCAGAAAAAAATCCGAGCAGAAAAAAGCTCTGAACTTTTTTTGAATACAGCCATTCTCAATGCGAGGTAGATAGATAGATAGATAAATCGTTTATTTGGTGAACACAAGAGAAATAACACAACATAAAAAGCACGATTAAATAATAATTTAACGTGATTACAATTTACCCTAAATTATGACGACTCGGAAGAATTACTCAAACCATAACTTAAGGAAATTCAAGCTCCTACTCACACATACACACCTACCATCACCTATACATATCTACACTCACACATACACAGCTACACTCACACACACACCCGGCCAACAATTAAATACTCCCTTTTCCGCGTTATTAATTCATTTAACTCCTTTTACTTTCACCCCCCCGGTTCTTATCCTCAAAATGAATTGTATTTAGTCTAGTTTATTTATTTTTTATAAAAGTGCACATTACTAACTTGTAAGTAATTATTATAACATCCATAATGGACGGATGGATGACCCCCGTAACACAGGTTTTTCCTAGCATGGGGGTCATTGATCATTTATTTTGTACCAGGCTATTTGCACGCTTAAATTAAGTGACTACCTGTATCTGTGTACTTTCTTATGTCAAATAAATATATTATTATTATTATTATTATTTAGTTAAGTAGGTACAAAGTGCCAATAGACAACAAGAGAGAAAAAAAAAGAAAGGAAGGTATAAAATAGTGACGATGACACTTGTCACAAATTAAAATATAAATGAAAATAACGTGCGGTGGAATACAAAAGTCGGCACCTCTGTCGGTCGCTGGTCGTCTTCGTCGGGCCTCCCCTAGGCAACTAGGGGTTTCACCTGTCGGGGACTGACCGCCGAGGTGTCGTGAAGAAAGCGACGCTATGTTATTAGCGTCGCGGCGCGCCTACGGAAAACAAATAGCAATCATTCATATGGGAGCGCGGCGCTACGCGCTCTCAATAATGCCGCAAGCCACTGATGCGCACATCACGAAGGGCCGTAGTTACGGGTCCACTAAATTTGCTCCCGCGGCCAGAGGGCAAAGCGCCCTGGCACCGCTCGCCACGCCCCCTTGCGGGGGCGTCGCGAATTCTACATGAGGGGAATACAAAAGTGCGGTGTGCGTCTCAAAGTGGCACCAAATGGGAGTCCAGCTCAGCATGTGTCAGACAAATATACCTGACGCTGGTATTCTGCTGGTTCCCTGTAGTGACCTACAGACGTCGAGCAGATGAGATCAATACGCGAATAATTACTATTGGTGTTGTGAAAAGCGGAATGTGCGGAGTGATATTATGTAAGCACCCGCAATGTTCATACAAAGTATTCATTCTACAGTAAAGTTTAGCATTTGGAAGCAAGAAGCATTACTTTCCACATATATCTACAAACGCAAGACAAACGCCTTAACTCCTAGAAATCCGTATATCAATCAGCCAAAAATATATGTCACGAATCGCGTGGGAGTATTAGAAGTGCCAACACATTCGCAGCCTTCCAACCGTCGGTTACAATTGAGTTACAGAGTTCTACTGAATCTAACAGGTGTTCACACAGGTGTAGGTCAAATATGTATGAAGTTTCTATAAATAGTGTCGCTGGCTGATGAGATTTGAGTGAAGGCTGCATACAAAATGGAGATACATTTGATATTGCTTGGGGATGTGAATTAATCCAAATATAGAGCCCGGAGATCACTCTTTTATACAGGGTGGCCGGAACATTGACGTCCAAAAATAAAATTTAGGTCCCTCGTATCGTGGGGTATCCGAATCACCCCCATGTATGTTCCGCGACTTTTCATAGTTTTCGAGTTACGAATTTTTTTCTGATTTTTTGAGAATGAACGACCTGACCAATCTAAAAAAAATTAAAAAAAAAAGTACATGGCTTTGTCGAGATTTTTTTTTTTGCAACTGAATCTTCGTGAGTAGTACTTTTATGCATAAAATAATCAGCTTCGTAACTGTGATGAAAGTTATGAAAAAGTTGGTCTAAAGTGAAAAAATTACGTTCGGTAAATTCGTAAAAAAAAATTCGTAACTCGAAAACTATGAAAAGTCGCGGAACATACATGGGGGTGATTCGGATACCCCACGATACGAGGGACCTAAATTTAATTTTTGGACGTCAATGTTCCGGCCACCCTGTATATCATCGGGCTTGATTGCATTTTAAAAGCCCTTGATTTAAAATATAGCTGCTTTGTCAGAAACGTGCCTTGTCAAAAATTCGTGATTTTTCAAAAGTTGTGCAGTGTTCTCGCTTGAGCCTTGTGTTCTTAAAAATTCAGTTCACAATCAACCACAAAAAGTGTTAAGAACTTTCCGGCTGTGATCATATTATGTCATCGTATCCTCTCTGTCTCATACGCGACCTATGTTCAACTTAGCTCTGCAAGTGGGTCATATTTGATGGTTTTTTCAGTCAAGCTACTATTTTTAACTCTTGTTCGTTCGTCACAAACGGTCAATTGCGGTCTCGACACACCTCTTTGTCGTGTTTGATATTTTATGCATTCACATTGCAAACTACGTAAAATTGAGTTACCAGGGTAAGTAGAGCATTTAGCATAAGTTACTCGACAGCTACAAAGACGATCAGCCTGTAACTGCCTTTTGCTAAGCACACGCCTCTCTAAGAGATACAGAGAAGATTTGAGCATTGATTATCACGCTTACATGATTTAAATGACGGCGCGTGATGTTTTAGTCAATTTATAGGAACACTTTTTAAAAGTTGTAATCGATTATTTTTACTCTGTGGTTTAGAATTTATTTCTTTAGTGGTATTTTTAACATAGAGCGGGCAACACCGAATGGGGTTGTGAGTGTCATGACGGCGATGCATGGCGAGCACTTTTGTGATGCAATCGTCACGCTGTGCATACGCACAAATCCATTGGCTCTAAATGCAAGTTTAACAATTCTTGTGATTAGACTTAATCAGTGATAATCATTGTAATCATTACATTTTATAGTTAAGTCTCGTTGCGATATTTGAAAGTAAATTAAGTGTGTTATTTTGCGAACATTATTTTCCAAACACCTGCACGTACACGCCCATGATGAAGGACCAACAGATGACGGATCAACAACGACACGTGGTGTCTCAGCCGCTAAAACATTCCGTCATATAGATATATAATTCTCTTCTCCTTTCCCCTCGTCTCTTCTTTTCTTGTTCATGTTTCTTTTCTTTTTTTTACATGGTTAGATTTTAACCTATGTATATTTCAAGTTCAGTTTCCTCTCCTTATTTTTCTACGCGTTCCAGTGTCTTACATAATTATGAAGTAACTGAGGATATATCCATATTCAAGATTAAAATAACATCGAAAAGCTTAAATTTTTTATTAGATTATATAAAAATAGCACTCTAAAACCAAATTCTGTCTTGTGTAACTCTCGGCCTCCATTTTTCGTCCCAATCAAAGATATCAAATTAATTACACTTACACAAATATTAACGTCAAACCTGTCGTTATTAATCGCTAGTTACCAGGGTCCCATACTTTTAAAGATACACAATAACTCAGTTATTATTAATTACATAATTCCACAAATATCTCCCATGGCCGAAGGTCGTATTACCACAGATGATACCAGGGTCCCATACTTCAGAAGATACACACTTATAAATTACATAATTTCACAAATATCTCCCATGGCCGAAGTTCGTATAACCACTGATGATCCAAGGTCAACCACTTCCACAATACAAACAGTCCTTCAATCTGATACTGAACGGGTTTTAGGAGTACGCAAATATAGGAGTCAGATAGTTTGATAGAGTCTTGGAGCGTAGAAATAGGACGATATGCTAAAAGAATCGGCGGCAAATAGTTAAAAAAATATATTTCAAAATCAAAATATTTTGTTTCACGTAAACCTACATGGGCACTTATGAAACGTCAGACGCTAGGTGCACGGTTCCAATTGGTCGTTTCCTATGGTGAAGAGCCGGCAAGAAACTCCACGATTACTCATTTAAAAATAAGTGGCTTTAACAATGTTTTCAAATTACAGTATTAATAAGTATGGGAGAACAGTGTAGGCCTGTCAACAAGTAACAGGCATTCAAAAAAATTGAAAAAGGTCTACAAATCTACAGTCTACAAGTTAGGCCTAGAACGTTCTCACATTCAAAATATTGAAGAATCTATAAAAAAATACAAATACAATAATTAAAATAAAAGCCTATTTAAACCAAATGACATGATTGCCATTACTACTGTTAGTAAAGAGTATACACGCGTTGACCTGAAAGAACTACTTACTTCCGTTTTTCGGCGGACGGTTAAAAAAGGGAAATGTCAATTGGAAGACGCAAACACTGATTGAAGAACATCATCTGTAGTCACATTATCATCATTTTTGTGGCCTACTCCGGTCAGTAGGCCACAATAGAAATACGTAGTTTTGCACTGAAGAAATGTGTTCCTTAGGGATGAAAAGTCGAACAGAAACTCATGAGTCGGATCATGAGTACTTAATGAGACAATACCAAACACATTTTTGATATGAAACATCTATAGCCGCCGGTAGTGATTGTAGGCGTGGCGACGCATGCCGTGGCGACGCCTCGCCACGCTATATTTTCTATACTAAATAGTTTCGATGTTTCACATCTGCCAAGCGTTCCGCGATGGCTCAATTTTTTTTCCTCAATAGTATTTCAATAGGCATTTTACTGACTGAATCATCGACTTCTGTTATTTCTGCTAATATTATCAAGATTAGACATTGAATAATATATTCTGCCACAGTAGTATATCTTTTTCTATATCTTATCTTTTATATTTCTACGATCCATGTCCACGTCCTAGATTCCTATGTACACAAACTCCTGACAATGTAGAAGGTCAGATTGGCCTACGATTTTGGCAGTAACTTATCTTGTCAAATAAGGTGAGATGTGACTTCTTACTTATTTATCTACTAGATTTATTCCCCTAAGGAAATAAGCTGGATTGTACTTGAGAAGCAGTCGACCTCGACCTCTGAAAGTGGTGGAAAGATACCTAAGTTTTTCATTTGCTCCTGTTACTCATGATCCCCAAATTTTATAGGGAAACATTTAAGTGATCCTTTGAAAAAAAAAATGCATTTCTAATTGTGCACATTATTTTAAATAATTGAGCCTGTTTTTAACTTTATGGCCTTTTCTTACACAGTAACCAAGCTAGGGTACCCTGACCAAACGGATTAGGTTAAAGGTTAGAACATTACATACAGGCAATTACAGAACAGCACTACTAAGGAAAAATATTATGTCGATGGGACCTATCATATACAATAAAATTCCGCACAGTTTCAAAGAACACCCTATTCGAACATTTAAATCTAAGCTCACTGCATTATTATTGGATAAATGTTATTATTGTATCAATGACTTTTTAAATGATAAAGAAATTTGACAATAAAATTTGTAAATAACATTATGTTTGTAAATAGTTATTTGTGCAACTAAAGAGCAAAGTCGTTTTTTGCTGCGAGTTCTGATTTTGAATCCTGAGCAAGCGAAGGATTCAACGATTGAATCACGAGCGTAGCGAGTGATTCTAAAGTTGAATCCTGAGTGTGGCGAAGGATTCAAAGGCACGAGATGCAAAAAACTTTGCTCTCGTGTAACACACATAACTTTTCACTTCAGCAGCGAGAACACTTTAGGAGATAAAATAATAAACAGGAATAGATTGAAATAACTATTTATTGTGAATCAAAATAATTAAGATTGTAGGTAGAGGTACCAATTCAATAAAATGGAACAAGTTAAAAGTAAAATTACTGCAATTCTGCAAATTAAAAGTAACCCGCTCTTTTATTTAAATTAAGGCGTGTTCGGGAATAGCACCCATGATATTTTATTATTCAAAATATATTACGTAACATTATTGAAACTAGAAATAAATATGTACATTTTAAATATCAGTTTTATTTGTAGTAAATACTTATTTTCGTTTAAATACAACAATAAGTTAAAAATACAATAAATTACATTAAAAGACATAATTATCTTTTTGAAAAATTTATTTAGTTAGTACAAAATTCCGAACGTGTTTGTCTTTAGGTCGAATTCAAAATCGGAACTTCGAAAGGGCTGGTCTTTGTCTCTCTCTCTTTCTAATGGCGGGAAAGAGATAGAGTGTGAATGTTTCGAATTGTTGATTAACCCAAGGATGAATAAGATATTCGCGGCTTTCTATATAAATAATTAAAAAGTTACTTGGTCTCACTCAGTGAGCAAAATCGCATTTTGCTCACTGATTTCAGGCAGCAAAACCTACATGTTTGAGCTACTGAAGTGAAAATAATATTTCGCTTAATTATAATTCCAAGATAATGAAATTCATTTTATTGACAAGATTTATTTATGTGCAATTGACTATTTGATGATTATTATTATTTCCTTTTTTTATGTTTGTTAGTGTTAATTAGAATGACATGTTAGTTGTTAATTTATAATAATATTGTATGTAATCTATTAGTTTCTATGAATTTGCATGCCGTAAGGTAGAATGTAGCGGTAACCTTCAGCTATTTGTATCATCTTAAACTTGTACCTACATTGATGGCAAATAAATAAATCTGAATCTGAATCTGAACAGCGGGATAATTACATAACACACTAGCAGTAGGAATGGGTTTCATTTTGACAGTTCAACAACATTCATTGCCTTATTTACGTTGTTGAGCAGACAAATTTTTCGAACATATGAAGCAATGGATAAATTTGCAATAGGCTTCAAAATGATTCAGACTGTGATAGATAGTGTGTTACGTAATTAGGGTGCTGGTTAAAGCGAGCGAACAAGTACATCCAAGTTTTATAGCTATTTAGTATTTTTAGGACCCCAAAATAAGAATTATTTGAGGTTCACAAAAAGAGGCGTAATCATTATATTCGATTACTGTTCAATAATATTTTAAGGATAGCAAAATGGGTATTATTTACTCATGATCCCTAAATTGAAAAGGAAAATATTTAACTGATCCTCTAAAAGCTTATTGACCTACTAATGATAACCTTCTATACCCTTGGTATTCATATGAGGTCAAAGCTGAATATCAAGTGTTGAGGACTCTTTTTTGGCTCGATTTTTGACGATTATCCAATAATTTTAAAAGTGGCTATTCGGTAATGCTGAAAAGAAACCACGAATGGCAAGTTCCGACTTACCGATCCGGGCATAGATATTAACTTCTAAAATGATTTTAATACCTATGTGTCGGTTGTAAATCTCTCAAATGTTACCTCACTGTTTGATTAAGTAGTTTAGAATATTTTGGTAGATTCGGAGATTATAGTTATTATATTTTAATGAGTAACACTATTATTATTTTAATGAGTAATACTAAATTATTGAAATTATTAATGTAAAATCGTGACAATAGCATAGTTATTTTAATTTTTTATGTTAAATAACCCTCAAGTTTGCGATGACTGGCAAAGGCCGCTAAGTTGCAAGTACCTAAATTATAAAATAACACCAAAATGTACACTTAGTTTGCAAATAAACGTTTGACTTTGACTTAGTTAATTTAATTTAGGTCAGGTGAGTCATAGCTATATCATTGGTAGCATTCTGTACTAAAATCTGGAAATTAAAAAAAAATTGGTTACTTCGTTCCCTCAATCCCGTCGAAATTGTTGACGTTAGCTTAGTAAAATTAACGTCAAAAAGTTTGACTGGCTAGAAGGAACGAAGTAACCTATTTTTTTTTTTCATTTTCAAATTCTAGTACAGGTAGCATTCTGTACTAAAATCTGAAAATTTGATTGAACTACAACTCACCTGACCTAAATTAAACTCCCATATAATCTCCCAAAATATTCTAAACTACTTAATCTAACAGTGAGGTAACATTTGAGAGATTTACAACCGCAAAATTAACCATAAAGCTTCATAAACAAATCAAGTAGATTGTATTACGAAACATCGTTCATTGAACTTCGCGTCTGATAAATAAACAGTCGCTCTCAATCATCGCTGTGGCTATATTAACTTATTTATATGCTCTTTGAAGACTGTCCAAATGTTTAAGATTCGGTGTCGCAATATTTTAGCCCCTTGAAGCTTGATATCCTTTATGTTTGTGGCATACCTTTTAGTTCACTTTGAGTAGATCACTGTGGTATCAGATGTTCTAATAGATAAAAATGAAGAAGGAAAGTGCATCGTAATAAGTGGATGACGTATGAAGAAAAGTGGATAAGGATGTTAGGCATTTTTTACTTTATGGTGACGTCAAAATAAACGATGAAGTAAAAGGAGTAAAAGGAGAGAAGGAAAGGAGGAGGAGAGTATAATTCGGTATTTTCTGGATGCACCGATGGATGCTGTTGAGTATGGAGTAGCAGCTGTGGTGAGCGGGTGAAAACTCAAGTGTTTGATAGATTGTGTTGAGGATTTTTACAATAAAAAACGATGCGTTAGTTTAACGAGCAAATTATTTATTCGTCATCTTACTTACAACACTCAAGGAGAGGGGTGTGGGAACAATATCCTACTAATATTATAAATGTAAACGTTTGTGAGGATGGATGGATGGATGGATGTTGGTTACTCTTTCACACAAAAGCTACTGAACGGATTTTGATGAAATTTGGCGCACAGATAAACCATGACCTAGGTAAAAACATAGGGTACTTTTCATCCTGGATCGTAGACAAAATCATGGGCAACAGCTAGTTTTAAATATATATAATAGAATAGAATAGAATACTCTTTATTATGTACACCATAAAAATTACAGATATAAATGTAGACATTTTACACAGGGTGACACAATGGGCGGTCTTATCGCTAAAAGCGATCTTTAAGCGATTAAAACATAGTAAACCATATTAACGTATATCCCCATTTACTCTGCCGTGAAGACAAACTGCAATAAACAGACTCTCATTCACACAACATCTAAATATCCAATAAAGATTACTAGCAGCGACACTAATGTAATTTAGTATATTATATAGTAAATATATCAACGAACAGCAAGTTAATAAACTGGTATAAATAACGTTTTATGGCTGGAGCTTGTTATTTATTGAAACAACTATAAATAACAGATGTGAAAATTGTGGTTATCTGTGGTTGCAAGTGTTGCAACTGTCAAAATGAGTAATTGATTCTATTGTGCTTTTTAATGAAGTTTGTATATCGTGCGAGTAAAATAATGAAAGAATGCTTGGAAACATGCTGGTCCTGCTCCATAGGACAATCTAGAGTGTAGACAAAATCAAACTGGTTGCTAATTTAATTGTATAATTTATAATTTTTATAACATTGATTGTTACATTATGTACTTAACAACTTTAACTCACACACTAAATTAATACTTGTTAAAATTTTGGAAACATCATCTACTTTGCAATATTCGTAAATATGTGAGCACCATGTATCTATCACATAATTAATTTACCTGTCTTTGCATTATACTTAATTCTTTTTACATATTGTAGTATAGTAATTTTATTCTAGGTGCATCGTCTTCACATATAATTACATAATTAATGTGAACCTACATAATATTGTAAAACATTTTAAAAGAGTAACGGTGGAGTTTCTTGCCCATTCTTCTCCATACGAA
Source organism: Dryobotodes eremita (assembly GCA_917490735.1). NCBI lineage: Eukaryota > Metazoa > Arthropoda > Insecta > Lepidoptera > Noctuidae > Dryobotodes > Dryobotodes eremita. The sequence continues at coordinate 18,426,110 of OU823264.1, read as the reverse complement.
ACTACCTTTTGGAAGGGGCAACTAGAATCAATTCTACTTTTTTGTAAATTTTGACGTTCAAAAGTGCCTTTTATGTGCCTATTTGAAATAAATTATTTGACTTTGACTTTGACTTTGAATACTTAAATTTTAAATAAGTCAGTGAGTCAGTACCTATCGGTTTTCCTTTCTACGATAATTTCATCGTTTTGGCAGTAATATGTCAATACGATAGACAAACTGGTTGCTAATTTAATTGTATAATTTATAATTTTAAAGACATTGATTTTACATTCTGTAGCTACTTTAACTCGCACACTAAATTATTACTTGTTAAAATTTTAGAAAAATCATCTACTTTTCAATATTTGTAAATATGTGAGCACCATGTATCTATCACATAATTAATTTACCTGTCATTGCTTTATATTCAATTATTCTTACATATTGTGGTACAGTAATTTTATTCAAGGGCATCGTCTTCACATATAATTAATGTATACAAAATATTGTAAGACATTTTAAAAGAGAAAAATGGGGTTTCTCGCCCATTCTTCTCCATACGAAACTACCTTTTGGAAGGGGCAACTAGAATCAATTACATTTTCTTGTAAATTTTGGCATTCAAAACTGACTTTTATGTGCCTATTTGAAATTAATTATTTGACTTTGACTTTGATCATCGGTAAACTTGCACCCTAATTATGTAACACATTTTCAATCACAATCTGAAACATTTTGAAGGATATTGCTAATCCATTGCTTCATATGTTCGAAAAATTTGTCTGCTCAACAACGTAAATAACGCAATGAATGTTGTTGAAATGTCAAAATGGAAGACATTGCTACTGTATGTGTGTTACGCAACTACCCCGCACCTTGATCATATACATACTTCGTATGTTAACAGTGGTGGTCCAGTAGTATCGGCCCCGACTTACGAGTTGTAGGTCGGAGTTCGAACCCAGGCAGCCACTTTACTTAGTGTATTTAATTTCATCACCACTGCTCTCAAAACGGTGAAGGAAAACATCGTGAGGAAATCGGCATCTCTTAAAACCAAAAATTCGAAGACATGTGGCACCCACCAACCCGCACTGGGCCCGTGTGGTGGATTATGACCCACTCCCTCCAATAGAGAGGAGGCCTGTGTCCCAGCAGTGGGAACATTATAGGCTGGCTATGTATGTCAGCTAAACAGGGATTAAACAATACATTTAAATAATCGCTAGAATCCTTTACACGTGTCTTTTCAAAAAACCAACCCACTGTATTTTTAGCTCCGTTATTTTTACCTAAAATGAAATTGCTCTTTCATCTCAGTAAAGTCTCAGGAGAATTTCAGTTAATTCTTTATGTTATTACTTATGCGTTATAACTATAAATGTATAGTTATATTAAATAGGAAAACGATATTTTTTTGTATCAATTATAGTACGCCTGTAGCGGCATCTACATCGCTACATGCGAGCAACGCGTCACACTGACGTCACGCAAAATCCTGCATCGCGCAAGCAGAGTTTACCGCGCAACTAGCATGTATACAACATGCCGACATCCAACGTCGGGCAGTTGCCCACCAGACACGACACCCGTCTGGTCGGAGGATCCTCCCTTTTCTATGGAGGATGAGTGGACTTTACACCCTGTTCCTCGTACCTCTATAGTCCTGCGCCTGATCTTACCCTTGTCGTGCCGAATTGCCGTCCAACGGACTATGAGAATGAGGTAATAGGGAGTGTTTGCGCACACACTTGTTCACTATACTATCTCCTCCGTTATTGGCTAATCTCTGTTGAGACCGACCGCCGTGACTGAAATTCGGTGGGGAGTATACTATTATTATATTATCTAAATACCCAAGTCACAGTCTCTTTTGAAGTCCAGACATAATATTTGTCAGATCATGTGATGACCATGTAGATTGGTGTCTGTACCATTACATTCAATCTGTGTGGTTTATCCTCAAAAGACCATTCTTTTGAGGATAAACCACACAGATTGAGTGGACCTGTCTAGTCAGTGCACGCATTTGTCAGTAATCGTGCAGCTCGACTCAGAACTTAAGGAGCTCAACGATTCAATGAACAATAATAATAATAATTAATAATTTATTTATTTCAAAAAGTGTGGTACAGTCTGTTACAATAAATACATTTTACAGTTTATGGACAAATCCAAAAGGGAGTAACAATTAACGGAATTGAATCTGACGTCCTAGCTAGGTTACATGGTAACCTGTATTAAGGTACGCCAGCCCAGGTTCCCACAAAAGGAGTACAAAAACAATTTAATAGGGAGTGCTTAGGACTATAAACTGCAGAACTGCAAACGTATGGTAACTTATACAAGGTGTGTGAAGAGTTAGTATGTGTGTGTGTGTGTGTGTTTAGTGATGTAGGTGCTGTGTGTGTGTTTTTTGTGATCTAGGTGTGGTGTGTGTGTGTGTGTGTGTGTAAACGGAAGGGAAAGAGGTTGAGTTTGGTACGGAGTGTTAGAGAAGGCACTACGATTGTGAAGTAAGCAGATATTCAGTGTCGTCGTAATTTAAATTAGTTAGAAAGCTTGTTATCTGTTTTTTTTTTTTTTTTTTTTTTATACACATTTCATAAGAGGATTGATGAACAGGGACAGTTTTGTTTATTCTATTATATAAAAATGCCCCAAGGTAGTAAAAGAAACGTTTTGTGAAAGCAAAGCGACAATACCAAAGAAAGGACATTTGGGTAGGCCACATAAATTACTCAAACTGCCAGACCATGATTAAAATTAACTGAGAAGAAAAAAAGAGCAAGAATTATCAAGCCAGACTAGACCAATACATTAACCAGTTGACTGCTGAACTGCAGGCTGTGGGCAGTCTAAGATACTCTCGTCTCTAAAGAAATTGTATACCAGATCTAGCGACAAGATTCGTAAACAGAAGATGAGAATGGCATCAATGGGTGCATAACTTAGCTAAAGATATATCTTCTGATGAAAATCTGACAACATATTAAATGATTGTTTCAAGGAATGAGATTAATAAGTAGCAGGAAAATATATTTAAAAAAAAAAAAAAATACATAAATGTTGGCAATAAGTATACAGAGAGGTAAAAACAAAAAAAAAACTTAAGTAGAATTATAAATTTTGGGTACAAAAGGTAAGTACAGATCGAAAGTCCAATAAAAATAGGTACCCTGCCCTCCAAACTAGGAAAATCCTGTATCCTGTGCGGCAGTGTCTTCGCATTACATAAAGGTCAAGCGATTTATGTGAGCATACAAACTAAATTTTTAATAATTTTTAATTAGAGATTTGTCAAAGATAAGGTGCTGTACTTGTGAGATGAAAAACGTTATGTGTATATAATTGGACACGTGCCCTGAAACTATAAACAGATTTACACGTGTCGCTGTACATATCCTACCTATCATGACTGTGTCTTTGTACCTATCACTCAGTGATTTCCCTGGACAGTAACGTAACTGATAAATATTCAAGCTGTGATCGATGTAATCACTGAAGTTTGAATTATATGTGTTGACATAACACAAATATACAGTAAACGGATTTTTTTTTCACTTTTTCCCTTTTGCCTTTACACCCGTAGACTACTTGATAAAACTGCGTATACTAACTTCGATATGTATATCAACTACGCTTATACGTAGGTAAGTCTCTAGACCAGCATTTCCCAAAGTATGGGTCGCGACCCACTGGTGGGTCACGAGTGAATATTGGGTGGGCATTGAAAAATAGGACGAAACATGTACCGCCCGACGACGATACTGTCTGAAAGTTCCACTCATTTATCACTGTTAAAAAAAACTTTGACGCCTATTTCGGGGAAGAGATGAAGAAACTCGACACGATGAATTAGAATTGTAACCCATTTGAGACCACATGCCAACTAAAATGTCAACCAAAATCAAGTGATGAACTCATTTATTTATCAGAAGATACGTCATTGAAAAATAGTTTCGATCGCAATTAGTAAACGAAATTCTGGCTCTCAGTTACTGACAACTACGTTTGCCTGTTTTATGAAGGTATGAAAGTCCTCCTCCCCTTCAGTACCTCATACCTATGTGAGCCAGGATTTTCAGCTATGATTAATATAACAGATATATGATTAATTAGTATAATAACATACTAATGGCGAAGTAAATTGGACGTATCAAACAAATTTCGATTAAAAGCAACAAAAATTTAAGTGGATACTCAAGCTATTATAACAATGCTAAAACTACTATGACAAAAAATAGAAAACAAATACATCCTTCTCATTGAAATAGCACTTCTTGTATTTAATTAAGTATAGAAATTGTCAATTATAACTGAATGTAATTTTTTCTTTTGTAAACAGTCCTTCATTCATATAGTTATGCCCCTTATTTTCTCCATGACAGTCAAGAGGTGAGTCCCGAATTTTGAAGTTTTTGTTAGGTGGGTCGCGGTCCTGTGAACTTTGGGAACCACTGTTTTATATGACTTTCTTTTTTTACTTCAAAGGTGGTAACATGATTCGTAGTTATGCGCTGTAACATATACCTGCTGCAATCTTTAGAGACTATTAACACGACGTAAGACTATTAAAGGTATTTATTGGAAGTAGAAGGGTAAATTACCATGAAAAACCGACGGGTGATCTTAATAAATTGTCGTCTGATCCGGGGAAAATATTAGATAAAGAAAAATTTTTAGTTTTACCGTTTGAATTTAACATTTGCCTACAATTATCATCCTGATTTTAACTCGTGAATTTTTTGCATGCATTTTATAACTTGTATTTATTGTAGTTTATGTTATCAGAATCCGTGATGTAGATAATAATCAAATCTTGTGCACGTCTGTACACACAAGTCCTAGTCCAATGAAGTACTTGTGTTTGATGTTGACGTGCTAATTTAAAGAAATAAATTTAAAAATACATATTTTTATTTTGTACTTTTTAGTCTAGTATATACTTCATTTACTTAATCATTCTAAAGTCAACGAAGTTATGACTTGAACGGTTTACTATGGGCCACTGAAGAGTTCCACTATCACCTCTTGGCTCCATCATCAAACCCTCATTACCAAGCCCTATCTATTGGATTCGTCAAAACGAATTATATGAGCCCAAACTCGAGCGGTTTACTAGTAGCCACTGAAGAGTTCCACTATCACCTCTTGGCGCCATCATCAGACCCTCGTTACCAAGACCAATCTATTAGACTCATCAAAACAAATCGAATGACTCTAAACTCGAGGGATTTACTAGTAGCCACTGTAGAGTTCCACTATCCACCTCCTGGCTCCATCACCAAAACAGATCAAATCATTAAAAAAATCATAATCAAATCAACAAATTATAGTTTTGTCATCCGAACTACATATACATACAAAGTTTCATTTCGATACGACCATTAGAAGTAGGTTAAAATTGACTTCTAAGATTTTATTACAGTGTTTGTTAGTTTGGAGATCCTTGCGGTGGCTTGACTTTTTGAGTCACCTTTGACAAATCTTTAATGTGCAAAACGAATAAATGTGCTTAATTTCAAACACTTGTTTCTATGATCAAATCCCATTTACAAATACGAGTAAAGCCGATATTTTTCAATCAATCAAAAATAATCACCGCAATTTACAAATATTAATCCCTAACTAACAAATCACACGCTTACCCCTAATTCCGGATGATCCTAATTCCGTATCGTATATCATATACTGCTATAAATCACGCATCCGATTCCCGGCGCACCGGGAATCGGATTCATGATTTATAGGGGTTTTTAATTTCAATTTAATCAATAACTTATTTAAATTAAAAAAAAACATTAGATTTCAGGAAATAAAAAAAAAGTCTTTCCGTAATTTGATGAAGCGTCGTAAACTTGTCGTGTTTACTAGTATGATGAATGGGGAGTTTTAAATGTAACAAAAAAACTGAAGACAAAACCAAGTTTGATCAGACGATGAAGAGTTTTAAAATTCATATCGGAACATGGCCGGATTTTACGTGATTGTTGTGTAAGGTGATCAATCCTCTTGCCTTCCTGGCCTTCGAGAGCCCTCCTTTCATTTATGAAACAGAAATTAACCCTATGTAGCAATTAATTAGCACGCCAATTGCGTAACACACTTTCTTCAATCACGATCCAAAAATTAGAAAGGAAATTCCTAATCTGTTGCTTCATATGTATGGAAAATTAAAAAATAATAACGTAATGAATTTTGTTGAACTTTCCAAATGAATGGCATTGCCACTGTAAGTGTCTGACGCAATTACCTAGCAGAAAAGTACCAACTTTTCAAGAATTTATTTTCCTATTATGTAAAACAAAGCACTCTAATTTAACAGTTTTAGTACGGAACCATAAAAAGTAATAAGATTCTTCGAAATAATAATTTGTTATAAATTTAACTATTCAAAGTGCAATAAATAATTAGCAATTTCTTAAATCCCGGGACTTAATCGTCATGTTTATGATTCCGGGATTTTAGAGGTGGTATTATCCACTCTATGTTACTTACTTCCTCGAAATTTAGGTAATTATGCTCTACCTATTCCGGTATCTGCAGATCATATAGTTATTCACCTGTAACTTAAATTATTTCGCTCACAAAGTTTCTCAAAATTGAATCATCGTTTTTCTGTGCACCGGGATCACTACATACTTGGGTACAGTCACGGACTAGAAAAAAAAGGACTCCGCGCCACGCATATCGAAATTGAAACACCGTACCGATCTATGTGTGTGTGTGTGTAAATAAGTGTCTTACTTGTGATTTGTTATTCCTTGACACTTTTTGACACTCTTGTTACACCATTTCACAACACAAGAAGGCATTATTTTATATTATTACTTGACGTAAACAGTACTTACAATGGCGACCGGTCGGCACCTTATGATGTAAATGTGTGCGTGAAGCATGTTTGTACAAATGGTCCGGCTACGTATAATGCTTCACTTTCGATACGCGTAGCGCCGAGACTTTCTTTTATTTCTAGTCCGTGGGTACAGTAGGTAGTTGGACTAAACCTTAAGCAACTTTGGTAGAATTCTAGAATTCTACAACAGTTAGGAGAATTTGAAACGAAGCTGTTACGGCTAACGACTAGTCGGAAGATACTTCTACAACCGTATTGTTACTTTTCCATTACCGTGTGGGGGAAACTAGTGAACTACAAACACTAGTGGCTCGTGGCTAAGTTATTACAGCCGCACAAATCGATCGAAGGTTAAGCTACGCTTGCCGAAGTCTTACTGCGGATGGATGACCAACTTTTACGTTCGTTCTCACAAAGCACGCTAAGTCGTCGGTCTAGGCTGACATTTGTACATCTTTGACAGTCGGTACATACGGGTAGTCAGAAGTCTGGTAACCAGTCTTACTGCATCCGGTAAGACAGGAAGCGAACCTCAACATAGTTGGGAATATATTTAACGAAACATAATTGATATAACTTTCAGACATAACGTTGATGTCGAATATAGGTATCTACGTAGCGAGGACATCTTGATATCGAACCGCTTTTTAACGAGCACTGATAATTATTATCTAACTAGCTTTTGCCCGCGGCTTCGCTCGCGTTAATTTAGACTGACTATCAATTCGGGTTATAATTCAATCATGATTCGAAAGACACGTGGCGCCATCTATTATCATAAGAAAGTTATTGTGGTTTTCCTCGGGAACAGTACTTTTTTGCGGGATGAAAGGTACCCTATGTCCGTTTCTGTACACCTGACAACGTATATGCAAAATTTCAGGATGATCGGTTCAGTGGTTTAGGCGTGAAAAGGTAACAAACAAACAAACTTACTTTCGCATTTATAATATTAGTTAGGAAGTTAGGATTAGGATTAGGATAATTTTCCAACGCTAGTCAATAAAACGGGTTTCCATCCTAATAAATAGAAAACTCAACAACTTTGATGAATGCTTCACCAAATCTATATATAAACATAGTATAAAACAAAGTCGCTATGCGTATCTGTCTATGTAAACTCCTAGGTCTTCTAAACTACACAATGGATTTTGTTGCAATTTTCACCATAATAATTATAAAGAATGTATTCTGGAAGGTTTATGTGTAACCTTATTATGATTAATAATAGTGTCCGTGGAGTTTCTTGCCCGTTCTTCTCCATAGGTACCTACTACGCTTTGGAATGGGCAACTAGCTTTATCTTTCTGACTCACCGACCCCTTGACAATTGAAATGTGCCGTACTTGGTTCATTGAAATAAATGCTTTGAGTTTGAGTTCTTTTCTTCTTCTTATAAATAAAAACAAGATGCTTTTAAAAGCTCGAAAGCTATACACTACTCTCTTGCTCATAAATTCGAAAATAAATCCCAAATCAAATTAAGTTTTTCATTGTCATAGTTCGACTTTAAACTTGTTAACACAAACTAGTGTTAGCAGACGAACTTGGTCACATTTCTGCATACTGCGCATGTTTTATTCAATCCACTTCGTTCAAAGACTTTGAAGTCGTTAAAATATTTAAATCGACTCCATACAACAGTTTGACAAAGGATTCACGCTAATAGACAAGTTGTGGGCACGTTGTGTTGTGTGAGTGTGGTGGATTATATTTTATTTAAATACTTTGTAGTCAATCACATAATTGAATAGTTTTTCAATCATTACAATGTTACTATTTAGCATTTACTAAATCCATGTACTTAGTATATTGTATTTCAATTATAATATATCTTACATAATCTACAAATAATATTAATAGTATGTACAACTAAATAACAATAAATAAAAATAAAAAAGAATAAAAAATAAATACTTTGTTGAATTATATTGTAATATTTATCCTAATACAGATACTACATTAATTATGTATTTCTCTGTTTCGGATGAGAGTTGGCCAGAATCAAGCTGAATGGCGTGCAATGGGGGCTATCGTTTTTGTGCTCACCAGTTGTCGCCACTGTCGAATAAGGTCCTGTTGCAGTACTTTTATTTGATGTTTTGGATATTTTTAATTACCCTTATATTCATAGTATGTTTATTTTATTACATTTTAAAACTTCAAATGAATATTTAGATTATAATGGTCCTAAAATTGGTCAGCATGAAGCAGACAAATCTTATTCTTCGAAATTACCAAATTAGATCCTAACTTTTTACTTAAAATCTTAAGCCATAATTAATCAAGAATGGCACTACCATTACAGATATTATGAACCATTCGTTAAAATCCGAGATTAAAAATTCCCGCAAACCGTGAACGTTCAGGTCATATTTTGACATCTAGAGACCTTACTCTACACTAGCGCCTCTGGCGGTAAACTCAAGCGCGATAGCCCTCATTGGAGAAGCCAATGTCCAGCAGTGGATTGCTGTAGGCTGGTGATGGTGATTTTTCGGATTGCACGATATAGATTAGTGAATTTATAGACTTTCAGTTATATCAAATTACTTAGGACTGATTTTTCCATCGTCCGATATCTTTTATCGTTAAAACAACGTACAAAAACTGTCAAACGTCAATTTTATTCCACGGATAAAGGACCTAAAACTTTGGTTTCCTAAGAAACCGGTGAACGGTTACAATAACGGCTGTCCAAATACAGAACGGTTTTTGACACCTAAATGCCAAAACTTGCGCTACGGGCAACACAATCTCTTTCTTTTTTCTACTAGAGTAGAAGAAATTCAATATACATTAATAAAAAAGATAGGGACAAGCCACTCTTCAAACGACCGACCGCGTAGGCTATGACAGTAGCGTCTAGGGTTGCCAGGTGTCCAGCTGTAAAAAGCCGCACATGTCCAGCTTTTATTAGGCTATTGGTCAACCCCGCCCGTCACTTATTAGGTATAAAGTGGAGTACAGATACTTTTTATTTTATTTTTGTAAACTGGAAAGTTACTCCTACCTATAATTTATTTACAAATTATGGCTGATTATTGATTGTTTTAGTTACTTTCAATGTAAGTAAAGAAGTTACAGATTACTTTAATAAGAACACAATGTGGTTCATAATAACATATTATACATACATAATTAAGAGTATAGTAAGTCTCACATGAATAACAGTAATAATAACACAAATAAAATTATCATTTTTTTTTTTTTCTTAAGAATTAATGTGTCAGGCTTTTAGGGCAAAATGTCCGGCTATATATGAATCTGTGTCCGGCTTTTCTATTTTTGGGCCTGGCAACCCTAGAGGCGTCACTCATTGAGTAGAAATCGGCTAGTCGCTGGGGTTAATCCATCATCGTTATCCTCACCTTGATTGATATAAACACGAGTAATACGAGAAAACAACCAGAATAAGTTTCAAAATCTCCCACCTTTTTGTAAAAAGGGACTTATTTAAGCGACATGCTATATTAAAACTAGAGAAATAAATGAATTCTGATTCTGATTAATGTCAAAAACTGATGAAAAATAAAAATATAAAATACATATGAAAATATGTCATATTTTCATGACGGCAGTTACTACGGCCACCGCTCTTCTAAGAAATCGTAGCTTTAGTGAAGTTTATTCTTATTTATTATTTATTTATTTATTTAAAAAAATACATTCAACTATCATCACAGGCTTACCTAATACAATAGTGTAGTTATAGTCTTAGTTCTTGTCTGATTGTTTTAACTATTTCCTGTGGTGAACATGATTTTAGCATTGGGTATGGTTAAACCGTGTCATAATAAAAAAAAACTATTTTTTAGTAACTACTAAAAAATAGTTTTTTTTTATTATGACACGAATAAATGTGAATATGAATTTGCATTTGTGAATACAATGACAATAGTTATTGTAATTGTATTCACAAATGCAAATTCTGCACATTCGTGCAAAGGGCGATGATCTTTGGACATCACCCTAACATTTCCTCATATCTCTTTTAAAACTCCGAACGTTTAACTTGGAACTATTCAGTAACACTCCAGTCTTCAACAGTAATATTGGAAAAGTTAAAACATTCAGACTTATTGAGTTTTCCGTCGACAAAACGTCATTTAACTGGGGCGTGACGTTACTCGTGAATACACGAACTGGGAGAAATGTTGAACTGTTTCACCTAGCACAGATTTGTAAATGTTGGACTGTTTCACCTAGCACAGATTTGTAAATGTCGGACTGTTTCACTTAGCACCGATTTGTAAATATTGGTCTGTTTTACATAACACAGATTTCTAAATGTTGGACTGTTTCACCTAGCACAGATTTATAAATATTGGACTGTTTCACCTAGTACAGACTTGTAAATGTTGGACTATTTCTCCTAGCACAGATTTGTAAATGGTGGACTGTATCACCAAGCATAGATTTCTAAACTGAGGAAAGTTTTTGTAAATATATAGATTTCAGCTGCCAAGGCTGTCGAATGAACTTTTAAACTTTATAACTATTTCAGCTTTATAACTTTTATAACATTTCAAACTAGAACCTACGTGGTCCTTCAATGATCTGACCAAGATACTTAAACTAAATTATTTCTGGACTTTAAAAGAGACTATCTCTGTATTTGTTTCACTGCTTCTTCTCAAAATAATCGGATAGAAAACACCAACCCCACCCAGTTTTTGAAATATATTTGAAGTGTAATTTTTTGTATAAAACCTACTTACTTCCATAAATCAACATTCTGTCTCTATTTCAAGAAGGATGTATAGCAATCTTGTGTCACATTCGATTAGTCACTCAAGTGTCTAATCAAAAATGTGCAAACGCAAGGTTGAAAGAACAAAGATCTTTTCTAATGATTAGGAGAGATCTTACTACTAGATCTCCCGGTATTTCTAGACTTGGGACGTGGTATTTAGAAAACCATCTTGGCTGTTTCAGGATACGATTCTACACTTCTTCAAAAAGTTTAAATGATTACCTATTCTTTGAGCTGACTCAAGTTTTAATGAATTGGTCATTATGTAATCTATGGGAACTATAACCAATTTATGAATGGTGTCATGACGTCACACTGAAGATATATATAAGATGCGTAGGTGACAGGGGGCTAAATAGAATACCATCACAGTGACTTGGCAATAGTCTAACGATTATGGCGTTATAGAGAGAGGTCGTGAGTTTTAATGCCTCCCATAATTCGTGAACTTCCTGCCCGAAGTTCATAGCACAATCAGAATTTCGCTTAGTTCAAAATCGAATGCCCGGTTTCTGAATTGAGAATTTGAACTGGTCAAACTTAACTTTCGAACTAATTATGGTGATTCCTTCGATGTAGCCCGCGCAATTCAAGTTTTTAATTTACAAAGATCGAGGAATACTAAGTGTGACAAGTTCTCAATTTAAAAAACGGCCAATCTAGATTCTGTAAAAATCTCACCATGAAAACTTTAATAAAAATAAATAGATCGGAAGGTGTTAGTAGTTTCTACTAAAAGCACTTAAGAAGACAGTGATTTTAATCAACTTCGTCTTTTGAAAGAAAGAAAATACGTTTGCAGACCACTAGGCTGTTAACATTAAACACCTGGAGGTGGTGGTGGTTAAATGCAATTATAGGGGTATGAGGAACAGGGTGTACAGTTCACTCATACCTCCATAGAAAAGGGAGGATCATCCGACCATACGGGTGTCGTCTCTAGTAGGCAACTGTCCGAAGTAAACTCTGCTTGCGCGATGCAGGATTTTGCATGACAACAGTGTGACGCGTAGCTCACATGTTGCGATGTAGATACCGCTTCACAATCTTTCATCGATGAAAGATGGCATTCAAACCATGGATACCAATATGCAATAAAGCTTAGAGCAATAACTTTAACAAAGTCATTCATAATGCTAAGGACCTTTTATAATTAATGGCTGAGAGGAACCATTGTTCAAAAGGTTGTGCAAGTGACGTAATATGAATAAATTGAGGGTACAATAGATTTTATTTTCATTCCGATCTTGAGCCGAAGTCGCACGAAGTGGTCACGAACGTTTGTTATTCGTAATTTGATTTTTAAATTATGAAATTGATATCCGTTTTCCGCGTAATATAATAGGTAGCCTACTTCTGGGATATTGAAACCACCACGGCTACTAGGCGTCTGAAGTAGGTACTCTTATTGAAAACAGATATTACGGCTGTCAGCGGCGAAAGGTCTACCCATAACATTGAATGACATAATAACCTGTTTAGTAATTTTATTCCAAGTACATCGTATTTACATAAATAATTACTGTATACAAAATATTGTAAGACATTTGAAAAGAGTAACGGTGGAGTTTCTTGTAAATGTTGACGTTCAAAAGTGGCCTACTTGAAATAAATTATTGTACTTTGACTAACATGATCCACATTGGCTTCCCTCACAAAACATTTTCTATTCAAAGACGGCTACTTCAGCATCTGATAAATGATAAATGATTTTATTTCTGTAAGTAGGTTTGTATGTACTTTTACACGTCAATCATATTTTAAAAACTAGATGAGGTCGACGTTTCCTGACTACTCTGAGAAGAAAGGCCGAAACAAACTCAGAGGTCACAGTCTCTTTTAAAGTCCAGAGATAATCTTGGTCAGATCATGTGAAGACCATGTAGATTTGTGTCTGAAATGCTCTTTTGAGGAAAAACCACACATAATGAGTGGACCTGTCCAGTCAGTGCACGCATTTGTTAGTAATCGTGCAGCTCAACTCAAAACTTAAGGAGCTTAACGATTCGACGAACAATACCAAAGAAAAAGTCATTTGGGTAGGCCGCATAAATTACTCAAACTGCCAGACCATGATCAAACTATTAGAGAAGAAAAAAAAAACATTGACCCACAGAGTCTTTATATTCACAATAATTAAAATAAATACTATATTACAAAGTAAATATTCAAGTCAATGTATTTATAAAATTCATTCATTCATCTGATTTATCTATCAAAATCCTAATAAATATCAGACTAACATATCCATTCTACCGAAGACTTCTGCTTAAACGAAGTATCAAAGAGTTTAAGGCTGAAAAAAGTTATGGAAGTATTCTCACTTTCGTCAAAAAGATACCCCATATCAAAAACCGTAACAAAACAACATCCTCTGAAACCTCCCTCTATCAACAATGCCTCATAAAAATCCCTTGGAACTTGTGAATTTTCATCATAGTCGTGTCGTATGAAGGCCTTGCCATCGTTATGTTTTGTCACAAAAAGTTGTGCAATAAAACTGAGCCTTGCGGGGACACAAATTATTTGCGGACGTTACCCGCGACCCGGATAAATTATTCATTGCTGAGTTTTATTCTGAGGGTCGATTTAAAAACGATATTTTTTCTCCCTTTTGAGCTTTTCTTAAAATTCGCTTCATGTAAAATACTGATAGTCAGCTATATCTAGTTACGCTAGGGTTTCCTAAGACTGCAGTGGCCGCCAGATAGCGTCCGTAATTTGACGTCGAGTAATGTCACTAAAACGTTATATATGAAAGTTAGTTGGTGTGTTTTCCTAGAGAGCGTTTTTTGACACCGTAAAGTCAAACCCCGGTGCCATCATTTCAAACTCAAATTCAAAGCATTTATTTCAATTAAACCATTTACAATCACTATTAAACTGTCAAAGAGTCGGTCAGTTAGTCTGAAAGTTGAAGCTAGTTGCCCATTCCAAAACGTAGATCTCTATGGAGAAGAACGGGCAAGAAACTCCAAAGACAGTCTTTAATCAAGATATGATAAAATCCTGGTTACATTATTCTTATTGCTTGTATACGAGGTGCATTCAATAAGTACCTAGCCTCATCGCCAGAGGGCGCTGTAGTTTCAAAAGAGTTTTACCACAGTGTAGCACATTCTTTTTTAATTCTTTTTTCAAATTTTCATTCCAATCCCTTCATTTGTTTTAATTTGACAACTTATGGAAGCGAACGTGTCGATCGGTTTTACAAAAATGGAAAAAGAGCAATATCGTTCGGTGATTCGATTCCTATTTTTGGAAGGGAAAACGCGCATCGAAATCAAAGAGCGCTTGGATGCTGTGTACGGTGACTCTTCTCCATCGATGGCCACCGTCAAGAATTGGTTCAACGAGTTTGCACGTGGCCGTACGTCGGTTTTTGATGAACCACGTCCAGGTGCACCGAAAACAGCTGCTACGGAGGAAAACATTAAAAAAATCCATGATCTCGTATTGGCAGATCGCCGATTGAAGGTTCGGCAGCTAGCTGAGACTGTAGGCATTTCAGAAGGAACAGTGCATCATATTCTTCACGAGGAACTCGGCATGAGAAAAGCTGTCGGCGCGATGGGTGCCGCGTTTACTCACACCAGAAAACAAGCGCAACCGTGAGACCACATCGGAGACGTGTTTGGCGCTGTTTAAGATGAATCCAGCGGAGTTTTTGCGTCGTTTTGTGACCGTCGATGAAACCTGGATCCACTGGTACACACCAGAGACCAAGGAGCAATCAAAACAATGGATCCAGACCGGGGAACGTGCTCCAAAGAAGGCGAAAACTGTAAAATCGGCCGGAAAAGTTATGGCCACCGTTTTCTGGGATTCACAAGGTGTGATCTACATCGATTACCTCGAGAAGGGTAAAACAATTACAGGGCTTTACTATGCCGATTTATTAGGCCGATTCGACGCCGAATTAAAGAAAAAACGACCCCATCTGGCGAAGAAAAAAGTGCTGTTTCACCACGACAACGCACCGGTTCACACGTCTGCCGTTGCCATGGCCAAATTGGTCGAATTACGCTACGAATTGCTGCCCCATCCACCGTATTCTCCAGATTTGGCCCCTTGTGACTTCTTTCTGTTTCCTAATCTGAAAAAATCACTCGCCGGGAATAGATATGGATCGAATGAGGAGGTCATCGCCGCCACGGAGGCCTATTTTGCAGAGTTTGACAAAAACTATTTTTCGGACGGGTTAAAAAAGTTGGAGCATCGCTGGGCTAAGTGTATCGAACTAAAAGGAGACTATGTTGAAAAATAAATTGCCACTTTTCCAAAATTTTCGTTTACTTTTTGTAGGCTAAGTATTTATTGAATGACCCTCGTATGTGAGAACAATGTAAAAATATAAAATGAAGAAACAATTCAAAATATGAGATCCTACTAATATTACAAATGTAATAGTTTGTGAGGATAGATGGATGAAAATGGATGGATGTTTGTTACTCTTTCACGCAAAAACTCCTGAACGGATTTGGATGGAATTTCGAACACAGATAGTTTATAACCTGGATTTACACATACTGTTTATCTCGGTCATACGTTCCCGTGGGATAATTTCCAAACTCCACGCGGGCGAACCCACGGGCAAAACCTAATTAAGAATAAGCCGACAAAATTTTCCCGACAGCTTTCATTGCGACCGTTATGTGACGGCCACCGCTGTCGTAGGAAACCAAGGCTTTAGAGAGGAAGCTGACCCCAACATGGTCGGCGAAAGGCAGATGGTGTTCTCTTCAAACTTCCGGCACCCAATTCTGGATGGTATCACCATATTAGATTGTGGTAAATTATATTTGTGGCCGTATTCATGATGCATCAGACACCTTCTGTCAGCGATAGTAATGGTACCAGTTACATCAATAACATAGGTATTTTTAGATTATAATATCCTATCGAGTTTTAAACATATTTTTTGACCGAGCGAGCGCTAAGGGCGAGGGAAGCGTCTCTGTTTCAGCTTCAGCATAAATGCTTTCGTATGTTCGGATGTCCGGCTGTTCTCCTCTACAAGTCGCATTTCTCAACCGATTCTGGTGAAATTTTGTGAGCAAGTTTGATGATTATATGGATTTCTGTTTTCGATTCATATTTTTCGAAATTTTTCAAAATAGCGGAGATATGGGGTTGAAAACGTTAAAAAAAACATATTTCAGCTATTTCGGGCTCTTTGCGCGTGCTTTTTGTATTAAGGATTTTGTTTTAAGGTGTACAAATTTATTCAGTTTTAAGCTATGCAAAGACAGACTCGTACACATAGATATTTGCTCAGCATAACGTTGTAATAGTTGAAACATAAGCAAGTTCACAGAATTAATAGGTAGAAGGCAGGATCAACAGCTACAGCTAAGTGAAGACCTACTAGCTGTGTACATATAATATGTTCATAGTCTAAAGGAAAAGCATATTTTGTGGGTCTTCCGTAGTGACAAAGGACCAGCTACATACATTAATATATGAACTCACACCTTCTTCCCATAGGGGTAGGCAGAAACTACAGAACGCCAACTGCTACGACCCTTACTTAATCCTTTTACTTAGTTTACGTTCATACATCTGCGGGGCAATTGCGTAAAGGCACAAGTCCGTAGCCGACTGCAGGCAGCAGCAGCAGGCGACGAGTCACTGCGACAGTACTAGTTTTGTATGTATTTCTATAAAAACGACGTGTCGCTAACTACGGCAGGTATTTCATAGAAATACCTATACATATAGAAACCAGTAGTGTCGCGACGACACGTCGCCTGCTGCTGCTACCTGCAGTCGGCTATGGACTCATACCTTAACACACATAAAAAGACAACTGATCGCATTTTCTTTCATTTTATTTATGTTGATGAGCAGACAAATTTATTAAACCTATGAAGCCATGGATTAGAAATAGCCTACACAACTCTCAGATTTTCAGAATTTAATTGTAATTGTGATACGCAATTAAGATACTGGTCATACACGCACGCCGGTTGCGAGTACTACACACCTGACCTTTCTGAAGAACATCAATAATAAGGTCACTATATGTCCTACTAGGGCGTCCCCTCCCAGCGTTTCCACTCACATCTGCCTTGTAAATACCTTTTGTTAGTCATCTTTCATTCATCCTCTCAACATGACCAACCAAGCATACTATTATCAATTTTAAGGATCAACTGTCGAACCAAATACATAAAACGTTTCAAAGTCGGCCCTCAAAATAGCCCCAAACAGGACGAAAATAACCGAAAAACCATTTCTCTATGGTACATCTAAACAGTCGTTTAATCTGAGCGAGCGAAAGTGAAATGTTTCTAACGCCGGGGCCACATTTGAGATTGGTCTATAATCGCGTCGTAGAACCATCACAATTTAATTGTTTTGGTATTTTATCTAAATAAAGGCTTACTTACGAAATACATACACAGCAATCTATGTCATAATTACAATCTCGCATGTATCGAAATTAAAGGATATTAATAGATTTTCAACAAACAGATGTAAACATTTAGAAACTATACGTGTATTTTGATTCTTATTTTGTTTTTTTATCTTAGCGTATGCTGCACGGTAGATACAACTTTTAGAAAGAAGCCGACAGAAGGATCCAGTTGGGTTGGGCAGCGTTTGGAAAACGTAAAGTCTTCTCGTCGCCGATCCCGCAATGTTTGAAGACTAAGGTCTTCAACCAGTGCGTCCTGCCCGTTGTAACATACGATGCCGAAACGTGGACACTGACAGTCGGGCTGGTCCACAAATTTAAGGTCACTCAGCGCGCTATGGAGCAGACTATGCTCGGGGTTTCTTTGTAGCATAAAATCAGAAACGAAGTTATCCAGAAAAGAACCGAAGTTACCGACATAACTTGAAGAGTAAGCAAGCTGAAGTGGCGGTGGGCTGCCAACTTTTTTCCCAACTAGGTTGGAGTCGGCTTCCAGTCTAACCGGATGCAGCTGAATACCAGTATTTCACATGGAGCGACTGCCTATCTGACCTCCACAACCCAGTCACTGGGTAATACGATACACCTTGGTAAGACTCGTCAGATTTTCGGGCTTCTGACGACTCGTAAGTACTGTGACAGATCCACGAATTACAGCCGGGACCAACGGCTTAACCTGCTTTCCGAGGCACGGAGGGGTCCTGGTATGTAAAGATGGTCACCCATCCACGGACCAACCGCGATAAACGTAGTTTTACCAGGGCCCTAATTCTGTATGGTAATTATTATTCCCCGCGTAATCTTACTACGTCAATATCGTGTCTTGTAGAAACGGTTTCGTGCATTGTATCATAGAGAATACGTTATTAGCAGATGTCGTGGGTAGATAAGGAATTGACGTGGTTTCGAACTAAGGAATCGTTAAGTGGTCATAGTGAATTAGGGCCCAGATCGATCGACCCGGAACTCTGATATTACTGAGCCAAAAGCAAAAATCACGAAAAAAGAAACTGACGAAACGCAAGTGTATGCCCAGCGTTATACCGATTTAACTCCACACCGACCAACGTGTCATGTACGACCTATGAGTGTTTGTCGCATTAGGGAGCCAAATAAATAGTAATAATGGGGCCAATAAATGGATTATAGTTTATTGGTCCAGCTCAAAGATGAATGGGGGTGTTTTTGAATGGAAAAATAGAAAATAAGGAGATCTAGAGATTTACGTCATTTTTGGTAAGAAAAATAGAAGTGTTTTGCTTGTATTACGTTTTTTGGAGAGGATTAAAACTAGGAAAATTACTACATACTAGGTAAATTATGTTTGTTTGATTGTCTACATTTTGTATTCCATAATACTGTATCAAATATGTAGCTACAATTAAGTAATTAAGTACCAAATGTTTAATATGTTTTGTGGTTACATTTTGATACCATAATGTAGAACAAAGATTCTAGACAAATTAAAAGAATTCTTGTTGATGTATTTTGCACACACGGCTACATAACAAGCTATACATTTCCAGTTTTAGCTGACCTCGCATTGTATAGGGTTTTCGTACAATGAGAAGTCAGCTTATACTGGAAATGTATAGCTTGATATTTAGTCGTGCGTACCTACACAAAGTTGTATATCTGTTTATAGGTACAAAGTTTCCTACCATTACAATTACATACCGGTAAACATTAAGGCTCTCGTAGAGAGGCGCGACACGACTCTTGTAGAACAATTTCCATGAAGTTTTCATAGAAATTGTTCTACTAGAGTCGCGTTGCGCCTGTTTGCAGGAGCCTTTATAGTAAAGGCTTTTCTTTGTTATTTTGTAAGACTGCTTGTTATAAGGATAGGGAAAGTTTTTCACAATCATCAACAATACCTAAAATAAATTTAGATTTTAATTTGTCCGATCATGACTGAAAAGAAAATCTTACCAAATGGGTAAGATTTTAGATTTTCGGTAAAGCTTAAAAAAACAGGCGGTACTCAAACTGGGTTGTGGAGGTCAGATAGGCAGTCGTTCCATGTAAAATACTGGTATTCATTTGCATCTGGTTAGACTAGAAGCCGACCCCAACATAGTTGGGAAGTATTACATTTCAAGTATATTTCGTAACAACTAAAATGTACCGTTAAAATTACAAAACAAACCATTAGCGTTTCGTTACAAAACATGAAAACTTTAGCAATGCATTTATGTTAAAAGCAGTACTTCACCTATGTACTTAAGTACATTAACTTAATGATAAACTAACGTCTGAATGACTGACGGGTCACTTAACGTGTTTGTAAACTAAATTGCATTGGTATCTACTTTACTTGAACTTAGTTGTTATGTAAGTACACTAAAAAAATATCTCGTATTTTGTCATCTTTTTAATGCTGTTAGGAATCCCAAAATGTGTACTGATCCGGCTTGAAGGACCAAAAATATGTGCGATTTTCTTCGTATCATAAAATCTCAACTCAAACTCAAAGCATTTATTTCAATTAAACCATTTACAGGCACTTTTGAATTGTAAAAGAGTCGGTCAGTTAGTCAGAAAGTTGAAGTTAGTTGCCCATTCCAAAACGTAAATCTCTATGGAGAAGAACGGGCAAGAAATTCCAAGGACACTCTTTTTAAATCAAGATATTACAAAATCCTGGGTACATTATTCTTGTTGCTTCTATATGCGAGAACAATGAAAAAAAATATATAAAGAAACAATTCAAAACATAAGATTAGTAATAAAAGGGGTTATAATACAAGTAGGGTTTCTCGGATGCGTCTGATCCTCAATGTACATGCGGCATCTGCCAGCAGGCCATGTACTTTACATCTTGCGCCCAACACGTGAGTATCTATCTGCGCCAGCGAATGATGTTAGCGTTGCGGTGTTCTGTACCAAACATTGGACACGCTAAGAAGATCATATCATACATTCAGCTGTTATACTGAAGTACTGATTGAAATCTAAAAGAAAGATTTGTAATGATATCATAAAAAACATAATTTTGTGCGGTTACATTGCTAACGCTGGCTAAACCTTACGAGATAGATCAAAATAATTTACCACAGAATTGTATATCTAAAAAAGGTCTACAGAAAAGTCCGCGATGGTATATGTCTATTTCCTAAGGATAACCCACAGTAACCATTTTTATCTTTTACATATTACTAAAAAAAAGGTTATTTAAGAAGCTATTTTAAACAATACAGTATTAATTCTTATCCAATTAAATACGTTAGATAAGTTGTGCATTTAATGTAGATCAAGATTACCCCTTATAGCATATCATTAAAATGAATATCTTAGAAAATATCACAGATTTCAAAGTGTAACATTTTAACAATAGGAGTCGATACAGACCACTTTGGGTATCATTGATCTAAAACTTTAACTTTTATAATGCCTTTGATAGCGTTTTATTTGAAAAGCTTGCGTTTAGCCACGATTCCAACCTGACGGCTTCAGCGATGATGATTTGTACACTTGCCTATCAGTATCACAACATATTATAAAACAAAGTCCCCCCCGCCGTGTCTGTCTGTCTGAATGCGATAAACTCAAAAACTATCGAACGGATTTTCATACGGCTTTTCGGCAATGGACGGAGGGATTCATGAGAAAAGATAAGGTGTCATCATTCATTAAGATTTTGTGTAAATTTACTGAAATATGACGAAGATTGTTGGAGATATCGGAAGAAATCATGCTGACTTGGGGCTTTACTGGCGTGCGCCGCGTAAACCAATAGAGTTATATGAAAACAATGTATGACGGAATTATTCCTCTTTATTATAAAAGTATCTGAAGCGAAACAGTCACATTGGTAATTGAACTCACAACCTCGTGCATGAGAAGCGAGGCTTTTAACTACTGGGCCATCACGACATTTTTCTTCACTATTTCTATACACTTGCCCATAAATAACTTATTATTATTTTATCAAAACTTTTCGCACACAAAAAAGGTACAAAGGCAGACGGCATACTCTACCAGTCAACCAGGGGTGGTGAAGAGATTAGATGGCAGGTGCTTTGGTTGAGAGGAACAATGATAAGAAAATTATTAAAAATATATCATGATGATAATTATATTACACATATATTATATGTCAAAAATATATAATATAAATAAAATAGGTCCACAAGTACATAAATAAGTTATAAGCTTATAATACACATACATACATATTTACTATAATATAAATATATACAAATTTAAGTGAAAGGTATTGAGATGAGTCTACGCTATTTCTTTTGAAAATAACTCTGAAATTTCCGCTTAAATGCATACTGACTGATGGCCGTCCTGATATCAAGAGGAAGCGCATTCCAAAGAAGAATAGAAGAAAGAACAAAGTCACAAGTATGAGAAGGACAGAGTAGGAGAAGATTGTTAGAAGAACGCAGATTCTTAGCGTTAGAATAACATAGATATTGGAAGTGATATATAAAAGAGAGAGGAGTGGAAGAGTTGAGAAGGGAGAAAAGCGTGGTCAAAGCGCATAAACTTTTTTTTTGGTGAATGGACATCCATTTGAGCTCAGAACTATAGCTCGACACATGGACATATTTCCTGAAGTTGAATAGGAACCGGATACAATTGTTGAGCAATCTGTCGAGCTTATCCAGCAAAACCGCATTCTAGTCAAAGTAGCACACGTCATCATAGTGTATGATGGGGAAAATCAAAGTCTCCATAAGCATGGTTTTCGCCTTAGCAGGCAAAAAGTTTCTCAGACGATACAGGGATCGCAGGGTACCGTTGACCCATTGACTAACACTAGAGAGCTGGCCTATTCACTCGAGCCTTTTGGGTCGTGGCAAACATAAACTCAAACTCAAAGCCTTTATTTCAAATAAACCTTTTACAGGCACTTTTGAATTATCAAGAGGTCGGTCAGTCAGAAAGAAGAAGCTAGTTGCCCATTGCAAAGCGTAGTAGGTACTTATAGAGAAGAACGGGCAATAAACTCCACGGACACTCTTATAAATCAAAACATTGTCACAAAAAAATAGGTTAAGTACATCATTCATGTTGAAATTATATATATGAGAACGATGTAGAAACACGCACGTTGACAGCGTCCGTAATAAAAAAGATAGAAACAAAAAAAACAGAAATTAAAATAAGCCGTGGCAGCTAAGAGACGACCAGTTCCTACTGACGGCGTCCGTTCACGAACATGACGTATGTATCAGCGCCATTCAGCTCACCCATTTTGAAAGGGACTTAATGATCCAACACACACGCCACCACCAGCGAGACATTTGAGTGAGCGTGACATACTCTCAGCCGCCGGCACATTCAAGTCAATGAAAGACAAACCCAGTAAATGGTAGCTTTATAGTAGATACATGGCTAAGTAATAACTGCCGCACAGGTCGATAGATCTGGTTAAGCTACGCTTGCCGCGGTCGGTCCGTGGATGGGTGGCCATATTTACATACCGAGACCCCTCCATACCTCGGCAAGCACGTTAAGACGTTTTTTCACAGCTGTCATTCGTGGATCTTTGACAGTCGTTACGGGTAGTCAGAAGCCCGGAAGTCTGACAACCAGTCTCATCAAAGGGTACCGTGTTACCCAGTGACTGATGTGTGGTGGTCAGATAGGGAAGCCGACCCCAACATAATTGGTAAAAGGCTAGGCAGACCTTTTCACTCGTGCCTTTTAGAACCTCAATATTGTTCTATCAGCGCAAGGCGCTAACGCATTTTTATTTCCTACGCCTCTTACATTTCTTCTGATTAATTCCGCTTGGGCTCCAGATAAGCTATTATTGTACCTTGGGGACTGTCGAGTTCATTGCGTTGAGCTTCTGTCCTACATGCGAGATACATTGTAAGTTACTGATAAAATAGTTGTTTTTAGTATACTGACTGTGTTCTAAAAACAAAACAAAACTATAACAAAGAAATTTTACTAATAATGCCAGCCTATTGCTGTCCCACTGCATGGCAAAGACCTCTTCTCTTATAGAGAAGGCATTAGCATTGATCACCACGCTTGCTGAAGACGGATTGGCGATTTCAGACTTATACTAATTATAAGTCCAGGTTTCCTCACGATGTTTTCCTTCACCGAAGTCAGGTAACCTTAAAAAAAGAACTTCTGTTTGATTGCTTCCAATTTATAGTCAACAAATCTACATTACCCGACTAAAAACACTATAACACTATCAGAAAACTGTGAACAAATTTAAATAAAATCCAGCACAACTTTGAACGAACTACAAATTAATTCAATCACAAACTAAACTTACGAATACAACTCTAAACGTCTTCTCAAACTAATCTATGAAACTCCATTGCCCACCCCTCCCCAATTTCATTCGTCTCCCCAGTTTTGGATTTCATTGTTGGGTAACTTTTGGAACGTATCTGATCCAGTTTTGTGCTACATTGCTTCTACTTCTGGGATAAAATGAACCTAATAGAAAGTTTTGTTGAATGATGAGCACCGTTATTGCTAACGTCACCAAATTTGCTATGTTTTTTAGGAAATATAGAACCCTGTTGAACCGTTTTTAAATTGATTTTATCACTACACCGGCTCGCTACCACACCAAGTCTCTCGTGCAGGTTTGGTGCAGGACCACCTCACATTTAACCTTTTCCCGCCATTCGTGGTGACTGACAGATGACATTAGTGACAGCTGCTACCCCACTACTTGTGCGAATGAGACAGTGTTTACATATCTATTAAATAAATATATTACAGGAAGACACTTCTGCTTGTCGTGTCGATGGCAATCTAAATAGTTCGCCCAAAAATTGGCTACGAGTTTGGCACCTTCAGTAGCGTAGCGTCCATCAGTTCAACGTGCAAGCCACAGGACTCGCTGGGCACGTTATTAAGTGCCCCATTGTTTTTTGAACTAGGCTTGTGTAGTACATGTACGATGTACTATTAAGAATTCATTCATGACACTGTACTAGAATGAACTATTCCGTTGGCTTAATAGTACTTCGTTCATTTAGTACTTCGCTTCAATCACGTCGTGTCCGATCGGTCGCTCGGACTTGGATCCACAGACTATTGTACTTGTACACTAAGATGTCGGTCAGGCATATCTGATCATTCTCGATTAGTGGATCGAGCGGGAAATTGTAAATATTTTGATACGCCATTCCTAAATAACCTAATGCATGTACCTACTTAATAGAACGTAAAACATTACAGTTCTATTTTCACGAGCGCTCGTGAAACTCTTCATTCAGTCAGTGTACTAATAGTACTAGAAGACCGAACTAGTACATTTCACAGATTGTACTAGATCGGAACGCTCCGTTCAATGACCGAGCAAGAACAAGTCTATTTGGAACAGCACTACAGTTACACTCCAGGGCGGAGTCATCTGTGAAACACCTGAGCAGGTGGAGATCAGGAAGACTAATTTGTTCTGAAAGCACCTCCTCTCTCCTTAAACATCATCATTACATTTAGTTTCCTTGCTCTTGTTTAATGTTTATTATTGTATATATGTATATGTAGATAAGTATATGTTTTATGTATGTATGTATTTATTGTATATCTAAATGTTACACCTCCTTCTCCCTTTAATCCATTCAAAGGTTGTCTGTAAATATCTATGTAATTTTTATGGTGTACTTATTAAAGAGTATTCTATTATATTCTTGTTCTTGCAAATTTCAGTAGTTTCGTAGTTGTTTTATAACAGAAAACTGACTTAATAATAATGTTTCTGACTTTCAAGATAACTCTCGGCCTCGGTTAATTTCTAATGAATCCTAGTAAATACCATTTGTTGCTGGAAAATGCAGACATGACGGATATTTACATGAATATCTGGACTTTAATAAATGTAACCATAATATGACTTTAATTAGGACCCACAATGAAGAATGAAACCAAAAAAAATAATAATGAAACCTACAATTGCTTCCTACGTTTTACAAAAAAAATGGTTTCAAACGTTTGTCACACTACCCCTGTCAAAATAAACTTCCCGGTCACTTCGTTCAGACCCCTGCGCTCTGGGACGCGAAGTTACTTATTTGAAGAAAAAGAAAAACTAAATAAATAAGTCCTAAGATTAAAGGAATCAACAACGTAATCGACAAAGTTAAAACTTTGAGTTACGCTAGAAAGACTTTCAAGTCAACGTTTATTGCTTTTTTCTGGGCTCGAAAAAATAAGAATAAAGGATGATTTCCATTAAACGGCTCGCATCGCATCGGATCGGAACAGATTTTACAATCTTTAAAAAATATTAAATCATGTACACAGTATTTCAAGTCTATATTTCCAAGCCGCGCACAACAGCTTGACCGCGGGCGTCTTCCGCGACACGCGATCGTAGCCGAAAGTATGCTGCGTCGCGCGATCGACTCCGTTCGCCGGTCGTCGTATCCAAACTTACACCGTTTTTCCCATTAATCATCAAAACAATTTTTTCTTTTCCTCGTATGTGTTTTATGATTATTTTCTTCTTCTTCTAACGCAATAGCCAACAATACTACATCAACTTCAACCATTTTCAATTTGAACACGTCAACACGGTAGGAATTAAACTATTTGATTAGGCTCAGAAACGGATACATTCGCAAGCGACGGTACGAAACCGATCGTATGCGTCGACATCCTACCGGACGCGATCGGCTGTCGCCGCATCCGTTCGTATCCTTTCAGATCCAATGCGATGCGAGCCGTTTGGTGGAAATCATCCTTTAAAATGTATGTGCAGTCAGGGAAATAATTGTTTATCAAATTGACACACTACATCAATCAATTTGCCGTGTTGTCAAAGAATAACAGTTGTGATTTAAATATACGGCCAATTTAAATTGGTAGCAAATTAGCAAAATAATAAATTTCTCCGACTTTGCCTGAATACGAGGCAAAAGGAGTATGAAAGGATCGTAGCAGGTGGCGTTCTGTAGTTTCTGTCTACCCCCATGGGAAGAAGGCGTGAGTTTATCTATTTATGTGTTAGTATGCCTGAATAAAGTCTACATGTCTACTCCGGTATGAATGACCAGATACTTAATTACCAAGCTTGGTATATAGCAACATTCCTTTAGGACCATTTTTACGGTGTTTATAAGTGTTCCTTGTCCAACATTGGTTAGTTAACGGGCTAAATATTTTCAGACTTTTTACTAAAGTCATCTGAAGGGTCTCGGTAAAATTGTCAAAGAGGGATAATGGTTGACATTATTCTTATAGATTCATGCAATACCAACTAGACAGAAGAACTTGAAATCTATTCTTATACATATCGGTGCCGATTCTCTTGTACACATAGAACTAAACTAAACTATTACTAAAATTTCTTATTTTTGGTTAAGAGAATCTAAAAAGCTATACTGCAAACAAGATTCTCTAAAATTAAAAACAATTTTGACTCAACTAAAATCGAGTTTGACAATCGCTAAGTTGATTAGAAAAATAAAAAAATAAAGAGTGAGTGAACGAAATGATCCGAATTGCAAAAGAAAACATGAGTAAAATCAAATAATTATCTTTAATTGTAAACTGAATCGACAAAAAAAATCCATATAATTATCGAACCTGCTCACAAAATTTCACGAGAATCGGTTGAGTAATGCGTCCTGTAGAGGAGAACAGCCATCCGCCGAACATCCGAACGTACGAAAACATTTTTGCCCAAGCTGAAACGGAAACTCTTCACTCGCGCTTCGTGCTCACTCGGTGAATTATAGCTAACTTGTGTCACTTTAATCAATTGCAGAATGTGAAACGTCGTTTGACAGGAATAAACGAAATTTTGGTGATTTTTAGTCTAGTTAAAGAATTTTCTGACAAGAGAATCGGCACCGTTATCAGTTAAAGTCGCTTTCCGTGGGTCTCTGTGACCGCTGGGTTCTTCTAAACCACTCAACGGGTTTTGATGCGATTTGCAAAGACTTTATTCCGGAAGGTTTAAATTTTTAATACATTAATAATAAAGTTATAAATAATAAAGAAATCTTAATATTTTGTCAAGTTTAAAAACCGTGCGAAGCAGGGGCGTTTCGCTGGTTCTTTCGTAAACTCTTCAGCCAACTCAACACTCATCCACGAATCTGTGAATATCAGCTAAGGGTAGACCCTTAGCTGATATTCACAAACTAGGCTATCTACTGAGCTTCCCTCCTAACTAATGGCCAATAAGGCTGACAACAAAGAATGCCGCGGTCTTTCAACGAATAAAAAGTGGACCTATAGTCTGATTAAATTCTTTGTAAGGTCCGGACTCCGGATGGAGTTATTAATCTTTTTTTATGAGGCTACTTGATGGGTGACTCGAAATATATGCTTGACCATGTAGAGAATTAAATCTGAGAAGAGATGAAAATGGCTAGATAACAAAATTGGCCCTTTGTAACTCTTTACTGTCGCTTGGTAAACTGTGACAATTAAACACATTGAGTAAGATACGTACATAGTGCAGCGTAGAGCTGGCTGCTAACACGCCGGGGACTCGAACCCCGACGTGAGCTAGCTAAAAAATCAAACTCACGCAGCTGGTACACGTAAAATTTATTAATAAAAAGAACAACCGAAATAATTAAGAAATAAGTCAAAAAATTTAAATATTTAGTCGTTGGAAATTGTATAAGGCTACCAAAAAAAATATATCACAAGAAGATTTTTGGAGAAAAAACTTATGGATGTTTCCAAATTTTTAGGAATTTAAGTATATAGACGAATTTAAATTCGATTGCAATCGTACGAAATTCGTGCCGCTCTATAAATTATTTAACACAAATAAGCTCAAGATAAAGGTTTTTCTTTACATAATTTCGTTAATATAAATTTGAAAGAGACTAAGATCTGATATTAAGAATTTAGGAAAGCAACTTAAAATTAAAATGTCACACGACGGTATAACACAGAACACTTCTATTATATGATGGTTGGGCGTTATTGCGCCACACAAATGTCTTATTTAGCACCTGATGTGTCCGTTAGGCACCTGTGTCGTCGACCTTGCTCGGCAACGATCCTGCGCTTCTCTCCGCAAGTTCGCTCGGACTTCTGCGGCCGGCAGACGAAGGAAGAAGACAGGCGAACAATAAATGGCAGGGTAAGGCCAAAAAAAGGTGGCCTTTCAAACAATCAAAGAAAAAAGGGAGGAGAAATTCCAGGGAACGTATCCGCTGGCTACTCACATATAGTGGTGGTTAAAATTTGAAACTAACTTTCGAAGAAAGATTAAATATTATTGAATAAAATATCCACACAATAGGAATTCCAACGACAGAATCTGGTGTTGCATTTTTTTCTTCTTGACAATGTACAGAACAATTGTCAATTTTTTGAATATTTCAAAAAAAACGAAAAAGTAAAAAAGCTGACCGAATGACTCGTAAAAAGAATTTAATCGAAATGACAACAAAAAGTATCTACTTGCAGGAATTATACTGCATCACACCCATTCCAGCAAAAAAAAAATATGTCGATAAAGGAACAACAACTCAATATGAGTCGCAACACTAAAATTAGGAACAACACCAAAGGATTGTTATTATGAAAAAAATAGGAATATCACTATAAGAGTGACAATACCATAGAAGAATGTGTACGAAGTATGTGAAAGAGGGAAGATAAAAAAGAAAAAAATAAGGAATTAAATATGTCTAGTAGATAAGTTACATAAACCTAATAAGCAGCATCGAAGTGCAGCAGATAAAGAATAAATTTGAAGCGCCTCCAATCTAAACGTTACCAGTGCGAGCTCCTGACGTGTCGTCTAAACCTATGAATAACCTAAAAACTAACGACTTAGGAACTAAAGGATATAAATTAATCTAGAAGTACCTAACTAGCCTAATTAAATCATAGTATCCCTTAGATAAATTCAAAAACAAAGAATAAAATACGACCTCAGTCATAATATCCACCAAACACAAATTAACAACATCAGTCAAAGAACTAATAATAAATTGTGAAAAAAAAAAAAAACTTCTTCAGACGAAATAAGAAAATAACAGGATGATAAAGAGTGTATGATAAGTTTTGATGATAAAAGATGAAAGGTTTAGTAAGAAAACATTTCGTTAAGCAATTTAAAATTATCGACAAAAAAATATCGACATTGTCCCAACACTAAACACTTTGTTATAGAAATTCAAATCATCGACAAAAATCTATCGACAGTGTCCCAACACTAAACACTAAAAGTAACGCCTTATGTGGGCGTGGTCAAAATAGTGGCAGTAAACAAGAAGTTGTCAACAAAAAGTTTATTTTAACAACTAGATGTCGCTGTCTATTTTTAGCCTTAAGTTAAAAGTAACGACTTAAGTCAAAGTCACAACTCAAGTTGAAGTGATAACTCCAGTAGAAGATACGGCTTCTGACACAAAAAAGACTGGAAATCAAAGGGTCAAACAAAGGACTTGAGTCAAAGATAGGACTTGAGTCAAAGATAGGACTTGAGTCAAAGATAGGACTTGAGTCAAAGATAGGACTTCAGTCAAAAATAGGACGTCAGTCAAAAAATAGGACGTCAGTCAAAAATAGGGACTTCAGTCAGACGACTCAAGTCAAAGGAACCTTAGATTGACATAAACCATAACCGAAGGCCTAGATGAAATAATATGTGGGTGGAGCTAAAGAAAACTAGTCAAGATACGGTTTTTAATAAAGCGAGGAGCCAACTTGCCAACCAAAAAAATAACCAATGGCAAAAATCTAGAAAAAAAAAATTACGTCTCCATAGAATACCATTAACCAAGATGTAGAGTGATGGAGAAGAAATAAAGAAAATCAACGTATGCTGAATCCGACTTTCAGCTAAATTAACGCTTAGAGTCTGACTAATTAGCATGAGTAGAATCTATAAAAAATTCTTACCAAACATAAGAAAGTTTGGTGTAAAACCAGTGGCAAAGTTAATGCATGAATTGAGATATAGTAGGTAACAATTTTGACCATTATCCTTTATAGAAAGGATTTACGAAAATGGGCGTTATCCTTTGTAAAAAAAATATTGATTACTGTTGGAAGCAGAGTATTTACGTAAATAGAAAATGAAAATGAAAATTTTATTTACGTAAGTATTTAGATAATTTTGGTATCCCGGATTAGAATTATATGTAAATCTAATATTCCGATTAAATACGGATAATTAGGTAAATGCTTAACGCATAAAAAGGGATAAGATTAATAGAAGGGAACTTGGGAGGTAAAACAAGCTCTAAATATGCGAACCTCCGTGAAACAATGTGGACAAATATGAAAGGCGTGTTATTTGTTGATATTGGATCAGGCACAGAACAGACGTCGAAAAAATGGGCAAAAAAAGAAGCCAAAGTCTGCCCTGTTAGATCACAAAAAGACAACAAACAAAATAGAGCAATCTCCTTGTACGAAGCTGGAAAGTGACCATGTTGAGGTTTATGGCTGATGAAGGAATGTTATGGCCACACAACAACAAAGAAAACAGTTGGGCTAGTAATCAAAAGACAAATAGATAATAGCAAACAACCGCCAAAGAAAAAGGTATGCTAGCATCAAAAAATAAATAGACACAAGCAAAAAAGATATCAATGGACAGCTGGACTAGAATCAAAAAATGAAATAGATACAAGCAAACAACCGAGCATAAAAAGCTTACCTTCGGTCACGAGGCCTAAAACATTCACACTTCAGACACACACTACGGGAAACTAACTACAGCTAAGTTACAGGGGAGAAATTAAACTCAGGATAAAAATATATTTGTGGGGAGAGTAATAAATAGTCAGCTATGTGATATAGTTACAGGGTTATTTTATAGAAATAACACATCAAAAATAAACAGGTAATGCAAACTGGTCGAAGTATTGTCCACAGCACAGCGCAGCGCAAAGTTCACGGAGCATCCACTTTCTGCTGAGCAAACGCAAGGAGTGTGCTGATTCGAATGAAAGAAACAGTATCCAAGCTAGTCGGATTCCAGAATCTGTAAATAACAATGGTGACACGGGGATTAAAATATTTTTTGGCTCAGAGGGAGCACCACACACGATATAACAAAAAAAAATATGTAAATAGTACTTACTTTTAAAAATCGGGCGCCATATTGCAGCGTAGAGCGGGCTGCTAACACGCCGGGGACTCGAACCCCGACGTGAGCTAGCTAAAAAATCAAACTCACGCAGCTGGTACACGTAAAATTTATTAATAAAAAGAACAACCGAAATAATTAAGAAATAAGTCAAAAAATTTAAATATTTAGTCGTTGGAAATTGTATAAGGCTACCAAAAAAAATATATCACAAGAAGATTTTTGGAGAAAAAACTTATGGATGTTTCCAAATTTTTAGGAATTTAAGTATATAGACGAATTTAAATTCGATTGCAATCGTACGAAATTCGTGCCGCTCTATAAATTATTTAACACAAATAAGCTCAAGATAAAGGTTTTTCTTTACATAATTTCGTTAATATAAATTTGAAAGAGACTAAGATCTGATATTAAGAATTTAGGAAAGCAACTTAAAATTAAAATGTCACACGACGGTATAACACAGAACACTTCTATTATATGATGGTTGGGCGTTATTGCGCCACACAAATGTCTTATTTAGCACCTGATGTGTCCGTTAGGCACCTGTGTCGTCGACCTTGCTCGGCAACGATCCTGCG
Source organism: Dryobotodes eremita (assembly GCA_917490735.1). Taxonomy (NCBI): domain Eukaryota; kingdom Metazoa; phylum Arthropoda; class Insecta; order Lepidoptera; family Noctuidae; genus Dryobotodes; species Dryobotodes eremita. The sequence goes on along the minus strand of OU823264.1, from coordinate 18,393,500 downwards.
CTTCTCTCCGCAAGTTCGCTCGGACTTCTGCGGCCGGCAGACGAAGGAAGAAGACAGGCGAACAATAAATGGCAGGGTAAGGCCAAAAAAAGGTGGCCTTTCAAACAATCAAAGAAAAAAGGGAGGAGAAATTCCAGGGAACGTATCCGCTGGCTACTCACATATAGTGGTGGTTAAAATTTGAAACTAACTTTCGAAGAAAGATTAAATATTATTGAATAAAATATCCACACAATAGGAATTCCAACGACAGAATCTGGTGTTGCATTTTTTTCTTCTTGACAATGTACAGAACAATTGTCAATTTTTTGAATATTTCAAAAAAAACGAAAAAGTAAAAAAGCTGACCGAATGACTCGTAAAAAGAATTTAATCGAAATGACAACAAAAAGTATCTACTTGCAGGAATTATACTGCAATAGGTACATAAACTGGGGGCAGGCAGAACCTACAGAACGCCACCTGCTACGATCCTTACATACTTCTTTTGCCTCGTTTACGTTCATACATCTGGTCATACACGCACGCCGGTTGCGAGTACAACAACATCACCAATAAGGTCACTATAATATGTCCTCCTACTTCCTAGTGCGTTTCCACTCACATATGCCTTACAATTGACTAAGATTAATTTAAGGGGGAAGCGCAAGGGTAGCCCGCGAAATTCAAATTTTCTTACGTCTTTTTGCAATTTGAAGGTCAATGTCAGGTTGTATTTTGATAAAAATATGATTCGCGGTCGTAACAAATATGGCTTTACAGAATTATAATCATTAGAATCAGCAAAACAACTCCTTAAGTTAGAATTGGTGTCAAATGTCATGATTTCATGAAATAGTCATTTAATACAGTAATATGAACTCAGAGAGATGTATTGCTGATTCTAATGATTATAATTCCGTAAAGCCATATTTGTTACGACCGCGAATCATATTTTAATCAAAATACACCCTGACAGTGACCTGCAAATTGCAAAAACCCTAAGTAAATTTGAATTTCGCGGGCTACCCTGAAGGTTCCGCCTTAAAGGACTTCTCTTCTGATCACAAAATCCCCTAAAACAACCAATATCTACGGACACTCAACCAACAGTCAAGTATTTTTTCTGGAAAATGGACACGATAAATAGTTTGAAAAAACACAAACCTTTCGCAGGAAACATTAAGCTATTAAACACGGCAAGCACTTCTGAAATAAAAATATACAAATTCCTTTGGCAAATTCATAAATCCTCACAATCTTCAGGCCGCAAAGATGGCAGATTTTCCAAGGAAAAAGTAAAACAAACCGACCAGTAAAGAAGCCGCAAGTTTAACCAAACGGAAATTACATTTCCAGCTCTGAAACTTGTATAAATGCAGAATCAGTGACACAAGGTATGGAAGCACGAGAAGTGTAGTTGTGAACAGTCCATGAAAATAGTCCAGCATTTCCCAAGTTCCGTATAAATTTCACAAGGAACGACTATATTATATCCTACTTTGTTTACTTAAAAGAGATACATATATTATAGGACCTGCCCGACTTCGCCCGGATATCAAAGCATAATATAATATAGTTTATGTCACCCGGAGATAGTGTAGCTTCCCAACAGTGAAATAATTTTTGAAATCGGTTCAGTAGTTTCGGAGCCTATTCAATACAAATAAACAATCATATCTTTTCTCTTTATAATATTATTTCACTGTATTTCGTTTATTACAAAATAAATTTAGGTTATACCTTAGCCTCAGCAACACGTGGTGGTTATGCTATTAAATTGTAGCTTATATGAAACGTTTGTATTTTTAACATAGCGCCATCTATTGAATACTTACTCAATCCAGTCAACAGATATCGCCATCTGTTAGAGTCGTTTGGAGCTAACAGATAATTGTGACTGTCAAATAATAGACAAATAATTTGCAGTAAAATAATATTGCGACTATAAATTGAGATGTAAGCTATCCTATCTTTCAAGTTGGATCAAATTGCACACGATGTGCAAATCAAATTTAAAATCGGTTCAGTAGTTTAGGAGTCCATCGCGGACAAACAACGTGACACGTAATTTTTATATATATAAAGATAAAGATTAGTTGATCGCTGATTGTGCACACTGCCGCATGCTGGCGAGAACTCTCCCACTAGTTTCTAGCACCGACAAGAGCTATCATAGAGAGTATTCGCACAGTAACGCTCGCTTAGCGGCCAGAACACTAACTGAGAGACTCGCACTTGGTACAGTCGCTAGCACATCAAGTTACCACAAACTGTCAGATTGTCTCATTCGATCTTGAACTTAACCATCAATATTTTAAGGTTTAAAATCGTTTAGAGAAATTTGACAGTTTCGTGTAACTTGACCTGCCTTACGCATAACAGCGAGAAATCGCTCGTCGCTGTCGCTCGCCAACTAGTTTTTAGTTGCTAGCTCTACTCGCTTCTCGTAAAGGCAAACAGGCGCGATGTGACAGCGCGACGCGACAGCGCGACGCGACAGCACGACACGATTCTAGTAGAACAATTTCTATAAAAACTTCATGGAAATTGTTCTACAAAAGTCGCGTCGCGCCTGTCTGCGGGACTGTAACTGGATCCTTGTAGAATTGTGTACATACGATGGAGGCCCATCAAAAGACTGCGACTCCAGTGAAAAGTGAACCTTTTCACACTGTCACACATTATGGCGGTGGCGACAAGGTCTTAATTTCCTGACGACTGTCCCTTTTGATATGGCATCATTGTTCGAAGGCAGTCCTTCGTTGAAGACGGTGAAAGGACTAGACGTTACTGAGGATCCGGTTAGACTGGAAGGCGACCCCGACTTACTTGGAAAAAGAACCAGATGATGATGAAAGAAACCAATTACTAGATCTTCTTCGTGTCGCTGGCACGACTTTTCTCAGATCTTGTTAGCCCAAAACTTCGCCACTTCCACGGAGTCGTCGGTGGCAGCGCAGAGGTCACTTTGACTGCAAGTTTTGGGACACAGAGAGCAAGATAGGAGGTGGAGCATAGTTTGCGACATAGCTCCGCATCCACACCCTGGTGCTGTTTGTCTTTTTTTCCTCAGTAAGTTAAAACAATATTCGGAGGCCTATTTCTTGGAAACGGTGCATCGTAAGACCATGCTTCTGAAAACCTAAATAGTTTCTATAGACAATCAAAACCTATATTGAAAGCCAATACTGCAAAAAAGAGGTATATCCGGAAATTATTATACGATTTCTTTTTAGTTTTCGCCCCATAGCGCCCCTAAGGCTACACTCCAACCCTTTTTTACATTCGAATTTTAATTACAATATAACGTAAAACGAACTTATTGAAACTAGCACCTTGTCATTTAAATATTTGCATGCCAATTTGTGGCGAAATGTGTCACTGAAGTATTGCATTAACAAATGTAAACTGCTACCACAGACTAGAAAAAAAGAAGGACTCCGCGTCACGCATATCGAAAGTGAAGCACCGTACCGATCTATGTGTGTGTGTGTGTGTAAATAAGTGTCTTACTTGTGATATGTTATTCCTTGACACTTTTTCTGGGATGTAGAATTATTTTTACACCATTTCACAACACAAGAAGGCATTGTTTTATTTTATTACTTGACGTAAACAGTACCTACAATGACACCATAGGGCCGTGTAATGGCACCTTATGATGGAAATGTGTGCGTGAGGCATGTTTGCACAAATGGTCCGGCCATACCTATAGTGCTTCACTTTAGATACGCGTGGTGCGGAGTCCTTTTTTTTCTAGTCCGTGACTGCTACAAGGATCTTTTGACGTTCGAATGACGTTGAGGGTGGCGCTGATGGTGAACATTAAAGCAAATATTTGTGAAATGTCACTTGAAAGTATTCGAAAAACAAGATGGCGGCGTTAGTTCTGATTTCGGCCACGCGCAAAAATAACCTTGTTATTTGCTACCATTTTTGTACCGCATTTAGTGCAAATAAATGTCCTTGAAAAAACAATTTCGCAGACCAAATGATCAGGCTAACATAGATGAGCAAGACAATCCTCACGGTACGCACGATTACTTATCATGCTATACATTTCCAGTATAAGCTGACTTCTCATTGTATGAAAAGCCTATACAATGCGAGGTCAGCTAAAACTGGAAATTTATAGCTAGCCGTTTGTACCACTATAAAATATAATGGCATTAGCCAACTAGTGAAGCGAATTCTTTAAGCTTAGCCTTAGCTGCATTGTTATCTTTCGAAAGACGAAATAAAAGAAAACCTCCGTCTCTTTTGTCTTTGTCTTTTCTTACCCCTTTGTCTCAAAGTCTGTAATTTTAACTACGATTTTTAAAGTTTAGTTGAGAAATAACTTCCTGTTTTTTTAATTGTGGTGTGATTTTAACACTCTTTTGTTAAATCAACCTGTAACAGTATGTAGGTACTCGTATAGTTTGTTCCAAATGTGACTGTATTACTGAACTTCGAAGTTTAAAATATCGATGTATTTAATTGAGAATGTTCATAATCGCGATGTACGGAACTTCGAAAGAATGTCATACTGAACTTCGAAGTTTGAATAGACATTCTTTCGAAGTTCCGTAAGTACTTCGCGATTATGAACATTCTCAATTAAATACATCGATATTTTAAACTTCGAAGTTCAAGTAACACAGTCTCCAAAATTATCTGAAGAAAGTTTAATAAATCCTGTTTCGGTTAAATTATTTCGCAATCACTCACTAAAGGGATAAGTCACACATTCATCTTTATTTAGTAGAAGCTTTCAACTTCATATCTCACCACTTGTCCAATAATTATTCTTTGGGTTGCAACCAATATTATTAATTTGTAATTGAAAAATCATCGACGTCAATGGAGGTTATAAAATTACCCACAATAATGTCAAATGAAAAACAGCAAAGGTGATTTAAAATTAGAATTTCAAGTTTAAGTAACCAAATAATCGAATCAAACCTCTCAATTTGTAAGTGCCACTATAAATTGGATCCACAGGTACGTGCAATTCTGGCCACAAAACGGACCAACGAGCTAGGGAAGTTGGCGAAAAATACGCTGGATGTAAACACTATGATGATGATGACTGTGTTGATTAAATAATGCTTTCAACTGGATTTAGTGAACCTTGAAATTGATACTACATCTCGGAACAACTTAAAAAATAAAAATGTCTCGAAAATATACAAGTTTAATATTTCTTGTTCTTGCAAATGTCACCGAACATATTATTTATGGACAACAGCGGCGGCATCGGGAAACTTTCCGTGTTTCACACGAGAGCACGATGTTCAGTTTTGTACAGAGTTTTCTGATTTTTGTTTTTCGACTTTAACCCTTATTAAAACGCTGGGAGCTATACTTCCCACATCTCAGATTGAAGTAAATCGTGTTTTATTTTTATATGCTTAAACCTAATGCAATGTAATATTTATCTACGCAATCTTAACATTTCAGAGAATCTTTTTTAATGGCAACACTTTTCAGAGAATTATTACATGTCATGGTAAACACACGTCAAAGTCAGTTGACGTGATTTTGCCGCCGAAAACGACCGTTATTTTTTTGTTTTTTGTGTAGCGCTGAAAAAAAATTAGGTAAGCAGATTTGAGTTTTAGCTATATAAACTAGACTGTATTACGGTTGCGTGAAACGTAAAATATGCCCCGAATCTTTCTTTTATACCTTGGTATAGTCGATTGAAATTGAGTCTATATGTGGGAAGATATCATCCCAGTGTTCGGCACTGCACACTACATTCGGAAATTCTATATATAAAATCCGTGTGTCCAAAAAAACTTGGTATAAGCATATTATTAGTTATCATTTCATCATCAGATAAATAGACAACTAGTTTCAATACATTAGAATTTATTGTTTTTATTTTGTTTTAGAAAAATGCCCCCTAAAAAACTAACCGAAAAGTTGATAGAAAACATTTTAGAAGAGGATGATTGGTCCGATAATGATTCCGATGATGATTTAGTTTACGGTGATTTTATAATAAGTCCTTCAAGGTCATTTTGGCAACAAAATGAGGAGGATAGAATCGAGATGCGATTGGAAGAGATGTTTGGGATGGATGATTTGGGTGACAAAGAACATGAGGAAACTAAATGAATACATGAAAAAAATAAATGAAAACAAAATGAATAAAAACCTTCTATTATAATAATTTATTTTAGTGATTACACAAAAAGTACTCACCAATACAAGTAACTTGCTACTACAAATTCATATCTAGCTAGAGCTAGGTAGGTACTCAACTAAAAATGAATGGTCAAGTCATTCATTTTTAAATTTCCGAGTTCTTCCCTTAGTAAAAGAACTTGCATTGATGAGTACTTTTACCTCCTTTATTAAAAAAAACACGATCTATGTAATTTTTTACGTTAAAATTTAATTCACAAGTGGAGCCAGGGCCACTAGCTAGTGTTTTAAAATATTGATGTCATACTGGACACTGGGAGCTATAGTTCCCACCTTTCCAACTTTTTTACAAGAGAGAACAGACGACGGGATATATACTTCCCACCAAAAAAGGGGTACTTCCCCCCCACTAACCCTTCTTTTGTGTGTATTTTTGAAATCTACGACCCAAAATTACCCAGGAACGTATCTTACTTTTTTGTTAACTCCTCCACAGGCTCGCGTTTGAATAAGGGTTAATGGCAGCAAAACGAATTTTGAACTTCGAATACAACCGATGTATGAGAAAGGCAACTGTCAAAATGGCGCGGTCGTAACTAGTTCCCAAAACAAGCTAATAATCCAAGGCGTGATCCAAGGGTTTTTATTTATTTTTGCGAAAATTACTCGTTGTTGTGTTTGTCCTAAATGCTCGGAAATTGGAAAGGATAGCTTTATTTTCCGAAAGACCCTAAACTTAGAAAATTGTGCCATAAACCTATTACGGTATTAGTTTATTTTTATTTTTTATTAATAGTTCGAGGTTATGTAGGAAATATTTTGAAGAAAGTTATTTCGCGGAAATAATATTTAAGATTTTTTATTCTGACACTTTCAATGTCGAATAAGTATTTATTTAAATATTGAAATCACTGAAAATAATGAAATAGTGTAAAAAAAACAAACTCATGAATGAACACAAAATGGAATAAATGAACGAAATGTCAAATTTATTGTAGACCATACGGACCTAGCTCTGGTTACGCCATCTACAATTAGCTTCGACTTTCCCCATCCTGTTAAAATCTCGCCGTAAAAACTTAAGTGAAGTGAGCTTGATGTGAGTTGTCATTCCATGTGATGCTGGAGATTGACATTATTGGCAGCTAACTTCACCCAAGTTTTCACGGTGAGTTTCTTGCAAACTAGACCGGTAGGATTACCGTTTTGGGGTGGTGTGAGAGTCATATGTTTTACGCTTTTTCTACCAAGTTAGACTTGATAGACGTTTGATTATCAATAATCTGTCCTTTTTTATTTATTTACTAGCTGCCCGCCCCGGCTTCGCACGGGTTGCGGTACTTATCTACGGCGTACCCTACCTACCTACCCTACCTACCTACCCTACCTACCTACCTACCCTACCTACCTACCCTACCTACCTACCCTACCTACCTACCCTACCTACCTACCCTACCTACCTACCCTACCTACCTACCTACCTACCCTACCCTACCTACCTACCTACCTACCCTACCTACCTACCTACCTCCCTAACTCCCTACGATACCTACCAAAAAAAAAAAAAAAAAAAAAAAAAAAAAAAAAAAAAAAAAAAAAAAAAAAAAAAAAAAAATAGATGTTGGCCGATTCTCATAGATACCGGATAAGCACAAAAAATTCATCAAAATCGGTTAAGCCGTTTCGGAGGAGTATGGCAACGAAAACTGTGACACGAGAATTTTATATCATCATACTGACATAATATGTAAAAGACTAAGTAAATCTGCGTATGCACTATTCCAACTTTCAAAAAAGGTTAATATTGAGACATTGTTAGCAGCATACCATGGACTTGCAGCTTCTGTTTTACGATACGGTATTATTTTCTGGGGACAGTCAGCTAATAGGGAGGTTGTATTTAGGATGCAGAAACGTTGTGTGAGGTCCATGTGTGGTCTAAAAAAGACGGATAGCTGTATTCCGTTTTTCAAAAAACTAAAGATATTGACACTGCCAGCAATGTATATAATGGAAACTGCATTGTTTGTAAAAAAAAACCCGCATTTATTTGTCAGCTTATCGGCAGTCAGAAGAAATCCATTGCGTACTCAATACTGTAACAAACTATGTAATGTTAAATGTAAAACAGCCTTAATGCGTAAAAGCTTTTTCGGCAACGCTCCAAAAATTTATAACAAAATACCGGATGCCATTAAAAATATGCCATTAATAAAATTCAAAAAGGCACTTAATAGCTTACTTAGTGACAAATGTTACTACACACTTGATGAATTTTTAAATGATGACTCAATATAGTGTTTTTGTTTCTATGTTAAATGAAAAAACTTAAATGAATTAATTTGAGGTTGTAAATTTTATATTGACATGTAATAATTTTTGACATTTTCAATTGCTCTGACTTGTTTTTTTTATTTTTTGACATTTATAACTAAATAATTCCTCATTTAAATCTGACATCGTTAATTTTTTTAAATAATATTATATAATTGTTATGATTTATTTTGAAATTGTAATTATGCATGAATTTCTAACATCTTTTTTTAAAATTTAAATTCATAATAATTAGATAGATGCACACCATATTTGTATGCCCCCTGGCATAACATAGCGCTCTGTTCACCAAACTCAAGATCTGTATTTCTACCTGTGTTAACAAATAAAAGTGATTTGATTTGATTTGATATATATTAGATTTGAGACATACAGTCCATATAATAATTACAAAGAAAGCGTTAGTAGGGTTGTTAGTACGACACACAAAAATAAAAAATAAATAAAAAGGTGTTAGTAAACAAAACACGTTACACAATATTAATTACTTATAGTCTATTTCCTATTCCTGTGCAGGTGTACACCTGCAAAATTATTCCGATCTTTCCCCCTGTTAGGAACGAGGAGACAGTTCGAACTTTATTCACTCTGATCTGTCCCCCTATCACTGATAGGGGGAGAGAGCTTTGTCCCCGTTAGGGGGACAAAGCAGAGTTACAGATCGGAATAATTCCACCTGCTCAGTACGCAATAAATGGACCATCAATTTTGCACACTAACGTTCTGAGGACAGTGTTGGTGCTACCACGGACCCTAATCATCATTGATGCAGTTCTTTTCCTAATGACTACGAAGAAATCATCGATGGAAGCATCCGCAAAAAATTGCTGAAGCACTGCAGTATCGAGGCTTTTATTGTAGAAGGAACTTTCTTTTATTCCACTTTTACAAAATACCAACAGAATTTTCTTTTTTTTTTTTGGAAAATCCTAAAGTACACGCCTCATAATTTCATTCAATTCTATAAAAAACAAAAACTTTAGAGAATAGAGAATTAATTGATTATAAGAGAGGATGAGATGTAATATCCAGCTACTCAGCTAAATTTTTCTGAATTTTTATAACTCTACGGGTATACTTATAAAAAAGTTGAAAAGTAACATTTAAAAAAACTACATTGAATTAGACCGTCATTTTCGAAAGGACTTAGTTTTCGATAATACTGAAGCGTTTAAAAAAATGCACTCGATTAGTTAAGTTTTTCGGGAGTTACCGTAACCACGCCAGGATCCATACATACAGACACACGGATGTCCACAGAATATGTTTTTTAAACAGTTTTTCCGTTATTTGAAATAGCAATAGAGTGTTGACACTAGTGTTTTTTCCTGACGTTTGTGTGTGAATATTATTCTTCAAGTGCGATATGAAGTAAAAAGAGACATTTTTAGCTCAAGGAATGGGGGCTATCGTTTTTGTGCTCACCAGTTGGCGCCACTATCGAGTAAGACCAGATGTTGCAGTACTTTCATTTGTAGTTTTGGATATGTTTAAGTACCCTTATGTTCATAGTATGTTTATTTTATTACATTTTAAAACTTCAAATGAATATTTAGATTATAATGTTCCTAAAATTGGCAAGCATGAAGCAGACAAATCCTACTCTTCCTTCAAGTGCTACCAAATTAGATCCTAACTTTTTACATAATAATAATACTTTATTTCAGACCATGGTGTCCATTTTGTTAGTAACAATGTTCTAATAGACTAGTGTTAGTAATACTTAAAACTACCCACAACAAAAATATAAAGCAAATAAACTCAACAATCATTACTGCGCCATTCCATGACAAATGGCGCAGCAATGACTGATGTAACCACAGTCCAGCCGACTAGTGATCATGCTAAGGATGCTGTTGGCACTGCCACGTACTCTACGCACCAGTGATGCGCACCTTTTACGCATCGTAGCGTAAAAGCAGTCTACGTGATGTTCAGCAAACATCCCTGATGCACTACAGAATCGCCGCAGCCCCATCAGCACCCTGAACGCATTATTAAATTGTACTCGGAGGGCACCGTAAGACTTTTGAGTATAGTCGGCCCACAGGCTGCACGTGTAGAATGATGTACAATAAGACCTAAAAAGTGTAATTTTGACTTCTGTCGAACAACGTGCAAACCTTTGAGCTATCATGTTCGCTCGCACATAAAATCTTAAGCCATAATTAATCAAGAATGGCACAAATATTACAGCTAAAATCCGTGATAAAAATCCCGCAAACAGTGAACGTTCAGTACATATTTTGACATCTAGAGACCTTACTCTACACTAGCGCCTCTAGCGGCAAACTCAAGCGCAATAGCCCTCATTCATTACTTGTTATTTGTAAGGCGAGAGTAGAGCTCTACCTCACGCGCTTCACTTATGACGCATGCAATCTAAACTGTAAGGTAGGTAGGTACATCCTACGCAAGTCGCAACACTCGCAACCCAATACTCCTGGCCCTGACAATAATAATTGGAAAATCTTATAGAGGTCATCATACCACAACTGCGAGACTATAACAGTACCTATAGCTATAACCTACTACTGCTCACTAATAAAACGTTTACGAGATCATCAAATGGCCGGCGGCGGTGTTTAGAAATTGATAATAATCTGTGATAGCAACTACAACTGTCTCACAATTAATTCTTTAGGTGTTAATACACCGACATGCCAGAAGCTTAACTACTGACACGATTAACTTCTTTTGTTTCTGAACAATAGTAGATTATTATACAAGGGGCTAAAATTACCCATTATATACGAGGTAGTTTTATTCCCGAGCTTCAGCGATGGAGTAAATAGAAACCGAGTTGTAATGGGTTTTTAGCGCCGTGTGTTACACTCTACTTTTCACTACGATTGCGAGAAAATAAAATAAACCAATACAATATTAAACAGTTTACTATTTTATTTATTTATTCTGTAGACGCAACACAATGCACGCATTCTGCCAAAGAGGTCGCCGCTTTTAGTTCCATTTTCAAAAATAAAATGTTCTTCTTTTTTCTAAAACAGCAATAAATCGTAAGTGTTATCGTTTTTGTAGGCTCGTTGGTAGCGGACAAAATAAAAATAAAAAAACACGTGTGGCACTCGGGGACTGCCGCGGTAAAGCTATTGCATAGCATTTTTTATCAAATTATGCAATTATAATTATTTTTTTATTTTTTATTTATGCAGTATTTTTTTTTCTTTGATATTAATTGAAGTACAGTCGTACCATATACATACACGTTAAGCGAACGCTCGGCCGAGCTACATGGTAGGCGGAGTGGGGGGTGTTAGGTTTTATTTTCGTTACGGAATTTCTTGATTCGGTCGCCGCGCTCAAAGCCCGCGATAAAAGCTATGCAATAGCTTAAAACTTTTTCCTCTTGAGGAATATATGCTATTTTATACCCGCTTTGGTACGGTACAATGACGGATTTTTTGAGCAAGAGGAGTGAAAAAACTTATTTGGCCCTCAGTTCATTGACATTAATATTGACATTAGCTGACCATACCACTCGGATGGGACATTCACAGACCAGAGAGGCATGGCACAAAAGGGAGGAGGCCTATACTCAGCAGTGGGTGGAACAAGGCTGCTAATAATGATGATGATGATGATGATGATGAGCGTATCACATGAGACTTACTGGGTGCACTATACATCTCTGCCTACCACTTCGGCTAATATGATTTATTTTATGTTTGAAACGACAAGGTCATGTATTTGTATTTATATAGGGTTTATAACTGTCACTGTAAATTTTTATGAATGGTAATTCCCTACTTTGTATGAATGTACCCTTAAAATAGGGTAGTGGCCAGACAACAGTAATACACATAGCAATCGGGTCAGAAGTTAACGCGCCATTACCTCACTTAACGACATTGAATGACGTGCCTGTCTTACTAAAGAGGTTTTACTGGTATAGTTTATTTTGTGAAAATGGCCACTGAAAAAAAAACTAAACAACATAACTTTGTTGTTTGTGTCATAATTTTGTTCTAATTTTGAAATTGTTCTTGCGTGAAGTTGAAGAGCGTTTTCATCACAGGGTTTACATGCCCTATGAACTTCACTTTGAAAAACTTTTAAGCATTCCAAACTATTCATCAACTTTTATGAGACTTCTTGTCATTATTTACATGTAGTTTTAGCTATTAGCGTTTTTACTAATTAATATTGGTTTTTCTGTTCCGTTATCGCCGTTGTCTTCGTTCTGTCTGTATTTTAGGCCCTTTGTGGCAGGTGGACAGTTTGCGAAAGCGATTTTCGATCTTTAGTTGAGTAAGTAGTTACAAATGGCTTCAGTGTTCACATCTTGCAAAAAGAAGTACTGAAAAGAAACGACAAATTGGAACCTGGCACTAAAATTCTGACTTTTCAATGCTTGTATGGCCATGTATTGAATCTAAGTAGGAATAAAGAAAACAACAGAAAAATAAATCAATCAATCTATCCCCGAAAATCTTTCACAACGATATTGCCAAATCATCTCGTAATTTGTAGACTATTACAATAATCGCTAAACGTCTGCCGATGGCGATGATAAATGTAGCTTAAAGACCTCATGACAGCCATGTAATAGGCTGCCATGTTGTAACAAATGATCAAATAGCGACAAGAGCGACACATGATCCGCCATCTTGAGTGAAAATTGGTGCAAAACATGGTTTGGCTTTTAATGGCATGTGTTTATGTTTTAATAATTTATTACTTTCTGAGGTCGGAAGACTGTGTCTTGTTTGTTTCTTATGCCTTAAAGCGATAGCATCAGGGTAGCCCGCGGAATTCAATTTTTGTTGATCTAAATATGATTCACGGCCGTAACAAATATTTATTTATAGAATTATAATCATAAAAATCAACAATACATCTCTCTAAGTTCATATTACCCTATTGAATGACTATTTCATGAAATCATGACATTTGAGACCGTTGTATTGCTAATTCTAATTTTTTTTTCTTTTTCCATTATCCTAGGGTTCAAAAATAGGATGGACCCTAATCTTATTACAATCTAGCCTTATAAATAGACTAATAAGTAATTTAATTATAACCTAAGCTATTAAATTGTCTTTACTAAGAATGTGTCCAATAGCACTTTTCTTATTGTCTCTATTAAGGCGAATACACTTTGTTCTTGTGTTTGCTTAGCACTTTTGTACTTTACACTATTCACTAACACTAAACACTAGCTCGAACGGTTTTGTTCTTTTTAGTCTTCTAACTATGTTTGTGTGGTCGAGGAGCTGGATTGCCTCGACGTTCACATGCTGATGAAGTCTCTTTTCGTGAGCTTCTGCAAGTTTCTGGATCACGTTTTCGATGAACTCAACTTTTAGGTCCCGGTGGAGGTCATCATTTCGTATGTACCAAGGTGCATTTACAATTTCCCTTAGCACTTTGTTCTGAAATCGTTGTATAATTGATATATTGGTCTGTTTGGTGCAGCCCCATAGCTGAATACCATAAGTCCAAACTGGCATCAGGACTTGTCTGTATAGCAACAATTTGTTTTGCACGGACAGCATGGAGTTTCTTCCAAGCAGCCAATACATTCTTTTGAATCGGAGGTCGAGTTCATCTTTTTTCTTCTTGACGTGGGCTTTCCAGCGTAGCTTTACGTCAAGGGTCATACCGAGATACTTGGCTGTATTCTCGTGTGAGACTTGTTTATTATTAATGTAAACTGGAGAATAGTCTTGTTTTTTGTTGGTAAAATCGATGTGAACAGATTTGGATTCATTAAGTTTAATCCTCCATTTTTTAGTCCAGTCATAAACTTGATTTACAGCCATTTGAAGCTTTTCTACTGCTTCTTCGTGGCTGTTTCCTACAGCCATTATGGCTGTATCATCAGCAAAGGTCCCAATCGTGTTTTGCTCTAACTCAGGAATATCGCAAGTGTATAGTAGGTACAGGACCGGGCCTAACACACTTCCTTGCGGTACACCAGCTTCAATTTCTTTCAGTTCTGAGTAGACGTCTTCTTGTCTTATTCTAAAAACTCTGTTCAGAATGTAAGATTCTAATATGTCTGCAAACTTCTTTGGTAACAGGCTCTTCAATTTATGTATAAGGCCTTCATGCCATACTTTATCAAACGCTTGCGCTACGTCTAGGAATACAGTAGAACATACTTTCTTGTCTTCAAGGGCGTTTTCTATTACGTTTGTGATCCTATGTACTTGATCGATGGTAGAATGTTTTTCTCGAAATCCAAATTGGTGCTCTGGTATTATGTTTTTGCTATCTATTATTGGTTTAAGCCGTTTGAGTAGCAACTTTTCAAATAGCTTGGACATGATTGGTAGCAAGGAAATAGGCCTATAAGATGATGTTTCGTGAGCCGGTTTCCCTGGCTTAGCTATCATTATTACTTCGGCCACCTTCCATAAGTCTGGTACATATTTAAGCCTTAGTGCGGCATTGATTAGAGTCGTTAACTTAACCAGACCCTTTCTTGGGAGGTTATAAAGTACTTCTCCTGTTATTAAATCGTAACCTGGTGATTTTCGTGTCCTTATATTACGTTTTATTGCTCGTGCGACTTCTCTCGGTGTTACCAGTTTTATGGTAACTTCATTTTCTGATGTCACCATATTAACCAAAGTGTGATCCTGATCTTCAATGATTTCCCCGTCGTTTGGTTGAAAGATATTTTCTAGGTGCTCTGCAAACCTCTTTGCTTTTTGCTCATTAGTAACCGCCCATTGCCCATTTTCACATTTGATAGGTGGGATTTGGGTAATCGGCGTTTTTAGGTGCTTAGTAGCCTTCCAAAGAGAGTAATCTGTCCTTTGGTCGTTACTTAGGCTCTGAAGATAGGTTTTGGTTGAGTCGTCTTTAAATTCTTGGATTAGTCTTTTTACTTTTTTCGTCAGGTTATTTAGTTTTCGTTTATCATCAGGGCACCTAGATTGATGCCACTTTTTTCTTTGCCTTCTTTTCTCCATAATGAGTTGCTTGATTTTGAGCGGGTATGTATTTCCTTTCGTCCTCTTGTTGGAGTCGGGTGTATTTTCCCACGCTGCTTGCTGGATGTGCATTATAAACTTTTCTACTTCGATGTTTAGATGTTCGGAGGTTTTTAGTGGTATTTTAAGGTTTATTTCATCATTCAATCTGGTCTTGAAGCTCTCCCAGTCTGTACACTTATTAATGAGAGTAGGTCTGGTTTCTTTATACACAATGTTTTCGCAAATTTCTAGAAAGATTGCGGAGTGATCTGAGTTCATATCATAGCTTTGACCCGATTTTATGTAACTGGTTGATAGATCCTTGGTTACAAAAAAATCTATTAAGTCCGGAATTTTATTTGGATCTGTTGGCCAATAGGTGGGCTTTCCAGTTGATATGACATCACATTTCAGCTCTTTTATGGCATTCAGAAGTTCTTTGCCTTTAGTAGTTGTTAGTCTGGAGCCCCAATACGTATTTTTAGCATTGAAGTCACCTCCTAAGATAAATCTACTTCCAAGACGAGTTAGAAAGCTCATATAGTGGTCTTTTTTTATCATATACCGAGGCGGGCAGTAGATGGCAGATACTGTTATAGGGTATTTTTTTGTTTGTAGAGAAATCGCCACAGCTTGGATGTCTTTTTCTTCATATTTAAACTTGTCATATTGCTGTAGGTTTTCTTTTACAATAATGGCACTACCGCCTCTTGCTGAATTGTCTGGATGAAGGGCATGGTATACTTTGTACCCTTTAAACTTAATGTGAGATTGCTTTGTGAAGTGTGTTTCGGATATCAGGCACACATCAATTTTTTCTATGTCCAAAACTACTTGTAACTCGTTCTGATGTTTTTGTAACCCATTTGAGTTCCACGCCATAAGTTTTAGTGTAGTATTCATTTTTTTGGCTTAGAAGTAGCAGCTTTGTTGCTATTTTCAATTTTTTTCAATCTTTCGTCAAATGATGACAGTAACTTTAAAATTTCATCCAACTTTTTGTCACTATTCATATCAACCAAAGGCGCCTTGGCTATGCCTGTAGCTACTTGGGCATAAGACACGTTTTTAGTCGTAGTTTTAATAGTACTTTGACTACGTTTGTACTGGCTGGGGTTTACGACTCTTCCAGTAGGTGTTTTTTGTTGAGGGGCAGTAGTATTGCCCTTTGATTTTTTGTTTCGAATCTGCTGGATTTCTTTGGCTACGATACATCCCCTGTAGTTAGCTGGATGTGGAGCTCCACAGTGGACACACTTTGGTTTCTCTTCTTTTGATTTTTTGCAATCCATCGTCAGATGTTTGCCTGTGCATTTTACGCACCTCGCTTCTTTGGAGCAGTACTTTTGCGTATGGCCATAAGCCTGGCGTCTTTTGCACTGAGGTACCAGTTTTGTAGATTTTAGCGGTTGTATTTCTACATTACATCCCAATACAGTTTTGATGTTATATATTTTGCTGGTTTCTTCCTCATTTGAAAATGTCAGCATGAACATGTTGAGTGGCTCTTTGGTTTTCCAGCTCAATTTGTTGACTGCTTGTAGAATTTTGTAGCCTTTGCCACGCAAGTCTTCAACAATTCTCTCCGGAATGCATGTGAAATGCAATTTTTTTGCCATAACTCTAATTGGCCTTTCTTGCTTGTTCTCATAGGAGTGCCAAAGGCAATTGTTTCGAGGCGTCTAATTTCAAAACCCGCTATAACAATATTTTAAAAAAATTGTCTTTTTGTTGTCTTCTGAAAGCTCTTTCAATTCTCTATAAAGTGAGCAACTCATTTCCGACCATAAACCTCTATAACAGTATTAAATTGAGCCTTCAACCAATGCTTGGAAACAAAACCCGCTAAAATGGTATGGGTGAAATTCAAATTCCTCTATAACGGAATTGACCAATCACAGCGCTTGGTTCACAAGACGCTACCTGTCAAACAGTATGGCGGACTTATGGCGTCTTGTGTTTTGCAGTGAAGGAGTGTGATTATGTTTTATTGATTTAATAAAATAATAATGGATGAATTGATGCAGTTTGTAACAAAATGTGATCCTAAACACTCGAGAAAACGAACAGTTAATAAAGCTTTGTGGAAACGTGAAGTGGCTCGTGAGAAACGGTGAGTGAACCTAATCATAGTATAAAAACCGTTGAAATAAGTTTTATGCAACATGCTGCAAGAAGAAATAAAATGAGATGAAAGTCAAACGCTTAAAAATATTTTTGTTTTCTTTGATGGCTCAACTTTTTTAGAAGCTGTTTGACTAAGATAATTATTTTTTTAAGATAATTATTTTTTTAAACTTACATTTGATTATTTTATTTTTGTAGGTAATTATTGTTTTCTTCGTTTTTCTTGTTGAGATAGTGTATTATTATACTGAAACAATTCGTGTTCAGACAATTAACATTCAGGATATCTGACTACTTCATTTAGATATCTGTAAGCACCTGAGTACTAGGATCTGACAGGATGTCTACCGTGCATAGATACAGTCGTGAATCAATTTTTCTAATCTCTGTATTTTTTCTAGGTACAAGCCTTCCGGATTACCTGCATTTCCAAAGTGCAATCATGACCAAAAGGCATTCCGATGTAGTACACTGTCATGTCAAGATATCCGAAAGTTCCACAAAAATTTTTACCTATGCTTGAGCCAATTGACGCAAGACAATTTTCTATTGAAATACTGCTCTGTAACTAAGGCTAAATCAGCCAAAACTAACAGCAAAAGACAAAAATCAATAAAATACAGCATTCTCGGAAAAGACGGAAAAAATGTTCCTGTGTGTCAAAAAACCTTTACTGGAGCACTTTTAATTAAAAAAGACCGTATTCAAGGTGTCTTGAGTAGATTCTACAGTAGCGGTGGTGTAATGCCAGCAGAAAATAGAGGAGGTGGCCGAAAGAGTGAGAAATTTGAAGCCAAAAAACTTTCAGTACAATGGTTTATAGAATCATTCAAAGGTCAGGAAAGCCACTATTGTAGAGCGAAAAATATTCAAAGATTGTATCTTTCTCCGGAATTGAACATCCGTAAGATGTGGCGCCTGTACACCCAGGCTCGCGAGCCCGACCTTTATGTGAAGCAAAGTTTCTTTAGAAAAATCTTCAACACACATTATAATATAGGTTTTGGGTCACCTAGAACTGATGTGTGCTCGACGTGCATTGCAATAGATGAGCGTTTAAAATCTGAGTCTGACACATCTAAAAGAAGTGAGTTGATGATTGAGAAAAGAATTCATCGCCTAAAGTACAAAGCATTTTACAAACTTCTCCAGGATGACAGCGAACACATTCAAATCATCACATTTGACTGTCAAAAAAACCAAGCTTTGCCGAAATTACCTGACCAATCGGCATATTATAGCCGGCAATTCAGCTTTTATCATTTTGCTATAGTATTGGGGAATTCGAAAGCAAAACTTACAAAACAAAACGTTCACTCATACTACTGGGATGAAACAACGCATGCTAAGGGAAGTAATGAAATAATAAGCGCAGTCTATAACTTTTTACAGCAACTGAAAGTAAGTGATGAAGTTAAAATTTTGAGAATAATATCTGATGGGTGTTCAGGTCAGAATAAAAACACTGGGATGGTTGCTATGCTCGGAAAGTGGCTTTATACGGAGGCTCCAAGACATGTAAAAAAAGTGGAATTAATATTCCCTGTCGTCGGCCACTCGTTTATTCCTCCTGATCGGGTATTTGCGAAAATTGAGAAAACTCTTAAGACTAAGGAGGTTATTACATCGCCTTTAGATTATGTATCTGTATTGGAAGAAAACGCGACATGCAGAAGTCTGGCATCAATTCCAGTATACGACTGGAAAAAAAGCTACGAAACAATAATAAAACCAACAACCAGTTGGCATTTTCCATTCATGAAAAGCAAACGTTTTTTTTATGACCCGGACAAAGACAAATAATATTTTAGTGCAAGGTGAGATACATTATAATAGTGAATTAAACGTAAAAAGAATTATTACGAAGAAGAATAAAAAAATTACCATGATACAACCTGGGCTGATTCAACCCAACACAATTATAAATAAAAAATAAATAAAAATCTTTTATTTACAGACTACATAGGCCCACATTATGTTAGTGACTAAAATTATCTTACAAACTATGTTAGTAAAGGTAGAAGCAAAAACAAAATAAAAGTTAAAATTAAATCATACACAAAATAGTATTCATCAAGCCCCATGCAATACATGAAGCTTGATAAATCTACCCATGGTAGGGCCATCCAGCCGTTCAGCAAACACCCTCAAGATACTGTTGGTGCTTCCTCCCACTCTGCGCGTCATCGACGCCACCTTCTTACGCATTATTGCAAAATAGTCGTCAGTGTGGGCGTCGGCGAACATACCTGACGCACTACAATAGGGTGGAAGCCTCAACAGCACCCTAAATGTATTATTATATTGTATTCGCAGGGCATTGTTTGCTTTTTGGGTATGATTAGCCCAAAGGCTGCTGGTGTAAAATGTTTGGCAGTAAGCCTTGAATAGGGTAATTTTTACTGGTACTGAGCAACCAGCAAACCTTCGAGCCACCATATTTCCCCTCACAGCCAATGCCCTGCGCTCCCTTTCCATATCTGTGCCGTCTTTCAAGTCTTCGGTGACAATGTGGCCCAGATATTTAAACTGGGTTACTCTCTGTAAAAGTGAACCGCACAGCGTTACCGGAGGAATAAATGATGGACTTTTATTTCTACCCCTAAACACCAACAGCTCACTTTTCTTACCATTATACCAAAACGGGCAAAACTACAAGATGTTGTCAGGCTTTTGACGACCCACTTTGGCAACAACTGGAAGGACATTGAAATTTTAGAATTTTATAAAGAGATTCAAGAAAGAGCGCAGACTCAGGACATTAACAATTTGTATGACGATGATGGAGATTCTGAAGATGCATGTGATCTGTGTGAGGACGGATTTGAAGAATTAAGTTTGCAAGTGTAAATAGTCTAATGATACGACGTTAAATTCTAGAAGTTTAAGATTGCATTTAGGCATTATTTTTGAAATAAATTACTTATCTCATCAATACATTTATTTTTTATTTCATGTACTAAATCATAATTTCAAAGAAACAAAAACAAGATGTAGTTGCATAACACCATCCACACTTCAAAGTTGGTTTCAATAATGTTCATTGCAAAACCCGCAAAAAAGTCACTTGTCAGAATCATAACCCTCTAAAACTACGTGTTGGTTTCAAATCACTCTATAATGATTTTATTTTAGTCTATAACTTTTTATTCAAGATAGTATTGTCTATAGATATGTTCCATTATGTTTTCCTATCCTTTAACGATGATTTTAATACCTGATATGAATGCGTTTGTTTAGTCAGAAATGCGTCACAAGTTTTTTTATTGTTTACGGGTTTTAAAAAAAATCGTTTTAGCGGCTTTTGAAATTAGACGCCTCGTGAGAGAGCCTTTGTAATTGCTCTGTATGAATCTTCGTTTTTGGCATTTACTTTGACTGTATCGCCGTTCATCATTTTGATGCTGAACGCGTCAGCTGATTGACTCTCAGAAAGAAAATCAAAGAATTTCTGGTAGTCCTGGATACCATCGACTACAATAGGTGGTGGCAAAGGAGTTTTAATTGTTTTTTCCTTACCTTTATGCTCTTCACTTCCGTGTTCATGCAGAGTGGGTTGGGCGGGAGAGGTTTTCAATTTTCTTTTCTTCCTGCTTTTTTGCCTTATCCATCCTGTTTCTCGAGCTAGTTCTTCTTCGTCCGTGGTATATTCAACACACAGAGGAGCAGTCTCAGTGGCGGTTGTAGTATCTGATTTCGTCGGGTTTTCCGCTTGAAGTTTCAGCTGTTGCTGGAGATTTTCTATTTGACTTTTTAGGTCATTTAGGCATTTTTGCAGCTCTTCACGCTCTTTTCGTTCTTCACAAAAGTGCTTGTACAACAGATGTTCTGTTTCTGTTTTTAAGTTAACACTAATAGTGTTCAGTGTCGGGTTTTTCGAACCCATTGTAGAAGTTAAGCGAGGGTTAACTTCGCCTTAACAAAAATATTCGCTGACAGCCGTCAGCATTACGCAATAACTAGGTCATTGCGGTGCATCCGACTGGACGGCGATATTTTGATGCGTAAGCACTTTTACACTGTGGTACGCGCGCGGTCGCATGTAACACAACTGCTCTAAACAAAAATCGAACGCGAATAATGAAGCTAATTCTAATGATTATAATTCTGTAGAGCCATATTTGTTACGGTTGCGAATCAACATACAACATGACACTAACCTGCAAATTGCAAAAACCGTAAATAAATTTTAATTTCGCTAGCTACCTTAGCGCATCCCCCTTAAAGGGTATCTGAGTGAAAGCAGATTTCCATGTACCAAATTATTACCTTCAACTTTTCCATAAAGTTCGCGTTTGAGAATAGACAATTTATTAAATTTTTCGGTGACTTTATTAGACAATTTATTCAATTTTTCGGTGACTTTATTAGACAATTTATTCGATTTTTCGGTGACTTTATGCCGAGGAAAAACTTACATCGCACCCAAAGGAAAACATCATACTCATAACCAGAAAAAGGTAGGCAAACTAAATAAAAATGAAGTCACTATTTTTATTCAGGGTTTTTCAACAAGCAGCTTCCAGATCCATGCAAAAACAACAATTTTAAATAAATACTCAAGCTAAGCCAGTGAAGATACTAGTCTGTATAAGTAATTAACACTAGCTAAGATAACTAAGTAATCCTTGGAGAGTCTCTCTTGAGACTTGCTAATTGCACTTGACAAACTATCATGAATTATGATGAATGAAATAAGTTTTCTCTTATTTGCTAAACCACCTTCATTAACTGCCTCATCGGTCTAGTGGTCGCAAGCGCTATTGCTGAGCATGAGGTCCAGGGTTCGATTCCCGGGTCGGGCAAAGTGTTATTGGGTTTTTCTATCTGGAATTACGCAGTAGCAGCCCGGAGTCTGGATTTGTGCCCAATTGATGGCAATAGGCTTAAACATAACTAACGAAATGTGGGTGTACTGTACATAGATACACCTCTGCTTAACTCTTCGGGAATTACAAGCGTGATGTTGTTATGTTATATTACCTAAATTTATGACCTTATTTCCCAAAATAAGATTCCGTAAGGCTACGGACACGAAGACAGCGGGCGCGGCGCGGCGGCGGCGGCGGCGCGGGTAGCGGCGCCTTTCAATGCATACATTTATAAGGAACTGGCCTCGAAGGCAGCGGCGCGGGAGCGGCGTTTTTGCATACGCGGGTCACCGCTCGCCGCACCGCGCGCCGCAGCCGCCGCGCCGCTATCGCTGACTTCGAGACCGAGGCCTTATGATTGTTCGCCTGTGTCATCTCTTACTATCGCATAATATTCGAAATATTATGAAAAAAATAAAACTCCATACGTTCTGAGAATTTTCAATACAGTTTTTTTTTTTGTCAGATAGTTTTTGTTACACTTCGGGTAAATTTTACATCAGCATTAAATAACTGAATGGGACTCTTTTGAAAAGTAATACAAATCAAAACTTAACCACCGGCACTGTAAGATGGCGCCGCCGGTGACAGCTTACGTACAAATTAAAAATAATATACCTTGCATGCGGCCCGTACAACAATGTAGTATGGCGAGTAATGCATGGAATTAGTATACAGGGTGACTGGATCTGGATCCGCCATAGTAAATTCGCAAATAGAGGAGGTAATTTGTTAATTATATTATTTGACCTTAATTTCCCTAGCTCGTAAAGATATTTTTGTATTTTTTTTTAATAAGCTTACTATCTTATTATAAAACCCTAGTTTGAGGGAGGTCCGAGGTATTTTAATCACCAATTTTTATGACTACCAACAAATAATAAAAAAAAACTACTAAAATAATGCAAAAAAGAAGTTATGGATGCTTGAAGGTCAAATTTTGACTAAATCTCAATAAAGTATAAAAATTGACATATCTCCCAAACTATAAAAGTAAGGTAATTAGGGAAAGTAAGGTTCAATAATTAGACCTCCTCTATATGCGAATTTGTTATGGCGGGTCCAGATCGAGTCACCCTATATACTACTATACCATTGTAAGATTAGCATGGAGTTAGTGTGTACTTATATAAAATCAGAACAACAACAGTCACAATCTGCACTAAACACTAAACAGTACATTAATACAAATACGTCTATTTCCTTTCTTCCAAAATTTAGCGTGATTAGTGATTCACATTAGGTTAGGAGTGGTGTGGATTAGGTACGCTTCGTTTGACGTCAGTCCCAAACTCTCTGCAGAAGACAGTAGATTGATGATGATGGATCAGAGGGAATAAGAAGCAGCTGAATGTTTAGGATAATTTCATTAATGAATTTAAGTTTGTTGTATAGTTAAAGACGGTTGCTAAAGTAAGTAAGTGCTTATGGCATTTTTTTTTCAACCGGAGTAAAGTGAGAAACAAAACAGATAGAGTGTTCTGGGCCGTGGTTAAAAATCTAGGGTTGTTAATGATAATGATAAATGATTTTATCTCTGTAAGTATGTTTGTACAAACACTTTTACACATCAATCAGATTTTTTTAACTAGATGAGGTCGGCGTTTCCTATCTGACTACTCTGAGAAGAAAGGCCAAATCAAACTCAGAGGTCACAGTCTCTTTTAAAGTCTAGACATAATCTTGGTCAGATCATGTGAAGACCATGTAGATTAGTGTCTGAAATGGTCTTTTGAAGAAAGAACCACACAGATTGAGTGGACCTGTCCAGTCAGTGCACGCATTTGTCAGTAATCGTGCAGCTCGACTTGGAACTTAAGGTTGATTTATTTTCTTACGATAATTTATATCTAATCTATACACAGTAGAAAATTGCCACTTTTCATGCCTGTCTGAGTGACCGCATCCTTCTTCTAAACTGTAAAACGGATTTTGGTGCAGTTTTCAAAGGAAGGAAGGAAGGTGTACCTACGTATATAATAAATTAACATTGATATATACTTACTAAACAAATCACGATGTTTTGTCCAGTCGTAAGAACCGTGCGAAGCAGGGGCGGGTCGCTAGTAATATAATCTATTCTTAACTTAACAAGCAAACCCGGTGAAAAAGCGAAGCAAGTCAAACACAGGATTTCACTTCTTATAATTCAGAACAGCGGCTGTTTATAATAGGTGTTATATTCCACAAAGATCGTTAATTTGTAATTAATTCCACTTTATGATTATGAACGACAGCTCCATATGCTTTATGTACCATTTGGGCATTAACTTTAATAATCTAAACAGGGCACAGGGTTGAAGTTTTTAAAAACATTCCAGCATTTAACGTTTGTATAGATTTATTATACTTTTCGCACCACTAGCACCCTAATTACGTAACACACTATCTATCACAATCTGAACCATTTTGAAGCCTATTGCTAATCCATTGCTTCATATTTTCGAAAAAAAAATCTGCTCAACAACGTAAATAACGCAATGAATGTGGTTGAACTGTCAAAATGAAACCCATTCCTACTGTTAGTGTGTTACATAATTACCCCGCTGATCGACAATGTCAAATTGTAAGTCATGCAAACCTATAATAACCTAAAGTAAGTCATTAAAACCTAGTGGTCTAGCCGGGCATTAATATTGTACTGAATTTCATTATGACCATCTGGTCATTAATGTGGTTTGAATTTGGAACATTGGAACCTGAAGCAAAAATCGCATACAAACATTTTCCATAGTAGGCCATTGAGACCTGCGGGGTAATTACGTAACACACTAACAGTAGGAATGGGTTTCATTTTGACAGTTCAACATCATGCATTGCGTTGTTTACGTTGTTGAGCAGACAAGTTTTTCGAACATATGAAGCAATGGATTAGCAATAGGCTTCAAAATTATTCAGATTGTGATATATATAGTATGTTACGTAATTAGGCTGCTATGCCCTGTTTATCAAAACTTACAAGCCATGTATTACAATCATTTTTCCTGTAACAATTTTCATTATTACATATATGTGTTTATCAAAGTCAACGTTAAAGTCAAAAGTTTAGTTATCAAAACTACACGTGTAATTTACGGGTTACAAGTGTCGTTATTTATTTCACAAGTATATTTTTACACTAGTATTCATAACCTTTTTCATCAAAAAATCCTTTCTAAGTTACAACTTATAGAAAATCATGGCAAATCCTGAGAGTGTCCGGCGACTCTCCATTCCTTCTTACAAGTTAACGAGTGTCTCGCTTAGTACCGCAATCAATTTTTAAACACTATTTTCTTTTTTTAAATGTGGTCAAGTGATGAAGAAAATATTAGAATAACGGCACCGAGAACATTATAAAAGAAGAATTGACTACGGTCATATGGAGATGACCTATAAATTTAACGAAAGGTTTCGACTTAAAGATGAAAAATTGGAATATTTCATTAACATTTTGGGTAGCCATTTAGAAAGAAATTCAAACAAAAACAACGCCCTGTCAACCAAATTAATATTACAAATTGCTCTACATTGGTTGGGAACCAGAGTTCAATACCATGCTGTTCCTGTCATGCATGGTGTAACAAAAGGCAGTATATGCAATATTAGGCACAGACAATATACCATTCAGCCCTGCGTATTACTTATATACGTACGTATATTATATACGTATACTTTAAGAGCATCAATTAAAAAACATACAAAAAAATGGCGGGAAAAGAATATGGCGGCATAACTTTTTGATTTTAGAACTTACAAGTAAAACCTACAAGCGTCAAATTTTACATGCCATTGGCATTGCCAATAATCTACTCCCAGAAAAGTCTAAGGAACCGTAAATGAAAGCCTACGACGTTTTTTACAAAGGGAAAACTATAAAATACAGATTTAAGTCTCTAACTGAATCAGTGCTTTTAGTCTACTTCCAGCATTTATTAGTCTATAGTGCATCTATTCGAAGCTCAGGTCAACAATAAGAATTAAACATAATATTCAAATTAATACATACACCAAATTCCTGGCATTGTTTAAAAGGAAATTGGAAGGACATCGTGCAACAAAATCAAAAGTTTTCACTGCTCAAAATGTGGAAACGTTTCTAAATGAAGCTCCTGACCACAGCTTTCTGGCCACAAAAGTAAGTACCTACCTAATGATTGAATTTTTCGTAACTAAAATAGCTACATACTTACTTATACTTACTAGCGACCCGCTCATGCATCGATCGCTTGTGCGCGATCTACTGAAGCGTTGCGTAATGTTTCGACAAGCCAAAATGTCGAGATTAAATATTATTGTAAACCTTCGTTAGGTTTAAAAATAAGTGCCCATCAAATCGAATAAAGTGTATAACTTATAATATAAGAATTAATATATATTAAAGTACGTAAATTACCTTCCTACTTACTAACCTACTTGTGTATTTTTGTTAAAGGTGCCTTGATTTATGAAGTGAATGGCGCTTGTCGTGGAAATCAACTCTCAAACATTAAAATCGAAGATATCGAATAACATTCAGTTTGGTAGCGGTAAAATAACATATCATACATGGTAAATTTACGAGATACAAAATCAAAAAAACAACGGTCATTCGTAGTCCGTGGAGAATACTTAAGAATTGTCGAAAAGTACCAAGTTCTACGCCCCTCTAATATAAACACAAACAGATTTTTCGTAGCTTATAATAATGGTAAGTGCACCAGCAAGTCATTGGCAAAAATAAGATCCGCAACACGCCGAAAGAAATTACAAAATACCTGAAATTGACAAATGCTCAGCTCTATACGGGCCATTGTTTCAGGAGAAGATCGGCTACGCTATTGGCGGATTTAGGAGCAGACATGACCCAGATTAAAAGACATGGTGAATGAAAATCGGATATAGTAGCGGAGGGCTACATTGAAAATATCTAATCGGAATAATGTATCTTTTTAAGATTTACACAGAATAAAAGGGGTAGCCCTAAGCCCACTACAATTTAGAACAAAGAGCTACACAAGCTCATAATTCGGCACATTAGGTGGTCTTGTGCATAATTTGGGACAGTCGACAGCGGTGTGAATAATTTGGACGTCAATGTGACACTTATCAAATTAAAACGTCTATAATATTATTTTAGTTTATTACGACTTTGTTGTTCGTCTATCATCAATTGTTTTTTTTTTCAGGTATTGGGGCTACGTGACATCTCAATCAATCAAGTTGGCCTATCGCAGTCCACTGCTGGACATATGGTCTCTCTCTCCCAGGCTGCGCCACAACACTCTGTCCTCCGCGTTCCGCATCCAGTCTGTTCCAGTCACCTTCTCAAGGTCGTCGGTCCATCTAACTGGGGGGCGTCCCGCAGTACGCTTGCCGATACACGGTCTCCACTCCAGGACTCATCTGCTCCACCGGCAAACGGCCCTTCCACAAACATGACCTGCCCACTGTCACTTCAATTTTGCTTACTCAGCAAGCTATTTCAGTTACTACGGTTCTTTTCCGGATAACTCATCTATTAACATTTAATCTAACTAACGCGAACAAACAAATTGAAAGTCCTCTATTCATACCATCCTTTCTAATATTATAAATGCGAAAGTAACTCCGTCTGACTGTTACCTTTTCACGCTTCAACGGATTTGTATGAAACTTAGTACACGGATAGACGATCACCTGTGGTAGGGCATAGGATAGTATATGTTCCCGTGGGATACTTTCGAACCTCCACACAGAGGTTACTTTTGCCACGATTGCGGCGGTAAGACCCCTCTTTGAGGAGTGGCTTGAGAGGCGCCACGGCGTCCTCACCTTCCGCCTGACGCAGGTCCTCACCGGACATGGCTGTTTCGGGAGGTTCCTGTTTCGTATAAGGCGGGAGGAAACGCCCGGGTGTTATCATTGCGTGGATCGACCGGAGGACACGGTGGAGCATACGGTGGAGGTCTGCCCGGCTTGGGCGGAGCACCGCCGTGTCCTCGTGGCGGCGATCGGCGGCGGCGACCTCTCGCGTCCGGCCCTGGTTCAGGCTATGGTACGGAGCGAGAGGGAATGGGAAGCCGTCACCTCCTTCTGCGAAGCAGTAATGCTCGCGAAGGAGGAGGCGGAGCGCGAAAGGGAGAGGCAATTTCTGCGCCCTCGCGCCCCTAGCCGCCGCAGGAGGAGGAGACACCCTGGGCGTCGGGAGTCGATTGCCGACTCCCGGCCACCGTAGGCGCGGGCTTGCGGACGGCGAGCAATGGGCAGCTCGCCGTCCGGTAAGGACCAGGCCCGGGTCGACGGCGCGTCGTTTTCCACGCGCGCCTCAAAGAGATGTCAGCAAAATTGACAGGGTCCCATAGGACCGATGCCTGCCGGGGCTGCGGATTGTTCGAAAGAGTTACCGTGGCCTTGGCGCACAGGCAACTGAAGGAACACGGGTGGGTTTTGTCAGTAAGAGTCTGACACGCCCTTCCGCTCCGCCCAGAGCGGGAGAGGTCATTTGATGATTTCCCACCCAAAAAAAAAAAAGAAAAGAAAAAAAGAGGTTACTTCGGGAAAAATGTGGTTCTACCATATAAAAACCATTCATTTCAAGACCAGTCGCCACAAGCTAAGAAAATCAGGAAAACGACCTCCCTAGACAAATTACAATGGACCTAAATTAGATGTTTCAAAATTATTACCATGGCTTAACCCGCTTTCATCCGTGTAAGTGACCCAAAGAGTTACAGTGCCAGCCAAAACATTAACTGCCGAATTAAGTCTGGCTAGGCTTCCACTTACACCTGAATTTATCTAGTAATAAGCCTACGGAGGCACGGAAAATAGCCTGTGGCTAGCCTATAAAATAAAGCTCATGTGTACGAAGAAATCTCTGTTCTCTATGACATTAATAAAATCACGTCTGTATACTCTATGGTCTATGAGGATAGTCCGTGGTATCACACATTTCGTCAGTTATGTTATTAGCCTCCATTGGTGATATTATAGATACTGTAGAGATTATTGACTTGCATGGTTCTAATATGTAACGTTTTCTAGTAATTATAGAATAATGGCATAAAATAATGAGATAAGCACTACAGTCCGTTCACAGTTAGTTTACCTCTGTCAGCAGCAACCCAATAACAACCTTATTGTAATGACAATAAAGACCACTATGATTTTGACAGTGATGCAAACTCAGAGATAAAATAACTGTGAACAGACTATAATGTGAATTTAAAATAGAAGAAAAACAGTAGCGGTCAGTTTAGCGGACAAGTGAATGTTAGGATATAAAAATATCTGATGTAATGTATGAATGAATTTAAAGATCTTAATAATTACGCTATAAAAGTAAATAGTATTGATTAACGTCCCGGTGCTATAATAATGAGGAGTTATTACAGTACCTACATAACCTTTCTAGGAACCCTTCAGTCCGAGCTAAGTAAATAAATGTTACTTTTAATATAGAACCCTGTTATGAATACTTATCATGAGATACAGTAATAGTGGTCCCAGAGTTGGCCCTTGAGGGACGCCTAAATTTAAAGGCACTGTGGTAGAGTGACATCCATTCTCAAAACAATCAGTAATGTTTTTAACACACTTACGATGATATTACAAAACTGTTTTGATAAAGTGTGCAACAATATTCTATAAAATAATAAAAAAGTCGGGACTATCCGGTCACGTATGCGTCGCCCTAATTCCTAATTCGCTCCAATTCCGGACTAATTGGCCAATGGTGACTCTTCTTTATTGATTAGACTATAATTAGATCTTCATTTAATTCGTCAGGAACGATTCAACGATATTAGCATTTTATTTAATTCTCCGTTTGATTAAAATGGTGAATTCTCTGTAAAGAAGATTTCATTATATTCTTTTGTGTGATAAAATTGTGATTTGTGTTTTGTAATATCAATGCTAATTTTATGGATATTTAAAGTTGATAGGAAATGCTCGTCCTTTTTTATGTGTTTACATATTAACGGCAGGGACTTTATCGAGATTCCCGCTCAGACTTTCTTTTTATTTTAAAAAGGACCACGACGTAGTCGTGTGTCGTCTTAAAAAGAAATGGATTACTTATGGTCTGTTCTAAAAGTATCTGATTAAAGTGTAAACAAACCCTGTTCAGGTAAAATTCTTACAAAATCACTCACTAAAGGATATCGATATCCCTGGTACCTCATTAATGGCATAATTATGTAAATGTTTAACTGCTCCCAAATAGCGATGCTTATTTTTATTTTTTTGACATAATCTTCTCATTATCTGACATTACATATCTACAATTCTAATTTCAACTCTTTACGAATATTAGTGGTGGTAATGGCTGTCATGTCATTTGGTTTAAATAGATTTATATTATTTTATTTATATTTTTTATAAATTCTTTCATATTTTGTGAATGTGGGAACGTTGTAGGCCTTGTAGACTAGATTTGTAGACCATTTTCTATTTTATTAAGTACCTGTTACTTTTTGATAGGCCTATACTGTCCTCCCATACCTATTAACACTGTAATTTGAATACATTGTAAAAGCCAATTATTTTTTAAAAGAGTAACCGTGGAGTTTCTTGCCGGCTCTTCTCCATAGGAAACGACCAATTGGAACCGTTTCTCCATAGGAAACGACCAATTGCACCTGGCGTCTGACATTTCATAAGCGAATGTTTGAGAAAAACAGCCAGACAGCCAGGGAGTGAGCCGGACAGGTCGTGCGAATGCACCAGGAGAGATGGGCAAAGATCTTCACTCACTGGACGCCTGAGGGAGGACATCGCCGTCAAGGTAGAGCACGGCGAAGGTGGTGTGACGATCTGATAAAGTTTGCAGGGCCATCAGGGAGTTATGGAAGGAAAAAGGGAAGGCCATTGCCCAGCAGTGGGACACAAATAGGATATGATAAGGTGCCGGCTCAGCTCCATAGGAAACGACCAATTGGAACTGTGCACCTAGCTTCTGTCGTTTCATAAATACCCATGTAATGGCGCTAAAACGATACTTTCAACTGAGGTTGTGAAATAATGTTTTTTTTACTTTATCTTACTGCTCTATATTCACGCGCGGCACGATATGCCAACGGCAAAGGTAACTGCCGCCGCCGACAAGTGTCGACGGCTACAGTTAAACTTGGGTATAATTTTATCAGAATATCGAGTGACTCATCACGCCTGCGAAGTTTCGCTAGCTAAGTATTTTTATTTCATTTGGGGATATTTTTAGTTTAAAAAACACGTGTGGCACTAGGGGACTGCCGCAGTAAAGCTTTTGCATAGCATTTTTTTTCAACTTATAATTATTGCAATTATAATTA